>JAECWL010000197.1:7200000-8400000 GCA_018150545.1 Drosophila ercepeae
CTGCCAGTAAGGACCGTGGAGCAACTGGAACAACTGAGACTGAGTCGCCATCGGATAAGCCAGCTACTAGTCCGTCCGGCCTTCGAACAGGCCGTGACCGGATGCTTTGTACGGGTCAATGTGAATACGGAGGAGGAATTGCCGGAATATCGAATCGCCGAAATCATGGGACTAACGGAACTGGATTTTGGCTATAAGGTGGACGAGATACCCACCAATATAGCCCTAACATTGCGCTACGAGGACCTGGAAGTCCAGCACGAAATCAACGACGTATCCAACCTGTCCTTCACCAAGGATGAGTTCGAACTGTGGCGGGACAACTGCGTTAACCAGGCCATCGATCCCCCCACCACCAGCATGGTGACCCGCAAGAAGGTCGAACTCTACAATGCCATGCAGTGCGAGGCCAAGGCCCTGGCCCTGATCCGCCAGAACTTCACCCACACCCTGAGATCCCCACAGCGTGGGGGCATCTTGGAGCGCCATGGCGGCGTCTATCCCTGGAGATTGCAGCGGCCCAGGCCGGCAAAGCCCTTGATTCCAATGCCACCGCCAATGCCTCCGCCACAGAATCCCCCCGTGGGTCTCACATATCGTCCCACTGTCGACAGGATTGTCGAGGAGGAGGATCTCGAGAAGGAGAACGAGCAGGCTCTTGTTTCCGATCCAAACCGCAGTCCATCCGATCCAGGAAACAAATAAAAAACCGATCCAAAGAAACAAAAACATTTAAAATCCTTAAATTGGAAGTAATTTATACAAAATCAAATCCATAATTCGTATTTATCAAGTAATATAAAGGAAAAACAATATCAAGACTCAGGAATCACACAAACACACTTCATTTTTGGAAAAGGATAAATACGATTATGGATTATACTTGGAAGTTATACTCAAGACAAAAATATACCCACCAGAATTATTGATTAATGTACAAAAAATAGCAAACGCACATTTTGAAACAATTCCACTGCAAAAATTCCAAAATTTATGTCAACATAAATTTGGAAATAAATATAAACAAGTTCTAATAGATTAATATTTATAGATTTCACTTACTTTTCTTTAGAAATACTCAAAGGGGTTTCCATTTCTAGTATTATCTTGAAAAAATAGACTAGCTTGCATTACAGAAAAAGAATTGTCCCCGCTTTTCCATTTTCAAATTCAATCCAAAACAAGTAATCCATGGAATCCAAGAATTTGGCCCACAAGTAGGCTTTTCCCTCAACTGTCAAATCGGAAAAGGTATCGTCCGGAGCCGAGTTTCTAATACTTCTCACTCTTCACTTAGTTCTCGTACAGATAAGTCAACAGAGCTCCGAAAAAAATTTAATATTTCGAGTTTTATATATATTTTGTAATTTTGCATTTGCGTTATTCGGTTTTCCAAACTTGTTTAACCAAAACTTGAAAAAAACTCAAGAACCAACAGCGGGTGAGTGTAAATCGTACAACGATTTGTGAACAAAGACATATGTATCCTCTTCGTCCCAAGATATATCCTGTTTCGGAAAGTGTCTGACTATCTAGTGAAGAGGCGATTCGATTTGAATCCTTAATATTCTATACCTTGATCAATATTGTCCTTGAACCAAAGGATCCTACGTCAAAATGCGCGAACGCAAGAACCAGATCATGCTCCTCTTGGAGAACATGACTTCGACCCACAACGAGATCGTGCTGCGTGCCACCGAGGAGCTCCAGGAGGAGTGCGATGACGCCGAAAGCACCGTCTTCATTTGCTCCGTGATGCGATCGAATTCGCTGGCAAAGATGCGCGAGAATGCGGCCAAGATACTGGCCCTGCGTTTGTCCAAAACAGAAGTGTGGCAGCAGCTGACCGAAGAACACACTTCCAAGATAATGACGGAACTATTTGAGAGCCTGAAATCCCTGAAGAACGATGGCAACGAGTTGCTACAACGTTCGGTGCTGCGCAACTTGGGTCTGGCCATGTCCCAGGAACGGGGATCTTGGACCGAAGCCATCTTCGATTACATAGAAGCCATTTGTCTCTCCGTCGACGTGACGCGTCGCCATTTGGGATCCATAATCTACAGTCTCCTGGCCGATGCCACACTGGAAGTATTTGTCAATCAGATGGATCGTGCCCAGCGAATCTTCCTGGATGGCCTGCATTTGGCCAACAATGATGGTTGCCTGGTGACGCCGATAACCGACCGCTTGCTGGCTGGCTGGATCCGAGCCCTGGCAGTGGGCCACCGCCACCTGAGAATCAGCACGTCGCTCTGCTCGTCCATGCCCTTGGTCATGAGGATGTTCCAGCTGTGCCCGTACCAGCCCAACGAGGTCAAGTGCCGTCGTGGCTACGAATTGCTCCGAACTCTGATCCAGTACAAGCCAACTTTTGTCTGGAAGCACCTCGCACTGATCATCCAAGTCCTGATTATACTCGTGAGCGACATCAATCTCACCATGCCCATGAGGGTGAAGGCATTGCGGTTCCTGGGCCGCATCGTCCTCGATAAATTCTCGGACACGTTGAAGCTGCAGCTGATGGATGATGTCCTTATGACTTTGTTTCGCTTGATCGCCGTTGAGCCGAGCTTGGACTCGGAAGGCGAGGAGGACTACCTGGGATTCTGTCGGGAGGGACCTTCCACTCTGGCGGCCGGAGTGGAGACCCTGAAGCAGCTGACCCAGAAGTCGGATGGCAACCGTCTGGCTGGCAGAACCCTAAAACTGCTGCGACCCAAGTTGGAGACCGATTCGAATCCCATACAGCGCCTGGGCGTCTATATATTCTTTGGAGTTATGTCGGAGGGATTCACCGATCAACTGGACATGAAACACCTGAAACGGATATTCAATCTAGTCAAGAACGGATTCAATGACGATCAGCCCTCGGTGCGGAGGGCTGCCTTCTTTTCCCTGTCAATGATTGTGGAGCATCTGCTTCCGGAGATCGCCCAATTGGCGGACAACCTTTTACCCATTTACTACGACTATTTTGAACAAGTGCTCGACTCGTGCCGGGTCACGTCCAATGGTACACACTTAGACTCACGACTCTTCTACTCTCTGGAGGTACTCCTCCAAGGTCTGCGTCCGGCCATCGTGGGGCGTTATGTGCCGGCTCTGATGTCGCGCCTATTGCGTCTCCTCAAACCGGACGTCACCTCCAAGTTTATTCGCCAAATGGCGCTCAGTGCCATTGCCACTATCGGCGATGTGGCCGGCATGGCCATGGACTCGCATTTCGACCATGTGGTGGACGCCACCCAGCCGTGTCTCTACTTCAAAGGCGAGGAAGGTATTCAACTGAGGGCTCAGGCCTTACGGGTGAGTATTTTCAAGGATATGTGACACATTATTGGAGTAATTCTTCCATCCCCTGCTCAGGTCTTTGCCTCCTTAGGCCGTGTCAACAAGGCGAAGTTCACGATCCTGGCGCCCTTGCTGCTGGACTTCGATGTGGCCATTATGGCCAGGGAGCGGATACCCGATGCCTTCACCTTTGAGCTGATGGCCGAACTGTGCGCCGCCGTGCCGGATGAATGCCGGAACCATGTCCAGATGGTGGTGGAGTCGGCTTTCAGAACGATCGAAGAGCGTAAACAGGACGAAGGCGCTGAGGATAAGGAGCTACAGGAGAACCAAGACAATCTAGATTACCATGAGGACGAGCTCGAGCACGAGAACGATGACACTGAAAATGACGAGAACAATGAGGACGATGACGAGGATGATGACGGGGACGACGACGCAGATGCAGCTGCGGATGGAGAGGAAATGCGCAACCTAGAGGAGGACATGGAGCGTCACAGCCAGGACAGCTCGTCCATGGATTTATCCGATATTCGCGAAGAGGCGATGTTATGCCTCAAGAGCTTGGCCATGAACCTGCCGGACTGCTTCGAACCCTACCTGGAGGAGGCCATTCGAAGATCTCTAGAATGTGTGGGTGTGGAACAACCCAGAGACTATGTGACCAAGGCGGCCTTCGAAACGCTGACCCAGTGCGTCCTCATTCTCTGGCAAAAAGGACAACCTGATGCGGCCAAGAAGCTTTGCACCAAGATCATCGGCAAGATGATCCGACACATCCACGACAGCAAGGAGACCATAGTGGTTCATTCCGAGATGCACTGCATCGGCATTCTTCTGAACCAGCTGGGCAACCACGCTCTGGCCAAGCCCAGTCAGGGACCCAGGATCTTCTCCCTTCTCAGGACAATTCTGCGCAAGAAGTTGGATTGCCAGGCAGCCGAGGAATGGTGTTGCTACGAGGAGACGGATAGAAATCAACTCAACGATCCCAAGAATTGGTGTGAAATGTATCAAAAGGAGCAGCTTTTGGTTGACGATGCCATCCAGATTCTACCGATACTGGGCAAAGCTCTGGGTCCGAAACTATTTGCTGCGCAACTCAAAACCCTGAACCGCGTAGTCTGGCCGTCTCGAAGAGGTTGTGAAAAGGAATGCTTCTTTAGTGGCATCGTGATCAAGTGCCTGAATGTCCTGGAAGACGAAGCAGATCCCTTCTACGACGCTATCTGTTCAAGCATCACTAAGAACCTGCGAAATCGCAATGAGAAGGCTCGCCAGCGCAGCTTCAAGTCCTTGAGCGAGATTATCGAGTTCATAGACCGGAAACCGGATGTAATTCTAGCGATGGGAAAGCCCTTGGCTGTCGTTCTTCAGAATAACACTAGACTCTATAGGATGGAGAAACAATCTGCCCTGAAGGCAATTTGTCAAATGCTGATGTTCGATCTCGTCAAAAGCCCAGTCAATGATTTTTTGGAGTTGATTTTAGGAGAGACTCCTTTCATTTCCTTCGAGGATCTTCAGAATCACTTCGGTTTGCTGGCAAAAACATTCCTCGTTCTCATCGAACTCAAAAACGAGGCCGTTCAGCCACACATCTCCAAGACACTGGAGGTGTTCCTCAATCTATTGGACAGGAACCAACTCGATACCGTAGAGGATCGTCTGAAGAGCCAAATCCTAATCAAAGCCATCAAAAATATGCATCCCGAAATCTTCAATGACCTCGCCTTGAAATACAAATCTTTAATTGCTCAGTTTTTCTCCTAAAAGGTTCCTCTTCGGTATCAATTCAAAATTCCAGTTCCTTTTCCCGGTCAATCTCTCAGAAATTCAAAAGCAATTCGATATTCGGCTTCCAAATTTGTAGTTATTCAAAAAACTAATATTTGGACCTACCAAGCAGCAGCAGCTTACCGAAATATATTTATTGCAGTTGGGTTTTCCTTTTCCCCCCTTTATTGCTTTTCTTCAACTTTAATCAAAAGTATTATTCTTTAAAGGGGTGAGCTATAAAAGGTCAACAATCTGATAATAAAAGTAGATTTAACGAGGTATTCAAATTCCCCCTTTAGGGAAGATTTCCAGGGCTGATAAATATTTCGCTTACAGATTTGTCATTTCTTGACTAAGTAGCTATATATTAATTTTTTATTTACTTTTTGTTTTTGGGAAAATCGAGCCAAAATAATGGTGCCGGATTCCCAGTATTATCCCAGTATTTCGATTTTTTTCAGCATTTTAGTGTATATCAGCCACTTGTCAACCGATTTGGGAATGAAATACCATTTTGGAATCGGAGCTAAAATTTCTTTAAAACTGCATCAAAATATTTGAAAAATCAAACAACAAAATTTCGACCCATTTTTCGAAATTTTTGAAAGGGGTACCATCATGATTTTTTGCGAAAATCGGATCAGTGCAATTTTTCCATTTTCTGGCAACTATTTGTTGAATATCTCGGCTATTCCTCAACCGATTTAGGAACGGAATACCATTTTGCGATGGAAACATCATCCCGCATCGTTTTGCATTAAAATTTATGGAAAGTCGAACAAAAAAATTTCTACCCATTTTTCGAAATTTTTGAAAGGGGTACCATCATGATTTTTTTCAAAAATCAGGTCAAATTTTTTTTGTTTGATTTTTCCAATTTTTTAATGCAGATCTATGGGGATTGCTTCCCCGATTCATAATTGGTATTCCGTTCCGAAAACGGTTGCCAAATGCCGGAGATATCTATGAAGAAATCAGGAATTTTGTCAGATTTTTCATTTTTTATTGATTGATTTCAATTCCAAACAGCTTTGGTTGTTTCCTCTTGTTTTTCGCCTCATTAATTTCACTTCTATTGAAAGCTGGCAACCCTGGCACCTATTTACGAGCAGAAAAATAGAAAGGTGGCGCCACTTGACAGATTCGGTCCCCCAACTTTGTGTTCGCTAATGAAGAACAGACTTTCGAGGGGTCGACAACGAGCAGGGTCGTAACTGTAGAAATGGCAACAAAATATCGTCAATAGGGCAAAAGAAATTACAGAAATTAAATGAAATGCAATTAACCAGCTAAATGAGCGAAGCCCTCGCGGAAAAGCAAATTTTCACAGAAACACCAAAACCCCGGTGTTATTTTTCGTCTTTTTTGTATTTTTTTCCCCAAGTCGAAGTCAAAGTCGAAGTCTTGGCAACAATTTAGCAGCTGATGAGCAATTAGGAAATGTAAAATTAGCAGCAGGACAAAATTAAGTCTTCCAAGTCCCAGGAATTTGGTCAACGAAAGAGATGGCCATCTAATTAGGTGAGGGGGAGTGAGGGGGAAAACAATATTTTCTCAGCCAATTAATTAATATTTAATTGATGTCTTTTGCCAGCAACTTTACGTTTATATCTTTGTCTTTTTTTTTATTTGCGTAATTAACGTTTGTCCTGCAAATGTTTTTCTCATGTTTACTTCGTTTTATTATTATTATTTCGTATATATGTATATTTTTGTTTGTCCCTTCCTGGTTTTTTTTTCTACATACACAAAAATGTCACTTAATAAATTTTACGACTGTTTTATGTTGTCGCTTTGGCCCTAAAAACGGAATAGAAGGTGTGTGGAGCAAAAGGTTTTTCTTCGTTCGGGCTTTTTTTTCCTCATTTTCTGTTTGCTTTTTTTTTGAAGAGGGGTTATATCAGCCCATAACACGCCCACTACAACACGTAGTAGCCATAAATATAAAAAAGGGGGGGCGGCCTACGCCCTCAAAACACATACATGAAGGAAGCTGTTTAACCCTTGTTTGCATGTGCGTTGTCTATTTTTTTATACCCTTGCAGAAAGGGTCCTTTGACTGGCAGGATGCGCAATGGGCTGAAGAACATATCTTCGATCCTGCAAAAAGAATGCTTAATGCATTAAAGGGCTCTCCTCCTCGATTCTCATAAGTAGTACTTAATAGTAACTAATAAATAAATTAAAGCGCTCTCCTCCTCGATTCTCAAAAGCAGTACCTAATGGGATATACTTGCGATCCCACAAAAAGTATAAATAAATAAATTAAAGCGCTCTCCTCCTCGATTCTCATAAGTAGTACTTAATCATCTTTAATATTCAAAAATTATTCAATAAATTATTCGTTTTTATGTTTTAAAATATATTTACTTTTATTTATAAGTATTTAATTCTGAAACTCTATTTGCAGATACACGGTCAGGATCTTCTTCTAAAAGGATCGATAAGGATTCGATGGGACATTTTCAAGGAAATTTTACGCTTTAATCTGGAAGGATGCCTGGGACTTTATCCTTTTGGTAAGTACAAAAAAATGTATTTCAAAGTGTATTTAAGCGTCGTCTTATTCCGGAGAAAGTTTTCTTTTCTTGTTTTTTTTTTTAAGAGCGATAAAAACATTTTCCTTGCCATTCTATTATTTTGTTCTGGCTCCTTTCGTCACGCACATGTCCTTTTTACATATATATTTATTTATTTTTTTCTTCCGCTTTTCACTTTGGCCAGTTCCTGTTGATTCCCCATTTGGCTAAATTAATTTGGCCAGGAGACTGCAGGGGGAGGCTTAATTAAAAGGGTCCTTAAAACAGGAAAAAAGTGGTATAGGGGGGCAAAGATTTAGGTCCCAACATCATGAATTATGAGCGGAAGGGAGATGGGCTTTTCAAGTGGCTTTTCCCCAGAATTTGGCCAAAAAGGGGAACATGGTTTTTGGCTAAAAAACTTTTAAACATTTCAATTTTCATGCCCCTTTAGATACTGTCTAATTTTTAGCTTCAAGTGAAAGTCATTTTCATTTTCATTGTTTTTCGAGAAACGGCACATGTTTGGTATAAAATTAATTTTATTTTTTGCTTCTTGTTGGTGGCTACAAAATTTTCGGCTGTTGATGTTAGGACTTTGGGTTGGATTAAATGCCAACTTCCACCTGGTGACATATCTTCTGGGTGCTGTTTCTCCTCGTTCCTCCTGTTACTCGATCTTGGTCCTTGTTCTTGTAAAAACAAATGCACTGCAACAGAAAACAGAGTCTTTTTTAGCTTGAAACTTTGCAATTAAATATTACCAGGGACTTGTTAAATAATTCGAGTTTTTTTTTTACATATTTTAAAGCTTTTAAAGTTAATTTTCATAATGTATATTTCTTAAAGTGCATTTGAAATTGAAGAATATACAAGATGAAGGTGTGGTGGCTCTGCAAGATGGTCGGCAATCAGCGAGCATCCGAATTCAACGTTGAACTTTTGGCCAAGAAGCCAAAAGGAGATTGCCAGAGGCCACAAGGGGGCAAGGGGGGGTGCACATGCCATGGCATCAGTCAAAAACTTTGCCAGCAACTGAATTATGTCATTTGCTTGACATGCTTGTCCCCATCGCCCCAACTCCTCCCATTCTTTTCGACACACACGGGCCAATATAAATACGTACGAATACGGATACGGCTACGAATGCGGAATAGGGGGTTAAAGGAATGGGGTAAGGGGGCTAAAGGTTGCGGGTTACGGGCTACGGTTTACAGGTTACGGGTCAAGGGGCCAGTGGGTTAAAAGGGGCAAATAGCGGCACATGTACAGCATCCAAAAAAACAGAAGAAAACAAAACTAAACGGCGACAGGTAAAAATAACGAAAAAAATATTCTATATATCAGAAAAATAAAGAGTTGAGATAAACCGAATCGAAATGAAAGCGTTGAAATTGCATAGTGAAGCTAGTTTTATTTTCAAATCATTTTTAAATATTTTAAAATATTTTATAAAAGCCAAAACAAGTGAAAACTTATGCTTTAAAAATTTCCCAGTATTTTTTATACCTTTTTCTTGAGATCCATTTTAGATAATTTTTTATACAAAAAGTTATTCAAATTCATAAATTTTCTTTCATTCATTTAATTTTCAATCTATTTCTTAACTTAAACAAAGTTTTCCTTATAAAAAATAATTAAAAACGTCAAAAAATTAATATAAACTATTTGATATTATGAGAATTCTCCAAAAAAACCAAACCTTAAATACAAGTATTATTTTATTTCCAATTAAATTTAATTGATTTGTAAAAAATACAGATGTATCAATGATTTTTGGATAAAGTTGCATTTAGTTTGGCTTCACTGTGCGCGTGAGTTGGCCGCCATTACATAGCCGCATATTTTGCGTTTTCACATTTTCCGCTTTTCATTTCGCCGGCGTCGTCCGGTGTCCCCGATCCTGGCTCCCCCTGTCCCCCTGTCCCCTGCCACTGCTTCTGTGGCACTGCCTTGAATATTTTTCTTCAATTTTATTAAAATTATGGAAATGAATGAAATATCTGCTGCTACTGCCGCTGCCGCTACTGCTGCCGCTGTTGCATCATCATCCCATCCCATTCCAGAGCAATCCACCGCCCACGTACACCTTCGTCGTTTTATCCCCGTTTCTGTTCAGTGCATCTTTTGAGCAAAGAATTTATCGAAAATTGCAGCAGCTGCAAAATTGTCTTTCACTTTTCCACCCTCTGAATCGCTTTTCCCTGGGTCCTCGGTCTCCAGTTTTCCTTCCTTTTTTTTTGGGTTTTTTTTTTTATGTATTTCTCATTTTTATTCTTTTTGCTTTGCCAGGAGCTGAGGAGCTGGGAAATGCTGAACACACACCTGGCCAGTGGCAAGTTTAATAATCCGTTTCGCATTTTGCGTTGATGCGAAATCAATCGATGTGCATCGAATATGCCCCAAAGGAGTGCCAAGGAGCTGCTGTCTTGCCTCGGACTGGCTAAAAGGGGGCGTGCCAGGTGGCTCTAGCTGCTAGCTGCTGGCTGCTGGATGATGGCAGAGGCGACGCACTACCTACCAAGGGGGATGCATAAATCCAACTCATTTGCATGGCCAAGGAATCAAGGAAGCAGCGCAAGGATGCGCCACCGGCAATGCCATCCAATTGAAGAAGCCATCCGGCTTGCCTGCTTTTAGTGTCCTCAAAGCACTGCAAAAAATGTGAGTATTTTTTTATTTATTATTATTATTTTGGTTAGGTTTTAGTTTATTTTGGAAGTAGGTTTGTTTTTATTTCATATTTGAAATATCCCATT
This sequence comes from Drosophila ercepeae, assembly GCA_018150545.1. Lineage (NCBI taxonomy): Eukaryota > Metazoa > Arthropoda > Insecta > Diptera > Drosophilidae > Drosophila > Drosophila ercepeae. Next base: position 7,210,352 of record JAECWL010000197.1, read on the forward strand.
AAAGTTTGTTTGCTGAAAAAACAAATACTGCTCTTTTGGCGCTTAAAAATGGTTTTTATTAATGATTTTTCATGTAGCTAAGATTTTTCTTTATTCTATTAAATACTAAAACTTTGAAAGCAAAGCATTTTCATCTTTTTATGTGTACTTTTTGGCCATAATATTTAATTTCTGATAAACTAACATTTCAGTCAATAAAAGTTCCATCTAAACAAATAGGAAAATGTTAATAAAATATTTTCGTTTCGCTTCTCACATTTGCCATCCAATCATAAAACTCAATCGAAAGTTTCCTTAATAAAAACCATATTTGCCTTAAGAATACATTCGTTATTAAAATGGATTTCTATTTGCTTTACACAAATATAGTTTTCTCTATTTTTTTTTTGGATTACTTTTAGTGTAGCTGCTAATTGTTGTATTTCTTAATTTGTGATTTAAGGTTTACAAAATGTAATCTTCGTCCTTTTAACACTTCCATTTGCCATTTTCCATTTACTTTCGTCCAACTTTCTCGCTCACTTTTCTTACCTCCGTAAGGCTTTGCTCATTTAGCTGGTTAATTGCATTTCATTTAATTTCTGTAATTTCTTTAGCCTTATTGACGATATTTTGTTGCCTTTTCGCGCTGCGTCCTTGGTCCTTGCTACCTTCCGCCCACCCTGTAAGCCCCTTAGTTTGTTGTTCATTAGCGAAGAAATCTGGCGTCGCCAGGTGGCGCCACTCTGGGGACGCCAAGGTGATGAAAAATTTTCCAAATTTCAAGGGAAAAACGAAAAGAAAATTCCCATTCCGCTTCCTTGACCCCTTGACCCCCTTTTTCCTCTGTGTTCTCTCCCTTTCTGACCCGTTGCTAATTGCTTTGCATTTTGGTTGCACAGTTTTCATTCGGATGCGTTGACAATTTGATTTCTGGCTATATTTTTCGCATTTCGCACTCTACTCTTTTGTTTTTGATTTGGCTTTTCCTCCCTATTTTTTTGTTTGTTTCTTTGCGTCGAGGTCCTCTGTATTTTGAGGTCCTGGCAATTGGCAATCAATCACTGAAGTTCTATGTCTATTGCATATGTTACGACAAATCTATTTCATCACCAGCCAACCATGTGTGCAAATTTCTGTGTTTTTTTTTACAGATTTGTTTTTACTATATGTGCGTCCATAAATTTGTCGGAGTAGAAAGTAGCCTTGAATTAAATTTAAATTTTTAAGTTTAAAACAACTCCGGAACATATTCTTACAAAGCTTTCATTTATTTCTATGCTTTTCTGCTCGTTTTTTAGGAAGTCGTTGGGTTTTAGGAACCCAACAATTCACAATTTGGATATCGAATATCTCGGCCATTTCCCAACCGATTTAGAAACGGCGTACCATTCCTGAAAGAGTGTTTTAGGCATCTTCTCTCAGTATTAAAAAATCAGGGAAATCAAACAAAAAAAAATTTGAGCCAATTTTCGCGAAAAATCATGATGGTACCCCTTTCAAAATTCGGAAAAAATAGGTCGAAAATTTTGTTGTTCGATTTTCCAAATCCTTGAATGCAGATCAAAGCGAAACGAAGTTCTGATTCCAAAATGGCATTCCATTCCAAAATCGGTTTAGAAATGGTTAAATGGTTGATAAAAAAGTGGAAGAAAGGTGTGAAAATTAGACTGATCCGAATTTTGAAAAAAATCATGATGGTACCCCTTTCAAAATTTTCGAAAAATGGATAGAATTTATTTTGTTCCGATTTCCTGTTGTTTTGATGCCGATCGATAGGGACTAAAGTCCTGATTCAAAAATGGTACACCCTTCCAAAATCGGAATAAAAATGGCCAAGATTTTTAAAAGAAAGTGTTGAGAAAAATCTAATTTTGTACCTAAACCGGCTCTCACTGTTTCTTTTAAATTTTATTTTACAGATTTATGGGTTGTAAGGATCAAGACGACACATGCAGAAAGATCTTCACGTGGAGGACCACCTAAAGCTATTCGGTGAGTGCCGATACACCCTTCTTACTATTCAAAAACTATTCAAAAACTTACAAAACTCTCTACTTAGAACACCTGTAGCAGCACCTGGAGGATCGGTAGGAGCACCTGGAGGCTGCCCTGGAGCGACCTAGGACGGTCCTGGACCTGCCTAGGTCACCTTAGACCTTCCTAGGCAAGCCTGGACGAATCCTGGACCAGCCTAGGCCACCCTGGACGAATCCTGGACCAGCCTAGGCCACCCTGGACGGATCCTGGACCTGCCTGGACCAGCCAAGGCCATCCTGGACGGATCCTCGACCTGCCTGGGTTAGCCTGGACCGGCCTAGGCCACCCTGGACGCATTCTGGACCTGCCTAAGCCACCCTAGACGGATCCTGGGCCAGCCTGGACCGGCCTAGGCCACCCTGGACGGATCCTGGACCAGCCTAGGCCATCCTGGACCGGTCTGGACGGATCCTGGACCGGCCTAGGCCACCCTGGCCGGATCCTGGAGCATCCTAGGCCAGCCTGGACGGATCTTGGACCGGCCTGGGCCACACTGGACGGATCCTGGACCAGCCTAGGCCACCCTGGACGGATCCTGGACCTGCCTGGACCAGCCAAGGCCACCCCGGACCAGCCTAAGCCACCCTGGACGGATCCTGGACCAGCCTAGGCCAGCCTGGACCGGTCTGGACGGATCCTGGACCGGCCTAGGCCACCCTGGCCGGATCCTGGAGCATCCTAGGCCACCCTGGACGGATCCTGGACCAGCCTAGGCCATCCTGGACCGGTCTGGACGGATCCTGGACCGGCCTAGGCCACCCTGGCCGGATCCTGGAGCATCCTAGGCCAGCCTGGACGGATCTTGGACCGGCCTGGGCCACACTGGACGGATCCTGGACCAGCCTAGGCCATCCTGGACGGATCCTGGACCTGCCTGGACCAGCCAAGGCCACCCCGGACCAGCCTAAGCCACCCTGGACGGATCCTGGACCAGCCTAGGCCAGCCTGGACCGGCTTGGGCCACCCTGGACGGATCCTGGACCCGCCTGGACCGGCCTAGGCCACCCTGGACCGGCCAGGGCCACCCTGCACGAATCCGGCACCAGCCTAGGCCACCCTGGACGGATCCTGGACCGGCCTAGGCCACCCTGGATGGATCCTGGACCCGCCTGGACCGGCCTGGGCCACCCTGGACGAATCCTGGACCGGCCTACGCCAGCCTGGACAGATCCTGCACCAGCCTAGGCCATCCTGGACGGATCCTGGACCTGCCTGGACCAGCCAAGGCCACCCTGGACCAGCCTAGGCCACCCTGGACGGATCCTGGACCAGCCTGGACCAGCCAAGGCCACCCTGGACCAAGCTAGGCCATCCTGGACGGATCCTCGACCTGCCTGGGTCAGCCTGGACCGGCCTAGGCCACCCTGGACGCATTCTGGACCTGCCTAAGCCACCCTGGACGGATCCTGGGCCAGCCTGGACCGGCCTAGGCCACCCTGGACGGATCCTGGACCAGCCTAGGCCATCCTGGACCGGTCTGGACGGATCCTGGACCGGCCTAGGCCACCCTGGCCGGATCCTGGAGCATCCTAGGCCAGCCTGGACGGATCTTGGACCGGCCTGGGCCACACTGGACGGATCCTGGACCAGCCTAGGCCATCCTGGACGGATCCTGGACCTGCCTGGACCAGCCAAGGCCACCCTGGACCAGCCTAAGCCACCCTGGAGGGATCCTGGACCAGCCTAGGCCACCCTGGACCTGCCTAGGGCACCCTGGAGGGATCCTGGACCAGCCTAGGCCAGCCTGGACCGGCCTGGGCCACCCTGAACGAATCCTGGACCCGCCTGGACCGGCCTAGGCCACCCTGGACCGGCCTGGGCCACCCTGGACGGATCCTGGACGGATCCTGGACGCGCCTGGACCGGCCTGGGCCACCCTGGACGAATCCTGGACCGGCCTACGCCAGCCTGGACAGATCCTGGCCCAGCCTAGGCCATCCTGGACGGATTTGGACGTGCCTAGGCCAGCCTGGACGGATCCTGGACCTGCCTGGACCAGCTAAGGCCACCCTGGACCAGCCTAGGCCACCCTGGACGGATCCTGGACCAGCCTGGACCAGCCAAGGCCACCCTGGACCAACCTAGGCCATCCTGGACGGATCCTCGACCTGCCTGGGTCAGCCTGGACTGGCCTAGGCCACCCTGGACGCATTCAGGACCTGCCTAAGCCACCCTGGACGGATCCTGGGCCAGCCTGGACCGGCCTAGGCCACCCTGGACGGATCCTGGACCAGCCTAGGCCATCCTGGACCGGTCTGGACGGATCCTGGACCGGCCTAGGCCACCCTGGCCGGATCCTGGAGCATCCTAGGCCAGCCTGGACGGATCTTGGACCGGCCTGGGCCACACTGGACGGATCCTGGACCAGCCTAGGCCATCCTGGACGGATCCTGGACCTGCCTGGACCAGCCAAGGCCACCCCGGACCAGCCTAAGCCACCCTGGACGGATCCTGGACCAGCCTAGGCCAGCCTGGACCGGCCTGGGCCACCCTGGACGGATCCTGGACCCGCCTGGACCGGCCTAGGCCACCCTGGAGCGGCCTGGGCCACCCTGCACGAATCTGGCACCAGCCTAGGCCACCCTGGACGGATCCTGGACCGGCCTAGGCCAGCCTGGACAGATCCTGGACCAGCCTAGGCCATCCTGGACCGGCCAGGGCCACCCTGGACGAATCCTGGAGCTGCCTGGGCCACCCTGGACCGGCCTAGGCCACCCTGGACGGATCCTGGACCAGCCTAGGCCATCCTGGACCGGCCTGGGCCACCCTGGACGAATCCTGGACCTGCCTAGGCCACCCTGGACCAGCTAAGGCGACTCCGGACGGATCCTGGACCAGCCCAGGCCAGCCTGCAGCACGTGGAGCAGCCGTAAATCCTGGTAATTCAGAACAGCACCTATTTCTCCATATTTTAAACATTTTCCACACACAGTTTACAAAAATTTTCCGAATTTTCTTTCATTTTCCGGGTTTTCCCGAATATTCTCGATATTTCCCGCATTTTTCAGAATTTTCCAGAATTTTACTGAATTTTCCTGCATTTTTCTAGATTTTTTCAGGATTTTTCTGCATTTGCAGATTTTTAAAAACCCCAAAATCGACCTCCGCCACTTTTGAAGTACCAGGCGAACAGAAATCAGCAGAAGGTGGATGCCGAATTTTAAAATTTTGGCGGGAAAAAAATTTGAATTTGAAAAAAATACCAAAAAAATGTAACGGAAAAATACCAAAAAATTTAACGGAAAAATACCAGATTTAATTTTTTTTTTGGTATTTTTCCGTTACATTTTTTGGTATTTTTCCGTTAAAAATGTATGGTATTTTTTTCAAATTCAAATTTGAAAATTAACGGAATCCCGCCAACTTTTAAAAATTCCCGCCAAAAATCAAAAATTTCTCATCCACGTTCTGCTGATTTCTGTTCGCCTGGTACTTCAGAAGTGCCAGAGAGCGATTTTTGGATTTTTAAAAATCTTAAATTTCCCGACTTTCTCCCAATTTTCCACGATTTTCAGAGTTTTCCAATTTTCCGAATTTCCGTGTGTTTTTCTGAATTTTCCCGAATTTTCCTTAATTTCCTGGATTTTTCCGGAATTTTCCGGATTTTTCCTGAACTTTTTCCGAATTTATCCCAGATGGCGGGTAAATTTAAAAAAAAAGCTCATAAAAGCATGCAACACATTAAAATGTGTAGTGGCCTTTAATTTAAAAACCTCAAAAAAGTATGCAACATTTTAATTTTTGCATCCACCTTCTGCTGATTTCTGTTCGCCTGGTACTTCAAAAGTGGCGGAGGTCGATTTTGGGATTTTTAAAATTTGGAAAAATTCAAGAAAATTCAGAAAAATTCAGGAAATATCTGAAAAATTCGGGGAAAACCTGGAAAATGAAAGAAAACTCGGAAAATTGGTGTAAACTGTGTTCTTTATTTTCAATGAAACGTGCTTAAAAATACATGTATTTACATAGGAAAATGCTTAAAATATGGAAAAATAGGTGCTGTTCTGGATCTCCAGGATCTACGGCTCCTCCAGGATCCTTCCAGGGTGGCCTAGGCTGGTCCAGGATTCGTCCAGGGTGGCCCAGGCCGGTCCAGGATGGCCTAGGATGGTCCAGGATCCGTCCAGGGTGGCCCAGGATCCGTCCAGGGTGGCCCAGGCCGGTCCAGGATCCGGCCAGGGTGGCCTAGGCCGGTCCAGGATGGCCTAGGCTGGTCCAGGATTCGTCCAGGGTGGCCTAGGCAGGTCCAGGATGGCCTAGGCTGGTCCAGGATTCGTCCAGGGTGGCCTAGGCTGGTCCAGGATTCGTCCAGGGTGGCCCAGGCCGGTCAGGATGGCCTAGGCCGGTCCAGGATCCGGCCAGGGTGGCCTAGGCTGGTCTAGGATTCGTCCAGGATGGCCTAGGCTGGTCCAGGATCCGTCCAGGGTGGCCTAGGCTGGTCCAGGATCCGGCCAGGGTGGCCTAGGCAGCTCCAGGATCCGGCCAGGGTGGTCTAGGCCGGTCCAGGATGGCCTAGGCTGGTCCAGGATTCGTCCAGGGTGGCCTAGGCAGGTCCAGGATGGCCTAGGCTGGTCCAGGATTCGTCCAGGGTGGCCTAGGCTGGTCCAGGATTCGTCCAGGGTGGCCCAGGCCGGTCAGGATGGCCTAGGCCGGTCCAGGATCCGGCCAGGGTGGCCTAGGCTGGTCTAGGATTCGTCCAGGATGGCCTAGGCTGGTCCAGGATCCGTCCAGGGTGGCCTAGGCTGGTCCAGGATCCGGCCAGGGTGGCCTAGGCAGCTCCAGGATCCGGCCAGGATGGCCTAGGCCGGTCCAGGATCCGTCCAGGGTGGCCTAGGCTGGTGCCGGATTCGTGCAGGGTGGCCCAGGCCGGTCCAGGATGGCCTAGGCTGGTCCAGCATTCGTCCAGGCAGGTCGAGGATCCGTCCAGGGTGGCCTAGGCTGGTGCCGGATCCGTCCAGGGTGGCCCAGGCCGGTCCAGGATGGCCTAGGCCGGTCCAGGATCCGTCCAGGGTGGCCTAGGCTGGTGCCGGATCCGTCCAGGGTGGCCCAGGCCGGTCCAGGATGGCCTAGGCTGGTCCAGGATTCGTCCAGGATGGCCTAGGCTGGTCCAGGGTTCGTCCAGGGTGGCCCAGGCAGGTCCAGGATGGCCTAGGCTGGTCCAGGATTCGTCCAGGATGGCCTAGGCTGGTCCAGGGTTCGTCCAGGGTGGCCCAGGCCGGTCCAGGCCGGTCCAGGATTCGTCCAGGATGGCCTAGGCTGGTCCAGGATCCGGCCAGGGTGGCCTAGGCTGGTGCCGGATTCGTGCAGGGTGGCCCAGGCCGGTCCAGGATGGCCTAGGCTGGTCCAGCATTCGTCCAGGCAGGTCGAGGATCCGTCCAGGGTGGCCTAGGCTGGTGCCGGATCCGTCCAGGGTGGCCCAGGCCGGTCCAGGATGGCCTAGGCTGGTCCAGGATCCGTCCAGGATGGCCTAGGCTGGTCCAGGATCCGTCCAGGATGGCCTACGCTGGTCCAGGATGGCCTAGGCTGGTCCAGGATCCGTCCAGGGTGGCCCAGGCTGGTCCAGGATTCGTCCAGGGTGGCCTAGGCCGGTCCAGGATGGCCTAGGCTGGTCCAGGATCCGGCCAGGGTGGCCTAGGCCGGTCCAGGATGGCCTAGGCCGGTCCAGGATTCGTCCAGGATGGCCTAGGCTGGTCCAGGATCCGGCCAGGGTGGTCTAGGCCGGTCCAGGATGGCCTAGGCTGGTCCAGGATCCGGCCAGGGTGGCCTAGGCCGGTCCACGATGGCCTAGGCTGGTCCAGGATCCGGCCAGGGTGGCCTAGGCCGGTCCAGGATCCTTCCGGGGTCGCCTAGGCTGGTCCAGGGTGGCCTAGGCCGGTCCAGGATTCGTCCAGGATGGCCTAGGCTGGTCCAGGATCCGGCCAGGGTGGTCTAGGCCGGTCCAGGATGGCCTAGGCTGGCCCAGGATCCGTCCAGGGTGGCCTAGGCTGGTCCAGGATCCGTCCGGGGTCGCCTAGGCTGGTCCAGGCTGGCCCAGGATCCGTCCGGGGTGGCCTAGGCTGGTCCAGGCTAGCCCAGGATCCGTCCAGGGTGGCCTAGGCTGGTCCAGGCTGGCCCAGGATCCGTCCAGGGTGGCCTAGGCTGGTCCAGGGTGGCCTAGGCTGGTCCAGGATCCGTCCGGGGTCGCCTAGGCTGGTCCAGGCTGGCCCAGGATCCGTCCAGGGTGGCCTAGGCTGGTCCAGGGTGGCCTAGGCTGGTCCAGGATGGCCTAGGCCGGTCCAGGATTCGTCCAGGATGGCCTAGGCTGGTCCAGGATCCGGCCAGGGTGGTCTAGGCCGGTCCAGGATGGCCTAGGCTGGTCCAGGATCCGGCCAGGGTGGCCTAGGCCGGTCCACGATGGCCTAGGCTGGTCCAGGATCCGTCCTAGGCCGGTCCAGGCTGACCCAGGCAGGTCGAGGATCCGTCCAGGATGGCCTTGGCTGGTCCTGGCAGGTCCAGGATCCATCCAGGGTGGCCTAGGCCGGTCCACGATGGCCTAGGCTGGTCCAGGATCCGGCCAGGGTGGCCTAGGCCGGTCCAGGATCCTTCCGGGGTCGCCTAGGCTGGTCCAGGGTGGCCTAGGCCGGTCCAGGATTCGTCCAGGATGGCCTAGGCTGGTCCAGGATCCGGCCAGGGTGGTCTAGGCCGGTCCAGGATGGCCTAGGCTGGCCCAGGATCCGTCCAGGGTGGCCTAGGCTGGTCCAGGGTGGCCTAGGCTGGTCCAGGATCCGTCCGGGGTCGCCTAGGCTGGTCCAGGCTGGCCCAGGATCCGTCCGGGGTGGCCTAGGCTGGTCCAGGCTAGCCCAGGATCCGTCCAGGGTGGCCTAGGCTGGTCCAGGCTGGCCCAGGATCCGTCCAGGGTGGCCTAGGCTGGTCCAGGGTGGCCTAGGCTGGTCCAGGATCCGTCCGGGGTCGCCTAGGCTGGTCCAGGCTGGTCCAGGCTGGCCCAGGATCCGTCCAGGGTGGCCTAGGCTGGTCCAGGGTGGCCTAGGCTGGTCCAGGATGGCCTAGGCCGGTCCAGGATTCGTCCAGGATGGCCTAGGCTGGTCCAGGATCCGGCCAGGGTGGTCTAGGCCGGTCCAGGATGGCCTAGGCTGGTCCAGGATCCGGCCAGGGTGGCCTAGGCCGGTCCACGATGGCCTAGGCTGGTCCAGGATCCGTCCTAGGCCGGTCCAGGCTGACCCAGGCAGGTCGAGGATCCGTCCAGGATGGCCTTGGCTGGTCCTGGCAGGTCCAGGATCCATCCAGGGTGGCCTAGGCCGGTCCAGGATCCGTCCAGGATGGCCTAGGCCGGTCCAGGATCCGTCCAGGGTGGCCTAGGCTGGTGCCGGATTCGTGCAGGGTGGCCCAGGCCGCTCCAGGGTGGCCTAGGCCGGTCCAGGCGGGTCCAGGATCCGTCCAGGATCCGTCCAGGGTGGCCCAGGCCGGTCCAGGCTGGCCTAGGCTGGTCCAGGATCCGTCCAGGGTGGCCTAGGCAGGTCCAGGATGGCCCAGGATCCGTCCAGGGTGGCCCAGGCCGGTCCAGGATGGCCCAGGATCCGTCCAGGGTGGCCCAGGCCGGTCCAGGATGGCCTAGGCTGGTCCAGGATCCGTCCAGCGTGGCCTAGGCCGGTCCAGGCTGGCCCAGGATCCGTCCTAGGCCGGTCCAGGCTGACCCAGGCAGGTCGAGGATCCGTCCAGGATGGCCTTGGCTGGTCCTGGCAGGTCCAGGATCCATCCAGGGTGGCCTAGGCCGGTCCAGGATTCGTCCAGGGTGGCCTAGGCTGGTCCAGGATTCGTCCAGGCTTGCCTAGGAAGGTCTAAGGTGACCTAGGCAGGTCCAGGACCGTCCTAGGTCGCTCCAGGGCAGCCTCCAGGTGCTCCTACCGATCCTCCAGGTGCTGCTACAGGTGTTCTAAGTAGAGAGTTTTGTAAGTTTTTGAATAGTTTTTGAATAGTAAGAAGGGTGTATCGGCACTCACCGAATAGCTTTAGGTGGTCCTCCACGTGAAGATCTTTCTGCATGTGTCGTCTTGATCCTTACAACCCATAAATCTGTAAAATAAAATTTAAAAGAAACAGTGAGAGCCGGTTTAGGTACAAAATTAGATTTTTCTCAACACTTTCTTTTAAAAATCTTGGCCATTTTTATTCCGATTTTGGAAGGGTGTACCATTTTTGAATCAGGACTTTAGTCCCTATCGATCGGCATCAAAACAACAGGAAATCGGAACAAAATAAATTCTATCCATTTTTCGAAAATTTTGAAAGGGGTACCATCATGATTTTTTTCAAAATTCGGATCAGTCTAATTTTCACACCTTTCTTCCACTTTTTTATCAACCATTTAACCATTTCTAAACCGATTTTGGAATGGAATGCCATTTTGGAATCAGAACTTCGTTTCGCTTTGATCTGCATTCAAGGATTTCGAAAATCGAACAACAAAATTTTCGACCTATTTTTTCCGAATTTTCAAAGGGGTACCATCATGATTTTTCGCGAAAATTGGCTCAAATTTTTTTTGTTTGATTTTCCAGATTTTGTAGCACTGCTAGAAGATGCCAAAACCCCTCTTTCAGGAATGGTACGCCGTTTCTAAATCGGTTGGGAAATGGCCGAGATATTCGATATCAAAATTATGAATTTTTGCGTTTTGACATTTTTTTTGCATTGTTTTTAAAGCGAATATTTCGACCATTTCCCAGTGTGTGGAATGATAACTTACCCAGATATGACAGACTAGAAAAGCTCCTATAAACTAGAACCTTATGATTAGCCTCCCTAGGCCAGAAATAGAGCAATCCGCGGTATACGTGGTTCTATTCATGCTCTTGGTCAGTCCTGGAAAAGAGAAATACAGGATTATTTATTCCTTTAATAAGGAAATAAAATATTGTGTTTAGTGACCGTGTTTTCTAATCCACAGGTGACATCAAATCAAGGGAATCCTGGCACGATCATCGCTCAGAACCCATGGAGGATCTTCAGCTCCGCGTCGCCGAACTGGTTTCCGCCTTCACCGAATATCCTTGGCGCTCGATCCGATTAGTTGTTGTAGTATTAGTCCTCTGAAATCTGAAATAAATATATTATTAAAGATATGCTGTGTTTTTTATTGAATGGGAGAAAAGTTTCAGGTAAAGGATGGTCGCAGATATTCCAATGGATGGCCAAGATATTCGCTATTAAATAGTACGTTTCTATACTTTAATAGCGAATATTTTGAGCATTTTCCAAGCAGAATTATTTATCTGCCTTTTAAAGACTCTTTGGCGTTTGGGTTTGACATTTTTGAGGGCATCCTGTGCCTGGGGGCTTATGGATGACAATTAGTACCTCTGCCGGTTGGTTGGTTGGCTGCTGCCCCTCCTGACGCTGATGCTGATACTGATGATGATGACTTGGCCATGTCCACTTCCAGGACCAGTTGCAGTTGACAGCTTAGAAAAATCACCGCAGGAGCTAGATGAAACGCTTCCCTCCTGCCGAACCAAACTTCAAGTGTTTGCCTGCGAAACTTTGATGAAGTATTTGTTGGCCAGACAAATGTGACATATCTGTGGGCTGTGGGTTTATATCCCATATCCCTGGTCCCCAAATACCCGATTCGCCACACCAAAATATCGTTTCAGCATTGTGCACTAAAAAAAATACAAATTAATAAGTAAATAACGTTAAATATTGTGAAATAGTTATTCTCAATATTATTCTAAAGGTTTTTAATAAATATAAAATTTAATCATTATATTTCTATATTGTTTTTTTCGCAGTGCTGGTCCCCTGTTAACTGAACAATCTGTCATTAGTCATCTTCAAGTGGCGTTGAGTGGAATTATGTAAAAGCCTCTTTCTGCCTTTTGGCCCCGCCCCCTTCTGTGTTCCGCCTCCCATCGTTTGGGTCGTCTTTCAACTAAAATAAATCTTATTTAATTTAAATTTTTTATTTAAATAAAACGCATCCCCGAGAAAGTTTTGTTCTTAAGGGGGAGTGTTTTTTTTTTCTGCCTTTGTTATTATTATTAAATGGCCGCGGAAGAGCGATCGGAGGAGGAGGAGTGGGTGGACGGGATGGCAGGGGTCAAAGGTTGGCACGTGCTGCGAGCCAGGCGGCTACTTGTGGAACACTTTCCAATTTGTTGAAACCCCGGCAAGCTCGAAAACAATTTGTGACCCCGAGAACTGCAAACAAACCCAACAATGAGAACAAACAAAGTTACTGGGTAGCCAGTGGCGGGGCTCAAAATGATGGTGGGGGCAGGCGGCAGGCGGCAAGGGGGAGCGGTGTTGGAGAGTCGGATCATATGCCACCTGCTGGACGGAAAAAAAGGGGGCGGGCCAGGAGGGCGGTCGTGTGTCATTCTGCGGCAGCGCGCGGCACGAAAATGATTTATGAGTAAGCTGGTCCTAAAAGAGAGGAGTGCTGCGGGGATGGCGGGTAGCGGTGTGGAGTGTGAGGTCGGGGAATCCCCCTTTTTGGGGACCCTGGATCCCCCGAGCAGCTTTAAATAAATGACTGGGGTCAAGAGGTTGGGGTTGGGGGGAGGCAGAGGCTGAGGGTCGCACAGGTCCTGGACTTTCATCACATTTGTCGCATAAATGCGAAAATGTTTTTAAAGTATTTAAAATAAAAGGTAAAGGTGGCGGATAATTAATTAAAAACAAAAGGTTGCAAAAGATATAGCAAAAAAATAACAAAAAAGGGGAAAGAGTTCAGCAATTACCTTGAATTTTAATTTAATTTTTAACATTAACTTAAAAAATATGGCAGATAATAGTTTAAAGTAGTAGAAAGTTTTAAAGTTTCTTCCTCCAACTTGTCTTCCCATTCTCCTTTTATTACAGAATATTAATTTTTATTTTATATTGGCATTTCTGTTGTTGTTCTTGTTGGGTTTCTCTAACATCATCTAATTTGAAAGATGCCGAAACGAAATAAAAAAAGAATAGAACGAAATGCCCTGCCGCCACCTTCTGTTCTTGTTCTGGTTCTGGTTGTCATTTGGGCTTTTATTATTATTACCAAACTCCCTCATTGCCGTTTGGCCGTTTTCGGGAATATTCCTCGAATGGCAAATGACAACAACAAAAGCTCGTATAATGGAATTTATTTTATGGCCAACAGGTAAGACATTTTCGTTGTCCTGCGTCCTTTAGCGTCCTGCTAATTTTACTTTCCTTTTACTATTTCTCGGTCAAGCGGGGGAAACACAAAAAATAAAAGAAAAACTGAAACAACGCTGTCCATATGTTCCAAAGCAATATTTTTTAATGCCCCGCCTGGAGGCGCCACACAAAAAAAAAATATAACCAAAGAAAAGTGCTTGCGACACCCAAAGACAATTAAAATTTATTCAACGTTTTTCTTCGAGAGAATGTCCGGAGACCAACCAGAAAAAAACAGGGACTGTGGGCAGAAAAATATAAACATAAATATGTAATAAGCAACATTCTGATGAAAGATGGTTGTTATTTTTTAGGTTTGGGTTCCTTTTTTCTACAGGGATTGGGGACCGAGGACTGGGGATTGGGGGTCAGCTGTCGGCATTATGCGACTTACATTAGCGTGTTAATGCAATTAAAAAGTCGGCTCAAGGCTAGGCCGGGAATACAAAAAAATAAATAATAATAGGGGACCAGGACAATGAATCTTAGGACGATGACAAAGAAATTAAATTAAAAATGCTTTCACTTTGGCCAGGACTCGGTCCCAGCGCAATGAAATCTTCCAAGAGGTTTTGGTCTTTTTTAAGGAAACATTTTGCTGACTAAAAATTAAATTTCTAGTTATTATGTTTCCTTTTTTTCAATGAAATAAATTTCTAATAAAGTTCTAGAGCCTTTTAAGTCAGGTAAGAATTACCTCCAGAAATTGTCTCCCAATCCAGGATTTTCCAACCTAAAATTGTGAGGCCTTTGGGAGAAGAGCAACAAAAATCAGCCCAAAACAAAAAAAATATATACATTTTAGGATATATATATATTTTAGACAGCAACAAAGTCGCGAAGACCGAACAAAGCAAACTTTTGCCAGACGAAAACAAAGTAACACATTTCCACATTTTGTGTAAATTTAATTTTATCTGCGTCCTGGGCAAAACAAATAACACACACGGATATGAGTTTGGTGTCCTTGCCAGCCTTGCCCCTTGCCTGTCTCTCTTTCCCCCAAACATATGGCTTTCTCTTTCGTTTGGTGAGATTTACGCAGCCCACTGGACAATCATAAAGAGGCGGGCCGCGCCCATTTTAGCCGACAATTGTCAGGTCACTTGGCCTGGTCGGCAGATTTGTTTCTGGCCCAGAGACTTTTCGAGACACATTTTGGCAGTGGCACGCCCCCTGGTCCGGAAAAAGGGGGCGTAGAAAGGTCAGAAATTCAAAAAGGCAATTAGCTTTTTGCAAAATGTGTTCCCAGCCAAGGAGAATCAAATCGGAAATGGCCAATGGCCAATGGCCAGTCGAGACGGGAAATGAATGAAAATGCCAATCGGAAAAATTGTGGCTTTTCCCAAGACACATTTAAATGATGGAAAGTGAAGAGAATTTCAAGGGGAAATATCCGAATGAAAACTTGAAATATTTCCAAAAGCCAATTCTGTAACTAAATGTTAAATATATTTAGCTGGAATTATTTTATTAACTTGTTGAGAGTAAATTAGAATCATGATTTTAACATTTAAATGCCATTGGAATGAAATAGTTTAGCCAGAAACGAGAAAACACACATTTCAGATGTAATTATATCGAAATTTTTTGGCCACCACTTGAACTTTAAGCTGTTGAAATGTTTTTGGTGAATTTGGAAAATTTCATTTGACCAGAGGAGACCACCTGCCCCACCTGGGCAACCTGCCCCACCTGGCTCTGGCCCGACCGGTGATGAAAGTACTTACCATTTTGTATTTAATTTTCATTTTTGCATTTGAACTTTTTACTCTGGCCAAAAACACACACACACAGTGGCCCCCACACGGTGGGGATGGCTTCAGGGCGTTCTAAGCACGTACAGGACCAACTACCTATATGTACTTAAACAAATATATATACTTGTGTATACATATATATTTGGTTGAGGAGAATCCTGGGTGGGTGGGAACGGGAACGGGTACGGGAACAGTTGATGTGTCATAAAAACTATTTCCCATTGAAATTTTGTTACTGGAGAACAAAAGAGGAGTCAAAGTAATCAGGCGAACGAGCAAAGGGTTAAGGCCCGAAACGATAGTTTCGGACAAATTACTCAGGGTACCTATGGGGGGTTACTGTATGAGGTAGGACGTAGGATAACTATGTAAAAGTATCCTCGTAGTGGTAGTAAGGTATTCTGGGAACGAGACAGAGACACATCAGGTTGTTGGTGAAAGTTTTTAGTGCCGGACATGCGGAACATTTGAAAATGTTAATTAAATTTCACCATGCATTTCGTCTTCTAATTGGTTGGGAAATTGGCATCGGCAAAAACACGTTTTCCATTCTCTCAGCCCATCCTCTACCCCCCTACTATAGCCACCCTCTAATAGCTATACATTCCTATTCCTATTCCTATATATGTTTTATATAGGCGGGGGAGTTTATGTATTTGTACTTGTAGCATTTTCCCCACTAATCAGCCAGCGAAGGCCTTCTACAATTAATTAATGCGAAAATTCGGTTGCTTCTGCTTTTCCGGCCTACACTTGGGGAAAACACTATGTATTTTTTGGTTAAAATAAAAGCAATTGGTCTAGGATATAGTCGATCGATCCCTCCCATTCCGATCTACAAACTGCATGCAATAGGAAGAAGGATGTATGCCAAGTTTGGAGTCAAAAGCTTGGAAGCTGAGAGACTACTTAGACTTAGAAGCTAATCCTGATCAAGGATATATATCCCAGGCAGGTCGAATTCGAATACCCTCTTCTACGACATAAAAAGCTCCCCGTTTTCCGTGTGTACTTTAAAATTTATGCCAATTGTCGTGTCCCCTGGACATGTGGTATATATTTATTTATTTGCTGATCTATGTACTACGCATATCCCACATCCTATACGAGTATATGTATGACTTATTATTTAAATTTCGGCAATTGTTATTCTAGCAATTTGTTATTGTTATTGTTATTCTAGCCTGGCGGGCTAACAAACATAATTTGGTCGAAAACCGAAAATCGAAGCCCGAAAATGTTGCTGCGTGCATAAATTAGATGCAATTTATGTCAAAAGTTCAATGTAATCAATGGCGGAAACCGAAGGCAAGCCGAAACGGGGGCGGAGGATTAACAGGAAGCCGAAGGAAGGCTTCATTAAATCAACAATTTGTGGAGTATTTTTGTTACATTTTTTTTTACAGAAATATTTTGCATGCATTTTTGTAATTAAACAATTTGTTTTTGTTTTTTTTTCGGCAGGGGATTGCATAAATTTCTTAGAATTTTACACTAAAAGTTAATTAGTTTTATGATGGCAAGTTTTATGCTGACTTCAATCATTAGCCTTGCGAGAAAGTTGGCCTAGAGCCGTGTTGGCCAAAAGGCTTTTTATTAGTTTTTCGTTTATTCGCTGCCTGCTTTAACTTTTCCGGTTTTGTTCGCTGGCCAGTTGGACGGTTGGCTAGAGCAGTTTTTTTTCCCTGTAATTTCTTTATATTTGTGGCTTTTATTACCCAACCACACACACATACCCCCTCACACACACACACAGAAAAAGAGAAAGTAAGAAAGAGAGGAAAAAGGACCAGTCCAATAGCCGAGTCCTTGTTGTTTGCCTTTCGTTCGCCTGGTTTGTTGGTTTTGCTAATTTTTATTTATGTTCTTAAATGCTCCTTGCCGTGCCAACGGGCGACGCATTTTTATTAATTTTATTTCAGCGTGATTATTGTGATTAGTTTGCTGCTGCCGGCAGCCGGTTGCCTTTCACCGCTTTCTCCACGACTTTCTCCATTTCTTTTCGTCCTGTCGACGCCTGTTGGTCGAACGCCTCGCTCCCTCGCCTGGCCTGGCCTTTTCTTTATTTTTGCGACGACTTTGTCGAAGTAATTTTCATAAATATTTCCCTTTTATTTTATTATATATTTTATACACAAACAAATATATTTTGTTTTGGGCGCGTCCTTTTGGGAGATGCAACTTTCTATTCTGGCTTAATTAAGAGAAATCCTCTCTAAGGGATCGAATAAGACATTTTGGTTGTTTATTTTTCACAAAAAGGATCAAAAAGGAAAGTCTATTGAGGTTTTCTCTGCTAAAAAATCAATTTTTCCCTTTGGAACTTCTCTCTTTCTAATCTATTTAATCCCAAGGACCTTACTTCCTGCTTTATCTTAATCTTCACGCTTTATTCTTTCATATTTTTAAGGAGTTTTATTTCTTGTTCAAAATGCTGACATGCCAAGTCCTTGTTTTGTTTCTGAAAATGTTCGAATTAGGCGGAAGGATAAAGTGCATTAAACTTGCAATGAAGCCTATTTTGCGAAAAACTAACTCGCCTCAATTTCCACCTTTCAACATGTCTGCCATGTCCAGGATCAGATCCTTCTGCCTTCTACTTCTTCTTCTTCTTATATACAAGTGCATGTGTGTGGGTGTGTGTGATTGTGCGAATGTGTGCGTGCTGAGTAGGCTCTTGAGCCGCACAACACTTCCGGTTGCCACTTGTGAGCGAAAAGCTTTTCAGCCTTTGAGTGTTTTTTTGTGGCAGGAACAAGCAGACATTCCAGACATCCCCTCGTCCTTTAACCCAACTCCCTTATACCCTTCTCCCCCCGCCAAACACGAAATCTCACACATTCTCTGTGTGTCAGTGTGTGTGTGTGTGTGTGTGTGTGTGTCGCGCAAAAACAAAAACAAAAACAAATGGTAACAGGGATTCAAGGATATGCTTAGGATGAAAATATACCCAGTACTGGGAATATTTTGAATAATTTTTATAGAAAATATAGAAAAGGCTTTAAACTTTTGAAAGAAATATTAAATATAAAGAAATAAGATAAAAATAATTCTAACAAATACCAAGAATTCCAACTTACCTTTGACCTTTTAGAGTATCAGGAACACAAGCTGCACCGCATTTTGTGGGCGTCGGGGGCTGGAGATTCAAGCATGTTTCTGTCTTTAGAGACCAGATTCAGGTCCAGATCCAGTCCATATATATATATACCATATATATATCTGCTGATCCATCTGCAGGACTCTTCCTAATGGCAACCGCAGCGAGTGTGAGTGCGACTGCGAGTGTGTTTCTGCACTCCTGCACTCGTGTTGCCTTGGCCAGGCCAACTCCTTTTTGGCCAGGACACATCCATTAGGGGCATCTTTACTTAGTAATTTGCCACTTGGCTTAACCATTTTTAATCCATTACAGCAGAAGCAGCAGTTGCAGCCGTTTGTGCGTATTTTTGCCTTTCTCTAAATATTTTCCAATACTTAACACGATGATTCCGGGTTTGCGGCATCACTTTTGCGGTTTTGTTAAGCAAACAGTTTAATATCTGAAGGAAACAAAAATATGAGAGATTAAAATTTAATGCGAGATTACTATGAATATTAATTCAGAGATTTAATGGATTGATTTGTTAGAAGAAATAAATTAAAATTGAAATAATAAAGAAATAAATAAAGACTTTTATGAAATATGTAAAGATTTTTCTATTAACCCTTTAGAAACTTTCTCCTCTTTTATCAAAGAAACCCGCTTGCTATCAAGGAGTACGAAAAAAAAGGACGAAATGCCAGGAAAAACTTTGTTAAGCAATACTTTATTTTCCTTTTTTTTTGTGCGTTGTCTTCGTTTTTGGTTTGGTTTGGTTTCGGTTTTTATTTATTTTGCTTTTTGCTTTTGCTTTTGTTGCCTGTTTGGTATTCTTCATTTACTTGTTCTTTGTTTGGCTTAAGCGTTTTTATGGCCAATTTGACGAATGACCCCCCGTTTAAATGGGTTAAGCGGGAATAAGAGTCCCGCCCAGACTTGAACGCACTCCTGGGTGTTTTATTTTATTTATTCTTATATTTCCTTTTTTTTTGTGCTCACTTTGGGGGGTTTTTTGGGTGTATTTGGAAGGTCGATAAGCTTCGAACGCTTGTTGTTGTCCCTCTGCCAATTTTTGGCTAATTTATTCGCTTGTATCGCTCATAAATAAACCAAAATTGGCTCAAAGAGAGAAGAGGCCTGCACCCCCTACCACCCCTCTGGAGTTGACTTATTGAATTTGGTTAAACGGCCAAAGTGAAAATAAAAGAAAGCCTCTCTCTCCGAAGCCGATAAAAACATAAGAGCAACGCATAATCATCATCATGAAAGGACACCGAAGGGGGGGTCGAAGGGCAGTGGGCAGTGGGCGGAGGGGGCGTGGCTCTAGGAAACGCCTTAATGCGCCATCTAATGGTGCAAATAAATTTCAACTAAGGAATTTTTATAGAGAGAGTCATAAAACCAAATGGCTGCCAATGTTTTTCTTTCCCCCCCAGCTATTTCTCTTCTAGAATTTCCCGTAGTAACGTTAATAGCCTTAATTGAGCGTCTGCCACGCCCACTTATTTGTTTATTAGTGCTCCCCCCCCCAACCTCCTTGCTCCATCCTAGGACCCCACGTCCTTGGCCCAAAAAAAGCAAATACAGGATGCCTTGGGTAACATTTTCGGCTGAAGGTGGAAGGTGGAAAAGGGAAAAAAGCATCAAGCTGGAATTTTTATTTGTCGTTGACAATAAAAAGACGTGACGAAAGAGATAAATGCACTGAGCGAAAATAATTACTGGAGTGTTGAGGAAATTTCAAGAAGGAAATGTTTGTAGGAGGATATCGTGTAGGGTATTCCGCTTAGGAATTAGAAATAGAAAGAAAATCGTGGATTTTTGCAAGGGGTTCCCCTTAGGAAATAGTGGAAAAAATATCAAAAAATATATATTTCTTTTTAGATTTTTTAAGCAGATTTGTAAAGAATTGATCTACGAATGATTAAAGGCATTCCCCTTGCTAATCAGAGGGATATTGAAGATATCCTCCCCCTAAGATTCATGAATTTCTTCATTTCAACACGAAAAAAATAGTTAAAAAATTATGAATTCCTAAATTTTGAAGCAGATTCCTAGAGAATCGATCTCCAAATTATTTAAGGTATTCCCCTTGCAAATCCTTTCAAGAATTACCGAAAATACCGACATGGAAAGACTCACCTCTTTTTTTTTTTGCTGAAGATATTTCCTCCTGGTTGAAATTATTTCAGTTTTCATTTTCCAGCATTTTCCAGAGATGGATGAACAATTTTCCACCTGCTATTTGCGGGGCTGTATATTTTGAAGGGGCCCTTTGCCACGCCCCCAGGACCTGCCCATTACCAGGGGGCTGTAATTATGTGTGTGTGGGTGGGTGGATGGGTGGATGGCTGGGTGTGTGTGTTAAATCTTCAGCTGCGGGTCAAGTTTAAAGATTCAATTTCCTCGACAACGGGAAAAAATCCATTAAAATTGTTAAATGCAGCGTTGGCAGTTTTCCACATTTTCCTTTCTGCTTTTCCCTTGGCTTGTCCTGCCTGCTGCTGCTGCTGCTGCTGCTGCTGCTCCTGCTTCTTCTACATCTTCGTTTCCTTTGCACTAATTTGGTTGGCAACGCCACGCTTTCCTGTATGTGTGCGTACACTGAAAGAAAAATCATAAATATATCAATTAGAGATGAAAATAGAAGAGTATAAGCTTGGGGAGTTTCTTAAACTAAGACTCTTCATATGTTTTTGTTGGGAATTCTTTACAAATTTGATTTATATTTTTTTCAGTGCACATACTTGTGTGTGTGATGGTCGGTGAGGTGTAACGATGTCGCCTGCCTGAAGTATGGCGCTGCAATTTGCTCAGAGAGTCAAATGGATTTGACCTTAGCCACATGGGCGGAGGTGAGCCCGAAAAAAGGGGGGGATGGGTGGCATGTGGCTGCAGTATGCTGGACCAGCACTAATGCTTAAGCTGATTTTAACAGAGACACATACACACCCGCACACACCCATCCACCCACCCACACACACACATCGCGGGCAGACTTCATTTGCAGACAGGACGAGCGCAAAAATATTTTAAAAACATCTTTTTTTTTGGCACAGTGGAGGATCAAGTAGGAATCAGGATTATTAAACAAAATGTGTTAAAAATTATATAAAAATGTATTAGGAATTTAAATAAGCCAAAATCCTAACTTTTTAAAAGCTCGAATTAATATTTAAATATTTTCAGAAGCTAAAAAAAATACTATCCAAGAACCACTATCCCTTCTTAATATGTATCCTTTTTTTTTGGAACTAAGGACATGGGCCAAGTATCACGAAATGCAGCGCGGCAAGCGCATTAACACATTTACAAGACCAACACAGACACACGAGAGCAGGTGAAATAAAAAAGAAATAAAAAACAAACAAAATATTTCCAAAAAAAGAAAGCACGCGACACGCTTAAAAAAATCTTTGCAACTTTCTTTCTGCGCCAAAAGCTGCAAATTTCATTTCACACCCAAAAGACCAGAGACATGTCAAAAGAATGAAAGAGATGGTCAATGGGTGTGTGTGTGTGTGAAAGAGATGGATGTGTGTGAAGGTGAAAGAGATGGACAAACCACCCAGAGACAGAGACAGGGACAGGGACAGCGAGGCCATGACAAGGCAAAGAGAAAGCGGAGAAAAGTGCATGGCCACGAATTAAAAAGGTCATTTGGTCGCACTTTAGACAGTTTTTTCCTTCGCCTTTGTTTAGTTGTTTTTTTATACGAGAAGAAGTTTTTTAAGAGTAGTCGAGGGTCTGGGGTCTGGGACCTTCGCTTTCGGGGGCTTTGGACTCTGGCCAAATGAGCAGGCCATCGGCGCGTGTCTTAAAAACACAAAGGGTTTATGGGAAACGACATTAAATGGATGGGAAAATGCCAAAAATCCTCAATAAAGACTTTAATTTGCCGAAATAAGCCTGAAGGAGCTAAATGGAATGGATTTTGGTTTCCCTAACCCAAACTTTGACCTAAAAATAGATTTATATTTCTTAATCAGGAATAAATTTAATATTCACAAGATTCTCCACAAAAGTCAACTCAATCTAAAATACAAACACCTCGTGCTGTTTTAGGAGACAAGAAATTTGTGAATTTATTTACTGACTGAGTACTGACTCCGCTTTTGGTAATAAAAGTAAGCTAAAGAGGATTTATTTTATTGAACAAATTGGGTCTCCCCCTTTTTTTGTGGGCGCTTTGTTAAAACGATAATAAAATACATGTGACTTTGTTTATGAATGAAACAAATAGCCCTTAGATATCTGATTAATGCTTGAATATTTCTCCTGAATTTTAAGGACAAAGAGGAACTTTGATGGCACTTTTTAAAATGCAGCAGGAATTAAGAGAAAAGCAGGCGACAGGAAAAGAATAAGTCGCGGGAAAACAACAACGGAAGTGGATTTGTAAGGAGTGGGTGGGCGGAAGGCCACACTCCCCCTACAAAGGACTTGCCAGCACTGGGCAGGAGTGGAAAGGATAAACAGGGCTTAGTTGACCAGGTTGGCTGCATGGCCAGATAAGAAAATTGCAATTTAATTAAACTAATTGAAAGACGATAGGCGGTGAAAGGTGTCTCCTTCGGACTTTCACCAGACTTATCCTTATCGTCTTCGCCACAGATCCAACAATAACAACAACAACAACAACAACAAGTGGCCCAGTTGAATGGCAAAAATACAAAAAACAACAAAGGAAGAAAACACAAAAAAAAAGGAACTAAAAGAAAAGGAAGAGAAGCCATGCAAATTGCTTCCCATCTTGCCTTTTGCCTTCGTCTGGACATTTGCATTCAAAACCAATGCGTCGTTGACTTTTGCTTGAGAATGCCCCCAGAGCGAAAGGAAGGGCATGTTCGGTGTGAAAGGGACGGAGGCAGCGGCACGTTGGCAAATGAAAAGCAAACAGGCCATTGGCCAAGAGGAGGGCTAAAGGAGGCCAAAAGGAGACGCATTCAGGCATACAAATGAGCCCAGGGAATGGGATATTTTCTACTTTGCAAGAAAATTGTCTGCAGATTTTAAATCTACAATTGCAGGGCCTCGAAGTAGGCTTTAAAATAATGGAAAATAGTGTTTTTCCAAAGGAGATCAATAGTTATTTTTGGGAGAAACTCAAAAGCATTAACAACCCAGCTCTAAAAACTAACACTTTCCCCTTCAAGTATCTCAGGTTTATGTTTTTATTCCACAACTTTTTCGTTTAGTGTAACAAATGCTATGAAAATGGAAAATGGATGGGAATGGGTAATAGGCACAGCAAAAAAAAAAAAATGCACATGGGCTAGTGGCAATGACAGGAACGTGCCAGCAAAGAAAATTAACACATTGCCCTCAAGTCTCCACCCACACCCACACCCCATCAGAAGCCCCCAAAGAGCCGGTCGCACCCCCATGGTTTTGACTCCATCTATCAGTTGCAGGTTCTTTCGTTGTTGGCCAAGGTTTCTCGTCTTCATTGGTAATGAGTTCCTCACCATTCACTATTGAGCATTCAGCATTCGCTTTCTGTTTCTGTTACTGTTTCTGTCTCGATTGCAAATCAATTTTTAAGCAGCAGATTTTCCCTTTTACGCCAAAGGAGCGGAGGGACTGGAGTACCCTTTGCCATCCTGTTGGGTTTCCCTTTTGGCCTGGCCAAATCAGTTGGTAGTTACAGCATTTACAGTTAGCTTACAACTTCTGTTTTCAATTCAAAAGGGGATAACTGTACTTTCGAGTTGCAAAACTTTTATGCAGTTTGAGAATCGAGAATGGAACTAGAGATGGAGCAGAAGATTGAGATACAAATGGAGTGTTACTTTTCATTAAATTCATGAACTACTTTAATAACTATTTGTATTAATAGTTCTCAAACGATATAGCTATGCAAAAATATTAATAGTTTTCCGGCAAAAGCCACCACCAAAAGCTGCCAAAATAGTTAACAAAAAACCAGAGTTACTTAATTTAAAATTCATTGGTTTAAACAATTATAGTTTGCGGTTAGGAACAAACAACACACACAATCTCCCAACAACTCCCAACATTTTCCATGCAAAAAAGGGGAAAAAGAACAACATAATGTAGATGGAAAATGGGGAAAACTCGCACAGTTAATGCGCTTATCTCGGCGTGCAGTTTTGAGCCTTGTGTGCCATGGAATATTGCAATTAAGTGAAGAGCCAGCTTAGGCAGTCTATCTATCTCAGCCTTCCTAAACACTCCCTGCCCCATGCCCCATGCCCCATGCCACATTCTTTTGGCAGCGAAATAATTTTTTGTTGCCTTTTTTCTGGTGTTGCAAGGACCTTTTATAGTGTTTTTTTTTCCTCCCAGTGTCGTCTCAAGTCTTGGCCATAAATTTACCGTTACGCACTCGTTCTCTAGCCATCTCTCTCAGCCCGCCCAACGTCCGTCTCTCTCTGGCATTCACACGCATAGTTA
The DNA here is from genome assembly GCA_018150545.1 of Drosophila ercepeae. Lineage (NCBI taxonomy): Eukaryota > Metazoa > Arthropoda > Insecta > Diptera > Drosophilidae > Drosophila > Drosophila ercepeae. The sequence goes on from JAECWL010000197.1 coordinate 7,234,811, forward strand.
GTTCATGCCAAATTGAATTGCTGTTGAGCCAAAGTCAACGTTCTCGGGCTTCCAAATACTTTATAGTTTTCTTTTCGGCTTTTTTCTTTTTTTTGCTTTTTCTTCTCGTTTTGGCCAAGTGTTTGCCTTTGCCGCTTGTTGACTTGGCCCAAACAGACTGACACACACACACACCCACACACACACACTTAGCCATAGCCAAGTATAAATTATGATGTGCTTGCGTGTGTGTGAGAGAGAGCTAAGCAAAAGTGTTAAGTTGGCAACACGAAAAATGTGCGCGCCGCAAAACTTTGGTTTCCTCAAAATACAAAAAAAATAAGAAGAAAATTTAGAAAAATTGTGGCACATTCAAACATCCGCACACTACACTAATACACCAACACACACACTCCCACACACTCACCCACACATATGCATTAATAAAAATATATATACACACGCACTTGAGAACAAGGCAAGTTTAAGGGGCTACAAATTTCCTCAAATGCACACTGATCCCCGATTTGGCAATAAAACTCTAATAGTTTTTAAGGAAATTGAAAAAGAAACTAAAGAAATTTATAATAATTATATCAAATATTAAATCAATAAGGGTTTTTTAGTATTTTTTTAATGAATTTTGTTTGACTTTTATATTTAAAAAGTGTTTAATCTAAATTTTTAGTAAGATTGAGCTTCTATTCTATCTATCTTTGAATGATAATCATAAAGATTCTATCATAAATCATGAATATTGGATAATAAATCTAAATTCAAGTCTCTTAGCATTTCGAGATATCAAAAGTTCTACAAAAACATGGTACAAAATGATTATTTAAAATTATTTCTTCCTCGAAAATTTCCCTAAATTTATATTAAAACTTGGACAAGACTTTCCAAAATTTCTACCAATTTTTACCCCCCTAAGATTTGGAACCACTGTGCATTTTTGGTGAGCGGCTTGGCTTGCGGTTTCTTGTGGCTTTGCTGCTGCTGCCGTTGCCGTTGCTGTTGCTTTTGCTTTGCTGTTGGCATAAGTGGATTACCGTATTAAGTTTTTATTATTAGTCTAAATGGCAAAGTCCTCGTTGACTTTCCGGGACTTACAAAACTGCTGAAAAGTGCGGTAGTTCGTGGAGGAGTCTGAGGCGGTTGTGGGAGGATTTTTGAGTGGATTAAGTGGAGTGGGGAAGGGTGCGAGAAAGAGAGACCCTTGAGTTTGGCGAGGCATTTGAGTTTGCGAACTGGCTGGAAAATTAAGTGTAAAATAAGAAAATTAGCTTAAAATAAATTTTGTTGCGGTTGCCACAACGTCCTTCAATATTCATTTGGCTTTTGGCTTTGTCCTGTGAGTGTGTGCCAGTGTGCTTTTTGTGTGAGGATTAATAATTAGAGACGACACTCTACACACTACACATATGGCATCATAACCACTGAGCCACCACTGAAACCACTAAACCAATGAACCACCACAGCACCTTGCCACCTCAGGACCTCCAGCACCACCCCAGCACCATCCCTGCACCACCCAAAAGTCATTCCGAACCGAAAAGGAGGTGGAATCGCTTACTTGTTCGCACAATTCTCAAAGCGTTCATTTGCTTTTGGCCACAGAGTCGGCATAACTTTCATTTATGACAGGCCCAGTTCGCATATTATGCGGTATTCCCTTCACTTACCACGCCCCCTATTTTCGCCCGGCACCGCCCCCTGGCCCGCTGGCCCACAGTGCATATGCATAAAGTTTATGGGGCACTGGCGATTGCAAAACTTTTGCCCCAACAATGGCGACAGAAAGTTTCCTTTCCTGTTTTCTTCCCTTGGTTACAATATATGCGAATCTTTTTTCTACTTTTCTGGTTTATTTTGTTAAAGAAAACTACCAAATAAAGTCGGGGACTAATGCAGATTAGAAAATCATCGATATTTGGTATATTTTATATTTGAATTTTTCTAGAACTTCGAGTAGTAGTAGTTCTGGTACTTCAAATTTATGAGAATCGAGGAGGAGAGATCATTATTATTTATAAAAATTAATCTTCGAAAATACTAAATAAATAAATATTTGGTATATTTTATACTTGAAATTTGTAGTATCTTAGTTCTGGTACTTCAAATTTATGAGAATCGAGGAGGAGAGCTCCTTTTCCTGGTACTTTAGTTTTATGAGAATCGAGGGGGAGAGCTCTGTTTTTTCAATTGGTAATTAATTTTTGATAAATAAATATTCTAAAATTCAATAAAAACTACTTGAAACAATATAAAAGCTAACCTGAGACGAATTATTTTCCTTAATAATAAAAATTACCCCCAAAAAAAAACACCAAATAGTTGGAAACTAACTTTGAGAGCTCCTAATTTTTGTCTTTGGAAATTCAAACAATTTGACAAGTCCGAGCAGATCATAAGGACACCAGAAAGTTAAGTTTCTCCCCTGCCGGAAAGTCATCCTTTTTTTTCGGAAAAGTATCCTTAGGGAAGTGAAAAGTCAGGGATAAACATTCTCAGCTGCAAAAGCCGAGAAGCTGAGTTTATTAACTCAACTGAAAATCCATGACCATTCTATTATCTTGAAATTTAACTTGGTGATTAAATTTGTCTCTGCTCTGTGTGTGCATCTCCTTCTGGTCCTTTTCTGGTCCCATAAAGCCGTCCTTGTCGGTCGGTCGGTTGGGTAGAAATGCGTAGAAATCTCAAGCAGTCTTTTTCTCCAAGCAAAAGATTTAAAATCAAATTAAATGCTTGTTGACATGTCATCCACACGAGAAGGAAACATGGGGGAATAAAGAGACCGGAAAAGGATTCAAGTTCTTAAGGGGTTAAGGGGTGAGACGGAGACCGAGACGGAGACCAGGGTGGCAAGGGTAAGCTGCTGCATCAAGTGTCATGCAATAAATATCACTCAAAACTTTCAGAGCCCCCCCCCTTGACGGCGTTTATTTTTTTTTGGGGTTATCTCATGTGTAGCGATAAAATGTATCTAATTTAAGATGTTTTTGCCGCCCGAGCAAACTGCAATCCAAACCGGAGTTCTCCCCGAGTTCGAGTTTGTGCTGCCTGGTTTCCGGATTTTGCGGAAAAACTCTTGGCCAAAGTAGGAAAAGCAGCCGTAAACATTTTTAATTTGACAAAACTTTTTACCTTTGACCACAGGGAGAAGGTGCTACTTGCTGCTGCTGGTGCTGCTGCTGTTGAATTCTGAATTCTGATGCACTTCCCCAGAGGGTGGCAGGGTGGCAGGCTGCGGCGGTCCAGTGGTTCGGTGGCTCAGTGGCTCAGGCTTACTTTGCAACAATGTTGGGTCAATGCGGCAAACTAAAGTCTGACATCTGACGGAACGAACGAGACAGAAGGGCTCAGACTGAGGCTCACAATAAAATCATTTTCAAAATCATTTTTGCTCTTCAAGTCTTCTGGAGATTTTAACACACTTCAGTCGACAAACTTGGCCAATTGTGATGGGCTTTTGGCCATTTTAAAGCTTTATATTGTATATATTTAAGCCGAGAAACAAAATTGAACAAGAAAATGCAAAGAAATCAAAGGAAAAGTAAGAAACACACTTGAGATCAAAAGTTAAAAACTTGGACTTATTTTTAAGCCTTAAAAGATATTTTAACTCTTTAAAGGCTAAATATAGGCTTTAACCCCCTCTCTTTCCCTCCCATACTACCCATCTCTGTCGCTCCAATCTCCCTAGGCTGGTGACGTCAAGTATGAAATTGTTGTGTTCACACTAAACTTAAGTAACTGAATTAAAATGCGGCTAATAGAGTAGTTGCAAACACATGGAGATTAAATGGCCACCGAGGGAGCCCCGGAAAGAGATGGCCTGAGAGCAAAGGAAAGAGACGGGAGACAAGTAAACGAAAGAGAGAGAACGAGTGTGGGGGAGGTCGGCAGATGACGGAGTAAGATGACCAGATTAACTGACTAGTTTATGGCAATTCCTGAAACCGGAGAACTATACCAGTGTGTGCGTGTTTCTGTCACTAAGTTTTTTGTTGTCCTTCCAGTTTTTTTTGTTCTTTGTTTTTGTTGGTTCACCTCGGCTGACAGTCTCCACAGGTGGAAGACAGATGGCAGGTGGGTGGTTCGGTGGTTTGGTAGATGGGCGGCTAGGGCGGTGACCAAGTTGATGGACAGGCCAAGGAATGTCTGCCTTTGATGGCCAGAACGATGTGCCTACTACCATGGAATTTTTCCGGCTGTGTGATTGCTAAAGGTAAACGAAGTTTTTGTGGCAATCATTCGTATTACAGCAAAAAAAAAAATACAGAAGAAAATTACATATCTATGTCAGGAAAATAATAGACCTTTCATGTTCTGCTCAAACGAAAGATAATATTTCCGATTACTGATGAGTTTAAAGCCTTAAAATGGCTCGTTCTCGAATTTTTCTTTTCAATTTGGCGGCACGGCACTTGCAGCGCGACTTGCTGCGATTTTCTTCACAATTGTGGGATGTCAATCAAGTGCAGTAGTTTTCAACTTCAATTGCAAATAAGACGAACGAATGAACGAAAATAAAATCAAGCCGAAAACTAAAAGGAAAAGTGCAGGAGGAAAGTCGCTTTTTCCGCGATGCCGAAGAGGTAGGATTCGTATAATAAAATAAAAGTGAGAGCAAAATCTGTGGGGAAATGCAAATTGAAGTGCAAATTGAAATCAAAATGACAGATCCTTGGCAGCCTATCCCCGAGAATTCTCCTTTGCGTTTTTTTTTGCTTTTTTAACCCCATAATCATCATCATTCTCCATTTCCCCCGGGTTATGCTTAAGTGGTGTTCCCTCCTCCAATCCTCCCTCCAGTCCCTGCAAAAATACGACAAAATTTTCCCCCTTTCCGTAGATGAAAAACAATGCATGCATTGTCAGCGTAAAACTTGGTTTACATTTCGAGGGAGGACGGACTTCGGGAGACAGATGCACTATAAAAATGAAAAAATTATATAGCATACTTATGTGCGAGGCAGAGCACGTGCACCTCGAGAGTGGATTTCGCTGAAGGGTGAAAATCTTAGAAATGCAGCGAGGCCCTCGAGAGCAACTACCGAGAGATACTCTGCCACGAAACGGGGAATAGCGTAATAAAGTTGAATTAAATTAAGTAAATATATAATATTAAGGAGGGAAGAGTGCTATAACTTAAAGTTGTAGAAGCTTAGAAGAATCTACCTTTAGTTTTGTTTATTTTAATTAATATTATTATATAATTTATGAACTCCCATTACCTAGATTTCTATTACACGATATTATTCTATCCTAGTCCTAGTCCTAGTCCTTAAACTTGGCTTCGAAATATGTTTTTAGTATCTAATAAAAAGTCTTTTCATTTATTTTGATATCAACTCCGGAGTGTTATAAATCTGTGGCTATTTGGTTAGTTTTTATTGCGAATTCGTAATCTGCCACAATGTTAATAATCTCTGCTGGCCATAAGGGCAACCGACAAGTTTTGCTTTTGGCCTTGCCACTACAGACGCACTCTCAAGGATGCAGGTGGAATGTGTGACTGTGTGTGTGTGCGTGAAAGTGCGGTAAAAGAGAAAGTTAAATTAAAAAAATGTCAAATTGCATACATTTAGGAGCTAATGAAATAAGTTAAGCGACAACAACAGCAACAGCAAGAACAAGAAGCACAAGTACTGAGTACTGCGTTAAGTACCGCCCACTTTTTACCGCCCACCAACAGCATGTGTGTGTGTGTCTGTCTATATATATATGTGTGTGTGCATTGCAATTTGAATTAATTTGACTTTTTTATGAACTTTAAGTATGCCAACAGCAGCCCGAAGCAAGGCAATGCTACTCTCTCACTCACTCTTTCTAGCTCTCTCTCTCTTTCTCCTTGTTGTTGTATTTGTGCTTGTGGCTTTTGGTGGTGTAGTTGTTGTTGTTGTTATGAGTGTTGTTGAGTTTTTGTTGCTTTGGCAGCTATTTGGTTGCATTAGATTATGCTTGGTATAATTTTTGTTAGCGGTGTTGTTGTTATAGTTGTTGGTGTACTTCTAGTTGTTGTTATAATTGTTGTAGTTGTAGTTGTTGTTGTTCCTGCTCAGACTGCAGCTGTTCTGTAAGCTTGTGGCCTGCGTGTGTCTACATAGATGTGGCAGCGTTGATGAGATGCCAGTTGAGTTAATCAGGAAAACATGGTCTACCGAAAGCACCAACAGAGAGACAGCTGCACAGACACAGAAACGGTAGACGAATCTATATAAAGGCATACTCGTACTCATACTCATACTCGTACTCGAAAGTGCTGAGAAAAATGAATGCATAAGTAAACTTTCAAGGCAATGCATTTATTTAATTTTGTTTTCGCCCCACAAATGTTACTTAGCTGTGGATTTTATTAGCCACAAACATTGCCACGATGGCTGCACTGAGTTGAACGTTGAGGAAAAAACCGAAAATCGATTTCTAGCACTCCTCCTTGACCGGGCCAGGAGGCAGCATTTCTGGTCAACTGTCCATCATCTATCTATCAAAGTATCTATTTATCTTTTGTATCTTTCTATCTGCTTAACTGCGTCATCATCATCATCATCCCCATGATGGCAATACACATGCATACATTGTATCTGTATTTGTATTTCTATATGTATCTGTATCTGTATCTGTTTCTGATCCATCCTCCTCCTTCAGCTGCTTGTCTTGGAGCTTCCTGTGCTGCTGCTCCTGTTGTTGTTTTTATTCGTGTTTTTGTTGCTGATGGCGTTGATTGCTGTTGACTTTGATTTTTGCAATCTGCTTTCGATTTATTTTATATTTCTTCCAGGTCACTGACATTTGTGCAATGTCCAGTGTCCTTGGTCCTTCGAGCATCCAGCTTCCACCTCCTGCCATCTTGGTCACCCACACATGTCCATCATCGTCAGTCTTGTGTGTTTTTTGTTTTTTTTCTTCACTCCTCTCTTTGATTTCTAATTTTGTTCATTGGTTCTGGTCATGGTTTTGTTTAGGAATGGCAAAAATAGCGATGCGGTTACCAAAATATAAAACATAATGATTTATTAAATCAAAAAGATTACAAAGTGACTTGGCTTTGCTTCTTTATTTATAGAGAAAAGTATTAAAAATCTTTCAATCCATATCAAAGACATGATTCGCTTTCAATGCTTTCTTTTTAATGATTTTTATCTATTTTTTTGATATAGTTTATCTTTATATTTCTATCTGTATAGCAGTTATCCTTTGCTATCTATTGGTTCCCCTCCTTTCTGGTCATCTCCCACACTTTCTCTGACCCACTCCGGTTCCCATTGTTATTTCTGGCTGCATGAAATCTGAGTAAATATCCAAAGCAAGGCAAAACATGTCGACACATGCGGGCAGCTTTTCTATTATGGCCAAGTGTCTGAGTGTGAGTGTTTGTCTGGCCGTGTGCGTGAATATTTGCTGGTGGTTTGTATACATATACGACCGGAAATGCACATTCCAAAGCCCGCATTTTTCATCGCTAAATGTTTCACAAAATTCTTCGATCTTGAAGTTGAAATTTTTAACTTTTCAAGGAAACAAAATTCTTAATTATTAATTCCAAGTGATCGTAAATTTCTGTTTCGTTCGTTTCCCGCTCAAAGCAATCAATCAAGCCGGTGTTTGGGTATTAAAAAATTCGATAAAAAACAAAACACAAACAAAAATTGACAATATTTTTGCTGCAATATTGCTTGCAATATTTTTTTTGCACTCTGGAGGTTGAACCCCGTGTGAACCGATGATGGAACTCGTTATTGTTTCGGCTGATGGATGCCATGACAAGGTTTTCATAACTTTTTGCCCCGCATTCAAAGCAAACGCGTTTACAGCATGCAAAAGCCATGCCAAAAATATTCTCTCTAACCCCCACATTTTTAGGGGAAAGCTGCCAATCAGTAGAACCAAAAAAAAACCAAAAAAGGAGGAAAACTAATTCTATATAGAGAGAAAAACTAGAATGGCTTCGATCATCCACAAGAGGAGGGTTGTGAGTGGATGGGTGAGTGTTTTTGGCATTAATATAAAACGCAATCAAAATCAAATCAAATGAAAATTGTTCAAGCTGTTTTTGTGTGTGTAGATGATGGTGGTGGGCGTGCTGACAAGTTCATTATGTTTGCATTGCTTTTGGTTAGTTTGGATTCGATGCGAAGGGGGTGCCCCCTTTGTTTGTCCACCGATATGACCAATAATCAATGGCCAACACAGACATAGAGCCACAGAGCCCGAGATAGAGAGACACATGGAGGCATTAAAGGCGACTTGGGTGAGCCGCAAATTGAACTAATTTGATGTGTGAACAACAGCCAAATGGCGGACAGAGGCGGTGGTAGACATATCACATCTTGTGTCCAGTGTCCAGTGTCCTGTATTGATTGGCAGGCAAAAGAAGTGAGAACATGTGCAAGTCCTAGATGTATAAATAGAAATCCAACTTGATATGAATTCTCCATCCATCTGTCTGGAAAATTAGTCAGTCGGCAAGGTAAATATTTTTACTTTGAATAATTCGAATAATTCGACTAATTCAGAGCTCTTGAAAGTGCTTCACATTTTAACACAGAATTTTAAAGCCTTGTAAATGTGTTATAGAAGTGAGCCCGATGAATGATAAATGCTGATTAAGGCGAAACCGATGACAAAACGAATGTGTGAATCCTTTCAATAATTAATGCCCGAGCAACGTGAAAACCCAAGTCAAAAGGCTAATGAAATCAAGCAGATGCGCAGAGCAAATGTTGAGTTATTTATAATTATTTCGACTGGATCCCAATTAAATTAGCATACAATCAATCGAATACATTCGGTATTCATTCGATTCGGAAGCAGCTAGGTAAACGAATGCCCTTGAGAGCGCCATCCTTCAGATACATAATCTGTCCATGGGCAAGGCATCACAATGAGTTATCCTTACGCTCATTACATTTGGATTAACATGTTAATAATGCCAACAGGCAGGCAGTCTCTATGTCTCTATCATATTGCCGACTCTTTTTAGTTCCCTCTCTCTCTCTCTCTCTCTCTAGCTCCCCTCGTAGCTAAAGAGGTTGAGCACTTGATTGCATATGCGGGCAGGCTGGATGGAACCACTCAACCACTCAGCCACTCAACCCACTCAGCCCACTAACTCTCCTCGATATATCCAACGCACTTGGCTGAATAATTTAACAAATGCATAGAGTGCGAGGGAGAAGGGGATAGATGGTTATGGAATGAGATGGAAAATCAATGTTTGACCATTGATAGTTTGAGTGTTATAATTGTATGTTTGACAATCTTCATAACTGTCAATTAGATTGCCATATTGCCATGCCAAGTTGGTCCTTTGGATTATGCCTCCACCTGCTACCCATCTATCGCTCTCTCTCTATATCTGTCTCGCTCACTGCAATCTTCTAATGTAATTGTTTAACACACTTCTGGGCATTATTATAAACAAAATGCTTTGATATTTGGATAGGCAGCTGCTGCTGCTGCAGCAGCAACTGGGGAGACGCACCAATATTTGCAACATGATTGCCTTGATTTTATTGACTGCACTCGCTCCCTCTCGTTCTCTCTCGTCTCGTCTAGTATCTAGCATTTGCCATCTCTGTTGCACTCGGTTAGCTTATTTGCATATGCGTTTCCGTCTTCCTCCTTTTGCTTTTCCCAATAGGGGACCTGCTATTCTGATTTATCGTAGCAAATTGTGTTTTCGGTCTTTTTGAGTGGTTGCAGTGGTGCAGTGCGGTCCTAGTGGGTGGCAGACTGGGTCGTGTGATAGTGGGCGGTGCAGAATGACTCTTGAGAGACTCATATCGGTATTTAATTGAGGCCTGGCTAAAGTCCTTAGCTGGGAATTAGTTTCCATAATCGTCCAGTTCATTAACAAATCGTTTGCTTAATTAGCAGCCCGAAATTGTAAGCCATTAATTAAATAATATCGTTGAAAATCGTTATTGGAAATTGAAATTCGAATTAGCAAACAATTAAAATTATCAAAGTTTAAAACAAACTTTGTCTTAGAAACATTTTAGAGAAACCTGTCCGAATAGCTGACAGGAGAATGCAGTTTGTCCCTTCGAGCGCCTCAAAGTCGTCCTTCTCGTCCATTTATGTCCAAGGAACCAAGGAAGCTGCCCAAAAGGATTCCATTTCAGTTTGAGTTTCAGGCACAACCAACAAAAATGGAAATGAAAATCAGCAGCAAAGTGCGAGCAAAGTCCGAGAAATGGAAGCGGAATCGGGAGCATAATGCATAATTACAACAATGGGACACAGGACAGCGCCAAGGACAACCAACAAGGATCTGGCACGCCCCCTTCCGCCCGCCGCGACGCCCAGCCTGCCCACAGGGCCGGGCCGCTCGGTTTCAGGGTCCTTATCAGGACATCCGCTTTCAGCGATTTTTAATTGCTATTGTTACAGTTTATTGTTTTATTATAAAGGCCAAGTGAGTGAATAGCCAAAAGACAGAGAAAGAGACAGAGAAAAAGAGAGAAAGAGAGGGAAAGAAAGATGGATAGAAAGAGACAAAAGCTGGGAACGAAAAAAAAAAATTCATTTAATTTCTTTTGTCGCTTCAGTCAGTTTTAGGTTTCTTTGGTTTTTGTGTTTTTATTTCATTATTTTTTTGCATTCTCTGCGTTTTCAATGTCCTTTCAAAAAATAAATAAGCCAACAATTAGTTTGGACAAAAAACAAACGAGGATACGAAACTTCTGGCTAAACATAATTGAAAGAAATGTTTAAATTAATAATAAAATGTTAGCCAGAAATTGTGTTCTTTAAGGACTTGAAATCCCCAAAACCCATAGGCTTCCTAATTGATTTCCCTCTTCAGCAAAAGGACGCTCTCCAAATATTGGACACAATAACATTGCCCTCGAGTTGCAGCTCCTTCAGATGACAAAAACATCAAATTAATATGCACTTTTCCAGCACTTGATCCTCTCGGTGTGTGTTGGGTGTGTGCTTGAAGTGGAAAAACTGGGGGGCAGCCAGCTGGCTGCTGTCCTGCGAGAGTATCCTTATGAAAAATAGAAGAATTCGGGCAAGAGAGTGCGCAACGCAACCCGAAAATAAAAAATACTCCAAAAAATATGCGAAAAGGCAGGAATTTTTGTATACAAATATGGTGAACAAATATAGTTGAAATGAAACAGCAAAGTGCACTTGAAAGGCACCGGCCAGAAGAGTGCAGAGGCGTCCTGGAGTGGGGCGGTGAGGGGCGGAGATGTACCCCCGGAAAAGGAGCGCCATAAGAGCCAAAAAAAAAGTAAAAATACAAAAAAAAAAACATAAGCATAAGTGCCTTCTCCTCTCTGTTCTGGGTACTGGTTTTTGGTCCTGTTTCTGGTCCTGGAACAAGGACGACAACGATGCCACAATAATCATAAAAGCGAAAACAACAAGCAAGGATATATGTCGGTGTATGTCGGTGTGTGTGTGTGAGGAAATAATGTATTAATCCTGTTGAGGCCATATTTTTTATTGGCATCACCGGAGACAGAGGAACAGAACAACCAAAGAGGATGAGAGTCCTTCCTTGAGTCTTCCTTGAGTCCTTTCCCAGTGCGTAATTTGCATTAGCAATCGTACTTTTCTTCCCCTTTAGTCTCTTTCGGCCAGGTGATAAACCGCATTCTTATTACAAAGCCACAAAGAACCCAAAAGCTTAAGCCAGTTGCACTTGAAAAAAAATCTCGAAATAAAAATAAAAACCCCAAAAATTTGTCCTTTTTCTTAGCTATTTTCCCTTTCTTTTTCTCTTTTAAAATTTCTCATAATTATATCTCCCCTTTCAGTGTGTTTTTTTTTTAGTATTAATGTATTTAAATATATGTAGTACAAGCTACAAGGACAATTTAAAGCCTTTCATAAATATTACTGCTTCAACAGCGGCGGCAACGCGCCGCGTAATTATTATTACGCATACGCCCCTTTGCCCTTAACGTAATTTGCCATTGAGAACGGTGGTCAGTGCTGGCAGGAACTGCGAGCGGAAATAATTGTTATGCAATTTAAATTACTGACTATTTAAATAAAGTCAATGCAGATAATATTTCAAAATATTTCCCTTTTTTTCAATCGAAATATGGATTTAATTTTACATTTTTAAAGGGATTTTTATGGTTTTTCAAAAGGATTTTTATCCAGAGGATTTTCTTAAGAGATTATTAAGATTTTGATATATAAAATATTCTACTTACATTATTATTTATTTTCCTGGCATATTGACTTCCAATTTCCAAGTAGATTTTATTCCTAAAAAATAAAAGTTACAAGATTAGAGTTTTATATATTTTTTTTTATCCTATATTTTCTATTATTTATATTGTTTTAAAATTAATTAAAAATCATACCTTTTTCGTACCACTGTTTAACCAAAAGCTGACCAAAGCAACTGGCTTGCCAGTTCCCGGAAAAAGTGGCCAAAAACAGAGGCATAGCCGTGGTGGGGGAGGGAGCTGGCCAGGAAGCTACATGACGCTGGCGACAATTATGCGCATGTTGGCGGCTTAAGCAGCCATTATTCCTGCTGCCAATCCCCTCGACTTCCTTCCCCCTCCTCACTCATATTTCCCTACGTCTTTATAGACCCTCCCCCCTCCTTTTACAGGACTTGCACTTCCATTGTTACCGCCGCTTGCTTTTTCATAAATTTAAATACAAAACATATTAAGTTTTATAGCCCGGGAGGGTTAAGTTGTTCGCTCGCTTGCCGCCTCTTTTGCTCTCCCCCTTGTCTAGATTTGTCTCAAAGCCCCCGCCCTCTCTGTCCCTCTGTGCCCCCTTGTGGCACGCCCCTGTGCCCTGTGCGCATATGTCTGAAATCCAGCTGAGAATTTACTAACTCCGGCATGTGTAGAGCGAACTGCATTAGAGAAACGACACCAGGAAGTTGAGAAAAAATAAGAGGAAAGGCAGGTACAGAGAAAGAAAAGATGGGTATTAATAACCAAAAGAAATATGAAAGGTTTTGAAGTGACAAAAAGATATTTGATAGACTTTTTAGTCTTTCAAAGTCTTTTTATTAATTTAATGCACATTTTCTACAAGTGTAACTACAATTGCCGAGCCACGTTAGGCACTCAAGGAGCTTCCGAGCAAAAACGCTTAGCAAACAATTTGAGGAGCAGATCCTGGCCCAAAAGAAATGCCAACGGAAAGAGAAAGCCAGCGGAGAAAGGAGAAAGCCAGCGGAAAATGTCGTTAAATGAGTGGAATGAAATTATATTAATATTCTTATAAATTACCATTATGACTGCTATACAAAATCTGTCCAAGTTCGCACAGTTTATCAGGGGATTTCAAAAGTTATTAATTTAATCCATCGAAACGTTCCTAACCTTTTGTACTTCCTCTTGGAAGCCCTGGAATTTTTGTATATTTTCCTCCTTTGAGTCTGAAATTTGCTACCCAGCGATGGCTGAATGATTTCCGAATAAATAAAATATAATAGAAAAAAACTCGAGCTGCATCTTGCAAGAATCACGTCCTTCCTCTCAAAAATGTATTGCCATTCCCCGAGATCCTGTTTCCTTTCAGTCCCAAGTCCTTTTCTTTTCGCACGCAAAACGGAACCAGAAATATCAAGTCGAACTGCATCGACGACGTGTGCTTGGCATAAATGCAGTTTTACCAAAATTGAATTCATTATCCTGGAAATACAAAAACAGCCAACACACACTCGTCGATGGGGTTTTCAAATGAAAATATATATAGGCGAGTGAGTATATTTAATAGTGTCGCATAAATATCCGGAATATATATATATAGACTACTCATTTCTAAATCTATTTGTCTATCTTTATATACAAATATAATGCACCAAAATATATATATCTATTTATTATATATACATGTATGTTTTTATAGAAAAAAAATAAATAGAAATAAAAACTGAGAATATAAAAGAGAAATGCCGTTGCAATGGCCCCATTTTGAATGCGACGCCATTTTTGTTTGGCTTTCGGCGCCCACTGCCATTGATTTACTATCCCAAGTGCATCCTGGCCCCGCCCACTTCTGCCCAGTCCGCGTTCCCTCCTCCCATCAAACTGCAGTTCCAAGCTAGCCATTAACTAAATTGATTTGTTTACAAATAAAAAAAAACACAACCGAACAAAAAACTGACAGTTCCAGTCACCGAATATTTAAAAAACAAAAAAAACGGTCCAAAAATATGCATTACAGCAAAGGAAACTATCGCAGGACCCACTCCAGATAAGGACATTCGTAAAAACTAACAATATGCCACATATCTGGCTATCGGAATGTCCATATTCCAGTCTTTTTTTTTTGTGTTTTGCAAATATTTTTGTGCCATTATTTACAATGAAAACTATTTGGATTGAAAGAATTCGAATCCATAATCCATAAAATAAAGAAAAATAAATAAAATATAAGATATACAAGAAATATTCTACAAAATATTTATTAATATATAAGAATATATAATAATAATGATATCCAAAAGAGACCACAGATTTCCATTTATTTTTTGGCCCAAATTCCTGATTTGTCTCTTTAAATATTTCCAACCTTTACTCTGTAGTTCCCTTTCTATAAAAAGTATTTTTTTTATTTTTTATTTAATCGCTTGAAGACTTTTTGCGATGCAATTCGAGTGTTCCTCCACTTGTCGGCATTCGGAACTTTGCTCCAAAACTCGTCCTGAAACTTTACCATATTTTGCTTCAGCCGTTCCTCCGGGGAAACGATTTTCTCATCGACGTAGGACTCCACATATTCCATTACTGTGCTGCGGTTTTCCTTTTCCTTCGAATCAAGTTCCACATATTTCTGGGAATTCTTGAAAGCCTCGACATTTGTGAAACAGTTCAGGTGATGTTCGGACATTTTAACTAAACTCGTGGACATTGCCACATAATGCGAATCGTCCTTCGGAGTCTCAGGGACGAGGGAGTCGGGCTGGTTGCGATCCGGGAGGCGACCGCCATACTTGGCCAGCCTGGGATCGTTGGGACGGATCGTGGCCTTTGGCGTAGGTACAGTCGATGGGGGAGGCATTAAATCCCGATCCTCATCAGTTTCCGGAAGAGGCAGGTAAAAGCCTGCTGGTTTTGCAGTCATGGGTTGATTTGACCAAAAAGATCCTGCGGCTGGCAGGCAATAGTTAGGAAGTTTCTGGGTAAGGTTCTCTGATCCTGAGGCTGGCTGGAAATAGCCAGGAGGTTTCTGGGGTATGTTCTGATATGCTCGATGGGATTCTGAAGAAGCTGATATGCCTGGCGTTATGTTTGGTTTACCCCGAGAAGATCCTCCTGCTGACTGGTAAAAACTTGGACGTTTTTGGGGCATATTTTGTTTGGCCTGGGAAGATCCCGAGGCTGGCTGGAAGTAGACTGGAGGCTTAATGACCTTGTTCTGCTTGGGTTGAGATCCCGCAGCAGGCTGGACAAAGCCGGGTGGCCTTTGGGCCATGTTTGGTTTAGCCTGAGAAAAGGCCCGAGGCTGGAACGAGCCAGGAGGCTTTTGAGATACGTTTTTATGAGCTCGATTGGATCTTGAAGATCCTTGATGGGATCCTGAAGAAGATGGCATGGCTGGCGGTATATTCTGATCATCCCGATATCCGGTAACAGACTGAAAATAGTCAAAAGGTTTCTGGGGCAAGTTTTGGGCATTGGACAAGGTCAAAATCCCAGGTCCGGGTGAAGTTTGTAGGATCCAATTTGGTCCTGAACTTGGGAATGAATCTGACCATGGGGTGTAGGTCATAATATGAAGGGGTTGAGAAAAGCGATCCGAGTTCTGTGGCAATTGGATCTGTGGCAAACGTTGTCCGGAAGTCGGATTTGATGGTTTTGATGGAATTTGGATGGATGGAGGAGTGCTAGCAGGTTTTTGGAACTTGGTTTGATCACCCTCAGATCCTGAAGCAGACTCAAAACAGTCAGAAAGTTGCTTGACAATGTTCTGGGCCATTTTCTGGACATTGGACAAGGTCAATGAAGCTGCGGATGGAGCTGGTGAGGTCAAACTTGATCCTGAACTTGGCAAGGATTGAGACTGTGACTCTGGGTAGGTCACAACATTCAGGGGTTGAGAAAAGCTTACTGGGCTTTGTAGCGTTTGGGAATCTGGTTCAGGAGAAGTCGGAGTTGAGGGTCTTGAATCAGATGGAGGAGTTTCAGGATTCAATCCAGTTGAAGCATTAGTTTGATTGCATAAATCTGAAGTATAGGGCGGTATGAAAGGTCCAGGCTTTGGGAAACTCTCGGAAGTGACAACTGGAAGAGCTTCACTTGATGGTTTAATGGACTGAGGGAGAGTTTCAGAGTTTTCAGGAGAATCTGCTGTTAGCAAGGATTTTAGGAGATTCTTAGAAGCTTGGTTAAGGACAATACCAGAACGGCTTGACTTTGGAGAATTCCCAGGCGAAGCATGAAAATTCTGGGACTTTGGCTTAGGCGAGACGGGACTCGAGGGTGATAGATTACGGCCAGGACATGGAAGGACAACTGGGACAGTTAAGGGTGGAGATGGCTTGGGGGATGTTGGTGCAACAACTGTCTCTGCAGGTGGGGAAGCAAAGAGCTCTGACCAAGGCACTGTTACACCACCCATCGCCATAGCTTTCATAAAATCCATCAAGAGATCGTCCTTCTCTTGGACAGCCCTCTCCATGAAAGCTCTCTCCAAGGCGGTCCTCTGTCGGGTGCGCGGTCTGTTCAAGACCCTGGTCAACTCGTGATCCCTTTTCTCGAGGGCTTTCTTCTTCTGCGCCAGGATATATTCTCTGGCCATTTGCTCGGTCCAGCGAGACATAAGCTCCGCTGTAATAGGTTTAAATAAATATTTGCGAACACAGAGTGTTTTTATGGCCTTACGTGATTTCCTTTTTGCAACACGACCGGGACCCCTCTTTTTCGGCGTTTTCACAGGACTTTTGGCGCACTTCTTCGAAGCCACCCGGGTTTTTCGAGGCTTGCGTTTCGGAGGTTTCGGCGGTTTTGGGGTTGCCGGCCTTTTGACCAAAATCTGGGTTCGCAAACGCTCGGAACGACGCAGAGGATAGATCGGTACTCGTGGTTTCCTGGGCGCACGTTTACGCTTCTCGGCAACGGGGGGTTTCGGCTCCTCGACAACCGGGTTTGGTTTCTCAACAATGGGTGGAGGCTTCTCTACAATGGGTTGTGGCTTTTCGACAACGATCTTTGGCCGAATCTTCTCAACAATGGGTTGAGGCTTCTCCAGAATGGGTTGTGGTTCATCTAGAAGAGGCTTTGGCTTCTCAACAACGATCTTTTTCCCTTCTCCCTTCGCCACAACGGGTTGTGGCTTCTTCACAATAGGTTTTGGCTTCTTAACAATAGGTTGAGGCTTCTCCCCAACAGTCTTTAGCTTCTCAACAACGGGTTGAGGCTTCTCCACATCGATCTTTGGCTTCTCTACTCCGGGGTTTGGCATCTCGACAGGAAGCTTTGGATTCGGAGTCGGTTCAAGCGCATTACGGGCCGAGGCTCTGGTAAACCTGCTGCTAGAAGTCACAATCCCAGCACTGGTTGAGGGCAAATCGGGATCTATGGGAGCGTTACCACCTGAATTGGGACAAAGAGTTGGGTTATTCGTGGTCATTGTCATGTTCGGAGTCGAGGGTGACGGCTTGAAGGATTTCCTGTCCCGAGAACTTGAGGGATTCTGCGAGGGATTCTGCGATTTTCGGCCCCAAGATTCGGGATTTTTCTTGAAACGATCCCGCCGCTCGGCGGTGCGGCAGTAAATCTTCCTGCCGCGAAACTCGTGGGGATTGGCCTGGATGGCCTGATGCATGGTGCTGCTGTGACGGAAATTGACAATCGCATAGCCGCATTCGCCCCTGCCAAGCCTCACTGTGACCCGCTCCAAGGGACCAAACTGGCTGAAATATGCAAAGACCTCGCGGTGCGTGGTGGCCGGATCCAAGCCAGGCAAAAATATTCCCCGTATTTCATCGCTCTCGGCATGACCGTCTTCGTAGGGCTTGAGGGCCGGTTCTTTGAATTCCCTATAAACGACACCTATTGGGGAAAAGACGAGGGTATTTGTCAGGGAAAAAAAACCCCAGGGATGCCACCTTGAAAAAAAACTCACCCTCGGCCTGCATGCGGCGATTCATCGAATAATTGGAATTTCTTGCAGGCCGCGGCGGTGCCGGAGCGTTGGTGCCCTTATTGGGGACATGAGTACGAGCCCCTCCATGGGCAAAAACTGTATTCGTATTCGGATTCGGATTCTGGTTTTGAATAGGCATTGGAGTAGGCATTTGAGGAGCCATTGGAGTAGCCGTTGGAGTAGAAACTGGAGTGGGGTTCGGAATCTTCTTCACGTTTGCAAATACACTTGATTCTTCTAATCACAGAAAGACAGGCGAACATTTTCAGGAACGAGAAAAGAACCAGGAATGCTTCAAAAACTCACCATCTAGGGGCTGATCCGCGGTTTTTAGGCGTTTTGGCGGCGGCGGATTATCGCAAAAGCTTTCGGGAAAACCCGGCAGATCCACCTGCGAACCCCGCACCACCAAATCACTAATAGAACACAACTCACTCCAATTGCTACACATATTGCTCTTTTCTCTGGTTTTTTTGCTGTTTTTTTTGTTGTTTCAACTAGACTGTTCGACGATTGAAGACAAAGTGAAAGAATATTCACATGTCACGACAAAAATCAAAAAAGCATGGCCGACCCAGAGGTGATTTAAGATTAAAAAGAGTTGACAAGGCGCCGGTGGGGTGGAGCGGAGCGGGGCCTTCTTTAAATTTGACCAATCGGAAAAGTTTTTCAAAACTAATAATGGGTAAATATTGTTTTATTTAATGATGGAGAATGCGAAAAGTCTTTTACTTCCAATGCTAATTATCTTTAAACACTTTCCTAACAAAACAAATAATATCGAAACTTATTAGCCAACTCTTTGATTTAAAGCTCTTCAATATCGATAAGGTCAAGGTATTGTCACAAAAAAGAAAGTGTTGCACAGTTGCATTCCCAACATTCCTTCTGCTTCTGGCTAGTGTTGCAAAGTTGCATTCTTAACAGTCACATTCTGCTTCTTCCATTTACACGTGAGTGAAAATATATTGAAACGGTCACACGGAAATTTCAAATTTTTGACAGTTAGAAAATCCAGAGTCAAGTTTCTAGCAATTCCGGCGATTTATTCATTTGGTTGCACAAATGTCCCGAGATTTTCTTGGCTTTTAATTTTTCTCCACCCCGTCCTTGTAACGTCCTCCCACCACCCACTGGCTTGTAAACACTTTACTAAAGAGTTCATTTCCGTTTGCCGTTTCGCATGCCACAAAAAGAGGCAAGCAAAAAAAATAGGATAAAGTCCGGGGAATATATAAAGAATACAAGAGAGAGAAGACAGAAGCGAAGACAGAAAAGTGCGGTTGCAAAAAGAGGGCTTTACGTATGTGTGTGTTGTGTGTGCGGGGGTGTGGATGGGGGCGTGGCATGCTTAGTTAGCTTTGCCCCTTTGACCGCAGAGAGAGCTCCTGGATTCAGGATTCAGGATGCAGGATGCAGACTCCTTTTTGCCCAGAATCCTGGCTCCTGGTCATCAGAAACGTTGTCTCCGGTTCGTTGGGGGCGCAAGATATTTAAAAATTCTTTTGTGCCCGCTCCTCGGTTGCCGCATTTTCATTTAGTTTGCATTATGTTTTAAATTGTCGCACTTGGCGCAGGACACTCAAATACACTTGAAGAAAAGCGTGCCACTAACCGAGATTTCTCAACTACTTTTAGAGAGAATTTGGAGACAAACCTTTATACAATTCTTATAAATTTCTTCGAGTGTTTTGCACTCAATGACACATACTTAATGAGCTACAACAGAACGTGTTGCACTTTCCCCTCTCTCGCTTCCCATGCCCCTTGGGTGGCAGACCCCTTTGACCTCTGACCCCTCACTGCTCCCTGCTCTCTGCCCATTTTCAGTTGCAATGCAGACATCATGGCCAAACAACTTTCATTTGCTTACACAGGATTTTGAACGAGAATCCTTGCCGGCTTGACAAAAGACTTTTCCTCGGTTTTCGCCTTTTGGCTACGTATTTTTTTTTTTTAGATTATTTGTTTTGGTTTTCTGTAGTAGAAATTAGTTGCTGGTTTACAGTAAAAAATAAAAAGGAGTGGTAATAATTTTGGTGCGGATTCCTTTAGCTCCCTGACCCTCCCCGACAATTTTCACATTTTTCAAGGGGGTCCATCAGAAAAATTGAGAAAAAATCTAAAAAATTATTTATTTCTAGATTTTGATGCAGATTGTTAGGGAATTGAATCAAGATTTAAAATCTATACTTGGTCCAAAGATCCGATCAAAACTGCCAAAGATATGAACTTCGAAAGGGACGAAAAGAGATTTTTCTCGATTTTCACATTATTCAAGGGGGTCCATCAGAAAAATTTGAAAAAAATCGAAAAAATATTTTGTGCCAGGATTTTAATGCAGATTTATAGAGAATTGATTCCAGATTCCAAATCTTGTCTTTGTTCCACGAT
Source organism: Drosophila ercepeae (assembly GCA_018150545.1). NCBI lineage: Eukaryota > Metazoa > Arthropoda > Insecta > Diptera > Drosophilidae > Drosophila > Drosophila ercepeae. Next base: position 7,255,277 of record JAECWL010000197.1, read on the forward strand.
CGGATGAAAACTGCCAAAGATATGGACTTCGAAAGGGACGAAAAGCGATTTTTCTCGATTTTCAGATTTTTCAAGGGGTTCCATCAGAAAAATTTGAAAAACATCGAAAAAATATTTTGTGCCAGGATTTTAGTCCAGATTTATAGGGAATTGATTCCAGATTCCAAATCTTGTCTTTGTTCCAGGATCGGATGAAAACTGCCAAAGATATGGACTTCGAAAGGGACGAAAAGCGATTTTTCTCGATTTTCAGATTTTTCAAGGGGTTCCATCAGAAAAATTTGAAAAACATCGAAAAAATATTTTGTGCTAGGATTTTAATCCAGATTTATGGGGAATTGATTCCAGATTCCAAATCTATACTTTGTTCCAGGATCGGATGAAAACTGCCAAAGATATGGGCTTCGAAAGGGACGAAAAGTGATTTTTCTCGATTTTCACATTTTTCAAGGGGGTCCATCAGAAAAATTTTAAAAAATCGAAAAAATATTTTGTGCCAGGATTTTAATGCAGATTTATAGGGAATCGATCTACAATTCTTTTAAGATTTTCCGCTCATAAATCGGATGAGAATTGACGAAGATATAGCCATCCCAGTATGGCCAAAAGAAATATTTTTCAAAAGCAATTAAGACTAAAGATCTAAGCATTTCCATCTTGTTTTTTCAAACCCAATTTCTAAGATATTTTAGAGAATTCAGAGAAAATCCAATTCAAGACGATGGAAACTTATTATTTCTGCTGAATCAACGGCTAAATAAAAATGGCAAAAAGGCGAAAAAACGGAGAAAAGGACCCGGACGAGGGTAGAGCCACACCAAGTAGGTAAATTGAAGGGTCCTTGCACCTTAAGCTCAACTTTTGCCTCAACTTGGTAGCCTCCGGGATGGGGGGTCGGGAATATACAAAAATATATATGTCTCATGAGCCATTTAAGCTCATTAAGGGCATCAATTTGGTAGCAAAGGCTTCTGTGGCGGGGGCGCAAAAAACTTGAGAACTTGGGGCAGAAAAAAGTGGCTGCCACTTGCCTTGGCTTGCGGAGGCGGCAAGTAAATTGTTAATTTTAAGCCACCTTATACATTTATTTTTTGTGCAAGTTTAGCAAATTTCTTGGTTTTTATTAGCCAGCCAGGTGACACCTCGATTGCCCTTTCTTTCGCGCAATTAAATTCAATTTTGTGCGGGTGACCCAAAAAAAAAAAAGGAAGGAGTACAAAATATATAAAAATAAATATATGGTTCATATGTATAAGTACATGCTGGATGCATGCAGGCAAGAATAAGAAATTGAAATCCATAAAGCGCAGCAGCCATAACACGGAAAAAAGAAAGAAAAATACCGAAAAGAAAGGAAAGAAAAACGCGAAATGAATTTCACTTGAAATGTGAAAACATAAAAATTGTTTATGACTTCCGCTACGTTGCCTGCATCTGTCTGCCTTTGTCTGTCTCCTGCTTTTTTTCCCAGTGTGTGTCTGTGTGAAAGGACTTTTTGTGGGCGGCTTCCAAAAGAAACAAAAAAAACCAAGACAAGGGGTAGCCAAAAATGTGGTGAAAAGGCTGGACTGCCTTTATCAATTGGGAAAAATAATCCAAATTATATATTTAATACAGAAATATAATCTAATATTGTGAAGAATATAAACTTTGAGCATTACAAAGCCAATACGCAAAACTAACCAGAAATATTCACCAGATATCCCTTTTATAAGCTCAACCGATCTTATCGGCGCTCAGCTTTTAATCAACTGATTCCCTTTGCCAACAATAGAATCCTTGGAATGGAATTTGCTATTGAATGCTTTGAATGGCAAGTGGCGGTGGCCAAACATTCATTCGAGCACTCACCTGTCCATCAGGTGGTATGCATTGCATGTTCCCGGGGATTCTCGTTGCACCGGCACCATCCGTACCGCTCCGTATGTTCCGAAAAATTCCCTCATCTACTACCCCACGACTGGACTGAAGCAGCCCTTTTATTTCCCTCCATCGGAGTTCTTTCGGTTTGTTCCGGCTTATTGCAATTTGCAGCGTTGAATGTTTCATTTAAGGTTCGCACAGCGGTTGGTCCTTCGACACACACACCCGGACTCACGACTCGCACACCCATCCATCCATTGGAACACCCACACATGTACACATGCACTGCCTTTGGTCCCGATCCTTGGCACAGATGTCCTGGTCCAGTGGTCCAGTTTGTGGGGCTAGAGATGGCAAAATTATCGATATAATTATGAGAATTACACGCAGACATGGCGACCGTGACAAGAGGTTGTGTTTGACTTTGATTTTGATGGAAAATCTATCATTAACATCTATTTTGAGTTTCAAACATGAATTTTTAGTTCCTTTTCCGATATATCTTGTCTTTCTTTTGTCAAATATACATCCCTAGCAGAGGCCACATCGCATGGCGATGCACTGTGGGTATTGCAATATGGAACGATGGGTGGTTGGTGGGCGGCTGGCTGCCTGGGTGGCGATGCGTTATTGCCTGACGACGCGACAATGCCATCCCCTTGCCAATGCCACCCACCTCTACGCTGGAGATCCAGTTTGAGTTTGAGTTTTGCCGCTGCCTGGTGTTCGGGTATTCTGGTGTTCTGCTGCTTTCAACCAAAAATAGCCGCATGCAATTGATTACAGCAAACGAATGAATGGAGGAGCAAACGGCTAACCGGAAAACAGAGGAAATTCTGGGGCGAAGGAAGAAGGGCGCTCTCCATTCGATATTTGAATGGAGGATGCTGCGAATTAAAATCGAAATAATGCACATCAGATTGTTCAGCTAGAGCTGGGCTTATGGCACGGATACTCCCAAGGATACTTTCAAGGCTTCCCCTTTGGAGGATATTGAAATGCATACTTTTCTCTCCCGATCGATTAAAGATTTAAAAATAAGCCTATAAATACGCATTTTTAAATAGAAAGATATCGCGTTTATATGGCAAATAAAAGAAAGAAAATGGCAAACATAAATTAATCAGCTTTGCCATGTTCACAACAAATTGTTATTAATTCGCTCAGCCATAATTAAAATGTGAGCCAAGTGCCGATGAAAAGCCAACCCTGTACGAGTATTTGTGAGTGGGTGGTGTGTGTGGGTGGGTGGGTGTGCCTGAGTGTGGGTAATGGCGTATATGTGTGAATGAGTGCCATTTTAAGCGATTGCAATTCAAAGCAATTCAATTCAGAGCCATAAAATGCGCCCCAAGACGATGGAGAGATGCCGAAGCTGGATGCTGATGCCATAATGCCTTAATCGCTCGACGGAAGCGGAAGTCGTGCAAATGTATGAGTGCCACACACACACACACACACTCATACAGAGAGGTATATAAATGTATACTTAACCCAATGGCAGTCATGGCATACAAATGTAATTAAGATCGATTATATGCCTTCCTGCAGTCGCAACTTAAATCATTTAGAGCTTCTCAGTCGAGCTCTAAAAATAATTTCATCAGCAGATTCTTTTATTTCATTTACTGAATGCGTCAATTCTGTGGTTTTTTAGGGATTCCTTAACTATTCGTTATTCCTTAATAACTATCCTTTTTGTAGCATTAAATTAAGGATACCTTTAAATTTTTATTGATTGCTTCGATTGTCTGTGAGTCTGGCTTCATTCTCAAATACTTAATGCCTTTTTTTCTCTGCTTCTTTTTTAAGGACTCGGGAGTAAGGACTAAGATCTAGGCCTGGGTCACATGGGAACCGGAAACAAAAGGAAAATACGCAGCAGGATTGGCTGGGTTTTGGGTTCTGAGTTCGAGGTTTTTTGTGCTTTTGGTTTTGGTTTCTTTTTTTGACGGTGGATAGGGCGACGTAACGACCATCATTTGTTGCAAAATGATGTATAATTTAATACCCGCAAAGCCAACTCCCAAATGGCAGCCCCCCCTTGACGCTTCCTCTCCCTGTCTCCGTCACTGTGCTTGTGTGTTTGTGACCTCCAAAACAAGCCAAAACCGGGTGAAGTCAACATTGTACTCCACTTCACATCCACTGCCTCCACTCCATCTTCTTCGTCTTTGGATCTGGCAAGAGACCCCCTCCCTTCTCTCGTGCGAATACATATTCCGCATCCACATCCATATCCACATCCTGGACCCGGCCACGGACCACTAACGCGTCCCCAATGGGCAGCCAACAAAAACCGAGAACATGTGTGTATAAAAAACAAACCTCCCAGCCACCCAGCCACCGACGCACCCACCACATCGCGGAGTGGGGCAAAGAAACTCACTGAGTACTCGTGCATTTAGTGGATACACTCGAAGAAATATATCTACTACGCTTTTAAAGATTATCGTATGAGATAAGATTCTAGATTTATTCCAGTTTCTCTGAAGAATTTTTGGGAATTTCGAAAGTTTTTGTGAGAAAGTTAACTTAATATTGAAACCGTTTCTTGGTTTTCTTTTGTTCTAAAAATTGGAGCTACTAGAACTCTTTGGAAAGCCAATTATTCCAATAAAATAATTGCCTAACTAGAAATATTTTCCATGATTTATTATCAAGAAATATTAGCTCTAGAACAGAGTTCCAAATATTATTTTCCATGTGGAGTTGCCTTTACTTTTTGTGTTTGCCTATCGTGGGGGCTGGATGGCTGGAAGGGGGGGTGGCTGCTCCAGAGGGGGGTAAGGCTATAGGTATCGGGGCTACAGGGGCCACGCCCGGCGGTTGTTTAACTCGAGTGCTGCACATAATTCATGTGTCCACTTGCAATTTTTCGTTTGCTGCGACATTGTTATGCTGGCCATGTTGTAAAAACGCCAAAAACAAAAGAGAGTCGTGCCGAAAAAATACAAAAAAAATAAAAGTGAAAAGAAAAGAAATCAGAAAAAAGCCCGACAGAAAAAGAAAGAAAGCCAGCAGCCAGCATCCAGCAGCCAGGACACAACATCCCAAAAACTTGCAGGACGACGTGTGCGAGCGACTTTATATGCCATTATTAGTGTGTTAGAAGAGTGGCTCGCACACACACACATTGTGTATGGGGGTGATGGGCTGTTGGTGGGCTGCCAGTGGGCGGCACTTGAGTGGGTGGGAAGCGCGTGCGAGTCTCGCACACAAAATAGATTACTCAGTGTCGCGGTACTCTAACACGGCGACAGATCGAGACGGGTGCCAAAGTGCTGGCGCGAGAACGGGACGAAAAGGATGTAAGGAGAAGGCAGCCCCAAAAAAAAAAGAAGGGGTGGAGAAAGGCTTTCCCCAACGATAAGGGGGGAGGGACTGATACTGACCAAGGTGTCGCCTGGACAATGCAGACTTGATGGGAATGCTAAGTGAATCAATTAATTTTGCGGCGAGACCAGACCAGCTTCTAGCCGGCGTTTGCTGGTTTATTTATGAAAAAATTATAAATATAAAATAATATTCTTACTTTAGAAATATCAGTTTCTATATTTTCCAAGCCTTTTCTTGCTAAATTATTTATATCATGAACAGGAAAGCTTTATTTAAACATTTGTCTGAGAATTATACTGACACTTTATATTAAATATTACTCATACGCCCTGTTTTCCATTAAATTTCATTATTATTTGTGTAAATATTAAGCCACTCTAGAGAAACGAAGTATATTAATATTTATTTTTAAAATGTGTTGGCTTCTATTTTAGATATTTTTATCCATCTTTTTTAAAGTCCCTGTTCAAAGACGAATATAAAAAACTATAGCATACTTTTTAGTAGCAATAACGAGACTTAGTATAACGAGAATATGTATCTCTACAGAATAGTATAGTATATACTACTTCCGATACTTTTTTAAAAGTTTTTCCTCTAAATATATCGCAAATCAATGAAGTGCCTCGGATCTGAGCTCTCTGTCTGGCTTTAAGCCTGCGAATTGTGAGTCGATTTCGCATATTGGCCCGAATAGCACTGCCATCAAACATTCAAGTGACACTAAAGTGCATTTTCACACATGTCACCCATTGGCCAACAACGGCACACATTTTTTTTACTTTTTTGACTTTTTTTTTGGGTGTATTTGTTGCCCACCCTTGGCGGCATAATTTATGGCCCGACATTTATGGCTTTATGGCCTGCGTTTGTCAGACGACCGGCATTTGCCATTTTTTAAGCCCTCACATTTTTTGTTACGTACTTTTTTTGGTGTTTTTTTTTTTTTGCATCTCCTAACTAATAGAGAACTCCATTTTGGTGGAAAGTTTACTGATTAGGCCTCAAGGATCATTAGTAACTAGTGCCATCCCCTGGCTTGTGCTTATCTTTCACTTTGCTGGCAATTATCTAGTCAATCAATTGATAAATGGAACTTTTACTCAGTCCTGTCCTGTCCCGTCCTGTCCTGTCCTGTCCCCGATGGCTGACTGAATGAATCCCGGGGAAAGCTTATAAAACGACAACAAGAAAATGGGGTAGAAAAGGGAAAACTAAGGTAGAGTTGCGAAGACAACTTCAAGATACTCTTTAAGGATATTTTGTAAGGGAAAAACTATAGAAAGTAGAAGCTTGACAAGCATGACAAAAAATAATGCTTCAAATTAAGTTATTTTATCAAATAATTATATTTTATAGAAAACCAATCCATTTAGAATCTACAACTACCCTAAAAATGGGTATTACTTTGGCAAAAGCAAAAAAAAAAATAACAAAAAAAACAAAACGACTTTGGTTTGAAGAAAGGCAAAAAAAAAAAAAAAAAGGGTTCTCGGTTCCCTGTTGGTTTTATTCTTATTTATTTCGATGTTTTGCTGCGAATTTAGAGTCGAGTTGACTCGTCACTTGACAAGGACATTAGGCGACACCCTTCAATGGTTTTGAAGACGGTGAGCCATCGGGCTATCCGGCTATCAGACCATCAGGCCAGCGGGCAATCGGGGTATCAGGCTATCGGGCCATCGGGTTATCCTTTTTAAGTGCCAAATTATCCTTTCGATTGCGACTGTTGCATCGTTTGATTAATTGCCGCGATATCGAAACCGAAAACCCTAGCATAGATTTCCCAAATTAATGTTGACACACACAATAAATTTTGCAGCATTTGAAATTGAACATTTGCATTAAATGTCCTGCCACTCGATGCTTGTCAAATATATGCGAAAATTGAAAATCCCCACAGGTTCTCCCAGCCCCAAAACCACCCAAAAATTTCCAATCACTATATATATGTATATATAGATATAGATATATATGTATTTTTGTCCCTGTCTAGCTGTCTGTCAAGCCAATTCCGCACACCCCTCGCGCTTTTGGCCATAACGACGCGCATCCAACTGGAAAATTATTTGGTCATTATGTCAATTTAGTGAAAACGAAGTGGACGCCAAAATGGTTGTCGGCTATATGGACATGTTTCAAAATCAGGCGGTGGCGGTACTAGGCCGGGAAAAACACGTCGCTTCCACAAACAAACTAAAAACAAAACTGTTTGCAATAAATATAAGAGTTTAACCACCGAATTACAAAAATTAATTAAATTTACAATAATCAGTGACGGGTTTTCTGTCATATTTGTTGAAGGAAATCAAAGTATTGTTTGAATTTTGATGGAAAATATAAAATTTCTTTATAAATCCAACAAAATATTTATTTTCCCATAAAGTTATCCAATAAAACCCTCGAAACCGTTTAAGATTTCGCTTTCTTCAACCTAAGCCCAGTCGGGGAAAAAAAAGTATCTTTAAGATACTTTCGGCATCAACAAGTTCATCTTGAACGCCCCCGGTTTCTGGCTATCTTTTAAGCGACTTTTCTCAGGGGAACTTTCGCGGATTTTCCCTCGGCTGCCATCTTGAGTCCGTCCGTCACCGTAACCACCTTCTTCCGGATGGTGGGCATGGGCATGGCCCCCGATGGCTTCTAGGCCAGATACGAAAAAAAAAAAAAACGACGAAAAAAGCACATTTCAATTTTCCACATGGGAAATGTCGCGCGCCGAACCAATTTATGATATCCGCAAAAGTGGCAACAGCAGCAACAACAAAAAAAAACGTAAATACAATAAATAAATAAAATAAAAAAGCGAGTAAGCGAGTAAAAAAAAGCAAGACAGAATACCAGACAGAAGAGTTGGGCGTGGCAGTGGGCAATGTTGACAGAAAAAAAAAACAAAATTATCAAAACAAAGTTGTGAGAAATTGTTAACCATTAATTAAGAATAATATTTAACAAGGAGAATAATAATTAATTAATATTAATTAATTCTTTTTTATACTTTTTTTTATCATTGTTAAAGAATTTCTTATTTTTTTGACTAGAACTTTGATTATCTTGTTTCGAAAATTCTTCTCAGTGCTTATAAAAAATATTGAAAGCGAATAATATTTATATCGCATGTCGATATCCATTATTCCCGATTGTATTTATCTCTCCTTCGTCCTTCGTCCTTCTTCCCCACTCACTCTTGGCTTCGCGTTGACAAAAACATTAAAAAAAATACAAAAAAAAAAAAAATTGGAGGAAAAACGCATATAAATAAGTTGCAAATAAAGCGTAGTGTATTGGTAATAATTTTAAAATTTATGTTTATTTACAATTACAGTTTATTTGCCAAATGCACACAAACGACGAAAACAAAAACTCATACTTTTGTTTACCCGCCCAGCCCAGGACCAATAGCCATGCCCCCTTTTAAAGAGGGTGCTGCTGCTCCAAAATAAATATTTAATAACAATAATATTTTGAGAATAATTTCCATTAAAATACTTTCGAAAATATTTCAACAGGCTCTTGTTAATGCGAAAAAATTAATAATAATTATAAACCTCTAGAAAATTAACAAATATTTCCTTAATTAGCCGCAAAAGTATTTGCATTTTCATGATTTTTTTTTGTATATTTCTCGTACATTTATATAGAATATTTTGCAATTATAGGTTGACTTCGCTTAGGCAGCGCTTAATAAACGTTTATTAATCATATTTGTAAACAAATTGCCATTGCGCACCATTTGTGAGCAATTATTTATTTATGCCAATAAACATTTTCCATTTCCCAGTTTCCCAGCTTCCCATTTTCGCATTTTCCAGTTTCCAGTTTCGCAATTTGCATTCTCCTAGCTTCCCCCGTCGTTTCGGTAGCTTTAATCCAAAAGTTTGCATTCAACATTTTTATTATTGAATTTTAATTAATTTAACAAATAATGGGCCGAGCAGGAAAGTAAAAACCGAATCTGAAATCTGAATTGATGTCAAGGAGAAATCATGAATTACAAAATGCTCTATAAAATCCATCAATAAGGAATTGTAATACAAATTTTTCATAAATATTTGATGGGAAAACGTAGAGTGATTCTTAGACTGAATAAAGGATGTATAATTATCCTTTATTTTTGTGTTTTGAGGCTTCCATTTGAATCAATATGCCAGGCCTATGATTCAGCCACGCCCATAAATTGGCTTAATGCCTTCCAGGGTGTGTGTGCAGAAAAAAAAGGACGATTGGCAAAGGAGTGCAAAAACATGGCAAAAACATGGGCAGCGAAAGACGAAACAAAGAGAACTGTAATTGATATTTGCTTTATGTTCTTGTGCACACAACGAAATTGAAACAGTAAACATATTTTAACATATGCCCAGACATATTTACTTTTATGACTTCTGTCGAACGGAACGCAACGGATCCGATCTGATCCGAATCGCAACGAATCGAATCGAATCGGATTGGATTGAATCGAATCGAATGGATTGTGGGTGTGCACGGTGGTTTGGGTTTGGGTGTACGGCCGTGGATTACGGCAAAGACACAAAGCCGTAGCGTTCATCACCGAATGCCAAATCGATGAATTAATTAGTGTAAAGGGATGCGTAGAGTCGCGGTTAGTTGCAGGACTTTCTTAACGAAATTTTAATACCAGAAAATTTTAAAACTAATTCTGCTTTAAAACTGATATCAAATTTCCTTTAAAACCCTTTCCCTAGCATGATATTTAATTAAATAGACCCTTGCCAGGTTATAAATTAATTCCAGCTTTCCTATTCGACAAATGCCTTGCTTTTAGTATAAAAAAAAAAAAAATACTAGAAAAGTGAAAAAAATATTAATAAATCCTGCAATATCTAGACCCCCTGCCTACATTTCTCCATGGCAACTTTCTTTTCAGTGTTTTTGTATATTTTTTGTTGTATATTTTGTTGTTTTTTGCACTCGACAGATGCAAGTTGGGAAATCCTTTGGCCAAAACAGCTGCTGATTTTTTGCCTTGGAACATGAATAATGTTGAAATTTAATTATACATAATTCAAACACAATTTCCACAGTAAATCTGTTGAGCGAAAGAGATGGCTGCTAGATAGATAGAGAGAGGTATAGAGGTGGAGAGAGACAGGGAGATACTGGACACGACTGAATGAGTCCGCCAAATGGAGGAAACTGGCGGAAAATTCAAGGGAATGGCGGCGGCGCAGGGAATGGGAAATTGAAGTGGGTTTCCCGCCAAAGAGGAAACTGCATTCGCTTTTCACCTTTTTTTTCGCCTTTCTACTTTCACCACACATGGAAAAGTGTCTTGTTTATGAAATAATTAATAAAACAAGAAATAATAACTGATATTTTGGGTGATTATGAAATGGTTTCTTTGATATTTTTGATTTCTAAGTTCTAAAAGAAAATATAACAAGAAAATTTGATGGTTTTTAAAAAAATACTGCAAGTTAAGCTTAGTTTTTCTTGGTTTTCAATAGAATTTTGAAACATTCTGTAAGATTTTCCTAATTCCTGTCTATTTTTTAAAGAACTTTTAATGAGAGTAAAAAGTAGCTTCGATTTTTTTTACAAATCAATAAGGTAGTTCTGCTAATTAAAAGATAACCCTTTCGGTTTTTTCTGGTGCACTTTCCTTACCCGTTCCTCACTTTTTCCACATTTTCTCACACGCTCTAATTAGTTAAGCGAAGCGTGGGGGCATGGTCATGGGCGTGCCAGGCTGAGGCAGTATGGGGCAGGGGCAGAGTCGGTCCAATGCGGTTGCAGCTTACCAGCGGTTGCATCTTTTGTTAGAATGCGAACGTTTTTCACGTTGCCAGAGCAACAAGAGCCCCAAAGGAAAGTGTTAAGGGAGAGGGCAGCAACGAGGGCGGGTGAGCGGTTGGGCGGTGCCAGGGGGCTGCCAGTTTCGGTGCGATGGTAGTAAAATTTTTATGCGATTTTCCTTTATTTTCACAATAGTTGCAACAGCAACAGCAGCAAAAACAGCAACAGAAGAAAATCCAGTCACTCCAAAAAGGCACAGGGGGACAGGGGCAGGGGTTGGGGGGTGATAAAGAAATCCGGCAATATGCAACTGTATGCTAAAAACTATAGCACCACCCCCTAGCGCTTCCCCTCCCCCTACGCCTCTGCATAGGTAATTAAATTGCAGCTGGGCTTTCATTGTTGGCGCCTTTGGAGAGTCGAGTGGCCGTCAGATGCCTAAAAGAACGCCAAATGAGTGGATCCTTTTGCCATATTCTCTGCTTTCTTTATTATCCTGCGATTTGCTACTTTTTAAGCATATGAGCATGGCGGAAAAATAAAACAATAGCGCCGAGTGGGCTTCAAAAGGGATCTCTTTCTAAAGAATCGTCGAAAGTTATACCTTCCCGATCCCTATAGGCGATGTTTGAAAGGATTTTTGGAAGTTTGCAGTTCGATTTAATGAAAACCTTTGATTACGATGGACAGCAAATGAAGTCCCGATTCCAAAATGGTGTCTTGCTTCTCATATTTTGAAAATTTCCATTTTTGGAACAGTTTTATTTGAATATCTGAGCTAATTCGCAACCGATTTTAAAACGGAATGCCATTTTCGAATCAGGGTTTCAATCTCCTTTAAATTGCATCCAAGGATCCAAAATATAGATTAACAAAAATTTTATCGATTTTTGTAAAAAATCATAAGGGGTACCCCTTTCAAAATTTTTGAAAATCGGGATTGTCCCAAAATGACGATTTTGAGACACTATTTTGGGAATATCTCCTACATTTTTTATCGGATTTGGAAACGGAATACCATTTATTAATCAGAAATTCATTCCCTCCGAATCTGCATCAAAATATTGGAAAAGTAGAACAAACAAATTTTGATCGATTTTTTGAAAAAATCATAAGGGGTACCCCTTTCAAAATTTTCAAAATCGGGGTTGTCCAAAATTTACGATTTTGAGACACTTTTTTGCAAATATTTCCTACATTTTTCATCGGATTTTGAAACGGAATACCATTTATTAATCAGAAAATTATTCCCTTTCAATCTGCATCAAAAGATTGGAAAAGTAGAACAAAAAAATTTTTGTCGATTTTTTGAAAAAATCATAAGGGGTACCCCTTTCAAAATTTTCAAAAATTGGGTAAAATTTTTTTTTGTCCGTTTCTCTTAATTTTTAATGCAGATCGAAGCAGACTGAAGTCCTGATTCCTAAATGGTATTTCGTTTTGAAATCGGTTAGAAAATGATCCTAAAATATCCTATTCAATGATTAAAAAAGTCCTTTTTTGATCCTTTTTGGTATTTTCTCAGGCAAAAAGCTAAAGCCTACACAAAACCCATTAGATGTGCGAACTTAGAGTGCATTTAGACTAATTTGCATTTAACATTTCATGTTGCCTGAATGTTTATTTAAGCGAAGCACTCGACTCGCACCAATTTACTTGGAAATTATTGCCACATTCGTCCCTTGTCTTGGTCCTTTTGTGGCAGATTCACCAGGACGGACGTCAGTCAGTTGGTGGTTTATATCCTTAAATCCCAGGCCATCCCAGGGCATCCCAGGCCACCTCAGGCCACCCCATTGCCACAGCCTCCTTCTCAGTTTACTCCTTTTGTCCAAATTAGTTGAGCGCATCAGTCAGCTCGATTGCTTTTGCTTGGCAAAGAGCCATCCCTGGGCATATTTTCAATGAATCATCAGCACTATAATTATCAGAATTAATTCTCACAGCTACAGTGGGAGTATTTCCCATGAAAGTGCAGGATTTTATAAAGAAAATAGATTGAAGTTTGATAGTTTTAAATCAAAAGGTTGGACCTTAATTTATATTTAATATATTTTTAAAATTTTACCTTATTTTGGAGTAAGTTTTGTTTAAATATCACCCACAGTTTCCTTCCAAAGCCATAAACAATTGGAGTTGAAACAAAAGACGCCTGGCTGGCTCAACTGTATCGTCTTGCGATTGCCAGGACTTGGACCTCGGACTTCGGACTCTGTACTTTGAGCTTGGGTATGCCAGGACCTCAGGAAGAGGTCCTGCGATCTGGAAAATGCATTCGATAGTCTTAGTCCAAGGCAGCTACTTACAAAAGCCGCAAGCTGTCGACAGCCCCAAATACAGAAGACATTTGCACAGTGAAAGAAAATACTAGAAAATCTTTATTGATTTAATTTTTAGAAATAATTTTAATCAATAAGATATGTTATTTCTTTAATATAAAATATATTTTTGGAAGAAAAAACTCAATTTCTTCTTATTTTCTTTCCCTGTTTTGGCCAAAACAAGATAGTTGCCTGATCGGGCAGTAAGCCACCTAGTGTTAAGCATTTTAATTGCAGGAATTAATTTGGACAAGACTGAGGCATCACCCTTTGGACAACTCCTGATACGAAATCCTACCTGCCTATAAACCCATATTCAAAAGTGCCTTTACTGGAACACACAGAAATTGCCATTTAATAGAAACACTTTGCCATTGAAGTATAAACGGAGAGAACCTTAGCTGTTAGCTTGGTTTGATTTTTGCGAAATTCGAGTAATTTCTGGCCAGCAAATGCTCAGCCAACCCGAATCGTTTGTTCTAATGCATTTCCAGACTGGAGAGATTATTCATACTCGTACATATATTGTACATACAATCGAAATGCTTGAGGAATAATTTACCTTTTGGTCCTTAGGTGCCATAATTTGTATTAGCATTGCATCTATTAAGGAGCATTAAGGCATATGTAAAGTATTTCAACTATTCTTAGTCTATTGATGGCATTTTAAATATAATTAGTAGTCCTAAATCCTTATTTTCCATTATACTGAATGGAAAAAAGTGACTTGAAAATATGGATAAATCCGACAAATAGTTTCTAAACCCATCCAGTATGCGTTATGTTTCAATTTCGTCCTTTTTCTCATTAATTTCCCTTTGCAGAATTTGCTGATTTGATGGTCCTGCTGTATTTTAGTGGCACATCTGCTGCTGCTACTGCTATTCTACTGCTACTGCTACTGCTATGGCAACTGCTGATGCTGCGGGCATTCAAACTGCAGTAGTCATCATATTAAAATGCAATTATACAATTGCTTTTGTATTGCCCTGACACCAAACCACCCCCTCAACCCACCTCCCACACACCTGAATCCCTTTTCAAATCGTTCCATTTTCGAGCCAGCCCATTTTTGTCGCACTCTTGCATAATTTATAATCATTTCTATATGTGCCCCCGGGGCCACGCCCCCTGAAAGTATGGGGCGATGGCATTTCGTGAATTCATAACGAGATGCATCGAAATTTAAATTGGCCTCCGTATGGGAGAAGCATGTGTATGAGCCTTAAGGAATTTGATTTTATCCTGGGGAAAAATTTCCAACCCAGATAGGGTTAAAGATTTTCCAATTTAGGCTTCGAAATAGATAAATTTCTGTCATTTATTTGCTTTTAATTTCTGTTTAAAATATAAAATAAGGTTAAAGTGTTAAAAAAAAAAAAGGGAAATTTTCAGATTCTATATCCTCTACTGCCCGATAGGTGGCGCCAGACGCCCCAAGAATCTTCAGCTGTAAAGTAGGCAATGGATTTTTGCCAAACAAGTGTAAGAGTTAGAAGGCCAAAAAGGAAAAGGCTAAAACGAGCCAAACTGCAGCTTAAAAGGGGTGGCCAAGTGGGGGGCGGGGTGTGGAATGCAGTGAAGTTGTCTGCACAAAGGCGTCGGGTCAGGGGGGAGGGGGAAGGGGGTGGCGAGCCTTTTGGAGTTTAGGACCAACTTTAGCACTTGGCCCCGCCCCTTTATCCTTGGCTTTCCCTTACTTCTTTTTTTATTATATTCCTTTATTTTTTGGGCATTTTGAGCGTGCAAATGTTAAGTTGTCCTGCTCCTCCTCCCCTCCCACCTGCTGCTGCTGCTCCCACCCCCTCCTCGGGGCAATCCCCTTTTTTCCGACAAAGACCCCCCCTTCTTTTTTTTTTGGCTTTTTATAGAGGAAAACTTGGAGTTGGCGTCGCCGCCCTTTTGTGCCAACTTGACAAACTAAAAATGAAAAAAGTTTCCCCGAGCGGCGCCTTTTTCAATATCCTTTTGCCTTCTGCCCCCTTAAACTCCTCCTTCGTCGCCCCCCCATCCTGCCCTTTCTTTCTGTTCTTGCCACAAAAAAAAGGGGCAACGGGAGGGGATGCAGGTGAGGTAACATGTAAGAAGCAGCTAAAGAGGAAAAGAGAAAAAAAGCCATGACGACGGTTCGACGTATTGATTTCGATTTTGGTCTCCGCCACTTGAGACTTTTCTGCAGAAAATCGAAGAGAATACATATATATATCGTATATATATCGGGAATATATATATACACACTTGAACATATGGAAAAGTGATGTGACTTTGTGTCAGAAATCCCGCGGATTTCGCGAAAATAATTAGCAATTAGAAGCCTTAAATCCGCGGCCTAACATTTCACAATTTATTCAAATAATTGGGTTTTATTTTTATTGATTTTAATTAAAAAGAGATTAGAGAAGGTTTAAAAACGTTTTATTGTTAAATATATTCTAGTTTCATGTTGATAAATGATTTGTTTCTTAAAGATTTTATCGAATTTCGAAACTCTAGCTTGTTTTCTTTAAAAAACTGAACCCATTAACCTCTATTTCTTGGTTCTCTATTTTTGGTTCCCCTGAAAACTATCTAAATAATGACGCAACTCAATCTGTAGATATTCCATCTTGTGGCACGGCAGATCTATTAATTATTTTCGCAGATGGAGTGTTGATCTCGTGTGACCTCTAACCCAGGCCCCGCCAATCAATCGAAAAGAAACCGGTTTAGAATTCAAACGCGATCTAGAAATACATTTTGCAGCCAACCTGCCAAGCCAGCAGGCCAAAGTTCAATTCCCCAGATGCTGGGCTTGCCGGCCCTTTGTTGCCGCTATTTATGCGTAATTTGCCAATTTACACAAATTTTTGGGTATTGATAAAACCGAAAGAAAAAAAAAGGAAAGAAAAATATCTACAGACGAGTTGAGTTGAGAAAGCGAGCGCCTTTTTGGTGTGTTTTCTCTGTGTTTTTGGGTCCGGTTCACGGTTTATTTTCATGGTTCATGACTGTGCCAGACATCCTTGAACTTGCCAGGATATCGCAGCTAGGGGGGAGGAGGGAAAGAAGCTAGTCGCCAGCAGCCATCAGCCTGCAGGCAGGATATCATGTTCCCATATTTTGTCTGGCCTCTGGCGTCCCTTTTCTCAAATACAAAATACAAATACGAAAAATTGTGCGCCAAAGTCGTTGACTTGGCCTAATCCAAAACCTTTTTAGTCCCCTTTCCCCTGCGACGCCGCCGTCGTGCTTATCAATTGTTCTCCCACAGAAGGATTTTCTTTGGTAAAAAGGATTTGCCGTCGAGGTCGCGGGTCGCAGGTCGCGCCATTTTGTTTTACGTGCAACGCGAAAACTTTCAGGGTCATCCACATTTCCCACCTATATAAATATATATATTTCTATATGCCTGACTAAATATTGTTTGTTCTTGCCAAATTTGCCATAAAATATATATTCCAAAATGGAATTTAAAGCCTGTCGCGGAATGGTTAGGCCTTTTAGCACCTCAAGAGTTGCGTTAAAATGGTTTCGATTTAAAAGGAAAAGCGCAAAGGGAACAATTCGGAAAAGAATACGAAGAAAAGTCTTTGAAAACAAAGAAATTTTGAGAATCCAAAAGAAATTCTCCTTTAAAAACCATAATAAATCGTTTTTAAAAACAAATTCCTTTTACTTTATGTTCTTTCAAAGCATATTTTATTGATTTAAAGAAAGATTTACATTTCAAAAGTTAATAAATAGTAATCTGTAGGCTTTGACCCATTTGCACTTAAAAAAATACAAAAAAAATGGTTAATATTTCTAAAAATCAAGCTGAGCTCTCAATAGACCAACTGAAAGCGTCGCCAGATGCGCTGGAGCTGAGATTCGGAACCGGACTGACTTGCCTGGCTCGGGGATCGGTCGCTATGATAGGGTTCGATGAAGTCCACAGCCGATTCGGAGCTGCGAATCTGATTAACTGGCGGCTGCTTCTTCTGCTGTTTCTTCTGATGTCGATGTTTCGTCTTGATAAAGCGATGACGGCGATGTATCTTCTTGCTGGAATTAGCATTTTTCTTCTTGTTTCCAGATCGCAAACTCCTCAGCTTCAACTTCTTTTGCCTGAACAAGGGCTGGAGCTCCACCTGGTACTCTGGTTGTTTCCGCTGCTTGAAGGTCTCCAGTTCTGCCACCTCCATGGGTTCCAATTCCTCGGCTACCGGCAAATCCAGGCGATCTTCGAGTCCTGTGAATGTCGGTACTGCAATCTCCTGCGCCTCCAATTGTCGTCCTAGATTCTCGTTTAGCGCCCGACCCGTGGCATTCGTGGTCGTAGTCGTTGTTGTGGTCGATGGCGTGGTCGAATAGGGCACAGTCGTCGTTGTGGTCGTGGTTGTGGGCTGCGAAATGACGATGGTGGAGGGCGGCTGCTGGAACATTCCCCGCATCAGCATAAACTTCTTGAACAAGTCCCGGCCAGTGCCCACGTCTTGGGGTGAGGAGGAGCCGCCAGAAGCACTGCGACCTTGTGGTCTAGGCAAGCGGTATCCTTCACGGCACAATTGATATCACAAAAAAAAATTTATTGAAAAAATTGAATTGATGAAAAAAAACTTTAAAAAAATATACTAAAAAGCACTTGTTTTCCTCCAGCTTAGCTTCATTTTTGAGAATCGAGGAGGAGGGCGCACTCATTATTGCTTACGTCACCATGGACATTAATATAAAAAAAAATACCAAAAAAATATACCAAAAAACGTATACCAAAAAAATTATACTAAAAAAAATACCAAAAAATTATATCAAAAAATTTTTCTGTCCCCACCTTAGCTGACTTTTTGAGAATCGAGGAGGAGGGCGCTTTTTTCATACAATAACGAATATCCGGAATAATAGCTTGTGTTTACTTTTTAAAACGCGTCCCTTGACTTTATTATTTTCTCCCCTTTATGGAAAATTAAAAACTCACCGCTTCTGCGGGCCTGGCAGCCCAGGAAGAGTGCCAGAAAAACGAGGAGGACGGTGGAGTATCTGTGGTGGATCTGCATGGCTGAAGGGTACTTTGGGCAGTGTTTGCCACCGGATTGAAGAGCCTCGTTCTTATAGCTTTCAATGCAATTAAAAAATTTCACCCACCTTTTCGGGATGAAAAAGTGACAAGTCTTGCGTGATGCTGACGCAGAAAAAAACCAAAAAACAAAAGAAAAAGAACCGCAGATGACATGCAATCATTATAGACGGGAATGGGAATGGGAAGTCCATGTCAGAGGCTTGACGAGGAAAGTATCTTTCGGTATAAGACCAAAGCCAAAGCGAAAGTTCTCCATTACTTGGGGCAAAAAAAGAGCAGTAGCTCAAGTCGTAGTCGTAGTCGTCGTTGTAGTAAATCAAATCTAATAAACTCGACAATAAACATGCGTTCCCATAAATCTGCACCGGCAAAAGGGGCAAGGCAAGAGCGAAGCTCAAAGATACACTCCAGGCCGGGCTGTCTGTATAAATAAATAAACGAATTCATGTCCGCCCTATATATATATTTATTTTTATGCACATATTTATATTACATGACCAAGTACAACTCGGTCTGAGGGACGCTCTTCAGTATCCGTATCTGTATCTGTATCTTTGTATCTGTATCTCAGTTTCAGTATCTTTGGCTGAGTATAATGCTCCTGTCGGATAGTGCGGAGGAGTGCGTGTGCCCCGCCAGCCAAATAACTTTAACATAATTCACTTAAATCTTTTTGTTTTAATCTTGAAAAGTGTTTCCCACAAAATTCCCAGCCAGCACGCACAGAAACTGGCATTGGCATACGAGCTCTCCTCTGACAGGCAAAAGGATACAAAGGATACAAAGATGCGCAGCAGATACTCCATTAGGAGGAGTACGAGTATACGTGTGTGTCGGTTTCGGTTCGGTTCGGTTTGGTTTTCGTGTTCTCCAGCTTTCAACTTTCTCGTAGCAAAATGTTTTCCTGTAATCATCCAGAGTGTTGTGTCAATAGCTCCGACGCTCCCTTAAACATTGTATTTACTTTTATCATTATTATTTCTATCGCAACACTTGTGGTCTGTCAGGGGTCAAGGAGGAAGGATGACTTCAAAAAAAATAAAGCCACCAAGTGGGAGAAGGATTACATTTTTAATCTCTAGGAAGGATTAAAATCCGTTTGCCATCAACCAGGACATTCTTGAATATAAATCATTCAACACATTATGTCTAAATACCAAAAATATCAAAATACTAAATGATTTAAATGTTTTTTCTGTTTGATTTTCGCCCTTTTTCTTGCCATTTATCAAATTCTTTTCAAATCAATAATTTTATTTGGGCCAATCGTGATAGATTCCTAAGAATTCCATCTTCGGTTATTATTCTGTGCTTGCATTTCTGATTAATTATCTTCAGTGACTCGGCCCTCGTCATCGTTACTTTCGGTATAAAATTCAATTATAGAATTTTCTATTAACTTGAAAGCTTCTTATATGTATTTACAAGGATTTTATTTGTTATTGTGTCTCGGCTGGCACTGCCACAGCCTCTGCCATTATTATTGACAAACATAAGCGCCGCACGACCGAGTATCTGAATCTGTATCTGTATCTCAACAGTTCGACATAAGAATGTTGCCATCAATTAGACACACATCCGGGGGGCGGGAATAGTGGCAAGCAAAGACTAGCAAGTAGTAGCAAGGAGTAGGAGGAAAATTCCTACCAAATTTCCATGATTCCTTGGGCCTTGTATATGCCATTTTGCCATTTGGCATTTCTTCATTTCTTCCACAAACATTTGCCAGATAATTTGACAGCCTGGCACTTGAATGCACTTCCCCTTCTACTTCTGTACTCTTCTACTCAACTATCTCTTAATAATAGAAGAATTTCATCTACCAATTTGATTGAATGCGAATGTGTTGTTTTTGATGCAAATTAAATTGATCTAGTTAGCGCTTCGTCTACTTCTCTATATAATATATCAAAAATGTAAAATGTTTATGGCCAATAAGCGAATCTCTGCGCGCAAATTGAAAACTTCCTCCTCCTGCTCCGTCATGGAAGATGGAAAAAGTTATCAACTTTATATAATATTATTGGGCCATGAGATGGAAGTCTTCAGCTTCGCGAAAAAACTTTTCCATTCACTTTTTTTTGTGTCTGCTGCTGCTGCTCCAGCCTTAAAGTTCATCGGTTGTAAAAAACGAGAGCTATTCCCTCATATAGATTCCGACAAGCTTCGATAGTTATGATGATTATGCTGTCGGCACAATTGATTTCCATAAAAGTTCCACTGCTTTCCGATAAGAAAGCTATAGATTCAAGGAAATATTCACAAGTCTTAGACCTTTTTGATAATCTAATTAGTCTAGAATGCATTTAAAAAAAGAGTTTTTGCCAGAATTTGATGGAATTTAATAGAGAATTAATTAATAAATCATTTAAGGTATTATGCCCATGAATCGGTTAGAAACTGGAGGAGATATAGCCATCCCAGGCCATATTGATCCTCCAATGCATTTTTCACATTTTTCGAAGGGGGTCCATCAGTAAATTTAAGAAAAATTCGAAAAAATATTTTGTGGCAGGATTTTAATGCAGATTGATAGGGAATTGCTTTTAGATTCCAAAGCTATACTTTGTTCAAGGATCGGATGAAAACTGCCGAAGATATGGACTTCGAAAGGGACGAAAAGCGATTTTTCTCGATTTTCAGATTTTTCAAGGGGGTCCATCAGAAAAATTTGAAAAAAATCGAAAAAATATTTTGTGCCAGGATTTTAATGCAGAATTAGAAGCAATTGAATAAAGATTCCAAATCTATACTTTGTTCCAGGATCGGATGAAAACTGCCAAGATATGGGCTTCGAAAGGGACGAAAAGAGGTTTTTCTCGATTTTCAGATTTTTCAAGGGGGTCCATCAGAAAAATTTGAAAAAAATCGAAAAAATATTTTGTGCCAGGATTTTAATGCAGAATTATAAGCAATTGAATAAAGATTCCAAATCTATACTTTGTTCCAGGATCGGATGAAAACTGCCGAAGATATGGACTTCGAAAGGGACGAAAAGCGATTTTTCTCGATTTTCAGATTTTTCAAGGGGGTCCATCAAAAAATTTTTTTAAAAATCTACAAAATTTTATATTTCAAGATTTTGATGCAGATTGATAGGGAATCCATCTACAAATCATTTAAGGGTTTCCTTTCAAGGATCGGATGAGAATTGGCCAAGATATAGCCATTCCAATGGGTCATATTGATCCGCCATCAGAAAAAATACCAAAAACAAATAATAAAATGTGATTTCTTTCCAAATTTGTTATACAAATGGATAGAAAATCGTTTCATGAATCATAAAGCTATTCTGCAATAGAATTTGATGGCAAGTCATAGTTTTATGCTCAATTGAATTATTTATTATTTTTGATTTGAAATAAATTATAGAAAAAAAAAAGTTATCATAAGCCATTAGTCATTAGTGTCCTTCCAGTTTTGTCAGTTTGATCCTTATCCTTTTAGAGATACTGAACCCTGCGAATGTTCTGCAGAGGACGCCTCCTGCGCTGGCGGAAGCGCTGGCTGAAGATGCCGAGTCCTTCTGGGGCATCCGAGCCATCCTCCTCGTCGTTGACCTCCTCGACCTCCTGGGTGGTGAACGGGGAGAGGTCATCGTTGGCGGCGAGGTCCTCGCTCTCGCGGATGTTGGGCTGGTTGGGGATCAGCTGGCGGAACATGCGGAGGTTCAGGGGGACGTAGCGCACCTCGTTGCCGATGGTGATGGGCACGAGAGGAACGCTGCGGAGACCGCCGTAGTTGGCAGGAGAAATCGCAGGGAAGCCTTCGGCACCGACACCAAAGTCACCGGCGCCTCCACCCAGGAAAGCGGGCTCGTTCCAGCCGAACATGGCCGAGGGATAGGAGAGGGCGGGACTCTGATCCTGGCGCTTGCGGAAGTACTGCATGGGGAAGGCGGAGGGCTGCATCGACGGGTAGTTGACGGGATAGGGCAGGGCCAAGGGTGTCCGGATAAACTCGTTGGTACGAGTCGTCGTGGTGGTGGCTTCCGGAGTGGTGGTATTGACCGTATTGGTCAGGGTGTTGGTGATGGTTGTGCCATTGCCCGAAGTTGGTAGCGATCCCAGAATGATAATAACGTTTCCGGGCTTCCCGCCCAAATGGCGTCCTTCCAGGAGGGGAGCGCCTTGCGTCGTCCTCAGCCTGGGTTCCGGGCTCTGGCTGGGCTCCTCCTTCACCTCCGGGAAGGTGAACTCCGACAGGGACACCGGCACAATGAGCTGAGCCACATTTCCGGGCGCCGCATGTCCCAGCTCCACGCTCAGACAAAAAACTACCAGAAAGGCCAAAGGATAATATTGAACCAGCTTTGAATGCATCTTGTTCGGATTGGGGGAGAACTGTGCTCGTTTCGGTGGAAGAGCCCGACTTTTATAGCCCAGAAATCTGGACTGGGCCCGCCCTAATGAGCTCCAATTTTTTTCGCCCGCTTATCGCCCGCGCTTATCACGAATTTTAGCAGAAAAACTCGCGCTTTCATCGCGATTAAATCCATTAATCTCGCTTCGTTTTAACTTGTTCTTGGTTCGCCTTTTTTTGTCGACTTTTTTTTAACTTGGCTTTTTAGTTTGAAGCGAAGCTCAGGCTGATGTTAATTACACGTGCTGGGGATAAGCCAAATTAATGGGGCGACTGGATTTTTTATTCTGATTCCTATTCTCCTTTTCAAGAGAAAAAAACTCACTTTTTTTCGAGGATTTCTAGGCAATAGATTGATTTTCTTTAAAGGGAAAAATTCTGATACTTTTCAAGGCTTTTAAAGATGAAAATCAGATTTTATTTCAGAAACAAAAAGACAACAGAAAGAGACGCTTCTGTCTACAAACTTATATTAAATGTTTTTTAATGACCCAGTTTAGAGCGAGTCCTGTTTCCTTTTTGAACGTCTCAACTGACAATAGAAAGCCTGAAGAATTGTGAATATGAAAATTGATATGAATTCTTTATGCGCTTTTCATTTCATTGGATGCGAGACAAATAACAAATAAATATTTTGTTGCATCTCAGGCTTCTTTTCCCCCCTCTCTTTCTACCCGACTCTTCCCGTCTCTTTCATTTGGCTACATCTGTCTCTCTTTCTCTTGACGTGTTTGTGTTTGTGTTGGCCCAATGTGTCAAAGTCAACTTGGTAAAAAGTTGGCTTTTTATTATTTTGTTGCTTTCGCCATCGTTGGCACTTTTTGAACCGCTTTCGGTGTCCTTCTTGCTCTTCCTCGTCCTTTCCCTTCTCCTACCATCTAGCATAGTCTTAGCCTTGTTCTTCTTCTTCTGGCCAACTATCTCAGCTTCTTTTTCTTCTTCTCACCGCAGATGCTCCACTTTCTTCGCACTTTTAAGCCAAGTGAGAATATTATAGCTTTTCCCCTTCTTTTCCCCCCAAAAAATAACAAAAATAACAAATAAAAACAACAAAATTTAAGTAAAATAATATAAACAAAAACTCGGCAGGACAGGAATAGAAAATAAGGTCTATAAAAAGGTTAGCAAAGTGTTAACCCATTGATGACCTCGGGTTTGGTTTTAATTTTTGTAATAAATATTTAAGGGAAAATACTAAATAAGGAAAATATTATTTTCACAAAAAATAAGTAACTTTTCTCTAAAAAAAAATCCTCCCTTTTTATTCTTAATTCAATTCAAGTATTTTTTTTAGTATTTTTTTAAAATTAAGAGTCCATCTCAAGGGTTAAGAAACTCTAAAATTTTGGCTTGAAAATGTAACGGCATAAGGCGACTTTAGCGAATCTACTCCCCCTAACCCCCTCCTCCACCCCCTCTCAACTACTTTCTTGTCACAATAAAAAATTCAAGTCGATTTTATGGACCAAAGGTCCTTGCCAGAAACAGCGAAAGGGGGGAAGCGGGGTTCGAAAGAGAGTTCAAGAAGTTGCAGTCTCAGTTCTTCTCAAGACACATATATTTTTTATATATTTTATTCCGTTTTTTATGAAAATTACAATTTTAGTAAAGCGAGAAGAAGCAGAAAAGTACACACAAAGTTGGCGATTTTTGTTGTCCAAGAAGAGTGAGTGAAAGAGTGAGATGGATGCCATAGAAGCGGTGAGAGAGAGAGAGGTCAGAGTTAATGGCATCGTCAAAAAATTGGAAAGGTTTATTTAAATTTCAACTTGTTTCGAAAACGTTTAAAAAGTTTTCCGCTACTAACTGACTGCTGATAACAAAGTCTACCCCCCTTCCCCGTCTCACTCCTTACTTCTCGACTTTTTCAGCGACTTCCTCCCCCTCTTTAGACCCCTTTTCCTTGCCCCCAGGCCAAGTTAAAACAACTGACAAAAAGTTGTTGCCTCCCCCTCCTGCTCCGCTCTGCTTCGAGTTGGAAAAATGTGAATGAATCAAAGGGGAAGGAAATTGGTAAATCCAAGGAGCAGGGGGTCAGGGGTCAGGAGCAGGGGGCTGGCCTAGGGACCGTGACAAAATTAGCACAAAATATTTTATTTCATAGAAGCACTTGCTTTCCCCCTTTCTCCTTTCTCCCCCGCTTTCTTCTGGAGTTTCAAAACCCATTTCAAAGTCTGACAAGCTGGCAGGACTTGGCAGGACTTTCAAGGTGGAGGGGCGGGGTAGGGCGGGGAAACTGGAGTAAATTCAAAGATTAAGGCATATTATTGACTAATTTGTAGCAATAAGTGATCTGAGAAGGGTTAAGATAAGGGGAGATGTGGGGTATCCTTAAATATTCCTTAAAAACACAAAAAACTCTTTATTTAAAAGCATAAGTACTTGTAATTAGAAAATGTAATAACTTATGCCTTGTCTGTCTTTCTCTTTCACTCATGCTAGCCCCCTCTCTTTCACTCACTCACTCAACCCTCTCTTTCTGGCAATGAATCTGTCAGTTTTTCAAATATCCCCAATGCCATTGTGCAAAGTTTCGAGTGGCAGCCACTAATATTGACAGCGCCCAAATGTAGAACAAGCCATGGGTGGCGCCAAAGGGGGGGTGGCAGGACTGAGGCAGGGACTGTAGCAAGGACTGTGGCAAGGACTGTGGCAGGAGTGGGTAGCGGGTGTGGAAACGTGCCTGAGCACGTCTTCTACTTAACTTTGTTAAACACAAATCCTTTGGGCAAAGAGTTGCTCCGCCATCCCGCTCTTTGGGGCACGCACACGCATTTCCACAGGCGGTGGTAGTGGCAGGGAGGTACGGAGGGATGTGGCAGAGGGAGGTGGCATGAACCACCAGACATAATCGCATAAAGATAAAACAGTTTAACAGTCGCAATGAACAAAAGCCAGCGATGCTTTTTGAGGGTAAAGGGATCCTTCCGAAGGACAAAACCATTCAATTGACCGACCACCCGCAGGATTTACAAAGGCGCCAAAGGAGGCGGAGAAGGAGGCTTAGGGGGTGTGGCAACTCCTCGAGTCTGTGCAAACAAAAGACAACCAGCGGCGAGCGTCGCCAAAATCTGTCAATTATTTAAATCGCCCGGCAAAAATCTCGACCAGGTTTTGCAAACGAAAGCCCGCGGCTTGCCTGCCAAATTTTACTTTTTTTCTTAAATAAATATCTCTACTTTATACATCTATATATATACATGAATAAAAGAAAAACAAATACTTTAAAAAAATAAGTAAAAATTAGGTACAAATGTCACAGAAAACCAAATATTTCATGAATTTTAATGAGTTTTTTGGAAAGACTTTTCTTTGTGTTTTTTTTTTAACTCCCAAACTAATTCCGGTATTATTTCTATAAAAAACAACTTTAAAGCTACTAAAAAGTTTTAAATAATATTAAATAAACTAAATAATATTATTTTCCACTGTAAACTAACCCGATAAAAGAGAGCTTTCCAGGGTCTGTTGGTAATTAATATTAAAATAAGCGCATTACCGATTTCCATTCACGGGCTACTCGAGTTTTCCAAAAGGATTTCCTAGGGGTTATGGATTCTAGAAGGGGGGAAGGATGGTGGGTGGTCGACAACCTTAGACTTGAAAATATGCTCCAAGGTCGCAGGTCGTAGGTCGAATGGCGGTGGGCCTCTAATTATGAAATCGAAATCGAAACTCAAAAGAGCTCAACATGCACGAAATGCGAGCAAATTAAAATAATAAATCCTTCGAATTAAACACGGAACTCGTTAAGGATAGCTGCTCGAAGGACCAGGAAGGTCCTGTTTTGGGTGGAGGGGATGGAAGGGGATGGAAGGGGATGGAAGGGGATGGAGGGGGTTGGAGAAGAGCAGATCCTCCTGATGATGGCGGCTTTCTTTGACGTCGTCATTAGCAGCATTTACACGTCGCTCAAGGATAATAAGTAACCGGGGCCAAGTGCGAAAATAAGGAAAATAAAGAAAGCGGAAGAACCAGACGCAGACTGACACAAATTAAACTGAAATTAGTTGCAACTCACTTTGGATTCTACCAAACGGGAGGGGGCAACTCTGGCAACTCCGCCAACCCCACCTCCCCCACCCACTCTGCTCAACGCTTTTTCCATTGTCGAGCTACAAAAAAACAAACAAAAATTCGAAGCGAAAGAGAGGCAAAAAATGCGTTGACTGGGCTAATGAGAAAATGTCCGTTAGGGGGAAACCAAAAAACAAAAAGAGACAAGAACATGCACTGGAAAATGGCAATGGTAATGGTAACGGTAAATATTTAATAACTGTTATGGCTAATTATAAAACAATTATTTGTTAGGAAAAGAAGCTACTAGATTGTGATTTAAGTGAAATATCCGAATGAAATATTCCATTTTGTCTTTTAAATAAGATTAAAATTATTCAAAAATCTATTTTAGGCTTTCTTTGCTTATGAAAATTTCAGTTTCTTCTTTAAATTGCTTTTAATTCCAAATTCTATTGGAAAAACTCTGCACTTTAATTTAGTTTTAAGAAAAAACATTTCTAATAGTTCGTGGATTGATAAAAATAAATCATTTGTATTCCCTTACCTTTATTTAATTTCCATTCGTTACTTTTGTAACTATTTTTAATAGAAGAAAGTTCGTTACCCACTCTGGCTGCCCTACGCGAGTTACCGTATACGCGAAGGGATTTTGTCACGCACTAAACCGAAGTCAAAGGAACTGTTATTTTTTGGCGCTAACCGCAGCGATGACTCATTCAATGCATACCGCGTCACACACACACGATCATAGAAAACGCACTCGCGAATTGAAGAAAAAACTAAATCTTTACACAATTTTACTGTATTTCCTTGAAGCAAACCATATATTTAAGAAAAAACAAAAGAAATGATAATATATTAAAGAAATAAGCACGAAGATCACTGATTTTAGTGATTTTGACTATTTTTATGATACAAGATTGATTTAAATTTACTCAAACGATGCGTAAACACTTAAAAAAACAAAAAAAAAACAGCGGTAGCATTGAAATTTGGCTTATTCACTTTAATATTCACATTTTAACACGGGATAAATCGTAAAATAGCGGTAAATCTGTATGTGCACTAACTAGGAACTTTTCGCTTGAAAGAAAAAGAGGATCACCGTTAACTTGAGAGCGCAGCGAGTAGGCGACGGATTTAAATGCAACCGATCACGACGACAGCCAGAGGGAGAGTGTGGGAGAGAGCGCAAGTGCAGCGGCTTTATCTATGCAAGGGGAAGATCTGCTCTCGTTCTCTCCCGATTTGCATTGGAATGGGAGCAACTATTTTCCAATGGAAATACTGCTCTTGGAAAGCTGCTAATGCGTTAATGCAAATTTATGTTTAATAAATTACTAATTTTGGCCATGTTTTTGGGTATTTAAATATGAAACAAGAGTTTTTTTGATAATTAAAGGTGTTTTGTATACGATTTTGATATGGTTTTCTTGATTTCATTTAAGAATAAGGAAAAACCTTAATATTTTCATCATAATTTTTTTTTTTGCTTTGAAAATATACTTTTAAAATTAATACCAGATTAAAAAGAATAGTTTTTTTTATTGATAAATTGATTTTTCATAGAAAGGAGAGTGTCTATTGGTTTCTTTTATTAAAATGTGTATTTTATATTAGTTTTTCAATAAAAACAGAGATTTTTCCTCGAAAAAAACTGCGCTGCCCAAAAGCATGCTACAAATAATTTCTTAAATCCCTTGCGCTGGCTGCTTCCCTGATTGACTGATAGCGGGCGCCACTGATCAATGTTAATTGACCAAAAATTGTTTTGCCGGCGACCACGAGGACATCAACTTGTGCTAAATGCCTCCTGCAGTGGCAGTTTATGACTTGGCCATTGTCCTCGTCCACCGCAAAGTCCTTTTGCCCAAGCCAAGCAATAACCACACCCACCCCCCCACCATTTGCGAGTGGCTTTGATGGCTGCCGTGGAATCCTGCGGCAGTTGTTGTTGCCGTTGCTGCTGCTGCTGCTGTTGCTGCTGCTGATGCAGTTACTGCAGTTGCAGCTGCGGTTCGCTCAACTGCCACAGTCAGCGATAAAACCACAAAACAGCAACAGCCATAAGCGGAGCGGGAGGGTGGGGATTGTGTGGGGAAGCGGGGCACGACGGAGCTAGGGGGTGGTGGCAAGGACAGGGGCGTGCAAGAACAATGAGGTGATAAACTTGCAGGCTCAACGCATGACAACGATACCCAACCCAACAACAACAACAACGAAAACAACAACACCAGTGACGACGGCGGCGACAACGTCACATTTTGATGGCTCCTTGGAGAGATGGCAGCCCTCCTGGTTGAAGACACCACCCCCTGCCAACCCACCCACACCCCCTTTGGAGACACCCAACCCCCAATTCCGCAGGATTGCAAAAAATACACTCAAGAAAAATGATTAACCTTCAGAGGTTCCAGATACTTCGAAGAACTTGTTTGGTTTTTGAAGGAATTTGAAGATGAAACTTAGAAGTCTTTTAAGGATCGAACTAAAAGTCCTTAAATATATTAATTCTTAGAAAATATATATCCTTTTCCACTTACCCCTTATTGGACGAAATAGTTTGGATTAATTATCTGTAAAAAAATAGAAAAAATAATAGCTTATTAATAATCATTCAAGGTTTTAGGAAAGAGATTCATTTTCTATATTTTAAAGCTCTTTAAAATTGTTTTCCTAGCTCTAAAATTTATAAAAATCTACCTTAATATTTAGAAACCCTTTCTATACGTTTTCCTCTCAAAGAAGAGTACCTTTATATTTTCTCTCAGTGTGGGTAAGCAAGTGCAGGCATCGCTTCTCCGCTCGGCGCCTTGTGTGCATGCAAACAACAAAGGAAAATCAGCAACAGCAGTTGGTTGAACGAACAGGCGGTCCCCCCTATGTCCCGAACCCCCTTCCACCTACTACCAGTGCCCCAGGACCCCCTCTCCGAGCCCCTTTTCTCCCTTAAGTCACCCCCCTCAGCCCCTGGGTTGTGTGTAAGGGATTCTTTTCTTGCTCTTTAACGTGTTTCAAAAGAAAGTTGGTTGACTTTTGAATGACTTTCTTGGCGCGCTTGGCTCGCAGCACTCCTGCCACACCCCCATCCTCCGCCTATGTCCTCCGCCCCCCCTGGTATTGTTGTTTGTTTTATGTGTTAAGTGCGCTGGGCCCGAGCGCGCAAATTTCTTCTTGTAACTGATGCTGACGTTGACATCGCAGCCCCAAGCGACCCATACCCGTGCCCCCTTCTTCGTTCCAAAAAAAAAAGAATATATATATATATGCAACAAATATATATATATAGTCAGAGGGGTGTGTGCACAGTCGAGTCGAAAATCTAGTTACAATTAAAGTGACAAGCTGGCAACAGCAAAAACAAAGTCCAGACCAAATTCAAACAAATTGCATTCACTTTGATCGCGTTGAGGGAAAATGTTCGCCACTCGCCAAAATGATTTGCGAAAAATGCAGAGGGGTTGGAGGTTTGCGAGCTTAAATATAAATGGAATTAAAATAAGTTAAATGGGATTAATACGCAAAGCACTATGAGAGATAATGCTATAAATAAAGTGGAATAAAAACGTTGCGAAAATATGCAACAAAATGATTATAAAATAATAATGGTTAAGCTTTTTTCATTAAAAAAATTACTAAAAATGTAGAAAATGTAAAAAATAATCAAAGAAACATATTTTCTAGCTTTAGATTTAAAATCAATCATCCTGAAAATAATTTAAGTATTATTATTAATATGTTAAAAAATTCAATTAAAAATTCTATAAAAAATTCCTACTTTACAGGACACTTTCCCGGTCGATTCCTGTCTCTTTCTGACCCCTGCCAGCCATCTCTCTCTCATCCCATCGGCACCATGGGCTGCACTTGTTTTAATTACTGCCCCGTGTTGATTTCCCCAAGACCAAAAAGACCAACACAAAGTGAATTTTCAATTTTTTGCATCAGTTTTGCAGCAAAAGCAGGAAAAAGGCGACTTGGTTGCATTTTGGCTTTCCATTTGTTTGCTTGACTTTTTCTTTGCTGATTTTTTCACCACCCACCTTCCACCCACTGGTCGCTGGTTTGTTTGTTTTCTTGTTGTTCTTGTTTCATTCAAAAGATATTCAGGAGGTCATTTTATATGAGAGAGGACTAAAAAAACATATTAAAACATATTTAAAATAAGGTTGAGCTGTAGCGGATATCACACACGGTTTTGTTCATTTCTTTCCCTTTGAAACACGCTTCTTTATCAGCCATAGAAGTACCGGGTATCATTGAAACATAAATATATATTTTATATTAAATAGAGAAGTACTTATTATTATTATTTCTAATTTCTTTGCTTTGAAAAAAACTCCTTTTTAGTACCTGAAAGTACTTGGTATCCGATATCTTTTATTATTTCTTGTCACTGAAAAAAACTTCTTGTTTTTTTTTGCTTTCTAAGATGCAATTTTATTGAAAATAAATATTTCGAGCTTATAAGTATTCCTCCTTTTTCTTAAATCTTTTTTTTAAACCGTTTTCTGTGATCCTTGGGCCCCCTTTTAGTTGGCATCCTGGGTGCGACCCCTCTGCTGGTTGCGGTTGCTGATGCGACGTCTGTTTTGGGGCTGCCCGTTGCGCCTCCTGTTGTTGTTGTTGTTGCCATTGCGACGCCTATTGTTGTTGTTGTTGTTGTTGGGGCGGCGACGCCTCTGCTGCTGCTGACCCCGACGCTGGCCGCCATTCCTGTTATTGTTGTTGTTGCGATTGCGACGACGTCGCACTACCGCGCCGTTTCCATTTCCGTTTCCGTTGCGTCGCCGCCTCTGCTGCTGTTGCTGGCGGCGTCGCTGTTGCTGCAGCCTCTGCTGCTGCTGCTGCCTCTGGGCTGCGGGACGACGGCGACGTCGGCGATTGTTCTGCGGCTGCTGGCGGGGATGGTTGGCCTGCTGATCCTCGTCCTGCTGGTTTTCCTCCTCCTGATCCTGCTCCTTTAGGTGGATGTATACGAAAATATTAATATATCTTTGAAATTTATAGAAAAGGGTATAACCTTACCTGCATATCATCTTGCTCCTTGTCCTCGTCAGCTGGATTCTTCTCGGTGGTGCTGTTCTCGGCACTCTCCACCTTGCCGTCCTTGATCTGCTTGATCTCGCCCACCCGGACATTGGTCACCTGGTCGCAGGGCACATCGCTGTAGATCACCACGTTGCCGTAGTTGCAGACGATCTGGTCGGCCTGCTTCTCCTCGATGGCCTGGCGACCCTCGATGGCGCCCATGCCCCGCTTGTCCTCGATCTCGTAGATATTTCCGGACTTGGTAATAAATCCGGTTACCTGGAGGGGCTTTGCTCCATCCTTGGCCTGCAGCATAGGTTCCTGTTTCATTTCGGGGACCTAAAAAATATCGATTAATAATAAAAATTCAATTAAACTAAATATTTTATTAATTTTCTTACCTTCTTGTGCTTCATGGGCG
Source organism: Drosophila ercepeae (assembly GCA_018150545.1). NCBI lineage: Eukaryota > Metazoa > Arthropoda > Insecta > Diptera > Drosophilidae > Drosophila > Drosophila ercepeae. Next base: position 7,287,423 of record JAECWL010000197.1, read on the forward strand.
GGGCATTTACAATCATCGCCTTGGTGGGCGTGACCTCCATTTTGGGGGCACTTGTGGGTTTCACCGTAGAGGTCACCATAGGCGCCACCGTTTGACCTTTGACACCAAAAAAATTTCAAAAAAAAGCACACACCAAGCACACACACACACATATTAAATTTTTTCAGTTTGATGGAAGGAATGTTTGGTAAAAAAATTTACCGCTCACCAGCGAGAGGTCACTGGCAAAGGCCATGGCCCCGACCAGGACCAGGATCATTCCGAATCCCGAATTGCCGCAAAACATCATTCTGGACCAACTACCACTTGTTAGGCCTCTTCTCGATCAACTGAATCGACTTCTGGGCCTCGCCTGGGACTTATATTAACTTTTTTTGCGGTCATTCCCTAACGGCACTAAGATTTGTCGTGTTTTTTTTCTCTAAATTTTTGGGTTTTTGTTTTAATTGTTTTTGTTTTATTTTTGCATAATTAACTCTGCGGGTTCAAAGCGTGTCAGGCTAAAAAGAATGGACCGGGGGCGACCCATTTCACCAAAGGGAATATTACTGGAAAAAATAAATAGACTTGGAAGCTGAATTTTAAGGGTTTTTGAAGAAAAGTTTCTCAACCCTCAAACTTTTCTCTTTCAAGCTTTTTGCCATTTAACAATCTTCATCAATTAAATTACCACTCTAAAAAGTGATTAAATAATTAATTTTTTCAGTGCATTGGTTAGCTCTTCGACTTCCCGGCATCCCAATATTCTACCGGGCAGAGTTCAATGGCTCAAACTCATTAACATTCATATTTCTTCTTCGATTTTCGCTGGTTTTGCGCTTGATTATGCAAATTGCTTTCTTGGTCATCTTGTAGTTTCAAATCTTGACCCGAAGCTGTATATATATTTAAATATATATATTTGGCTCCACACATGTGTGTCTAATATTTTTCATTGCCCTTGTAAAAAAGTGCTGTAACTACAAAAAAAAAATATACCAAAAACTAGTTGAATTCCCGAAAAACGAGTTTGTTTTGTTTGAGTTTTCAATTTTTTTTGCTTTGATTTTTATCTCTGGTTAAGTCGGAATATTTATTGTGTTTTTAATGATAAATCATTTACTTGTTTAACAGGGTTACTATTTATATATTTTATTCCAAAAAAAAATAAAAAATATTCCTTTACTCGTTCTTGAAACTTTCACCTAATTTTGCTTCGATCCGATTGTGATTCAATATTTGATTGCTTTTGGTTTATACCTAGTTTCCAGTGATAATTATTAAGTCAACTTTATTTGGGTTATTTTAAATGAAGATTTCATCTTCTATTTGAACTTTCTTTTTCAGTTGAGTTTGATTTATTTTGAGGCAGCTTTTACATTCGCAAACAAACACTTTTAAATGATTTTAGGGATTTTAAATCATTTAAATGATTGGAAAAATATAAGGAAGGTTCTTTCAATTATTGTATTACCTTGAAAAACATTTCCTTAACTAATAAATATGTCAAAAAGTATAAATTTTAAAGTTTCGAGGGTCAACCTTTAGGGTAAACCCTTAGAAGGCTTTCAAACATTTTTATTTCAATCACAATTGTAAGGTTTCAGTAAACTAAAGTCCTTAGAAAAGTCCTTTTAGAATCAGAAAAATGCTTTGATTTTCTGTTTTTTTAAATTAAAAATAATGTAGAATCAAAACAAAATATATATAATATTCCTTAGTAAAAAGAAAGACTATATCAAGAAAGAAACAAGAATTTGAATCCAAAACTCTTTGTAATTCAATAAACTTCCCCTTGCACAGTAAACGTTTTACTATTTCATGAAATAAATTCATTTTTTATTTATTTATATTCCATTTTAAACAAAAATTTGTACACTAGAGCAACAAAAAAAAGGTATTTATTATTTAAGTTATGGCTTGTGTTGTTTTTAGTGGCTCTGCCTTTGTTTTTGGTTGTAATTCTTGAGGGCATCGGCCAGCTCGGTGAGGGCGGACTGCTGGGCCCGCTCCTGTTTGCGCTCCTGCTGCTTCTTCAGCTGCTTGCAGAGCTTCTTCAGCTGCTTGCGCTCTTTCTTCGCGGACTTCTTCTCGCCGCTGTCTTCCTCGGAGGACGATGAGCCGCCGCGCTTGTGGCGGCGACTCAAATCCGCGCATTGTCTCAAAAGCTTCGCGGCCTCATCGACGGGCTTTGGGGTGGTGGTGGTGGTGGTAGTGGTTGTTGTTGTTGTGGAGGGGGTGGTGGTGGAGGGGGTGGTGCTGGTGGTGGTAGTAGAGGGAGTGGTGGTGGAGGTGGTAGTGGAGGGGGTAGTGCTTGAAGTGCTGGAATCCTTCGATTTGGGCTTCTCCGTTGTCGTCGTCGTAGTTGTTGTTGGTTTGGGAGTGGTTGTAGTCGTTGTTGTTGTTGTGGTGGTGGTGCTGGGGGTGGTGGTGGTGCTGGGGGTGGTGGAGGTCGTTGTGGTACTGGAACTATCCTGCGGCCTGGCCAACACCATCGACGCGACCAAAATCAGGCCAAAAATCAAAGCTGCCACACGCATTTTTTGTCTTATTTGATTTAAATCCAATCGACAACTAAACGAAGATCATGGGTGGCTATTTTCTTATATATATGATCGGCACTTAGCAGTCACCCCCCATGGGCCCCCGCCCCCATCAAAGGCATTCAAAGAGGCGTACACGAGAGACAGGTTTTCTCAGACGGTTTTTTTTTTTTTGTGGGCTCACGACTAGAAAAACGTCTATAAATTGTCATTATACATTGAAATTTTTATTAGCTAAATTTTTTTGATATTTCGGGGATTTTTTAAAGATGCCCTACACTCCAAATGTTAGGCTACATGGATTGGATTATAGAAAATAAAAGATTTAAGAAGGAATCTTATTTTTCCTTAAAACTCAAGTAACAAAAAAACTCTCTTTTTAAGACGCCCCAAAAAAAATCAGACAAAAACCAAATAAAAAGCCTCTAGTCCCCAATATACCCCATGGACTACCCAAAAATAGTGTGGCGATATCATATATATTTATTTATTTCCCTTTTTTATGCCAACACGACAACTTTTTGTGCTATTTGCGAGGGTCATTAGCGAGTTCCGAGAATCGTCTTTTTTCATAAACAATTTGTTCTCGTCTTATCGAGCAGTTGTGTATTTTTTGGCCACATGTGCCTTAAATAGTTTACAAAAACGTATATAAAAATACTATATATTCACTCAAATATATATCGTATTTATTATATATATACACTTGTAATTGTTATATGGTTTTTGGGTGAAGTTAATGTGTTATTGTGGTTGAAATACAATTTAAAATATGAAGCTAGTTTGATGGAAATTATTTGAAGAATTCCACAAAAGTAGAGGAATTTTAAAACAATTTTCGGATAAGCTTTAAAATGAAATTGAAAAGTTGTTTTCCCTTTTTTTAAAGACCTTGGAATTTGGAAATTAATATTATTTCTTATTTAAATAATATCTTATATATATTTTTTGAAGAGTATTTTCAGAGTAGACCTTGCTTGTTTTTTATTTCCCACACCCCCTAATTTAAGTTTATATTTTCTTTTGATTTTTTTTTTTGTTTGCGGCTGGCTCATAATGCCGCTAATTGTTTATCAATTACACTTGTTAATTGTTTAATGCGACTGCCTGGCAGCAGAGGAGGAGGACGTGGAGGGGGCAGGGTCGGTGGCAAGTGCAGTTGCAAGTTCTGGGGCTATCGTACAAATTGCAACATTTATCCGCACACCTGATACCTCCACGATTTTACTTGCTGTTTGGTGTTTTTTTTTTTTGTTTTTTTTTTTGTATTATTTTGTCTGTTTGCAATTTGTACAAGTAATTGAATAAAAAAAAAAGGCACAAAACGAGGCAAGTAATTAAAAAACGACGCAGCACAAAAAGCGTGCCAAAGTGAAAGAATGCGCGAATGCGAAAAAGTTGGTGGAGAGAGAGTGGGTGGTTTTCGCGCTTCCCATCCGGCGGTGGGTGGGATCAGCTCATTTAAGCCGGCTGTGACAGAGACCACCTCGGAACCACCGCGTAATCCATATGCAGCAATTTAAATGCAACAGAGAGAATATGTTAATTGCGTGTGAAACCGCCTGGTCGGAGTCTCGTCGCCACTCGCCACTCGTCGCGATATTTGCTTTTATTTATTACATATTATAATTATAATTTATTCGCCAGCTTTCGTTTCTATCCACTTATTTATGTATTTATTTTATTCAGCAACTTATTTGCTTTTAATCAGTGCCTTCAGTTCCGAAATCAACTTCAAGAAACTCCAAACCGAAGGGAAGATGAAGATTTTGGGGGATTCCCAGATCGAAGGCTATTCTGATCTGATCTATAAAAGGGATACCTTAAAAGAATTCTAGAACGATTCTTTATCGATCTGCATCAAAATATGGAAGGGTATAATTTTTTAGATTTTTTCTTACATTTTTCCAGGGGATCCCCTTCAAAATATTGAAAATCGCAATATGGCCCAGATCAGGGGCTATAACTCAGGCAATTCTGATCCGATCTATAAGAGGGATACCTTAAAAGAATTCTAGAACGATTCTCTATCGATCTGCATCCAAATATAGAAACATAATTTTTTTTCAATTTTTTCTTAAATTTTTCCAAGGGATACCCTTCAAAATATTGAAAAATGTTGAAAATCGCAATAAGGCCCAGATCAGAGGCTATATCTTGGTCAATTCTTATCCGATTCTTGAAAGGAATGTCTTAAAAGAGTCGTAGATCGATTCTCTATTAATCTGCATCAAAATATAGAAACATAAAATTTTTTAGATTTTTTTTTAATTTTTCCAGGTGATCCCCTTCAAAATATTGAAAAATGTTGAAAATCGCAATATGGCCCAGATCAGGGGCTATATCTCAGCCAATTCTGATCGGATCCTTGAAGGGGATGCCTTTAAACAATTCTAGAACGATTCTCTATCGTTCTGCATCAAAATATAGAAGGGTATAATTTTTTAGATTTTTTCTCATTTTTTCCAGGGGATCCCCTTAAAAATATTGAAAAATGTTGAAAATCGCTATATGGCCCAGATCAGAGGGTATATCTTGGCCAATTCATAACCGATTCTTGAAAGGAAGGTCTTAAAAGAATTCTAGAACGATTCTCTATCGATCTGCATAAAAATATGGAAACATAATATTTTTTGAATTTTTTCTGAAATTTTTCCAGAGGATCCCCTTCAAAAAATGTTGAAAATCGCCATATGGCCCAGATAAGGTGTTATATCTCAGCCAATTCTTATCGGATCCTTAAAAAGGATACCTTAAAAGAATTCTAAAACCATTCTCTATCAATCTGCATCCAAAAATGTTATGCATATTTTATTTTGATTTTTTATGATATTTTCTGGATATATTCCCCCAAAAAATATCGAAGAATGTATGGAAAATTTCAATGTGACCCAATTTATTGACATTTAATCCTTAAGGCTTCTCTATTTTTATCAAACAATCGTTAAGCAAGCATAATTCTACCAACTTTGATCATTTTCCTTTCAGATAAACACTAATTTCCATGGTTCCTCCGTGTTCTCATTAAGTTATGAGAACTTCTCGGATTGGATTTCCGAATACTTGGATTTGCCTGTTGGGCTCCTCGAATTGAATTCCCGGAACTGGCAACCTCATTGGGCCATTGAAGCCCCAGACAATTACGAAATTAAACTTTAGCTTCAAATTCTCGGACTCCCCATCCAGTTTGTTCCTGTTTAAAAGTCTGCCATTTAATTTTGAGGAAAACTTGCTGAAATGTTTACAAAGCGCAAGAAACTATTGTTTCCAGGACACCAGGATGGGCAGGACGGCAGGACCTTCTCGGCCTCAAACTATTTGCAGATGGATGGATGGTCCAACAACCCAGAACTTCTCGCTAAAAATTATCATCATAAGCGGCCAAGTAATGAGGTCGAAGAAGTCAACCGAGACCAAGTTGCTGAATTTTCAAGTGGATTTTCATTGAAAATTTTGAAGAAGAAAAATACGAATTAATTCTATCGTTTTAAGGTACTTTTTTCTTGTAAATTTTCACCCGATAAGGATAATTATTTCGTCTTTTCGTTGAAGAGCCAAAAATGTTGCCCTTAAATCACGCATACGCCCTGTGTGCGCCAACTGAGAGCCGCGGAATGAATGAGTCCTGGCGAATCCTTTGCCAGCCGAAGCTCGATTGGGTCATGGTCTAAAAACGAAAACCCGAAACTAGGATCTGAGCTAAAAAACCAAAAATTTAGAACCAAAAACCGAAGGCAGGCGCAGGCGCTGACGCAAAACGCCGACAGAGGCAGCGACGCCGGCAGCAGGCGCTGTTAACAGTCGCTTTACAGAGCTGTCGGGTAGCTTAACAGTGAGTGGGAACAGTTTCTGACCGCCTGCTGGAGGGGAGGGGAAGGCGAAGCCCCAAAGAAATAAACTTTGAACCAAAGGTGCTGCGAATTTTATGTTTTTTTTTTGTATTTTTTGGGAATGCGTGTGGCATTTTTAACGGCTTTTGAAAAAAGAACCGAAACCTCAATGCATCTAAGCCAGAGCCCCCCTCTAAAAGAAACAAGCACCCCCCCTTCGAAAATGCCAAATGCATTTCAATTGCTTCCAATTCTCGTTGCACTTCATTAAACTCAATGTCGATATTCGACAGGCAACGGGGGCGTGGATGGGGGGTTGTATGTGGGGGTGTTGCCACGTGACCTTCACACAAGAATTCCCAAAGGGGGACAGGGGGCAGGGGGCACAGGTCATGCCGCATCACGTAGCCGAAGAAAAAATAATTGCGGCAAAAAGAATTGGCAGGCCAGCCAGAAAAAAAATCACTTATTTTGGAACAAGATATTGGTTACTCTTACGATTTAGTTATGGAATTAAATTAATCTTAATCTTAAAAATAAGCTACGTACTATTAAGATGAAGACTCCTTTTTTTGTCTTAAAAACGAAAGCACTTCGAGTGTTTTTTTTAGGCAAAGAATAATCCATAAAAGTGTGAAAATGTCTCGGTATTAAGTCAGGAAAAAGCCCCAAAAAATAATCTGATTAGATAATGTAATTTCCAGGCAGAAAGCCGAGAAAGAAAAGACAACTCTTCTGAGGGGGAAAATGCAGGAGAAAAAAAAGACAGAGCAGAATGCACTTTCCCTCTGTGGGCATTTGGAATGTCCGTTGGTTTGTCACTTAAGTTGCAAATGGCAGGAGGAGGAAACTGACTGAGGCAGAAGAATTTTCCAAGCCAGCGCCTGCAGGGCCCCCCCTCCTTAAACGAGATGGATTTTCCCATTTCTTGTCTTTTATTTTTTCTGTTGGGTGCCTGGTTGCCTGATTTTTTGCTGAATACTTTTAGGCTTTTGACAAAACTCTGATAAACTGAGGTGACTGCGAGACTGCTAGACTACGAGACTGGTGCTGCCTTTGCCATTTCATGTTTGCCTTGATGAGCCACTTAAATTCGGAAAATCTAAAGGAAAATCAAGGAGAGAGCGATGGCAGGGTAGGAGGAGCAGAGTTTGAAAAGTAATCGAATGCTATAATTTCCATTAAACTGATTTCCCACGGGCAAATGCAAGTCAGGCCAGCAAATGTTGCAATGTTGATGACCCGCCTTCGAATGCCTCGACTTTGAAGGGCCAAAAGGGGCACGAGGGGTCGGATAGGACGGGGCAGAAAGGATACAGGAGTCGGGCCAGAGCTCCTTTGCTAAGATCCAGGGGCCAGAAACCAAGCAGCCACTTAATGGGGACATGCAGAAAGCCCCAAAAAAAACACTGAATGAAAATTTTGAATTTAAAAATTATAAAAAATTAGTAAAAGAAATTAATAACTTGAAAGCTAACTTTTAATATTATTCTACAGTTTTTTTTACTTAATAAATTTAACTTGAAATATAAATTAATAAATTTTTTCGAGTACTTTTGAAAGCCCAAACCGAAATACAAAAAACGAGACATTTAAAACTCAAACTGAAGGAAAAGCAAATGTGATGGTCGCGGTGATCCATTTCTCTCAGGACTTTGTGTCAAAAAGTCAGAAATTAAAAACAAATTGAATTAAAACTTAAAAAAATCAATCACTATTTTGAAGAAGATATTTAAAAAAATATGCATATAATTAAAATGATTTTATTGGAATCTGAAAATGAAATATTAAGGGAATTTGAAACCTTTTTCCTTGAAAGATATTCGTGTGTAAAACTTGATCTATTCTCTAAGATTATGTAGAGTGCTTTTTGATGAGAATAAAAAATACCAAAAATGTGGAAAGGCCTAAAAAATGACCAGAAATCAATCATAAATATGGCAAATGGCTGAAATCCGCTTAGGGCTTCAGTTGTCTTTCTGCCACCGACGACGATCGCCAACCAGCCTGCCACCCATAAAAAAATTAGGAAAATCAACCCAACCGCACACCACCCACTTGGCCCGCAACCCCCCGGTAAGTGCCACCATCAGAGACGTAAACAAAAAACGAATCCGAGTGTCTTTTTATGTGTTTATAACCAAAGTGGAGCCAAGTCAACGGATTCCTAGCCGAAAACTCTCGAGGGAAGAAAAAACTGCACTCTCTCCTACTTGAAATTGAAAATCTGTACGAATAGAATATTCTTATCACTTGACGGTCAGGTCCTGGTCCTGGTCTTGGTCCTGGTGCTGATCCTGCTGCTGGTCCTGGTCCTGGTCCTCCTTCCAGGAGCACATCCTGGCCAAGTCGTTGCCTCGGTCCTGCCTCGGCAGACTTAAGCCGCTTTGTGCATGCATGGCAAGAGGGAAATCGGGCTAAGCCACAGCTGCTGCTCTTAAACTATGGCTCACAGCTACACTTGGAGAAAATGTAGGGTGGGGTTATGGGATTAGAGAATGAAAATAGAGAAATTCCTCAAGATGCTTATTTTTTTTTACTCATAAACTTTGTTTTTCCCAATCTTCTTTAGAGTTTTTTAGACAAACAAGTCAAGTCTTTGAAATATTTATTTTTTTTACAAATTGGTAACAAAATTCGAGTCAAAAAACACTCAAAACAATATGAAAATTCAATATTAACCCTCGAAGTTACTCCCCAAGTGTATAGAAATTATTTAAACAAAAAAAAAAGGTCCTGTTCGGGGGGAATCCTGGCTTGTATTGAGTGGAAAGGCAGTGGGGGAGCCTGGGAACCAACAGCCACGACTGTCACCTGCGACTTATGCAAATCAGAAAGCGACCAACCAACCGACCGACCAACCGTCCGACCGACCAAACCAAAACCAAAACCGTCCCAACGACGACCAAACAGCTGAAAATAATTATCCACATTTCCGTTACAAATAAAAACCAATTCACTTTGCTAATATGGCCACATACAGCCAAGTCTCATCCGGAATGTAGCTCCCTAGCCCTAGGGCTGCCCCATAGCCCCCATAGGCTGCGCTGCGTAAAAAGTTTCCACACGCAATGCCATAATTTTGTAGTACAGTGTTGGTCGCTAAACGGCGAAAAAGTCGTTTGCTCTTTGAATGCATTTTGAAATGTAATAGCCAGTCTTCGGGGAGTACATATTTGTTGATTTCATTTTTATTGGATTTTATTCTAGATTCAAATAGTTATGATATGAAATTCATTAAATTCCTTTCAAAATTCATAATAATGCACTTGATATTTTTATGAGAATTTAAATGCGATGGAAAAAAGGGATTTATTGCAAGTTTTTTGTTCGTTTTTACTTTTAAATTAAAAGGGTTTTTAATATATTTGGTAATACAAATATTTTTTTAATATAAATACGCCTTGGATTCAATATTAATATTCCGTTTGGCTTTTATTTGCTGATATTTTTTATGATATATTTATTATTGCTGTTTTTACATACTCTTTTCAGGAACTATTTTATCTTCCTTTCAACACTTTAATGATTTTTTCTACAAATTGTTTTTTTCTGATTTATATTTTTGAAAGAAAGAGTATCTTCTATACTTGCTTTTCTTAACTTTACGGGGCTTTTTGTAATATTTCCCGCTAGCCACCGCTTACCAGAGGTCCTGCCTGATGTTTTTGCATTTGTTGGCTGTCACTTAGTCAGTCTGTCATTTAGTCATTCAGTCATTCAGCCATTCAGTCGTTTAGTCAGTGGACGAGCCGTCAACTTGGACGAGCAGTTGCATTTGCAAGTCCTCGGAAAATGCCTTTGCAACTCGTTATTGTGGCGGGGACTGTGTGTGCAGCACAGGGGGGTGACTGAAGGAGGTGCCTAGGTGGGTGGTGGTTGGGTGGCTGGAGGGAGGATGGCTGGTTGGGGATAGCTACCCCTTCGTGTCGCTGGCATTGTCAATGCTTTCGACTTCCTTCCGCTGTGGCTAACAAATTCGAGCCGCGCATGCAGGCCGGGCAAACATAATCATCATTATTGCTGCAATCAGCATATTTGGCAGGCTTTAAGTCGCTCCTCGTTGTCCTGCGGGAAAAACACGGAAGCATTCTGCTATGGCGGGTGGCGGGTGGCGTCGCCCCTTGTTGCCACTCCCCCCCTAGGGGTCTTCGTTTAGTTGTGTGGTTATGCTTAATATCCGTCATCAAAATTGTTGTTGTTTTTACTGCAGCACCAAGGAGGTGCATGGCCACAGCAAGTACACTTTAAAAAAAGTCGCTAAAGCTTGAAAAGCTAGCAAAAAATGTTACAAAACTGAAACCCGATGTTGTTTTGGTTATAAAAAAATGCCAAAAAAGGATATTTTTAAAAACCCATTATATTTCTCGGTGCACTGCGGCCTGGGTAAGTGCGTGGGTTGACCCCTGACCCCACTGAACTCGAGTGAACCAACCGGCCTGGCTGGGAACCAAAACAAAAAACTCACTCCAATTGCAATCAAACTCGAACCCGACTCGAACCTCAATCCCAGCCCTGGTAGCAGCCCCAACTCCAACCCCAACCCGAACCCCAAACCGAACCAAAATCCAGCCAATACACATGCATTATGCAAATATTAAATATATTGCTCAGTGCATGCCGCGATAAGAATCCATTGCGCAAAAATTAATTAGCCAATTTGCATAAAATTTATGTACAAAGCGCGAACAAACGAAACGGAGCCCAAAAAAAAATCGGGCTTTAAGAGTTCCTGCCCAACACTGAGTATCGTTTCGATATAGAGCAGCGTTTTCCAACACTAAGTTATCTAAATTTCATTTTTTAAAATCTCTAACGTAGTAGTCCGAAAAAGTCTAGCTCCGTCTGGCCTGTAGCTTCTACAATCATTCAGTCGATCGATTCAGTAGGAGTAACATCTCATCAAAAAGAATAAAAATCTTTTCAATCAAAATAAAAAAGTGAAGTGAAAATATCTCCGAGAAAAAATAAATTCCAAGAATTAAAAAAATTCCAAGAAAAACGTTGAGCAAAAAAGTTCACAAATATTTTTGTTAGTTATTTGGCTTAATTAGAGATTTGTTTTAGGTTTTTATTAAACTTTAAACAAGAATTGGTAAGTTTTAGAAAACACTTTCTTTAGATAATTGAATTAAATAATAAAATTATTTTGTATTGAAAGAAACTTCTAAAAGAATATTTACAATTTCTTTTAGATTTTTGCGATTGGATTTCTCCACTAAAGAAAATAAAACAATTTTTTACACACTGCCTGCTGTTCAAGGCGCCAAAAAAGGCAAGTTTTCTCGGAAATGTAGATTTTTCTTGGGATTTTATTTAATTTTTCCAATTTTCCTAATTTTCCCTTCCATTTCCAGGACCTGTAGACAAGCTATTGCTTGAAATAAACTAAGGTAAGCTTTAAACAAGCTTCATAGAAAATCTATTAGTTCCCTCTTGATATATCCTTAGGGATTATATTCGTTTGACCTACTCTACTAAATCCTCGAAAGAAATGGATTCCTTGCACTGGGATGTGAACTGCGATGGCTGCGGCAGCACCAGCCTCATCCATTACCGCTACAAGTGCCTTCGCTGTGCAGACTATGACCTCTGCAAGTTGTGTCACGAGAACGGGATAGAAACCGGTGGCCACCAGCAGGAGCATCCGTTCCAGTGTCTCTTGGATCGCGAGGCCCGGGAACTGCACTTTGCCGGCGAGCCGATGCCGGAGCTGTGCGCCGATAGCTTCACGTGCCCGGTCTGTGGCGAGATGGGCCACTCCTCGACGGATCTAGTGCGTCATGTCCACGAGCTGCACCTCGCGGATCGCACGGCGGTGATCTGTCCGCTTTGCGTGGCCCAGCCTTCGGCCCATCCGAACCGACTAAACAATTTGGCCGGGCACTTGACCATCGTGCATCCCTCTAGCATCCTGCGGGGCCAGAACTCCTCGCCGGTGGACGACAGTCTGCCTTTCGGGGGTCGGAGCCTGGGCGGCTTCATGGAACCGCCGCCGAGGCCCAGTAATCCGGGCCCTCAATCGCGTCCCTTTGGCTTTGGATCTACTTCGGGAAGGAGTGGCGGTGGAGGACCTGGCTTTGGCTTCGGAGGAAGGACTGCCGAGGGAGGACCCGGCTTTGGCTTAGGAGGTGGTTCCCGAGGACGCGGTTCCGGAGGAGGCAGCGGCTCTAGAGGAGGAGGAGGCGGCGGCTACGTTTTTGGAAGCAACGCAGGAGGAGGTTTATCTTTTGGCGGCGGTGGAGGAGGCTTGACTTTTGGCGGCGGTGGAAGCGGCTTGTCTTTTGGCGGCGGTGGAGTCTTTGGCATTGGAGGCCCCACTTCGGGAGTATCAGGTGGCTCTGCAAACTCTAGAGGCACCGGAGGTGCCAGGGCTAGCGGAATGCGTATTGGAGGACCTTCCGGAACAGGCTTGGGCTCCACGGGACTGGCTGCCCTGCTAGGGGAGCCCTCGGAAAGCGGCTTGGGCCATGGCGAAGAGTTCGATGGCTTCCGCTGGAGTCCCGACATGGGGCGACGTGCTCCATCCACTGCTCCACCAATGCCACCTCATCTGAGCTTTCCCAGGAGTGGCGGCAGCCTCGTAGGATCAGGAACAGGCCCCGGCACCCATCCGGGAGGTTTCTCCCTTCGCTCCGCTGGACGCACTCTGGAGCCTGTCGGCTATCAGCTGTCCCGTGCCACCCTGGCCTCGGCCCAGGTGAACATACCGCCAGCAGATGAGAATGGCGACGGCGAGGAGGGTTTCCAGTTGCGCCTCCACAACGCGGCCAGTCCACAGGTGCCGCACGTTCGCTTCTTTCTTCCAGGATCACCGCCGCTGGCCACTTCCGAAGACCTCACCGACAGCGATGGACCCGAAGCCTAAGGAAGAAGGCTCCCAAAAGAATATTTTCCCACAATCATTTCATTTTCAACAATTTATATAAACTTGAACACAATTAGTGGCACAAGTTAAAGAAAAACACAAATTAAAATTTAATCTAATGGGAAAAAAACTAATCTTATTTTTGTACTACAAAGCCAATGTTTTTGAGCTTCATTTTGATTTAAAACAAAAATGATTCTGTTACTTAAAGAAGCATTACTTTTGATGGTAAAACTATCTTTTTTATATAAACATATTAGAATTAGTAAAAAATATGAATAATGGAACACCAGTTTGTGGCTTATTAGTTAAGAAAATGTACTTCCCTTTCAGGGTAAATAAACATTTATATTTTTTCAATAAAAAAAATCATTTCTTTTAAGATAAAAATACTACTATTTTTTTCCTATTTAGTTAATACTTTTTTTAAATTGCAAAGCCTCTTCGCTTGGTTTGTTTCCTTTTCCGATTAGCTAGGTAAAAAGGGTTCCCCGTTCCTATTCGGTTTCGGTTTCGGTTTCAGTTTCAGTTTCAGTTTCAGGTTCAGTTTCAAATTCAATTTCAGTTGCTGGCTTTTTTGTTTGTTATTTTGTCGCAGCTATTTTGTAATTAGAAAAGTAGGCGCCCCGTACTTTCGTCGTCACCAGGACTTTCACCCGCACTTTCACCCGCACTTTCACCGCCACCTTAACTAGTTAAGAGCCTGGTTTTAACCCTGGCCCTGGACTCCTGATGCCAATGTCGCTGTAATCGGCTTAGAGGTGGAAACCTTTTGTCATTATAAAAGGATTTCAAGCTTGACAAAATTTCCATTTGTTTCGAAGTGGGAGATGCTCGTTTCCTTCTTCTATTTAAAGTATATATATATAAGAACATATATACTGTTTAGTTAACTTTTGCCTGCCGGCGAGTTCCAAGAAATTAAGATTCAAAAACCGATACTTTCCTCTGCCAATTGTGAGAGCAAAAGGTAACCGGCTGGGACACAAAAACATTTCCAGATAAATTGCCAATCGAACTAGATAAAATGAGTCGAGTGTAAATAGTGGAAGGGCGGAGATATGCCCTGTCTGGGTTTTCTAAAGGCACTGAGAGAAATTTGGTTAAGGTTGGGCTTGATAAGGGAAACCATTTCCTTGTCTTGTTCGTCCTTTTCCTTTTTGTCACGTGTAGAAGCTCCCTTGGCGACATTTGCTTGGAAACTAACTAGAGAAGAGCCAGGAGCAGGGACTCCCTACTCCTTTCTCCACCATCCTTTATCCTTTCTACACTCTCCGCTATCCACTCCCCAGGAAGTTGCATGCGTGGCTGATGGCTGACAATAGATAGACATCGACATGGACATCGAAATCGACACAGCTGGTTTGTATGTCCTGCGTTATCCGTTCCGCTCCCCCTCTCCCCGTCCGTCTCTACTAGGATCTCCCAGACTCCACAGCCAGGATGGTCGTTATGGCTAATGAGTATTTTGAGGCTGATTTTGAGAGCTGGTGGGTCCTGTGCTGCCCAAAAAAAAGGGTTAAAAGGCGGCAGGACGAGTTCGACAAGGATATGTAGAAAAACTTGAATCACGAACTAATTTAAAAAATTGTATTTTTTAATTTTAAAAATATTTTTTAATAAAAAGAAGCCTTTATTTTTTCACAGCCTTTAAGGCCTCTTTTTTTGGAACTTCCTCACGCCGGCATCTCAAGTGGCAGGCTTAGCCCGCCAAGGGGATGCCACTCCACCCCTCTTTAAGCCACTGGCAGCTACAGTATGACCCCCCTAAAGTTGCCCAGCACGCATACAAATGACAATAAAAGTCAACGACTTTGGTTTTTGGATTTGGCGATTCCATGCCAGGCCACCCAGGCCTCCTTTCCCTTTCCCCTTCTTGGTCCTTTCACCAGGATTCAACACCCTCTCCCCTCTCTATACTCTTGAAAAGTTGAACCGCAATCGACATTCGCTGGCCGCCACACGCTTCCACAATTTTTAATCATTCCTCCGGCATTCAGAGCTGGTCCTCGGCTCGGTTCCTCCCATCCACTATCCCCTCCATCGCTCCCTTTGGTCCACTGGACTATATCGAGTATATATCCTGGGCCCCGACCCCCTCGGATCGCTCCTGTGATCCTGCGACATTGTTGTGAGAAGGACGAGAAGGACACAAACATGCATGGCAGGCGGCGGCAAACATGCACTGAGAGAAAATGCGACAGGAAAGGATGTTTTTGTGATTTGATATATTTTAAAAAATATTTAGAAAAACATGGAAGTTCTTAATATTTTCTATTAAAACTCCCTTAAAAGATTATTAAGATTTTCCCGCAGTGCAAAGAGAAGCAGAAAGCAGGAACCAAGAACCAGGAATAGGGAATCGGGAGGAGCAAGGAGCAAGGAGCGAGGAGCAAGGAGCAGGTACAGGGACGGCCAGGATAGAGCCAGGACTTGGGCTTATTGTTCGGGCTTTGGGTCCTTTATCTTGTTTCTAACTCATTGGATCGCAAAAACGGTCTCGTGTTCACCTTAATTGGGGTAAACATAAGTTCTGATTGCCCCGGCCGGCCGGCCAACCTTCAGGGTTGCCTTTGCCACAAAAAAAAAAATCCGACTTTTCAGCGACATTTTTCTTTCAAGCCAATCGCCTCCCCCTTGCGTTATCCTGAATGGAATTTCCCGACCCGTTTCGGAGTCAAGTCGAAAAGCCAAAGTCAAAGACGAACGTCGAACATTGAACATATCCAATTAGAAGGCATAAAAGGGCAACCCTTTTCTCCTCTTTCCCCGTTTTTTTCCTCTTTTTTGTTTGGGACAACCCTAAACCCTATTGTCTGGCAGAGATCACAGCTTTCAGATAGAAATTGTTGAACGTGTAATTTTTATTTATTGCTTACAATTCTCTTAGAACAAATGACAACAAAATTGAGATTGTGGGTGTGGGTGGGTTGCCCTTTTCCTTTTATTATTATTTTTTTATTATTTAGCATACACAGAGAAATTAAATGTTCAACTTTTGGGCCGCACAAAAAAGCAACAAACTCCCCCATCCCGATCCCGACATGCCCAAAAAATGTTTCCCCAAAAAACTTTTGAATTGAAAAGGCATTTTGTGTGGGTGTATTGGAGTGTGTGTGTTGGTGTGTGTGGGTGTGCACACAACTAAATGATGGGGAAACTATAAAAATTTCCATAACAATAATAAGAGCAAAGAAAAAGAGGCCCAGCCATTGTGTGGCCCAAAACACATTTATTCATTTCAGTTTTTTGGGGAAATTAGCATAAAAGTAAAGCGTCCTTCCCCGCCTCCGCATATACATATGTAAGGATATATACGCAAGGATGCAGGACTACAAGGGATGAGCCACAATCAAAGCTTGTGAGCGGTGATAAGCGTGAAAAACGTGCAAATTTTAATAAAACCAAATGAGCCGCAAAATCATACGCAAAAAAAAAACCGAAGAATACACAATAACAAAGTATGGTATCTCTGAGATTCTTTTTTTTGGTGGGGAGGGGGGAGGGGGATATCTAGAAAGGTGGGTAATGAAGCGCCCTAATGTATGCCACACTTTCTGTTTGCTAATGCGGAAACTTTGTCATTGCGGCAGAAGAAGAAACTGCGGGAAATTTTGGGGGAAAAAAAGGAGGAAAAATGTGACACAAATTGGGAAGCCATCATACTTATTTCAACTGCATATTTCATACAAACAGTAGAATTACAAATTAATAACCAAATACATTTAATAAAAGGCTTCAATGCCTCAAAAAGTAAAACAACTTCCAACAAAATCCTTGCGAGCAAAAATAATAATGGTTAGGAATCAAAACTCTTTGACATTTAATAGTATCGCTTCCTTTTTCCAATACCGAGACTATTTCCAGCAAGAAAACATATTTTGCGAAGGATAAATGCGAATTTTTTGTGAGTCATCCGGATTAGACGTGTAGGATTTCAGGTGATTCGAACGTTTCGTTCGGTTTGTTTATGGTCATTTTGATGGTCACTACAAAGGATTCCCCGGGCCAAGGTAAGGACGAGGTATTATCCTTGTTAGCCAACCAATTTGGAGCGGGAAAGTATGCTATGAAATCTGCTATTTGCCAAATGAGGGGATTTAAGTCCTCAAACGCAAACTATGGCTCAACCGGATCGAAGGGACCCCGAAAAAAGTTTACCTTTGCGGCTGCCCGAGGGGGGGCTGCCCGAGATGGCAATAAAAAAACAAAACAAAAGGCAAAAAATGACCAACACATTTGGCGCCTCAATAAAACTGTCAACATTATAAAGCGCCACTTAAGAAATGAACAAAAGCCCGGCCACAAAAGACACAAAGCCGGGCCCCCAAGGTGGGAGTGGGCGTGGCCATCAAAAATGAGGGGGAGACAAGGGGGGTAGCTGGCTGTCAACAACACAAAAAAGAACAATAATCATAAAATTAAAGCCAAGCCAAAAGAGTCGGAAAGCCAGGCGAAAATTAAATAAATAAATACAATAAACAAAAAATAAAAAGAACCGCCCAGGGAAAAATATATATTAAAAAAAAAGGAAAAAGCCAAGGGGGGGTGTGGGTTTGAGGGACAGGAACTGACATGTTTAGCATAAGACACACACACACACACAAACACACAGGAGCGTGTAACTGCGTTGACATTTTTGCTGAAAACTGCCACTAAATGTCAGCAAATGAGGGTCAGACACACACATGGACAGCAAAAGTATAGAAAACATGTGCCACACCTCCAAAAAAATAACAACAAAAAATAATAAAAATATATGCTAATAAATTAAAAAGGGAAAAAAGTATTCGGAAACTAGAAATACCCTAAAAGACAATTTCAAAAGAATGTATTCATGGGTTAAAATAATACAAAATAATCTAAAGAAGCAGGAAGTTATAAATATATATTAAAAAAAAAGAATAAATAAATAGGAGAATAGATGGAAAGGACCTCCTTCTTAGGAACAAGGAGGAAAGACCTTTTAAGAGAACTTCATAAAATACAATAAAAACTATATTTATCTTCACATTTTTGTGAGTTCTTCTTTGTTTAATAAATATTAGTTTAAAAATTAATTAAAATATAAACAAATATACAATAAATCCCTATACATTTATTTTATTTTTTTTAGCGTATTGCAAAAAGATGTGACAAAAAGCACTTCTAAACGACTCATCCGTTTTTCTCTTCAACGTTTTTTTGTTTTTTAATGAATTGACCGTAAAATGAACTTGTTGATGAGCCTTATGAGCTGACCAAATTGCCACGCCCCCTGACCCACGCCCGCCAGCCTGGCAGCCTGGCCCTGACCCCGCACTATGTCCAGTTAGCGTGGTCATTTGCAATAAAAAAGGATTATGAGCTGAAGGACAACCCCGGAAAAAAAGAACATCAACAAAAAAATGATGGAGGAAACACAAACACAAACAACACTCCCACACACACACCGACACTTGTGTGTGTGTGCAGGATATAAATATTTATAAATGTGTGTGGGTGTGTGTTTGTGTGTAGGCGGTGGTGGACGGTGGGCGGGGTCAAGTGTCAGTGCCATTTAACAACTTGCCACACAGAGAAAAGTCCGCACATGTGTGGGCCTCACTATAAAAAAATGAGTAAAAAACGGGGGAAAAAAAAGGTGCGTGTCCCCCAACTAGTTGTCCGTTTCCCTCTCTCTCTATTTTTTTAGGTGCTGTCTCTGTTGCACAGGCCGCGCCCTTTGTCCTTGACATCGCCAATGGCCCAGAACCCCAAAAACCTCGGGATTACAAACAAATAATAGCCAAAAGTCTAAAAAAAAGAACACAATTTTTTAAGATATAAATATTTGTAGATAAAAAATGTTTCAAATTATAAAGAATTTCTTAAAAATCTTCACTATATATTCTTCATATAAAAAATAAATATAATTTGCTTTATAAAATCCTATCGAAAACCTTAAACTTTCACCAATAACTCGAAATGCGTGCCTGAAACTTTGCTCGGTTGTTGGACAAAACTTTGATATATTTTTTTTAAACAACTCCCATAACCCGCCGTGGAAAAGCCAAACCAATTGTCGAATGTGCGTGTTAAAACATTTTGTTGCAACATTTCGCAAAACTCGAAACCTTCCGACGTTCCTACATCACCGCAACATTGTAAACTCTTGTTGAATATTTTTCTATTATTGGCCTGGTTTTCCTCCATTTTTGTTTTTTTGTTCACCTTCGATCAGCTTTTTGGATTTGGATTGCATTTCAACGCGAAAATTTTGTGTTTAATTTTATGAAAATGCCTGCCAACGTCAGCGATGTTTCCCTCTTGCTGCCAGCCGGATGTTTAGTGCAAACTTTAGTCGTACTTTCCATTCCAGCCACCCTATTTCCACGCGAATTTTCCACCCGAATTTCCTTTTATTTTCACCCACTCTTTTGGTGTTCAAGCTTCAACTTCAACTTTTTGTCGGCTTCTGTCGTGTTTTTCCTCTCTTTTCCCTTTTTTCCCATTTTTTTATTTTGTGTAATTTTTCAGTAGTTTTTCCCTTTGGAGTTTGGAGTTTTTTGTGCCTGTGAAAATTTGCTACGCCTAATAGGCAGTCAAAAGGATTGCAAGTGGAGGGAAATTTTTGCAGCCAACTCAACTTATATAAATACAATAAGTTTTTCCACCAAGTTACCAGCAAATAAAAAATAAAAATAGAACAATAATATTGGCTAAAGGTGTTCAGTGAAGTGAATAAAAAAAAAGTAAAGAAGGAGAAGCTCAAAATTTATGTCTTCAAAAAGTCATCACACTTTTTAATTGCCAGAATTTTTGGGTTTTACGTCTTCCACTAAAAAATTTCAATCTCAAGCCCAACGAAATATTCACTTTCCTTATTTTTTGTTGCAGTTACGTGAGTCACGCAACTGAAAGCCCCGAAAACAACAAAAAAAATGGCCAAGAAAAATGGAAAATAGGGGAAAAATCAGTAGGAAAAATGCACAGTAGTGCCTGTCATTATTTTTGTGCAGTTTTGCAATTGCAATGGAGAGAGGCTTTGGAGAGGGGGCTTGGGCAAAAGGCGTGATTGAAATTTCCGTTGACTTAGGCTCGGAAAATGGTGAAAATCCAAGGAGGAGCCCTTTTCCAGGGGGCGTTCGGCGTTCGGAGTGTCCACACTTTTACTCTCCGGATTGCAGCACGGACGAGTGCATTAATTATACGGAAACAGAAATTGCAAATGGAAATTCGGAAAATTGGAGAGTTTTTACAAGGGTTTTCAGGGCTTTATGGTTTTGTTATCGATAACTCGGATTTTTTTTACGATTTTTTGTATCGATAAAGATGCATTAGAAGCTTGAATAAAGTTTCTTCTATTCCTAATCCGTTCATAAATATTTTTAATCTTTTTAAGCTACTTAAAAAATAATCAACAGCCATTTAAAGGTTCTCTATTTGAATGTTTTCATCACCCAAGAAAATGTCCTTAAAAACATTTGCCCAAGAATTTGTTTCTTTTTGTGTGTTTTTTTTTTTTGGCTCATTAACGTCATCAAGTTCTTGGCAGTTCGCAGGCAGATGAATCAAAGTTTTTGGCTTTTGGGGTTTTGTAATTATAAACACGAAGCTGTCACCATCAATGTCCGGCATTCATTCATTTGTTTGCCATTGCCATGGATAGATGATGACACCCGGTTGTCCTCTCCACGGGGAGATCATGGCACCCACTTTCGGGCATCGCCAGTTGATTAATGAATGTGGCGACAGCCAGCGATGACATCGATTCCTGGAACGCTTGCCGCTCTTGCCCGGCGGTTTTATGTAATGTGATGGCTGAAAGAAAAAGGAAACCCAGACCCATCACCAGCACCAGCACCAGAACCAGAACCCCAACCCGAACCAGAATCAGACCAGAACCGAACCAGACGGCATTAAAAGTCAACAAACACAATGACATCTGCCGCAACGCCTTTGAAAGCACTGGGAGAAAAAACATGGTAAGTATAAAAAATGGTTTAACTATAAAAAAAGCTTGGATCTACAGAGACAATTATTCTTCCAATATCCTATTTTTTTTATATATTTCGTATTACATATAGTTTTTTTTTAACTGTGGTCTGGCTCTTGTGCAACTTAATGCCTGGCCACTTGACTTCCCCGCCCCTGGAACCCCCCGTTTAGCCCCTCCCCGACTCCCGCCGCCCCCCTTCGGTCTGTCTGGACGTGGACATTCATTTCGTCTGGCAATTATTTGCAACACTTGCCGCCTGCAGGCTGCCACGAGGAGGAAAACAAAGACCAGGAAAGAATAGAAAAGAGTGGAAAGTGGAGTGTTGAGTGGCGACTGGAGAGTGGAGAGTGGTGAGGGGGGGGAGGAGTCAAGAGGCAGACGGGGAGCAGGAGGCGGGACCACATTGCGCAACAAATCTTTTTGTGGCCGGGCACGTGACGTGGGCCGGATCACGTGGCGTATGCGTAATGCAATTTTCGGCCAAGCCAGCACAAAGATCCGAAGGAACTCCACCCACACGCCCCCATAACGGATCGAAATGATAAATTGTGTAAAGTTTGGCCCAAAACTCCCTCCCCCTCTCTTGACTCTCAACCCTTAAAAAACAGAAACCGATTCCCATTCAATTTGCCATTTCCAGGCAGAGAAGACCAAAAACTTTGCTCCAAATTATTTGCGGTCAAAAGATTTGGTTCGCTTTGGTCGGAAAATGCGGTGGGAGGGGGAGGGAAACCATGGCCAAGAAAACGCCACCGGCCAAGGACAATTAATTTCGGGTTAAATCATTAGAAAGAAATTTTGGCTCTCAAGGGTCTCAGTCGAAGTCTGAGGGTCTGGCACTGAATTCCAGTATTTTTGTTTAAATAATTATGAAGTTTATAATTCCAAATGGGTTAGTGGGTGCTCGGATTACTTTTCCAGTTAATAAACATTTTGAGCTTCGGGGCTTGAGTCTGGTTTTAGTTTAGAAAACGGAAATACTTTCAGAGAAAAACTAGAAGCGAATCTTTAATAATTAATTACATATATTTTTTGATTTGTTTTAATACCTTTGAAACCCCATAAATCCCAAATATATTCTCCCAAGGTTTGAAAATATTTAAAAACCTATATTTTTCAGTATTTTATAAGCCCCTCTTGAGGGTTTATTTTCACAGATCGCTCGCATTTCAGGACGAAGGAGTTTTCATTAAATTCCTGCTTGACTTGTATCTCATGGCTAATTATTCTTCTTGTTCCGCTTCTTCCTGCAAATGAACTTCGTCAAGTGCCAG
This sequence comes from Drosophila ercepeae, assembly GCA_018150545.1. NCBI lineage: Eukaryota > Metazoa > Arthropoda > Insecta > Diptera > Drosophilidae > Drosophila > Drosophila ercepeae. The sequence goes on from JAECWL010000197.1 coordinate 7,309,877, forward strand.
CCAGGGGAAAGAGACGGCAACAGGCCACTAGAAAGAGCCGGAACGATGGCGAAGAAGCTTTGTCTTCTCATTTTTTGTTTGGTTCCCTCATAAAACTTAACTTGAAGAATCCTGCAAGAATGTGTTGGGATTGTGTTGGGGATGCAAGTGGGTGGCGGAATGCAACTCGTCTCTGAGTGTCTGCTTCGATATTTACGACATGGCTGAGATTTGGGCCAGGCTTGGGCTAAAAGTTTGCCTCAAAAACTTGGTTACTTCAATTGTTGGATGTTCTTTGGTTGGTTATGTTTTTTTTTATGTTTTTTATTGATGTAATTTATGTTTCTTTTTTGCTAATTTTAAAGACTTCTTCCGTTGCCTTCTTGCATTTTCACATTCATTGGTGTAATTTCCTCTTGTTGGTGAAATTTCCCGTTGTTGGTGTAAAGTTGATCCGTTTTTAATTGTTGAGGAGCAACTTTTTTGTGGCTTTTACTCGGCCTGTTGTTGTTGTTGTAGTTTTGGTTGTTGCAGTTGTTGTTGTAGTTTTGGTTGTTACAGTTGTTGTTGTTGGAGTTTTTGTTGTTGAAAGTCTTAACAACAAAGTAAATTATGAGAATTCTTGTTGCCAAAAGACGGCAACCGCAAGAACGTATTTTTCCCCGTCTCTTTTTCTCCTTGTGTTTTAATTGTTGTACCCACACACGCACACCCACACACCCACCCATGCATACACCCACTTATTTGTGGCCACGCCCATATATGTAATGGCAATACGCCCACTTGTTTACCGCTCGCTGGGATTTTGTCGCATCTTCCTGTTCCCGAATCTCTCTGAAAATATACGCACATCCTCGTATCCTCGCCTTGCTGTCTGGGAAAAGTCCTTCCCGACTCTTCCCCCCCCTCCAGAAGGGGGCGTGGCCCAGCCCGGTCTCAGCATGTGTATTTGCACTTGGAAACTTAACGCTGAGGTTTCGTTTTAATAAGTTTAACAAGTTTCTTGGCATAATTTGTGGCGTTCTTTTGTTCTTGTTCCTGTTTTCGTCCTTTCCTTTTTCTCCCCTCTATCTCTTCTTCTTATAGTGGTATATCCACTTCCTTCTTCCTGGCTGGGTGCATTTTCTTGGCCTGGCCCGGTGCCCTGTTGGCCGCGGGCAGCGAACTGTCGGAGAATCCTGCAACAGGTCCTGCCAAGGACCCTGGGTCTCGAGTTTCTCACGTAGCCAAACACGCCTGAAATGCCAGACCAGACAGGATAACAGAACAAAGAACAAAAAAACACAAAAATTGGCCAAGAAAAAAAACCAACAATGGAAAAACAAAAGAAAAATGAAAAAGCCACACAGTGGTTTGGAGAAAATTCAGGAAAATTCTTACGTAAAATTATTAATTAATAAAAAAAAAAAAGGTGGTTTAAGGATACACTTTTTAAGTTATAAATAGAATTTCTATATATTTCTTCCATTAATAAAATTTAAATAGAATTTAAACTATCAAAGGAATAGGAAACTATTTTCCGAAAAGTAACAACCCTGGTCACACTGTTTGAGGGGAGGCTTTCTTATATGAAAGACTCCACTGCCACACCATATATTTGCCCATCCCCTGGCTCGAGGACACCCCCAGACTCCCCCTGCCATCCCTGACTTCCCCCTTAACCCCAAAACTTTGGAAACGAAGGGAAATTCCATGCGGCAAGCATACTTTTGTTCTTATCAGGCAGTCGGGCTGCTTTGAGGTCGCCACCGCCGCCATAATTCAATTAAAATGGCAGCCGAGGTCCAAGGCAGCCGCATCCTGTTTCCCACCTCCCACCTACCCCCCCTACCCCGCCTGCCTTGCTTCTGTCCTCTGTCCAGGCACTCCTGTTAATGTCCCTAACTACTCAGAGGACATTGTTTAAGTCTTTAAAGAGCTAAAGCAAAATTTTGCAGTTGTAGGCTGTCCCGAAATTTGCATGCAAACAATGACATGCATAAACAAGTGGCAGGCGCAGCAGCAGCAAAGGATACTGAGTCCTGAGTCCTGAAAGCAGCAACCAGCAACCAGTAACCAGCACCCAGCAGCGAGCACCCAGGAGCTGGGACATCCTCATAACGGAGTAGGAGCCACGCTTGGACACGCCAAAAGCCCCAAAAAAGGGAGAAATGATGGCCGAAAGGACCTCCCGACAAACGTCTGCATTCCGGCCATTGTCCTTGACCAGACGCCCCTGGAATGGGCCCAGGATATGGACTGGGCATGGCCATGGATACGGATCTGGATTCTGGATTCTGGAATATGGGCTGTGGCTGTGGCTATGTTTTTTCTTTTAGGTTTTTAGACTCTGGTCGCGGGTCACAGTGACAGGACTTGAAGAGTCCTGTTTGCTTTTGATTACTGGAAACCTACTGGATTACCTTTAAAATATTATTAATTCTTTCATCTTTCTAATAAAGTCCAAGAGAAGTAATACTTTTTTAGTTTTGAATCCTTTTAGTATCTTTTCCCGCCTTTAAATAACAAATATTTCCAATCACTGTTTCAATATTTCGATCATCTCTGATGTTTAAACTCGTATCATTGATACACGAGGCGTTATACCTGAACCTATATCGAATGATTTCTCCCTCCACCCTCCACTCCATGAAACCCGCCCATCCAGATTAGTTGGATGAGTAATGGCGACAGAGGATGGCACATTTGATTTCTGAGAGTTGAGAGTTGAGAGTTAAGAGCTGGGAGCTGGGAGGAGATTCCGATGATTGGTTGCATATACTGACAGGTGGAAAGTATAGAAGAATTCTGGCTATTCTGTAGACTAGGAATTTCAAGGAAACATCGATAAAGTCGTAGGTTTTAGGTCTTGAAGTTAATCATTTCTGGAAACCTTTCTTCGAAACTTTGTTTAAATGAAATCCCAAAAATTAAAAGCAATGAAAGGGGCAGGGGAGTTCTTTTTAAAAAGGGGAGGTGGAAGGTGCCCCACCGAAAAATGCGAGGCCACGGGAAAAGCGAGAGCTTAGCGAAAATTTAAATATGCGAGCTGCATACTTTTAGGGGCAGCAAACAGTGCGTGCGAAAAAGCAGTGTTGAAAGCAAAAGAAACCAGCCACAGGCGGCAGGGGAACAGGAGAATGCGGAGTGGAGAGGAGGTGGGTGGATAGGCGGTGGTTAGGGGGCGTGGGGCGTGGGGCATTCAACGCAATGTTTTTGGCATTAGCCGGCCACGTTTTCCACGTTGTGATTGTTGTTGCTGCGATTTTCAAATCAATTGGCAAACAGAACAACAAAAGCGCAAACACAAACACAAAACTGGTGTGTGTGGTATGGGTGTGATGGTGTGTGTCTGGCTGAGTGAATACAGGCTGCATGTGTGTGTAAGACACTGGGAAAAATTACTGACTAGAATTTGATCCTTAAAGTGTGTTTAAAAACACTTTTGAAACATTTTAATTGGTTTATTTTTGTAAGAAATCAGAAAAAACTGCAAAACGTATTTATTTAAAATACAAAAAAAGTTAAATTATATCCATTAAGTAAGGGAACAAGGACTAAATAAGATATTTCGAAATTAAAAATAATAACAGAAGCATTTAATGATTAATTTAAATATTTTAAAAAAAGGAAAATATCAGAATATGCAAAGAACTTTAATAAAGTTTTTGTTTAAAAATTTTTGCTTTAAGGTTTTAGGTTTAAGGTTTGTAAATGATTATTTTCCTTATGTTTTTTTTATTATTAAAAGCCTATATTTTAGCAAGAAATATATTTTTGATGGGCTCTAAAATGTTGAATAAAAATTGAATATAAAAAAAGTAAACTTAAAGTTTTGGCGAAACTTGTTTGTTTTTCTCGCAACCTGGCTTGTTTTTATTTATTCTTAGTTTTTGCTGGCAGTGCCCTGGCATGTGAGTTGTGCTTTGGCGGCATTTACTCGGTGCAGTAACATAAATTACCACGGGCAGCGACCACAGAGGCAACCTTTCACCCGCACCACCGCCCCCACGCTGGGCACACACAACATAATAAACGGGACAGGTCGCGACCACGAAGGAGTGGTGGTGTTGTAAGGATAGTGAATGGTAGGGAGGGTGGTGTAGGAAGGGGGTGGTGCTGCAACAGGGAGCTGGGGAGGAGGAGGAGGTGGCGGCTTTGGCGGTTTAAGAGTGGACCGCAGACGAGCCGCCGCGGAACGGCCACTGCAACGTTTTGCGGCTTGCAAATTATTTACTTAATTGCCAACGAAATGTGTCTAATGAGCCAAATGGCAAAATGCAATGAATGCCAATGAGCGTGCCACTGAAAAACGCGGCACAAAAGGATACACATGATATACACACAGGATATATGCAGGATGTACGAGTATGTGGAGAGGTCCATAAAATAAATCATAACGATCTTGCAAATATTCGGAGTATTATTCGCGAGCCCCCATTACAAAAAATATAAACTGCAAAAAGGTGAAAATGATAATTAAATCATTTATTTATAGCATGTGGTGGGGGGTTTATCAGGTTTTTAGCTTAGTATTAGATTCTTTTTAAAAATAATAATACTTTGATTTGATAAAGAAAGGATTTTTTTAGGAAAGGTTTAAGGAAAAGGTTTTTTTTAAGGTCTAAAAAAAGGTTTAAAAAAGTTTATCTTCCTTTGTTTCCGGTTTACAAAAAAGTATTCAAAGCTATCTTATTTATCGAATTTATCGAAATTATCGCTTTTATCGATTTACAACTGTCAAACCAAAAGGATTCACCCTTTTTCCCTCCAAAAGAGCATTCAGAGTTCGATATTTTGTCTAGAATTGTTCCGCTTATATTCTTTGCTTAGATGAAAAATAATTTCCGGTAGACAATGGACAGTCGAGAATCGACGATTTTTTTTTGTATTTTTGGAACGTCACCGACAAGGACCCAAAAGGATCTGAGGAAATAGGAGGCATCGGAGCAGGACGACGTTCAAAATGGTCATGTTTGCATATGTCGCTGGTGTTTCTGTCAGCCAGGGGCGTGGGAAACGAAAAGGGGATCGCAGGCAGGGTCGGGGGCGGGGCATGCCAGGGGGCGTGGCCATATCGAACATTAGCTAAAACTCAAGTGAGCCGCATCCAATTGAAACGAATCGAATTTCTAGCCAGGAACGATGCAAGGAATGCGGGGTATAGCCGCCGAAGAGGCCCCCTTTTGGAGCACCCCTCCCTCGCTGCTTTCTACACTGTACAAATTTATGTTCAATTGTATTTTTAGTTTATATTTTAAAGCCAAAATTATACTAAATATCGATAAAAAGTCACACATATCAAAATCAATAAAAAATTGTGTCAAAACTGAAAGCCTTTCCTCCTTATAAAGCTTCTCTTTCTATTTTTTCTGTTTTTAATTTGAATTCAAGATGATTTTAGGTATATTAATCTATTGTTTTCAGTGCATTAGTGGGGCGCAGCATTTTGCGGCGTGTTTGTGCAGTGACAGCAACAGCGACAAAGTTGATTTATCAGTTTGCTGGCCATTAATCATCGCAGCGACAAGTTGGACAGCCAGCGGACCAGCTGGGGTCAAATACTGCCCCCTCTGCACCTCCTACCCCAGGACCCCCTACCTACCTACCCCTCCCTCCACCTCTTACGACCACTCTTTCTAACTGTTCTAACGGTCAACAATGTCGCTAACGCTTCAGCGCTTCGCCATTTTCTTGCACATCCTTGTTTTTTTTTCTATTTTTTTTTTTTCAAATTTTCCTGTTTCGTGTTTGGTTTTTTTCTTGTACGAGATAATAAAACAGGACGAAGGAAAAGGATCGATTGGGAAGAAGAGAAGAAGAACGAGCCGTCGATGGTGCTTGGTTAGATGGCTAATAACCCGAAAGGACACTGGCTTAGAAGGACCTGCCTGCCCGCCATTCCTTTTCCCCAGCGATTTGTTTTGCATTAGAAACCGGTTGAGGTGAGCAATTTTCTTGGCTGCATTTCAATTCACGGAACATAAATCGACAAATCGCCGCTGGCTGCTGGCTGTGAAACTTTTGCGGCAGTTACAGCCACGCCCCCACCAACCTGCCACATGCCCCTGGATACGGTCTTGGCTTTTGTCAACCCATTGGTGACCCAAAAGTGGCTGAAAATGGGTCTTGGACTTGAACAAATCTTGGAAATCGAGGCGAGAATTCTTCAGTTAATATTTAAGATTCAAAAGAATCATTTAGAAATTATAGTTTTCTAATTTTTTAGCTAGTCTGTGACCTAAAAAATCAAAGAATAATGGAAATGCTTTAAAAATTCGCTTAAAAAGATGTTCTTGAAAGTTTTTTTAATGATACTTTTATTATAATTATTCCCTTAAAATAATATTCATTAGTAAACTACAAAGTTCTAGCATATCCTTAATTTTTAAAACATCCTGAAATGGGTTAAACATCCTTCCTGCCTTGTCCTAGTCCTAGTCCTGGGCCATTTATCTGAGCTGCGCAGGTGACACGCGGTGGAAAATGTGCAAAATTGCTGGACATATATATTGATCTTCTCGGGCTGCTTCTGCTGCTCCACCTTGGATGTCCTTATGTCCTTATGCCCTACTCCTCCTACCCCTCCACCCTCTCCACCCACAACACTCCGATAAATGTTTAACGGCCAAATCGATGGCAACACATGCGAGCGAAAAGCCAAAAGGAGCGAGAGTCCTGCAAGTCGATTCCTTGCGACTGGCTTTCCCGGCTGGTATCCTGCTGCTTTCGGACTTGGCCGCAAGGCATACACTCCACTCCCATCCCTCTTTTGGAGGCGCCCCTCTGGCAATACCCCCTGCGGTCGGCAATTAAAGCGCCGCCAGTTAAAGCCGACAAAGCAAATGCAAACAAGGAAATCAGAGTGACGATCTACTCGGAACCGAAAACGACAGCTTTAATGCTCTTTCTTTTTAATGAAATTTTGTACCAATAAAAGGCTCTGTTTTTCTAATAATTATCAGAGAAAATTTACATAAATTAACAGACTTTAAGGAGGTTCAAGAGGTTAAAAAACAAGACCAAGATTTGTCCTAAAATAGAAACCCCTAGGAGGAACATATTTTAAATAAAGCCAAGAACTTCATATTCTTTTAAAAATAACCCTTGATGGTTCTCTTACTCTACTCTTAACTTTAAAAGCTGCAGTGTCAGATTGTAAACCCATAAAGAAGTCCATGAATAATCATTCCTAATAGCTTCCCGGGGCAGAACATATGCGAAAACCAGCTCATAAAGCATTCTCGTTATTCGTTGCCAGGGAAAAAAAAGGACTCTAATCCGGGTAAGTTATACTCCCCTTTCGAGGGGGGCGAGGGTGTGGTTGTAGACTGCCTTTCTGTCCGCCTGTCCGGCTGTCTGTCCGGCTGTCTGTCCGGCTGTCTCTCCGCCTGTCCCCCTGTCCCTCTCTCCGTGTTTGTTCTGTGTCCTGAGCATAAATAGCACATGGCTATATAGTCGAATGGTCGGGAACTAAGTCGGGACTTTGGCCGTGTGGATATTGCGTATGTTTACACAGGACCCCCCTTTTTGTGGCATGGGGCAGGGGGCATCGAGTTTACAGTAACAGCCAAAGATATCCTCCACATGTTCCACCAACTCTACCGAGAGATGTATCTCTCTCTCACTGTGTGTGTTGGCTCGCTTCGGTGTAATTTCAACTAATTGCTTAATCAATAAATACATACTTCAATTAATTTTATGACAGTTGGCTTTCTTTGGGAGACGGACAGGTTGTCGAATCCCCCGGGGAATTCCCCAAATATATTCTACATATATTTGATTACCGATAAGTCTGTTTGAGAATCTACTTAGAGGTCTATTTCGCCTCATTAGGAAGAGTGTTTCGAGTGGCAGGGGGCGTGGTACTTATTGAATCTCTTGGGATGATCTACAACTTTACTTCTAATCGATTATTTTTTATGAAAATACATTAAAAAGTATCTAAACTATAGATTTTCTATCAAAAAGTTGCTTTCTTTTCACTTTTTAAACGATTATACCGCAATAAGATCAATAAATATCCATAAAAAATAAAGAAAACTTCAACAATTAATCGATTAATTAATACTAATCGATAAAAAATCGATAAGATTTCATTATAATTATCTTATATTCTTCTTCACAAAAGGAAATCCTTTTCTTTCGACTAAAAATAGCAAAACCAAAGGAATAAAAATTTCAAAAAAAAAAAACTCCTTGATGGCCTGGAAAATTGTTGGAAAATATTTTTCCTCGCATTTTTCTCACCACGAAAGCTGTCAAAATTTTTTTAGCTGAGCCTGCTTAATTTCTGCCCCAAGCGTGTTGCCTTCATGATTTTTGGTCAACGTTTTCTAAAGTTTCTTTTTTTTTTTTTGGCCATTTCGAGCTGGTCGAATTCATTAGGTAAAAAATATCTATGGGGGGAGGGGCGGAAGGAGGTGCTGAGCGAGGTGCTAGGTTTTTACGGGTGTATTTTCGGGGAAGTTTCTGGTCAAGCTAAGCGGCTTAAAAATTTTCGGCCACGGTCCACGTCAAATGGCCAACATCAACGGGGATTTCTTTTTTTTTTTTTTTTTTTTTGGAGGGGAGGGGAGGACTTGCCAGCCCGCGGACTTGCCAGCCCAGGATGAAAATTCCCTAAAGCAAGCCTTAGCCAAATGCGATCACACAAAAACCCAATTAAAAAGTTTGCATTTTTATGCCTCAAAAAAAGCGAAAAAAACCGAAAAAAAACAAGATGTTGCGCCAAAGGGAAAACACGAGAAAAGGACGAAATGAGGGGAAAAAAAGAGAAAAAGCGCCGCGAAAAGGAAAAACGCGTGCGGAAAACTGTTTGTCAAATAATTTTCACAAGGCAATCGAGAGCTTACGATGGAAATGTGGCATTCTGATAAGGCGAGCTGCAAATGATAGAGCCTGGGACTGGGGCAAGAAGGCGGTGGAAAAGCGGTGGAAAAGCGGAAAAGTGGCAAGGCGCCCACCCATTAAGTGGGCGGGGCCCAGTCGAAGAATATATAAATACGAAAAATAAATGGAATTGTGACATTTACGCGTTTTGCGAGCTTAGAGTGAGTTAATACTTTGGCACGTAGCGGAGAAAGTCCCCCCCCCCAAAAAAAAGCGCGAAAAATGTCACGGGGAGTGGGGGGGAGGGAAATTTTAAAGAAGGCGTTGGGCGTGGCAGCAGTTAGCAACTGTCGGGAAACTGTCACCGAGCGGGGCAAGCCCGAAGAAGGCGACAAAAACATTTCCAACTTACTTTTCCAAATTTAAATTATATTTCTTCTTTTTTATTTATTTATTTCTCGCTTTGTTTTATTTCCATTATATTTTTTGTTTTCGTAGCGTGTAGTCCCGTAGTCCTGTAGCTCTGTAGTCCTTTAGTCCTTCAGTCCTTTAGTCCTGTCTGTCAGTCTGTGTATTTAATTTTTACATTTTAATTAAAACACAATTTGCACTTACTTAGAAAATCATTTTGTTTCACTTTCTGTATCATTTCATTGTTTATTATTTTGTTCTTTGTCGCCTTAATGGTTTCCTTTTTATTTTTTGTTTTTTAAGCAAAAGCCCCCACGGCAAGTTTTTCTTCATTTGGAGGGAAATTTTTTCGAGGATTTAATTAATACTTTTAATGTGGTTTCTTTGGATTTTTTTACTTTGGTTGTCAGGAAAGAAAATAAATATGTTAATTCTAAAATAATGCAATCATAAAGAAAAGTAATTACAAAATAAATGAGAAACGCGGAAAGTTTTGTGATTGAAAGATGTTAATTTTTGAAAAATAAATAAATACCAAAAAAAGGTAATTAATTTTGGGGATATTACAAATTTTAAAGTTCTATTAATTAATAAATATATTTCAATTAAAATCCATAGAATTCGTTTATTTTTATTACACTTTCCAATAACCTCTTCAAATAATCACAAAAGCCAACAAATTTAAAAGCTGCCCGCCCCCTTTTTCGGGTTCCCAAAAATACGAGGATGTCTAGCGTTTTGGCCTTTTAATTGTCCGTTTGCCGAAAAGTGGCCAGTGGCAAGCGGCAAGTGGCAAGTGGCATGTGGCAAGCGACAGAATGTTTGAATAGTGCGAATTTAGCGCTGAATGCGAGTGCATAATTAATATCGAGAGAGTGCCGGCGGTGGGTCGTGGCTTTTTAGGCCCCGAAAACCCCAACCCCAACCCGATCCGGCCCAGAGGTTCCCCAAGCATAATTCTCATAATATTTGCCACACCCCCATCCACCACCCGCGGGGCAGTTGGTTTTCGGGCAATAAATGGGGTTCCCTGTTTTGCTGTGTGCATAATAAAATATATTTTATCTCATTGATCTTTACATTTGGCCATACACAGAGAGAAATGCTATTCAACACCTTTAAAACCCTTTTAAGCCTAGAAATAATTATCAGAATTTTATTAAGCAACCATATATAATCCCCTAACATATATCTGATAATCATTTAAGATACTTTTTCTCCCCAAAAGATACTTTTTCTCGAAGTGTTTGCCAAACAATGGAAAATATGAGAGATAGAAATGCGCGGGAAAAGGTGCTGCCTTTCGCTTTTCAAAATGTCCACGAAAACTGTAAAATGGAATGGCTAAAATGGAGTGGAAAGGGTAATAAATGAGGATGAGGATGGGGCTGGGGGAGAGAGCTAAGCGGATGAAAGGAAAACAATGGAGAACACCGAACAATGGCAAGATGTAGAGGAAAGTTGGGAGAAAATGTGCAGAAAAACGATATATCGTATGATAAAAAAAGATATATCAAGATAAAAACGTACATGTATGTGAAAGAAATTCATATAAAATTGTTAAATATCTAATATATTTTTAGTATTATTTCCAAAAGTTCCTCAAAAGCAGTTAACAGATAATAATATAATAGTTTTCTCTGATAAAAAGATCCTTCCTAAAAAGATACATTCCCATATCCCAGCCTATCCCCAAAAAGCCAATCCTAGCCGAGCAATGGAATCCAATTTATCTTATTTTATTGGCACTTTTCCTACGACTTCATAACGCTGTCGTTCCGCGCGAAGAAAAAAAAAAAAAAAAAATAATAATAATAAATCCCTCTTATAAACTGCTGATGATTTTCGGTGGATCTTTTTGGAGGGGGCGGACGGGCAGCTCGGCAAACAATTTAATTAAAATATGTCAGGCACCGGCGGCAAACCGGGACCCACAAAAATCCCACCCACACCGGCCTGGATTCATCCCAGGAATACCATTTCCCATTTCGAGCAAAACAACAATTGTCGCTGGAATAAAATGGCAAATTGAAACATTTTGCAGCCGTGACAGAAAACGGGTGACAATTTTGCCGGCTGGACAGGACGATGAGGACGATGAGGCCTCCTTTCTATTTTTGTTTGTTTTTTTTTTTCGTCGTCGTCGTCGTCGTCGTCGTCGTCGGTGTTGCCATAAAACTTTGCCAGCCACTTGCTCTACATTTTCAGTTATCACCCTCCTACTACCCCTCGCCACCCCCCTTTATGATACGCCCCTGTTTCGCTTTGTTTTTGCGTTTTTAATTTTGCTTTGTGACAATCTCTTTCTCTGTCTCGGTTACTTCTCCGGCTCTACTCCTCCGGATCTTCTTTATTTTTTCGCAATTGTCAACTGCCTGTCCTACACCACCCCATGCCGCGCTCCCCTTTTCCCAACAAGGAGCCACCCCTTTTCGAGCCACCCCCCGTGTTGTCGTCATTTGTGCAATCTTTTCTTTTTGCTTCGCGCCGCCATTTGATAAGTTTGACAGCGGCTACTTCTGGGTCCCCTTTACCCCTCTTCACTGTTTCCTTTTTCCCCTTCTCCCCTCGTTTCCTTTTTCCCCTTCTTCCCACGTTTCCCATTCCCGCTCTCCGAGTCGGAGGCACTCGGAGAAAAAGCTCGGCAGGTATAAGACTCCGCGCAAAATGAGTCAAAACTATGTCTTCGTTTTGAGTGAATTTTTTAGAGTTATGAAAGGATATTCCCGGGAAAATATCCTGTATAGGAAAAATGTTGAATTTAATAAACAAGTAATTATATTTTGCATATTATTTCAAACTTTTTTTAAGAGTTTTTCAAAGAGACTAAAGATTTTCCTAACACTAGGATAGGGTTTATAAAATAAACCAAGGCAAGCGTTTTTTTTTACTTCATATTCCGATATACTTAAAAAAGCTCCTCTCTCCTACTCCATTTTAAAAATATTTTTATTGATATTATCCAACTCTGGAAGTCAGTAACTCAAGGAGTTGCCACTCGATTTGCATTCCACGTGGAAAATCACGAGAACTTTCTGGTGACAAAGCAAGAAACGAGAAAAAAAATTGGCGGAAAATCATTTATGTCTACTTGGTAAGTAATCTAATAGCATTTCCCTAGGAAATACATTTTCGTTGACCTTGAAATCCTAGAAAGGAATGGATTCCCTTCACCACAACGTACGCTGCGATGGCTGCGGCACCTCCAGCCTGAAGCATTACCGCTACAAGTGTCTCCGCTGTGCAGACTTCGATCTCTGCAAGGTGTGCTTCGAGATCGGAAGTAGCCACCAGGAGCAGCATCCGTTCCAGTGCCTCATGGACCGGGAGGCCCAGGAGCTGCACTTTGCCGGCGAGCCGATACCGGAGCTGTGCGCCGACAGCTTTACGTGCCCGATCTGTGGCCAGATGGGCCACTCCTCGACGGATCTGGTGCTGCATGTCCACGAGCTGCACCGCACCGATCGCACCCATGTCATCTGTCCGATCTGTGCGGCCCGTCCTTCGTCCCAACCGGATCGGCTGATCGATTTGGCCTGGCACTTGGTTTTCACCCATTCCACCGACTTTCTGGATGGGGCCGGGGGCGATGATTATTTGGACATCGAGGATGTCTTCTAGGATGCGCGCCTCCAGGTCGCAACTTTGTAAGCCCTAATAGAATGTCAAGGAACATTTCTTATAAAAACCCCCGGTGGTTTCTCAAACTTTTGAAAGATTTTCGTATTATTTTACACTTTTTCTCGCAGTGCTTGGCTCACTGGGCTCACTGGGCTCTCCTCCACTCTATCTGCAGTGTATTGTTGTGCAAATAAGCAGCGCTCAGGCGTCAAACTGAAAATAAATGAGCCAAAAGTGGTAAGCAGCTAAGGGCCAAGCGAAAGTGGGCTAAAAAACAAAGGCACAAGGGGAAGACTGTAGATGATATTTTTGTTGCTGAAGCGAAAACAAATTAACTATCTCACGCTGAGTTTTTGTTGCCAACGGGGCGGGGGGGCGGTGGAGGTGACAGGAGGTAACAGAAAGGACTCGACAAGGACCTGGACGTTGAGACAAAGACGCAATCGCTAGGCTCAGGCAAACACTCGCCAAAATGGCTCCAAGGATTGTCCGAGAGCTGACAGCTCTGTTGATTCAGCATTATGGGGCTGTGGAAAAAGTCCAGGAGCCAGGAGCCAGGATAACTGAAATGCCAGGATTATGAGTCTCATAGTCAGAAACTTTCATTGTCCTGTCACCTCAAAACTGAGGTGCCATAATTATATATATATTCTTATAGATATAAAGTTTAATAACTCGGATGACCCAAGGATTACTATTTATATTTTTAAAGCCTTTGATTCGATTTCTTGTAGCTCTAGATTCTAGCTTTAATTTTATACATTTTTTATTAATAAAAAGCTAAAGCTTCTAAAAAGTTTATAAACTAATATTTTTTAATAAATTTTTAAGCAATTTATTTACTTTTATTCTGATTTGTATTCAGTTCTTTATTAAGAAACTATAATGAAAGTTTAAAATAATAGCTTTTCTGAATAAAAACAAATAAATTATTTCTGTTAAAGTTTAAAAGTTACTTGTTACTTTATTAAGTTTTTATTTCCAAGTAAATCTTTTTCAGAAACTTTACTTTTTAATGGTTTTTTTAAGGTTTTTTTAAAGGTTTTTTTAACCTAAATTCCAAGGCTCTTCTTTTTTTTATTTGGCATCCAATTTCTTTGTTTTGGAGTTTTTTGTTTCTTTATTTATTTTATTTGTTTTTTTTTGTTATTGTTTGTGCAGGGGGGAGGGTGGGTGTTAGGGGATGTGATAATGTGGGGGTTGGGGGAGCTGCTACACCTGTTGATTAGCTGCAAATGAGATTTGGCAAACAAAGAATCGGGAGGCAGGGTGAGATCATGATGATGATGGGAAGGTGGGAGAACGAAAGTGGAGAAAATGGAGAAACGGAAAGGGAAGAGGAAATGGCTGTGGAAAATAGAAAAGTGGAAAGTGGAAAGCGGAGGCTGGCGCTGAAGTGGCGTTTTATGTGCACAATTTTATGCTAATGCCTTGCCATGGAATTAGCAAACAAATCCACGCACAACTTTAAGCGAGTTGACACACACACACACAAGCACACACACACACAAACTTTAGGGGGGGTATACGTATACACTAAGACACTAATACTAGAAAATAGAAAATATGCAACCAGCACGCGGAGAAAATAAAAGGAATATATTTTTTATATTCTGCTTCAAGATAACAAAAAGATACTCCATACTTAAAATATTACAAATTCTATAAAAAAAATCCCTGTTATATACAATCAAAGGAGCTCCGTGAGTTTTTCTCCCAGTGCAGTCACTCAACAAAGGACGACAAACCAACGACTATCCTTAAAACCCCGTCCCTGGCTTCGCTCCAGCCCGGCCAGAGAGTGGGGCAAAAAGTGGGTGTTGGATGGTTTGTTGGACGAAAAGGACGAGGAGTCAGTGGGAAGGGGACGAGGAGGGGTCAGAGGACCAGGAGGGAGCTGCCAAAAAGACAAAGTCGAGTCGCTAAGCCAGTTGGCACCAGTAACAATAACTTAACAGCCAGCCGGCAAGGAAAAGCTGCTGACGAGCCAAAGTTCCCCTCACCTTATACCCCCCCTTATATGGTGTCCTGGCCACACCCCTCACAGCCCACGATTGCCATGGAATGTAACATTTCAATTGAAAGGATTTACATTTTGTTGTTATGTTTTCAGCATTTTTGTTTTACAGATAAGGTCGCTTGTTCCTCCAGACAGCCAAGACAAGTCATAATTGTGTGGTGTGCTATTCCTGTTTCTGTTTCTGTTTCTGTTGTGTCCCTCTATATATAGAAACATATAAAAGGACACGAAGGATATGGATTGAGAATCCGGCGATGTGCGAGTGGCTTGTCAACGAGTTGTCTTTGGCTTTTGGTGAGCGTGTCCGTCGTAGTTACGGGATATCAAGTCGTTTTTTTACAAAGTTTATTGATTTTTTTCCAGGAATCATTTGAATTCGAAATCGAGATTGGTCGAGGGTCTCTATAAATTATTAAAGGTATGCCGCTTAAGAATCGAATAAGAATTGGCCGAGATATAGCCATTCCAGTGGGCCTGATTGGCCATCCCATGCATTTTCACATTTTTTGAAGGGGGTCAGAAAAATTTGAAAATATCCCAAAAATATTTTGTGCCAGGATTTTAATGCAGATTAATAGGAAATTGATTCCAGATTCCAAATCTTGTCTTTGTTCCAGGATCGGATGAAAACTGCCGAAGATATGGACTTCGAAAGTGACAAAAAGCGATTTTTCTCGATTTTCAGATTTTTCAAGGGGGTCCATCAGAAAAATTTAAAAAAAATTCGAAAAAATATTTTGTGCCAGGATTTTGATGCAGATTTATAGGGAATTGATTCCAGATTCTAAATCTTGTCTTTGTTCTAGGATCGGATGAAAACTGCCGAAGATATGGACTTCGAAAGCGACGAAAAGCGGTTTTCCTCGATTTTCAGATTTTTCAAGAGGGTCCATCAGAAATTTTTTAAAAAAATCGAAAAAATATTTTGTGCCAGGATTTTAATGCAGAATTATAGGAAATAGAATAAAGATTCCAAATCTTGTCTTTGTTCCAGGATCGGCTGAAAACTGTCGAAGATATGGACTTCGAAAGGGACGAAAAGCGATTTTTCTCGATTTTCAGATTTTTCAAGGGGGTCCATCAGAAAAATTTAAAAAAATTCGAAAAAATA
Source organism: Drosophila ercepeae (assembly GCA_018150545.1). Lineage (NCBI taxonomy): Eukaryota > Metazoa > Arthropoda > Insecta > Diptera > Drosophilidae > Drosophila > Drosophila ercepeae. The sequence goes on from JAECWL010000197.1 coordinate 7,325,830, forward strand.
TTTTGTGCGAGGATTTTAATGCAGATTTATAGGGAATTGAATAAAGATTCCAAATCTTGTCTTTGTTCCAGGATCGGATGAAAACTGCCGAAGATATGGACTTCGAAAGGGACGAAAAGCGAATTTTCTCGATTTTCAGATTTTTCAAGGGGGTCCATCAGAAAAATTTGAAAAAATTCGAAAAAATATTTTGTGCCAGGATTTTGATGCAGATTTATAGGGAATTGAATAAAGATTCCAAATCTTGTCTTTGTTCCAGGATCGGATGAAAACTGCCGAAGATATGGACTTCGAAAGGGACGAAAAGCGATTTTTCTCGATTTTCAGATTTTTCAAGGGGTCCATCAGAAAAATTTAAAAAAATTCGAAAAAATATTTTGTGCCAGGATTTTGATGCAGATTTATAGGGAATTGAATAAAGATTCCAAATCTTGTCTTTGTTCCAGGATCGGATGAAAACTGCCGAAGATATGGACTTCGAAAGGGACGAACAGCGATTTTCCTCGATTTTCAGATTTTTCAAGGGGGTCCATCAGGAAAATTTGAAAAAAATCATAAAAATATTTTGTGCCAGGATTTTAATGCAGATTTATAGGGAATCGATCTACCAATTAAGACATTCCTTTCGAGGATCGGATGAGAATTGGCCGAGATATAGCCATGCCAGTGGCCCATATTTTTCAAATTGTCTAAAGAGGCTTCCCTCGGAAAGTGTTACCAAAAAGTCCAAAAATATTCCCCATAAACATTGCGAAGCAGACTTATAGGGAACCTATTTGATAAGCTCTTAAGGTATTCCCCTCGATAGCTTAAAATATGGTACTTTCCCTCCAAATCCTTTCAACTGTCCAGTCTTGAAGTTAGTTTATTTCCGGCCGTATAGCGAAACGAGTTTATTTTTATTCGAGAAAATTTTTTTAAATCCCCTCCACGGTCGGCTGTCATTTGCACTTTAGACGGAATGATGGCGTGGAATTGGCAGCAATTTTTGTGACAGCTTCCACGCTCCGATGGCCATTAATTTTGGGCCAAAACTGAATGCCGCGAACGAGTTGCGAGTGCCGAGAGCGAGTGATTCACTTTAGTCACTTATTTATGCAGTTGCTTGTCTAATGGCATTTTAATTGTCTCATGTGAGTTCTGGCAACATCATTATCATCATCATCATCATCATGGTTATGATTATTGGGGGGGAGGCGGCTGCGGAGGAGCTCAGAAAACTCACAAAACTCGCACAAGTTCGCAACCAGAAGTTTTTATTTCGAAAATAAACTCATTTTAAATACTTTTGCCAACAATTTGCCATAATTTGGCTCATTTCCTACAACACACGACGTTTCCAGCTTTGTCACTTTTTGGTGGTTGGCCGAAGGGGGGCGTGGCACCACAGTCGTGGTGGCAACAACGGGGCGGGGGGAGTTAAAACTTTGGCGTGTGCTATGCCTGGGGGGAGGTGTGGCAAGTTGGTTCGCTTCGCAATCCCCTTTCTTAATTTTCTGTTGCTTGCACATTTTGGCATTGTGTGTTAAGTTCTTAAGCGCTGCCAAAAACTTGAGCCTTCCGCCAAGGCAACCCTAAGGCGGCAACCCGAAACCCCAACCCCAATCACACTCCCCCTTCTTCCATACTCATAAAATAGTTAAAATGTGACAGTTGCTTAAAATACTCGGAAAAGACTGTCAAATGACCATTTAAAAGTTATGAGATTCTCCTTTCATGTTTCTTGACATTTATTTTATGTTTTTTTTTAAACTTAAAAAGTTACAGATTTATTAAAAAAAGTAAAGCCATAACTTGGTTGAAACATTTTAGGGTTTATTTTTGATATTTATTCAAAACAAAATTGGCAAATGATTTGCTAAATATTCTAGTTTTTATTATTTCTTTTAGAAACTCTGAAAAGGTCGCGGTTTCCAGGGTATTTTTTGAGGAACAAAAAGGTGGCCTAACAAGGTGGGTGAGGTGCTTGGAGTGGCTGGGTTTCTGTTACTTGTTTTTTGGTGGTGGTGCAGTTTCTACTTTATTACAGGGCAGAAAGCGGCGAAGGAAGCGGAGGACATCTCCAAAGACTTTTCCCTTTTCCTGCCACCCTTTTTTTTGCATTATTTCCCCAAGAAGCGAAGCAACAATTGGGGAGTCTGGCTTATATATAGAGAGAGTATTATATTGAACCATCTATCCGGCAGACACAAGTGCAAGAGGGTTCACTTTCGGAAGAAGTTAGAGGATCCGGCTACCAAGTTGAAAGCCAAAAAAGGGAAAAGGCCAACAAAAAATGGCAGAGAAAAGGAGTAGGAAACACACAGGACAAAAGGACGAAGGGCGGTGGGCGGTGGGCGGAGGCCTCGTTGAGTCCCTTATGTCTTCAAAAATTACATTTTAAGTTCTGAAATTACAATACAAAATTAAAATATCTTATTTCAGTGTTGCAGTTGGAAGTAATTTTTCATGCGTATAAAAAGGGGGGGGGAGTGGAAGAGGGGGAGGACGTACAGGAAGGACTACAGTGAAGCCACATTATGGCGGGCAAGTGGTGTGAGTTGTGGCAGCTAACGAGCCGCATGGCAGACAAAACTTTACAAAATTTATCAACGAGCTTCTCCACATACGAGTGTGTTTGTATCTGTGTGAGTATCTGTGTGTGGATCTGTGTGTGTATCTGTATCTTTTTGCATTTATGAAAATGTAATAATAACAAAAGACGCAATGCAGACGCGGCAAAAGTAAACTGAAAACAAAACGCAGCCCAAGAAGCCCCCCACAGCCCCCAAGAAACTCAACCGAAAGGAAACATATGCCACGGGTGTGTGTGTGTGTCTGTGCTTGTGTGTGGCAACCCTAGACAACCCTAGACAAACATATGGCTCACTGAATGCAAAATGTATCTGCATCCGCATCTGCAACTGCCTCGTGTATCTGTATCTGTGTATCTGAGTATCTTTGTATCTGCGAGGCTGCTGCCAGGGCAAAACTTTTCGGGCCAACCATATTTGCAACTTAAAAAATTTGTCAAAACAAATTATCATAAAATGCTCATCATCCAGTTGAATATCAAATGTTTTTGCGAGAAATTTGCAAAAACGTAACTCAAGGTAAAGCGAAACTTCCTAAAACTTATAAAAAAAACTCAGAAAGAACTAAATTATAATAAAAAGTATTAGGATCCTTAAGATAGTTTAGTTATTTTATTCTTATGCTTCATATTTTCATATTAATTATCCATAATTATCCCTATTTTAGTGTTAAGTTCTTCAAAATTTAAGGTTTTTGCATAAAATATCACATCTTATTTCTTAAAATTTCTATAAAAAATTAAGTTTCTAAACAAAAGAACACAATTCCCCATTTTATTTCTACAGAAACTCAATTACAAAAAACCCCCTTTGACCCCAAGGACCCCAAAAACTTGGGTATTATTTCATTTTTTAACTAAATTTTCACTTGGAATATTCCTTTATTTTATGGCATTTCTATGCCATTGGGAATGTAATTAAACCAAACTAGTTGTAGAACTTTTGGCTCACCTACAATACAGATACTTTTATACAATATCCTTAGATCCTTCCTCCCTCCCTCCCAACCCCTCCCTCCCTCTTCGTTTTGAGCAAATGAAACTCAAATTAGCAGCAAAAATCAAAGTCAGACAGTTTCGTTTTTTTTTTGGAGGACAAGTGGCATCAGTACAAAAATTTCTACAAAATAAAGTTAAAGCCGAAACGAGTCCAGAGAGAGAAAAAAAAAATACAAACAAATTTGTAACTAGCAGAGGGGTCGTGGGCATGGGCATGGCCGTTGGCGTGGGGGTGGAGGTCAATGGTTGAGAGTTTGCTGCGATATTTTGCCTTTGATAGAAAAACAATTTTTCTACTCCATTTCACGCGTTCAAGGCAGGAGCCATAAAAAGAGCGAGACGGGGGGGAGGTGGAAAATCAGTCAGAAAGGGACAGGGGGGAGGCGGGATATAGGGGGCGGGGCGGGTTCAACCAACAGAATCGTCAGCGTAAAGATGCCGCCAGACCGATAAATGCTAGAAATGAAATAACAATAAAAACCAATTTTTTATATCGAACAGCGGCAGGAAAAAAAATACTGAAGTTTATAGCCCCCTCTCTGTCGCTCGTCCTATACCCCTCTCTGTCGCTCGCCCTATACCCCTCTCTGTCGCTCGCCCTATACCCCTCTCTGTCTCGCTTTTGGCGAAAGTTTCTCCAATGCGTGGGTTACTTTTTTTCCTATTTTTTCCGCCCCCCTTAGTTGACCCAATTTTTGTTTCTATTTTTTTGGCCTTGTTTATTGGTTACCGTTCAATGGTTCATGGTATTTCTTGCAGTGTATTTAAACGTATTTAACAAAGATGGAAAAAAAAATAAACAGAGTTTTTGGTAAACAAAACAACTAATCATTGGCCAGCAATGAGTCGCCTTTTCGGACATTTATTTGGTGTTTTGGAAACTCAATTAATTCATAAAAGGGAACCATCTGGTTAGCTGGTTATCCGCAAGATACAAAAGTATCTACAGGTTCATTAGCTAGAACCTGCTTGCTTAATTTTATGCCACACGTGTTTTTTTTCGTGTTTTTTTCTGTTTTTTGAGTTAAAAATTCCCCTCTCCCTAAGATAAGAAAAAAAACGCTAAAAACTTTTGTCAATAGAAGAGAATCAAGCCAAGACAGGTTTCCCAATTTGTTTGTCTGTTTGCTGTTTAGATTTTTTTATAATATTTTTTATTCTATCGTAGAGGAGTTTTCAACTAATTTTTAATATCAGTCTTTTTCATTTCCGACTGACCTACAGTCCGTACGTTGACGTCGCCGGCTTGAACTTCAAAACTTGACCCTGAATGGTGTCATAAAGATCCCCTCAAAATGTACGGAAATCAAAGATCTTCAGCTTCAAGATGATTCCAAATAATATCCACTTGGCTAGAGGTCGGACTTTTGGGAGTTACCCAGAATTATTAGCATCAATTAGGGGACTTTTATTTGGCTAAATTTTATGGGATTTTATGGAAATAGACAAAACCATTGATGCCAAAAAGACTGCACAGGAAAAATAATATTTTAATATTTAATTTAAATAATTTATTTATTTGCTTTTAAAGCTTTTATATTTTAACTCTCAAAAAAAAAGAAAGATTTCAATTAAAATTAAAGCAAAAGGGAAGTATTTTCTAAGCTTTCTCTGGTTTCCGAAAACCCCTAAAAATTGGAATTTAAATTTCCAATAAAAGCCTTTCTCTCCGTGCCAAAAATCCCCGAAAGAAACCTCCATCCAACCTCTAAAAAATAAAAATAAAAGAAATTTATATTAACTATTCAAACTTGTGATCGGAGCAGGAAAAAAAACAAATACCATTATCGGATCGGATCGGTTTTATTTTTCTGTTTATTCCCTAAAACCAAACGAGTTAAACGAGATTTGTTTTTTTTTTCGGACAAATCGAACAATAGGCTCGATATTGACGGCTCGTCGCCAGATCGGACGTTAATTATTGATTAGTTTAAAGCTTAAAGCCCGATTACCAAACCGGCAGCGGGCTTAGAACGCCACGGAACGTCCGACGCCGAACAACTTTGTTGCCGCTCTCCCAAAACGCGAATAAAATCCCCAAAAAAAATATATTCACATCAAGAGAGGTACACAGCGAAAAAAGTGACAGCTATTCTGATTAAAACCTCCTTTTTTTTTAAGTGAAATTTATATTAATATTCAACTTGGAACGTTTTTTTTTTTGAGTGACAAATAATGCGTTTCCTTTATATATTTTTTTCTGTGTATCTGTGATAGAGAAGAGGAAGAGGAACAACAACCGCAGCAGCATCAACAACAGCAACAACAACGACAACAACAAGGGTACCGCAAAAATACACGACCGGAGAGACAATAAAAGTCGGCCAGCGGCCAAAAACGCGCTCATTTCGTGCGCTGTTTTCGCAACGGCAACGGGAAATTAGTCCCGGAGAAAGGAAGAAAGAAAGAAGGAGCGACAGCGACAGTGACAGAGAGAGAGAGAAAGGTAGACTGTACAGCAACAGAATACGGATTGCGGAATACGAAATACGGGATAAAAGGGATACACGGAGGAGTCAGGATGCGACACGCATTTGTTGGATTAATTGTGTGCTGGCTGGCAGTTTGTCAACCGCAAGGTAAATATTTTTGGAATACGGCCATATAGACGGTATAATGACAGGATACGGCTACTATCCTTCTTTCAAGCCCCTCCCCCACAGCCCCCTTTTGTGATACACAACACATTGACATGCTCGGGGCTTTGTTATTACAACAATAATTGCAAAATTATCGCTGGATTTTGCGCCTACGTGCGATGCATTGTCAACTCTGTAACAAGAACAACAAAAACAGCCCCAAAGTGTTCAGTGAAAGAGAAGGAAAGAAAGTGGCGGTGGGAGTGAGACAGGGTTAGAGTGCGTGAGGGAGAAAGAACGTACTTTTCCCTCATGCAAGGCTTGAAAAAGGGACTTTACTTTGGAATCAAATATTGGATTTTAAAGTCGACAAAAGCTTTACAAATTTTCTTCAATTTTAATCTAAAAAATCTTAAAAAAATCCTTTTCAAATTCCCGTTCATTTAGAAACAAAAACATCTTTTGATTTTAAAAGAAAACCTGTTGGATCTGTAATTAAATCCAAAACCCCGTCTTAAGATCCCATCTTTTTTTTTCTAACAAAACCCGCCTATTTTTTTATCTCTTTCTTTTTTGTGCTTAACGTGTTAAAAAAGAATAACAACAAATTCACGAAATAAAACAAAGAAATATTAAAAAAAATACAAAGAGTGTGAAACAAGTTTGGTTTAAAGGCAATAATCTATTCTTTTTTTTATTTGTCTTTTTTAAAAAGACGAAAAACTTTCCGCTTATTTGGTTTCTTTATGCTAAAAGGCTAAAGAATATACAAAAAAAATAAGAATAAAAAATACATAAACCTAAAAACAAATTTAAAACAAAAAGGAACTACTTTTTTTTTATAAATTACTCATACGCAGCGTGGGTTTTAGTGTTTCTTAAAATCAAGAAGAAGAATTTTGATAGAATTTTGATTAATATTATGGCTTTGTTTAGAATTTTTCTAATTAATTATTTTTAATTCCAGCTGAGGCGCAGTTTGGAGGCTTTGGATTCCAGCCGCAGTTCCAGCAGCCCTACCAGCCGCAGCAGGTATACTACCGCCCCCAGCCCCAACCCCAATACCAGCCCCAAACCCAATACCAACCCCAACCCCAATACCAGCCCCAACCCCAATACCAGACCCAACCCCAATACCAACCCCAACCCCAATACCAACCCGTTTACCGGCAACCCGTTGCTTATCAGAGACCCGTGGTTTACCAACAGCAGCCCCGGGCAGCAGCCCAGCGACCGGGATCGGTCTCCAAGGCCAACACAAATGCCTACGAGCGGCAGGTGGATTTCGGCAACAACCTGGGGTACACCCAGGGCCTGTCCAACTCGCGGGCGGTGACCAAGCAGAACGGACAGCGCGTGGTGACCAACAGCCAGGCCCAGACACGCGACGTGGACATCGGAGGACTGCAGCTGGGCAACACCCTGACCCGGTCCCGGACCAATGCCAACGGCGCCGTCTCCCAGGGCATCGCCGATCAGTTCCGGATCGGAAACGTGGGCCTGGGAGCCTCGCTCTCCCCCCAGAATCTGCAGAACGGTTTCGGACTCCAGCGCGGTGCCGATGGCGACCTACGACTGGGTTTGGGCTTCCTCAACCTTGACCTGGACAGGAATGTCCAGAACTCGAATACCCTGTCGCAGGCCCAGGTGAATGCCCAGGGCAAGGGTGCCAAGGCGGGCTCCTCCAGCAACAGCCAGACGAATACCCAGCAATACGGCGGAGTCACCGTCACGGACACCCGTTCCAACTCGAATGCCTTCGGCAAGGCTCGCCGCGGCCAGACCTCGGCCAGCACCGGCGGTTTCGGCGGCAACGCTGCCACCAATGGCCAGAGCTTCGGGGGTCTTCCCTTCCAGCGGGTGGTGCGGCAGCAGCCGGGAGGCGTCCGCCGCCGGCCCAAGCGTCGGGCCCAGTTCGTTCCCTTCGGCTATCCGGGCGGACCCTTCGCTCCCGGACCCCTCGGTTGGGACAGACCCCGCCGGCAGTTCGGCGGCTTCGGTGGATTCGGAGGACGACCCGGCTTTGGCGGTGAGTTTTTTTATTCGTTTTAGGTTTTCAAGAATAGAAATAATTGGAATCTGATATTTAATCCAAAGAATAGAGTAGAAATAATGATTTTTTAAAGGTATTTTAGGTTCTAGTTTTTATAAAGAATTTCATAAATATATTATAGATATAACAATGGGATTTATAATATAATATTTAGAGAATTCTTAGCACTTACCAATGGGTTTCATGTGGTATCCTTTATTATCCTTGATTTATTATTCCTTTATTGTTGAACTTTCATTGTCCTTTTCACTTTAAAGTCAATCACTTTCTTCCTTTAAAACAAAAAAATCCTTTTGCTTAACCGAAAATAACCAAAAACACTTAAAAAAAACTTCACTTAAAAAAAATCCTACCCATAAGGTAGTTTTCGATTTAAATATTTTATTTCTCACTCACTTCTTGATATTAAAAAATAAATATGATAAAAGGCTAATCCAAGGTGCCTTATGTTATTTAATTATTTTTATTTATAATAAATTATATTTATTTTATGTAAAAATTTTTTATATTAAAAAAAGGAAAAGAAGTCTGGTAGAAGGCTATCCACGGCGCCCGACTATGACTTTTTCCTTAATTTTTTATTTAACTTTGACGGAAGGCTATCCAGGGTGCCTTTTTTTATTAATTTATTTTATTTCCTTTGAAGAAAAGCTATCCAGGGTGCCTTTCAACAAAGATATTATTAAATACCATATCCTGCTGACTATTTTCTTCCTTTTTTCCCCCTTTTTCTCTCTATTTCCACCCACTACTCCCACCCACTTTTCCCACCCCCTATATTCACTCCTTCTTTCTCTTCCTAAACCGCTTTCCTAGCATCCTGTAAGGATACCATCTTTCCCTCCCAGAGAAGAAATCCAAAATACTCCCTCCCTGATCTTGATCCTGATTCTAGGTTTAGGTTTTATGGTTTTTGTTTTTTTATTTGTTTTTTATGCACTGAAAATAAAAGAGGGAAAAAGATTTAATTATTAAGATTTATTATAATTTTTGTAAAATAATCATAGTTTCATATTAAAATTTTGGTAAATATTTTGCAGGACCGCAGTTTGGAGGACCTGAGTTTGGAGGAAATCCCGAATACGGATTCGGCGGAGGCTTCGAGCAGCCCGGCCGGAAGAAGAACAACAAGAACCAGCAGCAGGCCCACGGCAACGCCAACGCCCAGGGAGGACCCGGCTTCAACCAGCAGGCCTCGACGAACAACCATGCCGGAAATGGCGACACCGGAAGCAGCAGCATCGGCTCCAACCTGGCCGAGGACGGGACCAGCGGACAGGTGAGCTCCGCGAACACCAACACCCACCAGGGACAGACGGCCAACGGGGGCTACGAGAGCAACCAGAACTCCCAGAGCCAGGCCCTCAACTTCAAGCCGGGCCAGCAGCAGGCCTCCAGCGCCAATGCCAACACCCAGCACACCCAGCAGGGCAACAAGGACACGTACTCCTCCAACAGTGGCTCCACCTCCACCAACAACAACCAGTTCGGCTCCTCCACCAACACCGCCAACACCAACTCACAGGTGGTGCGCGACGGCAACCGGCAGGACGCCACCAGTGACGCCAACAGCCAGAGCATCTTCCAGGGCAACAACGGCCAGGGCGGCGCCACCGCCCAGACCAATGCCCAGACGAACTCCCAGCGCGGTCCCGGCGGCTTCGTCTCCAACTCCGCCTCCAGCAGCGCCACCGCCACCTCCCAGAACGGTCAGTCGGCCAATGCCAATGCCAATGCCAATGCCGGCGGCGGAGGATTCGGCAACCAGGGCGGTGCGGGCGCCAATGCTGGCGCCAATGGCGGTGGCTTCGGGAACTTTGGTGGCGGCGGCGCGAATGCCAACAGCAATGCCTACGGCGGTGGCTTCGGCGGCTTCGAATTCTTCGGACGTTAGTTTTTGACTTTTCAAGCCACCCACCCACTCTGCACCACCACCCACTCCTCCCACCACCTAGCTTTTACCACCACCTCCTACTACCCTCCCACTTTTTTTTTAAATGTCACCCACTTGAGCACAAGAATAAAATGCATTTTGTTAATTTAAAAAAAATATGTCTACGGCAAGCACTTGTTGATTATTTCACTTGGCACTTGGTTTTGTTTTTAAATTTTTAAGATTTTTTTAAATAAAATAAGAAAATAGAAATCCCTAATATTAAAAACAAAGGTAAGAGCCATATTAGATTAAACACTTCTTGGATTTAAGATTATCTTTTCGATGTTGTTTAGAAAAAATTAGCTTTTTCAGGCTACCCCGAGGGTTAAAGTTTACAAAAAATGTGTTGCCTGCTTTTAGGCATTGTTAGGAAAATGCTTCAAAAAGACTTCTTTTAACCCTTAGATCGTCATCGAGCCCAGCAGCAGGTGAGGTTGCAGCGTTGGAAGCCAAGCCCCCTAAACGGAACCGCCACCGAATCCACGAGGACCTCCTCCTCCTCCTCCTCGATAAACGATAACTTCGAGTACGTTTACTTTAATCGATCATCGCATTTGGAGGACTTTCAGACGACGAGCGGAGGAGGAGAAGGAGGAGGATTGCCTCCAGCGGCGGCGGAGGAGGTGGTCGGGTCGGGTGGCACGCCCTTGAACAACTCTGTGGACGCCTTCAGGCCCTATGACGTCAACCAGCGCCAGGGCAGGACCTTCGGCGTGATCTACGACTGGATCACGGGTCTCTTCAATTCCTGCGTCTCGCCCTGCACCCTGGAGGCTTTCCAGAAGCAAACCTGCTGCGAAACCTACGTCGTGGATCCCTCATATCCGGTGGCGCCACCCCCTCCGCCGCCGCCGCCGCCTCTGCCACCCACATGCTGTGCGGGTGGTCGACCTCCCTACCCGCCGCCCCGCCCACTGCCACGACCTCCGCCGCCGGCCTACCCGCCCCCCTACTATCCGTCTCCCGGCTATCCCGCCTACCCCGGCTATCCGGTGAGCAACAAAACGCCCGTCGTGGTGGTGGCCACGCCCATCAACTGCTGCACTGTCTGCACCTACGCTTACTACGGCCCGCCCCCCTGCGGCCGCTTCTACAACAACAACAACAGCGGCGACAACAAGAGGGTCACCATTTACGTCCCGCCGCCTTATTATGGATGAGAAATAGATTTAAAAAAAAATATTTAAAAATATAAAAACCATAAAAAAAAGTAAAGTTTAAAATATACGAAAACATAAACAGTTGGATTTTGTTTTAAGAATATGTATGATAGTTTTTTTAAATAAATTTAAAATCTAAAAAACAAATCAATGGAATTTGTCTCTACTTTAAGGTATTATTTTCTTTCCTATATTGGAACACGATCAAGGAGGTTTATTCCAAGTTGAATGGCAATCTCTTATCTTCAGAATATATCGAAAAAAAGTATAAAATTTTAAAAAAACCCGGAAATCATTTGAAAAACAACCGAAATCACTAAACAAACGGCCTCTTTCTTGAGCAAAAATGAAGAAGTGAACGTTTTTTTTTATAGATAAATAGGCCAAAGTTGAAAAGTTTGGAGCAGGAAAGTTTTTGGGGAAAGTCGGGAGGGGGTAAAGGATATGTAGGATGGCTAGGATGGCCACTGTATGTGGAATAATGTCCTTTTGTTTGTTTGTTCTTCGTTCTTCGTTCTTCGCCTGGCTAATTCCGAAAAAGCTTGCATAATCTACAAAATAGATAGGGGAAGCAGGGGCCAAGGGACTGGGTGGGGTAAGATATGGGGCAGGGGGGCGTGGTACCTCGGGGGAGGCCTGTCAAAACTGCGGCAAATAAGACACACGACAAAGCAAAGCAGTTCGGGGTACGGGGACTCTAGGTAGGTTGCACTAGAAAAGAAATAAAGTTGTGGTTACCCTAAAAAAAATAGAAGTTGCTTGATTTTTTTATTAAGAAAAATATATTAATAAATTTTTAATAGCATATTTTCCAGCTCAACATTATCAAAATCCTATAATATATTTATACAATATTTTGCAAGTGCTTTCGACACTAAAGTTTTAGCTCAGAACCGTTTAGCCGAACAGTTTGTGCAACAAAATGCGGCAGGTTAACGTGCCCCATCTTGGTCGCTTTTGTTGTGCGGCTGCTTTTCTTTTGGGAACTCCAGTGCCGTTGACTTTTGCGCCTAAGCCAAATTTGTGGCATGTGTTTTGTTTGTTGGCTGGAAATTTGTTGGCAGGCTGCCACACACGACAAGCCAGGAGGATCCTGGAGGGACACCGACCGAAACTGAAACTGAGACTCGAACCCGAACTGAGACTGAGCCTGAGCCAGAGCCAGAGCCGGAGCCAGAGAGCCTGAGAGTAAGGAGTGCGGCACAGACAGGACATGTCACGTCAGCGGCACAAAGCCCGGACACAAAGGCCTGATAACTGCAGTCGCCTGATAAGCAGGACCAAGAGCCTCCCCAAAAAACAGGACCCAGAGCCACCCACTCGAAAGGCACTGGGAAAAAATAATCAGCAAAAGAATAGAATAATTCTGAGAATATTGAATATTATATCAATCCTTAATCCTTCAATCCTTTTTTCTTTGAAAAATAGTTTCTTTTCAGAGAAAACTATTTGCTTTTCTAAGAAAAAAAATATTTTGGAACGAAAACTGTATTGCAAAGCTTTAGAAACATTTCCAAACGATGTAGAAATTCTCCCCAAAGATCTCAAAAATATTTTTCCAAGTGTATTCTGGCTTAGAAAGGAACAACCCCAATAGGCCCGCCCGGAAGCAAGTGTCGTCTCCTTTGTCATTTCGCTCATAACGTTAATTTGTATTCAGTTCAGTCTAAAGTAAAAAAAAAAATATAAATAAAGACGCATAGACGAGATAGTGGTGAGAGGGGGTAGTGTTAAGGGTACAGTGAAGCCCATGTGTGACAGCCATCTGAGTAGGTGGAAAGGTAGGAAGGATGTGGAAATGGAAATTCCGAAGGACTTAGTTGTAGAATTGGTGGCGACGCCTCTTGGCCGGGGTGGCGGCCACGAAACGGCGTCCGCCAACGGATCCGGAACCGGAACTGGACACGGAGCCATCGTTGGCCGAGTACAGGAGCAGGGGGATCTCCTCGACGCTGGTCTGCTGCAACTGGGCGGAGTTCCTCACTCCGGAGCGGAGCAGCTCATCGGCGGAGAGACGACGCAGGCCGGGAGCCGACACAGAGGCGGGGGCAGGGGCTGCCACGGGGGCGGGTGCTCCTCCATCCAGCAACTGATCCTCGTCGTTCTCGGGCTGGTCCAGGACGACATCCTCGGGCTGGGCCACGGCAATGGTGTTGCCAACGGGGGCAGCGCCCTCCTCCTCGTTGTCAGCCGCCGCAATGGAGCTGCTCTGGAGCAGGGCCTCGATGTTCTCCAGGTTGGAGAGGCCGTTGATCTGGAGCTGGTCGTGCAGCTCGGTGGGAATGGCGATGGCCTGGACGTCCTTGTGGCCGGAGATGCCGTTCGGCGTGGGGATGAACTGGACATTCTCGGGGATCTGATCCGTTGGGTAAACGGGCACCAGCTCGGCCTCGTTCTCGTTGCTGGACTTCAGCAGGATAAGGGAGATGGGCACGATCTTCTTGAACTTCAGCAGGACCAGCTTCTTGATGGCCACGGCTCCGGGGAAGACGCGTCCTTGAGGTCCTGCCGAGTGGGGCTTGGCGATCAGGGCGCGCTCCTGGAAGTGTCCTCGCTGGTGGTAGCGGTGACCGGGCACATGGCGAGCTTTAAAGTTATCGGAGACCATTTTGTTTAGGATTTTATTCAAAAAAAATTATAACGAAGGATCTCTCATCTCTCATTTTTCCAAGGACTTTTATCTAATGTATTTTTTTAGCAACCAAAAGACCAATCAATGGTCAAACTTTTAATTGCCAAGAATACAGAATTAAACAATCAATCTTAATGATTGATTAAAGAAAACCCAAAGATTTATGGAATTAGAAGAAACGCGTAGATTCTTTCGACGATTAAAAACCAGAGAGAGAGATTTGTGAAGAAAAGATAATCGGAGGAAACGATGCCCCGCAGATAGGGGCTGTAGGATCGAGAACTCACCTTCGGAGATGGCCAGAACAGCCAGGCCAATGGCCAAAAGGGCGACCAACTTAATTGCCATAATGACTTAAAACAATAAAAAAAAAAAATCGTTGGTTGGGGAGTCTTGGAACTTGGGGCCTTGGACGAACTTGGGACCGGAACCTGGTGTGTCGCTGGACGAGTGACTCTATTAAATGGTTCAACAAGTGTCCGGCAAAGACATTTTATACATGGCAGGAGGAATGGCAGAGACACATAAAAATCACCGGCAAAAAAATAAAACAAAAGAAATTGGCAAGCGGGTCAGAAGACGAGACAAAACCAAATGAGATTGGATTTTCGAAAGGGGCAGAAACCAAAAACGAATGGCTTAGAGAGCGCCGAGCCTGTCTGCAGGCCGATTGGCAAATTATTAAACTATGCAAATGTCCGAAATGGCCTGGCCTGTGCCGGGCCGGGCCAGTTCAGTCGCCAACTGATTTATGCACAAATTTCAATGGGCGAAAACCAGAAAGTCACAAACCCCAAACGTGGTGGAGAAAATCTATAAACCAAGAACGTTGACTCTTTTTTTTTCTGGTTAGACATTTCCAATTCCGTTTCCAGTTGCATTTATCCCGAAAGTTTTTGATACACTAAAACGGGGTCTAATAGGGATTCATTAGAGCTTCAGATTCGAGATCCGAAGACTCTATCCTATATCTGTCTACATCAAGATATATCCTTTAACAGAATTCATCAAGATAAAAGCCTGAAACTTTTTTTGTACTTTTGTTAGAGACTATATCCTATACTTTCCATAAAATATAATAAAAAAAACATCACCATCTTCCATTTATTATTAAAAAAATCTAACCATAAAGAGTATTTTGAAATGTCTCTCAGTCCAAAGATCGCTTTCCATTCTTGTTCTGGGCTAATTTGCTTTTGGCCAACAACCACACAAAAAATAAAATAAAAAATGATACAAAAAAAAAAAATATCAAAATATAAAATGAAAATTTGCATTTTGGGTCGGCTGTTTGGATGTTTCTCGAGCAAATTTTTGAGGTCAAAAGTGAGATTTTCAATAAGTCAGCCAGACATTTGTCAATGTCGAAAGTGTGCGAGTTTCCACTGTGCTTCCCCCAAAACATGTCAGAGTTCACATTCAAATATATGCAACTTTTCTATACACATTCTATATATATGTATACCATACCATATCATTCAAGAGACATTTAAATCAATCAAAGACATCGAAATTTATTCTTTTCTATTCAAGATTAAATGCTTAACCCATTGAATACCCAAAAAAGAAGGTTTTTAATCTTTCTTCTTTTTCTTTATTATTTATTAATAATCTTTGTTTATAAACAAAGCTAATGGCTTATGTTTTTTGGGGGAAACGAAAGATTATTGATTTTCTGTTATTTATTAAAAAAAATTTGAAAGAGAAAACCATAAAGAGAGGCTCATTAAATGATCGATTTCTGATCGATAATCGATTTTGAACAATAAATTTGAAGATCTTTTCAATTATTTATTTTAGGTTTAAAAAACGTTTATTTAAATGGAGAGTAAAAATAGATACCTTTTAAGAAAATAAAACTACAAAATATTTTCTATATTATGGTACATATTCCCTCTTTCCGAACCACGTTCCTTGGCTCTGAGTAGCCTTATAGTTTCGTTACGAACTTTACCAGATTTCTAGCGATACTCTGGCCATTTTTTTTTTTTTGAAAACTTTCCGATGGCCAATCGAAGACAAGACGATTTTGTCTGCCTCAGAGTCCCCCGGGGAGAATATTAATTAAATGCTGAAAATTACACCTTTTATATATCTTTTTGCAGCTAGAACAGTGGTTCGATCGATTTTTAAATTTAAATTTTTCGCTTATTTTTTTTATTGGCAGACCACTCGTAGTGTGATTAATTTATGTGCCATATTTTAATTTTCTTTTTTTTTATGGCTTTGGTTTGTGTTTGAGCTACTTTTTAAATTTTTTCCTTTTTTTGTGTCTTTTTTCCGTGGCCGCCCTTTTGATGGTTTATCTAATTTATGTTATTGCTGTGGCAATTATTTAAATTTCCCACAGCTACCGTGTTGGCATTTCTGTAATGACGAGAGCTGGGCAGGGAATATGTATAATAATAATAAAAAAAAAATTTGATACCAGTAACAACAGAAAAACAGAAACCACATCTCTTCAGGGCGTTATATTCTGTTCTCGTTTTTTTTTTTTCGGCCCATTATGGGCGACATAAACAAATGTTTTAATAACCAAATTATGCGGAGAGCAAAGCAGACCGCCTGCTAAAAAATAAAACAAAAAAACAAATGGCTAGAATGGGAAGATAATTTGGGGCTGAGATGAAGTTTAAATACTCTTGGATATTATTTATTTAGTTTAGACATAGCAAGCCGATCCTTATCAAAATTCTTAGATGGGTTCACTTCAAAAGCTTCAAGCTTTGACATTTCCGATTCCTATGATATATGACAGCTATGGGATATAGTCATCAGATTCCAACCTCTTCCTTTCGGTTACTAACAAGTCCTTTTGACAAATATCGACTCTATGGCTTTACATTTTAAGAACTTCCTTAGCTTAGAATAAATAAAACTCCGTCAGGGTATCAACAAATTATAAAGAAAAAATAACGAAATGTATTCATTAGCTTCTCGTGAGTACTGGACACCAAAAAATGCGAAAAAGATCCGAGCCGAGTATTTCATGCTAATGGAAATGCATAAAAAAAGCATAAATACTCATTAGCCACCTGGAGGTGTATGGGTTTCTGTGTGTGTCCGAAGAAAGTTCGGAGGCCATCGGAGGGCAAAGACTCACCTCACCTCACCACATTCCATCTCGACCTGGCGGGGTCAAGCTATTGGAAAGTTAAGCCAAGGGAAAGTTCTATGCGAGTATTTTTGGAACAATGTCTCAGAAATATCCCCCAGAAATTGGCACACTAATCCACATTCCGCCGGAAAAGAAATACCAATCATCGACCAGCGGGAAATTATATGGAACTTTGCGGCTTTTTATAATTAATTTCTCAGAAAAGTTTAGCAGCTCTTCGATGTGAATCAATCCGTACAAAAAACCCAAATTATTTTGTCTTTTGGGTGTATGCAAAGCCCACTATGGCCTATTTCTCCGCCAATTTTTTTCTGATTCCTGAGCGGAATACCGTAAATGATTTGTAGATCAATTTCCTATCAATCTGCATCAAAATCTAGGAAGAAATATTTTTTTCGATTTTTTTTCAAATTTTTCTGATGGACCCCCTTGAAAAATCTGTTTTCGCCCCTTTCGAAGTCCATATCTTAGGCAGTTTTCATCCGATTCTTGAACAAAGTATAGATTTGGAATCTTTATTCAATTCCCTATAAATCTGCATTAAAATCCTGGCACAAAATATTTTTTCGATTTTTTTCAAATTTTTCTGATTTTCTGAAAATCTGAAAATCGAGAAAAATCGCTTTTCGTCCCTTTCGAAGTTCATATCTTCGGCAGTTTTCATCCGATCCTGGAACAAAGTATAGCTTTGAAATCTGGAATCAATTCCCTATAAATCTGCATTAAAATCCTGACAGAAAATATTTTTTCGATTTTTTTAAAATTTTTCTGATGGACCCCCTTGAAAAATCTGAAAATCGAGAAAAATCGCTTTTCGTCCCTTTCGAAGTCCATATCTTCGGCAGTTTTCATCCGATTCTTGAACAAAGTATAGATTCTGAATCTGGAATTAATTCCCTATAAATCTGCATCAAAATCTGATCAAAAAATATTTTTTCGAATTTTTTCAAAATTTTCTGATGGACCCCCTTGAAAAATCTGAAAATCGAGAAAAATCGCTTTTCGTCCCTTTCGAAGTCTATATCTTCGGCAGTTTTCATCCGATTCTTAAACAAAGTATAGATTCTGAATCTTTATTCAATTCCCTATAAATCTGCATTAAAATCCTGGCACAAAAAATTTTTTCGATTTTTTTCAAATTTTTCTGATGAAAAATCTGAAAAATCTTGAACCCCCTTGAAAAAATGTGAAAAATGTATGAAAAGGACTATACGGTCCAGATCGATGGCTATATAGCAGCCAATTCCCATCCGATTCTTAAGCGGAATACCTGCAAAGATTCTTTACGATTTTCTGTAGGATTCTATAGGATTCTATAGGATTCTTCGGGTCAAAATAAAAATAATATTTAAAAATGACGAGCGGATTAAAGAACCCATTTGCATATTACAAGGCCATAAAAAAGAAATGGGACTGCCATTTAAGGTCAGGTCATAATTTAAAATGAGATTCCTCATATCTAAGCCCGAACTAGTTTGGAACAAAATATAATTTTTGGCGAAAAAAAAAATGCCAAAAACTGGGGTCGAACGACCCGAAGACCCGAAAGGTTGGTCAATTGATTTACGTTCGGCGGGAAGAGAGCCCCGCCGATACGAAGAGAGAGGGAGAGCTTCTTGGGGGCTCTTTTGGGGGTTCGGGCCAGAAGAATTCGCGCTCTTGGCCAATAGAGGCGACTGGGACAGAACCGTTTTGTAGAAGACACATAAAAAGCTTGGAACCCGGCGCTCGCTTAGACAGTTTTGCAAAAGAAACGTTTGTCTGTGGACCTAGGTCTAAATACACACGAAAAAAAGAATAAAGTTTTTAGATATTTTGTCAAACGGAGAGTTCAAGAGTTTAAACCATGACCAAGTTCGTGGTGGCTGTGAGCCTGGTGGCCCTGTTTCTTAGCCAGGTCCAGGCCGTGACCGAGGCTCCCGAATTGGAGCAGTCGACGGAATCACCTATTGCGGATATGGCCTTGATTGGTAGGATTTCTTCTAAAAGAAACACAAGTTTTAAGCAAACAAAAAACACAAAATAATATACTTTTTTGTTTCTACTTTCCGTTTTTTTTCATGTGATTTGTGTTTCCCGTTTTTTTTTATACTTTTTTTTACTGTGTATGTGTTAAATGTGTGTTTATTTTTTTCGGGTAATTAGGCGACTCGGTTATGGCACCCAAAACCTCCACGGAGAAGCCTCCAGTCGCGTCCGCGACAATGGCAGAGTCCCAGGAAAAGTCAGCCCCTGCCCCGGTTCAACCTCATACGGTGGCCGACTTCATCATTCATCCCTTGATTGCCTTCAAGCCTCGCCAGGCCTCCATCGAGGAGATCCAGGGCAAGCAGGCAGCCCAGGCTGGAGCACCGGCCACTGGAGCCCCCGCCACCTCGGGCACCTGGCTCTTCGGCATGAACCCCGCCCAGCAATTGGGTTCGTCCTTCTCCACGCTGGCTGGTTCCGTGTCCGGTTGGTTCAACGATCGCTTGGCCGCCGCCGGCCAGCAGATTCCCAACTTTGTGGAGACCCCGGTGAGGGAGTCCACTAGCTCGACGAGCTCTACCACGTCGACGACCACCCAGCGACCGGACATTGTGGTGCGAGTCCAGCAGCGGCCCCAGAGGAACGGCAACCGCAAGGGCAACGGCAATGCCAATGGCAATGGAAACGGAAACGGCAACCTGAACTTCAATGGAAATGGAAATGGTAATGGCAACCGTCGCCGTCAGCGTCCCAACCGCTTCAACAACCGCCTGGACTCTCTGGAGGATGAGTACTACGATGAGGAGGATGACTACTTCCAGGGCAATCGGTTCGACGAGGAGTTCGACGACGAGGACGAGGACGATCTCTCGCTGGAGCAGTTCGAGGATGAGGACTCCCTGGAGCCCGTGCGTCCCCAGAAGAAGCGCAAGCAGACCCAGGTTCAGGCCCAGAGCCAGAGCCAGAGGCGCAAGCAAGAACAGCAGACGGTGATCCCCAACCAGAAGCGTCGTCCTACTCCCAACAAAAAGACCCAGAAGCCACAGAAGGCCCAGAAGAAGCCCGTCCAGGTACCCGAAGATTCCGAGGACGAAGAGGAACTCGACGATGACGATGAGGCCCAGGATGATGAGGAAGAGGAGGAGATCCAGGACGACGACAGCCAAGAGCAGGACTTTGCCCCGCAGCCAGCGGTCTTCGGCTCCTCGTCGACTTCGACGCGCCGCAGCCAGAACCAGCCGAACTTCATCCAGCGCGGCCAGCAGAGCATCATTAGCCAGATCCGTCAGTTCACCCGCGGCCAGACCCCCGCCGAGCTGGGCAACACCTTCCGACGCACCCAGGTGACTGGAAACTCCGGCAAGACCCGCGCCCGACCCCAGCAGGCCACCCTCCTGGTCAACCGCAACGGCCAGACGGTGTACGTGGCCCCCGAGCTGGCCTACAGCTACCAGGGCGTCAAGAAGCAGCGGGTTCCCCTCGCAGGACAGTACCCCCAGCCTCCCCTGACCGTCCCCATCCGCCGACAGGGTCGTCCCACCCAGTACATCACGATCCCGTGGAGCCAGCTTGGTCTATCGCCGCCGGAGAGCCAGTCTGTGGTCTCCCTGGCCGAAGGCATCCAGGCCCAGCCCCTGATCCTCAACATTCCCCAGAGCGCCATCAACCCGGTTCGCGGAGGAGCAGCCGCCAATGGCCAGAAGAAGAAGAAGCGCCCACAGCTGACGGCCTCCGCCGTGCCCCTTCTGGCTGACGCCTCCCTGATGGACATCTTCCAGCCCCCTCAGATCCCTCCCTCTCGCACCGGCTCCACGGCCGCCATCAAGCCCATCACCGCCCAGCCTGTCCTGATCGCCGCCAAGCCCGTTAAGGCAGGCGGATCTGGTCTGCTGCCCACCAGGATTCGTCCCGGAACGATCGTCGAGAAGGCCCCGGCCATGGAGACCGTGACCCCCATGGAGGTGGCTGAGAAGCCCGAACAGGAGATGCAAATGGCCGCCACGGAGATGGCCATGGCCCAGCAGCCAGCCGCCGGAGAACAGCAGGAGTTCATCATTGTGGGAGAGGACGACGAGCCCGGTCTGTCCCGGCACGTTCAGCCCGTCTACGGAGATGCCCGGTATGTGTCCTACGGAGACTTCCATCCCTACTTCGATCTGCTCACGCAGAACAGGAGGTTTGCTTTGAGGAAGAGCGGAAGATCGCTGGAGAGCCCAGAAGAGAAGGTTGAGGAGGTCCAGAAGGAGGAGATCCAAAAGGAGGAGATCCAGAAGGAGGAGATCCAAAAGGAGGAGATCCAAAAGGAGGAGATCCAAAAGGAGGAGGTCCAGAAAGAGGACACCCCAAAAGAGGAAACCCCCAAGAAGGAAACCCCAAAAGAGGAGACCCCCAAGGAGGAAACCCCAAAGGAGGAGACCCCCAAGGAGGAAACCCCCAAGAAGGAAACCCCAAAGGAAAAGGAACTCTCCAAAGTAGAAACCGAGAAGGTCGAGACCCCCAAAGAGGATGAACCCCAATCGAAACTACTGTAAAAACCTAAATCCTATCAGAAAAAAACGAAACCCGAAACGAAAAATAATTACTGAAATATTCCGATAAACAAAAAATAACAAGCAAACAAAACAAACCAAAACCAAAAATGATTTTCAATATCTCCCCCTCCGACCCAAAAGTGAAAAAAAAACCCAAAAACCACAAAAGAAATAAATTTTTTTTACCTTTTTTTTGCGTGTGTTAATGCCTAAAACCAAAAAAAATTGGAAAAGAGCCAAAGAAAGAAAGATGAGAAATATGTTTTAGCATAAAACCAGATTTTTTTTTATCCGACTAGTTTAAAGTTCAAGCCATCAAGATCGTGTCAAGATCATTGACCCTTAAAACCTGTATTATGGCTTATTAATGAGGCTCGTGCTGTTTGACCGATTTTTTTTTTTCCTGCAGAATTTCTGGGGTCAAGCTTAATTTATTCGCGAAAAGATTTGTTGGGAATTCAAAACTATATGCTAATTAATAGAGTTTACGGTTAGATATTTGACCGATTAACGGTATTTGTCGTATAAACAGTTGATTGACCGTTCGAAAAGGTTATTGATATTTATCGAACGCAACTCTGATTATTAGCTGACAAATGGTTGAGCTTTAATAGGGCTTTGACAAGTCCTGACATGATCAGAATATGAGTTTTATAGCATGGAGTTAGTTTGCTTTTTTAGATTTAAAAGCTAAGGATATTTAAGAGCTTGAGGGTATAGCTTTGGGGGTTTATTAAAACAATCATACATTTTGTTGTTGTAAAGCTTCTTAGGAGAATGAGTTTTTAGAAGCTTTCTCAAAGAGCTCAGACAAGCTAGAGCTTTAGAAAATATTTGAAAATTAAGAAATTAATCAAAATCAAAATGTTTTTTAACACTTTCCAACACTATAAATCGCTCAAAGGCTTTCCTTTTTTTGGTTTTTGGTTAAGGCATCAAACACACAAAGACAAAAGTTCTTTCCAGCTTTACAGATTTACAGATGATCAGCAGATGAGAGCCCTGGGGAAACGTTTATCAAATCAACCGGAACGCCGAATCCACGTACGGCAACACAATTATGGACAAGTTAAGAAATTTGCATAATCATGCCCGAAAGACCAAAGCAAATTGTTGAGAAAGAACGAAAGATCGGGAAAGAAAAAGAAGTATTCAATGGGACATTATTAGGGCAACATGCGAGCACTTCAAGAATACCCGTTGACAACATTATTTTGGCCCGATTCGTTAATTATTCTTGGCCAGAGAAAAGACATTCCCCAAGCGGGGTGAATGTTCCACCAAGAGGCTGGACGGATGGATTCAAGTTCTACGACTTCGACTTCGAGACATGTGTAGAGGTCACCACCTGCTAAATTAGTTGCTTTTCTATCTATTTATATATACTTGTATATACACCTTTTTATGCCAATAATTAATGCCCAACAACAACAAAAAAAAAGAAGCAAAGAAGAATACAGGGGAAAAAAAAGGCAATGAACTTTCAACTTGCTTTCGCAGATGCCCTGCCCAAAAATCCGCATAATTCGTGGCTCAAATCAATTTATTAGACATCTGCCAAAAAATGCCGGACAGCAGCTTTCTTTATGCCGTTTTGCATACGATTTTTCTGTTTTGTGACCCCTTTGAACTTTGAATTCTTATGGAAATAAGCCAGAAACATATTAGAGGTTTCTATTTCGGCTTTTCTCGGACTTTCTGGTTGCCAAGCGGATTTCGGTAGTAGTTTTGTAAGCCTTTTTGTTTTTGTCCTCAAATCGAAAATCGAAAATAAATATTTAAAATTATAAACTCGACCCAAGTGTGATTTCTAATTTTTTTGCAGGAGGGGAAAGATGGGAAATGAAATGAAAGTTTATCAACTGTTAGATGCTATTTTCTTTGACCTAATAGCTTAGTTAGTAATCAACTTAAGAACTTGATTACTTTAGAACAAATATCATAGAAATTCCCTTTGAAATTCTCTATGCCATAGAATTCTGTCTCAGTTCATAGGCATTTGAGAATCTCTTATCAGTCACTATAAATATTTATAATAAATCTGAATATTTATGAATATGGGAAGAAAATAATACAAAAGTTGGACTATTCTATGCTAAATATATCTGTGACATCGGAGATTCTTTGAAGACTTGAAAAGCCGCCAACGGAATTCTTCGTTCGCGATGACTTTTTGCTTCTTTTTTGGGATCAAGAATGGATTCAGAAGCAAAAGCCGTAAATTAACACAAAAAAAAATAGAGTTGAGAGAGAAGAAAACAAGAGTTGTAGAAAATATAGTCCTTGCCATAAAAATATTAAAAGGATATACAAAATTGAAGCAAGATTATTGGAAGGAGTTTCCTTCTATATCCTTTCCACATTTGGAAACCATTTTCAGACTATCAGACATTTTTTAGATGTTCTCAAAGAAGTGTAAAGAAGTTTGAAGAATTTCAGTTTCTTGTTAAGCAAAAAAACCAAAATATAGTTAGGAGAATGTTGAAGATTGATTTGTGGGAAGGGAGAACATTGTCCCCGAACAAAATTGAAAAATCTTTCAACTTGCACAAAGGGATTACATCAATTTTGATCTCATTAAAACAAGAAATACCTATTGGGTATTACAATTGTAGTTACCCAAGAGAAATAATTAGAATAGCAAAGCAGACATAATGACAAAATAAACCTACATTCGTGTAGGATTCGATTTAGAAAATGAGCAACAGCAGCACGGAGGCGGAGGGCGTCTTTGTGGATGAGTTCGTTTGGCCCTTCCTGGTGCCCTTCCTGACGACCGTGAGCTGTTCGATTGCCCTGGAGGTGGTGGCGCACTTGCTGCTGGTCCTGGTCACGGCGGTGGTCGTGAGGAAGTGCCTCCGACTGGGCCTGGAGCGGACGGCGGAGCACGCCTGCCACTGCACCCTGGGCTTGCTGCTCTGCGTGAGCGAGTCCCTCCTGATGACTGACACCTGGTGGCTGAAGCACATCTTCAGCCAGCGGACTCTCGCCCGCATCCACATCGGCCTGGGCATGCTCGCCCTCTGGCCGGGACTCCTCGGCATCCTGATGAAGTGCGTCAACAAAATCCATTACAATTCCATGGAGGATGCCAACGAACTGCACTGCGCTTCAAAGCACAGCTTGTGCGGCCTTTTCGGTTACTTCCTGCTCCTGGGCACTCTGGGGACCGGATTCGGCCTGCTCTGGTACTCCCACATGGCCCTGCACTTGACCCATCGGGTGGTGGGCGTGGTCGGATTCGGGGCCCTGGCCTGCAGCCTCTGGTTCTCGTTCAATACGGGTTTCGCCCGCAGGGAGTGGTCCAACCGGATGGTCCTATTCCTCAAATTTGGCCTCGTTGGCGGCACCTTTACCGCCGCCAGCTCCGAGCTGTGGGCCATCTCGGACGACGTTGTCCAGTTCCTGCCCAGCGACCTCACCAAGCTCTTGGATCTCACAAATCCCGCGGGGCGCTGGGGTCCTATTGGACAATAGCTCTACGAGTATATTTTTAAATTAATTGATATCTTTGATCTCCATGAAAGTTTTTCCAAAACATTTCCTTTGGCTTTGTCTGGAAATATTATTCAGTTATTATAATACTTCTTGGTTATTTTCCTATTTCGTTAATATGTTAATATGTTATTTTGTTATTTGTTTAGCAAATAGCGTTCATCAAGGTACAATTGCAGATGTCTGTGAAGAAACTGATCTGAGAACTAGAAGCACAAGGCGAGATCATCAGCGTCATTCGAAAGATCGTTGACAAAGAGTATAAACAGGAGTGCTCCTAGGTGACTACCCAGTGGGACACCCAATGACACCTGGATAACCTTCTTTAGGATATTCGGCGAAAAAACTATAACAGAAGGTTTCCCTAACAAAGGCTGAGCACTCGGTGAATGATTGAACAGAATTGAAGTAGGTTTTGTTGTCGTCGAGCGATGCCTGACCATGTGATTGATACAAAACCATGTGAGGGGAAGATTATGCTCCTGCTCCTGGTTAGCAATTCCGCGGTTCTTCTCAATGACAGCCTTAGAAACTTATTTATGAATTGCTACAACATATGATTCATTCCATAACTTAGTAGTATGGTGAGAGGTAACAATAAATAATGAAGCCTATGAAGAATCAATTCCTTGGAGTTTAAGTACTACTCTTTCTTTTTACATTCCAACATTTACATTTTCGTTTCTAGGACCTTAAATATTTATCAAAGAATTTAATGTTTAATTAATTTAATGATGTAGTTTAAGAGGAAAATGAATGACTTTTGAAGCGATTTTTCAAAGAAACTTCTGAGAAAGAGCTTCCGCTCTCTTTAACAGAATTTATTTAATTAATATTACCCATTTTTGGATTTAACAAAATAAATACTACCGTTAAAAACCCTCCACTCTTTCAAAATGCAAATTATAAGTAATTTTCAGTGGCCTTAATTGGATAATGTTTTAATTTCGAAGTCTCGGGAGGTAATTGAAGCTGAATTGGAGCTCAAGTCTCCCCGAGACTCTACAGAACATTGACCAAGGCAAAAAAAAAAACACCTAAGAATAATAATAAATAATTCGCTTTTGTTGGCCAAAGCCAAAGTTAAAGAAAATGCGGATTTCTCCTGGGCAATAGGCAATAAATCAGACCAGAAGTGCGTGGCGTTACCTCTTTTCCATCGGCTCGG
The DNA here is from genome assembly GCA_018150545.1 of Drosophila ercepeae. Taxonomy (NCBI): domain Eukaryota; kingdom Metazoa; phylum Arthropoda; class Insecta; order Diptera; family Drosophilidae; genus Drosophila; species Drosophila ercepeae. The sequence goes on from JAECWL010000197.1 coordinate 7,352,041, forward strand.
ACCCCAGATGGATTGAAGGGCTATCAATCAGAAGAAGAGACCGACCCCCGAAATGTATGGAGACTCTGGAGAGGAGAAGAAGCCGAAACCATTTCTGTATATTATTCGATGGCCTGGGATAAAATTTAAACACTTCGCATGCGTCGCTGATTCGAAGAGCACAAAAATTGTAGGGTCCATGACTTTGGCAAGAGTTTGGGTCTTAGAAGAATTCTTCTGGTGGCAAAGGTGCGTGTCTCTGATTGTTTTGTCATTAGCATGACCGTTGAGAACTCTGATATATATCTATATATATATATATATATTTCTGCTGATTAATTCAAGAGTTCAGGTCACTGAACCAGCCCCAACCTCTAGAACTTCTCCTCGGAGACCTTTTCATTGCCAGAATTTATTCATTTATGTTTTTTTTTTTTTTATATTTCTTCTGTTTGTGGTTAAAATTTCGCCACTTGAAATTATGCCGACATCGACCGCAATTATGGACATCGTTAGCTCTCTCTTTTTTATTTTTTTTCATAGACTTTTTCAGATCTATTTTTTTTTTGCCATCCATTTCTTTTTTTTCCATTTTTTTAGAAATTCTAGCTAGAACTTTTTCGCATAAAAACCTAATGCTGGCTCTGGAAATCGTACAGTTCGCTGGAACTTTGCTTACAATTAGGATCGCATTGATATATCATTTTTTTACTTTATCAATTGCACCTCAAAAACCAAACCAAACCAAAAACTATTCAAATCGAATTCAATTATTTGCCCGAAAATGTCCAAACTGGGAGCTGTCTTGATTCTGGGCTGCCTGTTCTTGGCCTTGGCCATGGCAGAGCCACGCCTGCAGCGCCTGCAAAGCCTCCAGCGCGGCAAAGCCAACTCCGGCGTACAGCAGCATCCGTATTTGTTTCTGACGGTGCCCAAAGGACGCGCCAATGCCGGTGCCGTAGTTCAGGGATTCGAGATCGTCGAAGAGGAGGACTCCCAGGAGCTGGACCACGACAACGATGCCCAGGACGATGACGATGAGAGCCTGGAGGATGACGATGACGAGGATGAACTGGAACACCAGTTGGGTCTGAAGTTTGCTCGCAACAGCTTTGCTTATCGCAACCAAAGGAACAACTTGGCAGCCCTGGCCGACGATGTGGAGGACGATGCGGAGGAGCAGGACGACGATCAGGATCAGGTGCAGTCCTTCCTGAGGAACGCCAAGACTCCCGGCTCCCAGGGCGCTCAAGCCGCCCAGCAGATGGTGGTGTCCCGGGACCAGGCTGGCGCCATCATGGTCCCAGACGGCATTATCGAGATCGAGGGCCAGAGCGTCCTGGACGAGAAGACCGGCAAGGCGGCGCTCTTGGTGCCCCGCGCCGCCCTCGACGCCATCCCCGATGGCGCTGTCGTGGCTCTGATGGAGCGTTCTTCTGGCGCCGTTTCCGGCGACGAGATCGAGGAGGAGCGCGCCAACCGGGTGGTAGTCCGCCGGCGCAAGAACAACGGTCGCCGCAACATCCGCCGCCGCGGCTCCAACGTCCAGCGCCGGCGCCGCCGTCCCGCCCAGCGTCGTCGTCGCGGTGGCAACCGCCGTCGCAATGTCCGCGTCGTCCGCCCCAACAACCGGAGGCGGGGCAACCAGCGCCGCCGCGGCCAGGTCGTCTACCAGGGTTAACCCGCCCCCCTGCTAGCCCCCTCAGACTCTATATAGTATTATAGTTAAGCACCAGGACCCACAGGACACGAAATTTGTATGCGAAACCCTTGGACAAACGATTCGATTTAATAAAATGTGATATCAAAAATAATTATAGGTTGGATTTGCTATTTCGAGGTTATACTATGTAAGGCCCAAAGAAATGGGTTGGGTTGGGTTTTGCTTAAACTTAAATACTTTTTATATTGATATGAATTAGTTAATTATTATCTAAATTAAGTATATTTTAACGGTTCTGTTTAGGGGGCTATAGAGTATAGTAAGTCGGCTCATTCCGACCAAGATTTACTCAAGATCACAGGACATATATATGACAGGACAAAATATGATAATAGCCTTTGGGATAATGCCGAAAAAAGAAACTCACATGAAACTTTGATTCCATCGATGCTATATAAGATGTAAAAATGATTTCCAAAATATGTTACATGCACAAGGATGGTAACGAGGTCCTTTATATGATCGGAAAATGACAATCCATCAGGTTCTTCGCAAAGATAGATGGTTCCACAAATTGAAGTAAAAATCGAATTAGTGGCAATAAGAAAAGTATACTGACGCCTTACCTCCCACCTCCGCACACCCCCCCTTTCGATTATTCCTTGGCGGCCATTTTGGAACTTTTGGAATTGGGAGGCTGATTTCGCAGTTTTCTGCTCACGCACCTGAAATCGTAAAGAAATTAATGATATTTCATCAAACATCTTAAGAAACACAATTAAAACCTTTGAAATCTGCGATGCCTATTTCGTTTTTTCAAGGCATTCGCCCTTTTTCCAAGACATTCCAAGACAGGAGTCCACCGCTGACCCTGGTTTTCTTTCTGTATTTTGTTAACCGTCGCGAAGGCACACGAGAAATATTCAAAAACACTTTTTAACACGGCACTTGTTCACTTGCTTCAAAAAGGGACTCTACTTGTATATTTAAATCACGACAAATATAAATTAAAACAAAATTAAACAAATTTAAAGCACAGACTTTAAAGCGACTTAAAGAGATGAAAATGGCGAAAAGAATGAGAAGAGGAAGGAAAACTCAACAGGTAGCGGGTGGAAAGGCGACTGAGATCGTGAGAGAGGAAAAGCGCTCTCTCAAAGGAAGAGTATTTTAATGGTATTTTTTTGTTGTTGTGGTATTATTTATAGTGTTGTTAACGAATTCAAAGATAAGCCGTTAATTTAAAAAAAAAAAAAACGTTGAAACTTGAAACAATATCAAGATAGATATAAAGATATATTTTATCCATGTTTCAAACGAACGATTGTTTCTGTGTAATAATATAATTTATATATATAATAATATATATGCGATCATTGTTAAGCTGTAAGATATAGGAAGCTGATCCTTTGCTAGATTTTTCATAGTCATAGTCTCAGCTTTTCTTCAATATTAAACATTAATTTTTAAAGTGTTCAAATTTTCAGGTATTTCTTTATTTTTGATGATTCGAATCCATATAATTAGGATAATATTTAAGCTATTAAGGATATTTATACGGCATTATTAGTAATAGAATCTTATATTGTTGTAAAGTTTTATATATATTCTTAATATTCTTGTAACTTGTTTCTTGTATCTTATAATTGATTTTATAATAAATTATTGACCAAAAACTTAATGACTTTTTCGAAATAGGCATTTCCCCAGTTTGGGTTTTGTAAAACCTGTAAGGGGTTTCGGTAATTTGGGTTCTAATCGGGGCCAGAACTTCTGTTTTTTGGCAAAAAAGTCAAAAGGTCAACAGGTAGTAGTAGTCTCTTGCTGTTTTTCACATTTTGTTTTTGTACTTTTTGGCAATTTTAAGATCAATCAATCATCGGCTGGTCAGAGTGTGATGGAAAGAAGAATGTTTTGGCGAAAGAGTGGGGAAAATTAGCATAAAATTCGTACGCCTCTTAACCAAAGACGACCCGGTTCACTTTGACCCCCGGCCCCAGGCGAACCTGGCTAATAGAGTTGGCAAAAAAAAAAACGTCTATGGGCAAAAAGAAATTAAAAGAACTTTTTGGTGGAAATGTGGGGGAAATGAGGGGACCAGGAGATTGACAGCAATCGATCAGCTGGCCCAAGTCTTTCCAACTTGGCTATAAAATCCCGGGCTCGGCCATCAGTTGTCAGTCAGTTGCGAATTCAAACTCGAAGGCAACAAGTGAGCCAGGAATCGATTTATTTCAACAGGATCTGAACTTGCACTGAAAGAAATTCATCAGTCAGCAGTATGAATTGCCTGCTCCAACTGTGTCTGGTTGTGGCGCTTTGCGCCCTCTTGGCCCCCACTGCCACTCTTGGTAAGTATTTCCAACGGTTTTCCAAAAAAACCAAACCTACAAAAAGTGAGAAAATTCCCCTTCAAAATATAGAAGCCCTTTGCTTTAAAGTCCCTGTAAAGAAAACACTGTTAAAAATTATTTGAAGAAGTTTTTTATCTTTTTATTATAGTTAAAAGTAATTAAAACAAAACAGAAACTCAAGTAATCAAAAGGAAAATTCAAATATATAAAATATTCCTTTAAAAGATTTGGCAGAATATATATTTTGATCATAAAATAATACAAGTGTTTCAGAATTAAAGTTCCTTAATCATTTTTCCAACATCAAAAGATATTGGAAATTATTTAAATATTATATTTTTCGAAAGACAGAAAAGTTAAAAGTTTCCTTAACTCTTAAAATAATTTCTCAGTTTTTTTTAACAATAATAGTAACGGTATAACGGTATAACGGTATAATATTAAAGTTGTTCTACAATATAAAAAAAATATTCAAATGTTTTCACAAATGAAATATAAAAATATTTTAAAACATATTTTATTTTTATGAACTTTTATTTATGATTTTTTTTTAACCAGGTGAACGTCGGACTGTCTACCGGATGGGACATCGTCAATCCGACCCCCAGGCGGAGGCGAGATTCACCTCCTCGATCGCCAACAAGCTGACCTCCCTGAAGGGAACCACCACCACGACCACCGTAGCGACGACTAACAGCGATTCCACCTCACCTAGCGACACAAGCACAACCTCGACAACCACGCCCGAGTCTCCCACGTCCTCGACGGGCACCTCCACCAGCACTACAGCACCAGCCCCCACCTCCCCCACCACCACCGCGTCTCGCGCCTTCGCTGACGGCAGCCTGAACGAAGAGGAGGAGGAGCAGGGGCTGCCGCGCTCTTACGTGGAGGATGACGACGAAGATGACGAGGAGAACCTGGTGGACGACGAAGACAGGGAGGACGACGACGATGACGATGACGGCTTCTACATGGTCTCCCCCGCCGGTAACGGCAACGGCAACGGCCACGGAAATGGTAATGGAAATAAAGGAGTCCAGGCGTCGGAGAATTCCGGCTCCGTTGTCCGCCCTTCGGAGAACCAGTGGCGCCAGTTCCAGGTGGAGCAGCGCAACCGGCGCCGCATCCAGCGGCTGCAGCGGGAACACAACCAGCGCATCCGGGCCCTGCTGCGCCGCCAGCGCCGCGGAGAGAAGCGCAACCAGCAGCGATTGCGCCGTGTCCGCCAGCAGAACCGGCGCCGCATCTCGCAGCGCCAGCGCCGCAACCGCAACCGCAGCCGCTCCCAGCGCCAGCGTCGCCGTCGCAACAACGTGAGCCGACGTCGCCGCAACCAGACCCAGCGCCAGCGTCGCCTGCGCCTGCAGCAGCGTCGACGTCTGATGCGTCTGCTGCGCCGTCGCCGCAACCGTCGCGGTCGCAGCCTGTAAGGACACCGCCCCCCCCACTGGCCCCACCCACTCGTCCTTGGATGTCCTGTTCAAGCGATCCGATCCGATACACTGAAATAAATTGAATTTTGTATGTAAAACAACAAAACATACTCGCGTTTTTCTTTCTTTTGGGTATTTTTTTTTAACATATAAAATAAAAAAAACCATCAAGACTTTTACCTAAATAATTTTAATATAATTTAGAGAAAATATAAACATAAATATCACCTTAAAATTCTTCTCCTAAAAATTATTAAATATTATTCAAAATGATATAAAAAATTGAAAATAAAATTTAGTAAATTAAATAAAATTTAAAATCAAAATTAAATAAAATCAAAATAATATAAATCAATATAAAAAAACTAAAGGTATGAAAATAAAGTTAAAGCTTTGGAGATTTCAGAGAATAATAAAAATAATAATAAAATATTGTATTTATTTTTTATTTCTTTTTTGGATTAGAAAGTTTGAAGGGAAGAAAAGTTGATGTTTTTTTTTAGAGGTACTTTAATATATTATATATACATATATACCTACATATATATTTTTAAAATAAAATTTTAAAGAATGTCTTAAAAGTAGAATTGAAATAAAGTAAATTCCATAATTCTTACAAAAAAAAAAAACCCTAGAATATTGATTACATTTCTCTATCCAAGCTATCCCCAAGTCTATTATTTTTGATCACAGCCCGTGAACTAATCTTTGGCGTTGAATTCTTCCGAAGAATTGGCCCGCGTGGGGTCAAAACCTGTCCAGTTCATTGACATCTCTCGCCTCCACTTTCGCCCTTCGGTTGGGACGAAGAAATTCTCGACAGAGAATCGCCAAATATGAATATGCAAATAATCTTTAGCGAATATGCAAATGATTTGGCGACGATCTGGTGGGGTTACGGGTCATGTTCGATTATTTATGGCATTATGCAAAAAAGTTTACATTTTCAGGCCCTTTCAATGTAGCCATCTCTTTCGGATTCCCTTTACCGGGCCCTACATCGATGCTGGAACTCTCTGGGGGCTTGTAACTCTCTTGTAACTCTCTTGTAACTCTCTTGTAACTTTTACAAGATATAAATATGGCAGGTCGCGACCCTAAAAATCAGTCACATCGGCCCAGCCATCCAGGAGATATCCAAAAAAAAACCAAATCAAATCAGTAGCCTTGACAAAAGTTCGAAAAAGGATTCGAAAAAATGCATCTGATGAAGGGATTACTCGTGATTGTGGCCTGCCTGGCCGTCTTTGCCAATGGTATTTCAAATGAAAATTAAATTAATAATGAAAATTATTTAATAATTGGATTTTATTTGTTTAGCCAAGCCGCAGAACTTCCAGGTCTTTGGCCGCCAACGGGATGAGCCCGCCGCCCAAGGACGTCTCAGCTCCACCCAGCTGACGGATCTTCTGAACAGCCTGAAGGGCAGCAGCAGCTCCACCACCGCCGCCGCCCCCACTACCTCCACCGTGCCCACCTCTACCACCACCGCGACCACCTCGCCCACAGCACCCACCACCTCGACCGGAACCTCCACCGCGTCCACCACGCCCCCCACATCCCCACCTGCCACCGGCACCACTCGCGGCTACAACGACAACGACGACGCCGAGGAGGACGATGAGGAGGTGGAGCACCAGGTGGCCGCCGGATTCCACGATGAGGACCAGGAGCAGGAGGTGCAGGATGCCCTCTACCAGCAGCAGGCCGCCCGGTCCCAGTCCGGCCGTCGCCGCCAGCAGCTGAAGGCCCGCCGCCAACGTCAGCGCATGCAGCAGCGTTTCCGCCGCCGCCAGCAGCAGCAGCGACGTCGCCGCCAGCAGCAACAGCAGAAGCGCCGCCAGCAGCAGAAGCAACGCCAGCAGCAGCGTCGCCGCCGCCAGCAGCAGCAGAAGCGCCGCCAGCAACGCAACCGCCGCCAGAACATGCGCCTCATCCGCCGCTTCCGCCAGGCCACGCCCAACAGGAACAGGCGTATTCGCCTTACCGCCTAGGAGGGACTTGAAAACAGCCTCCCAAAGGATCGAACCAGGACCCAAGCCTTGAATAAATAAATGCAATAATTCAAAAATAACTTGGACATTTTCAATACATGCGGGATATTTAATACATTAATGGGAAATTATATAATGGGAATTATATAATAATAATGGGATTTTAGATATAATAATGGGAATTATATAATAATAATGGGATTTTAGATATTATATTGGGAATTATATAATTATAATGGAAAATGGAATATTATATGGTAAATGTGAATTTATATAATAATGGGAAATTCTAATAATAATGGGAAATTTTAATAATAACTGGGGAAATTGTATCATAAATGCGGAAAATTTATAATAGTGTGAAATTATATAATTAATGGATTTTACATATAATAATAGGAAATTACATATAATAAGGGGAGAGTATATATGTAAAAGGTATAATACTGGGTAGGTCGGTGGAAACTTTTATGAATAAAAGATGGAAAATAAAAGGTTCCCTGTCTACAATCTTAGGACTTGCCTAATAAAATTAAAAACTTGTAACGATAGATAGAATAATTTCCTTAGGACATACATACATTAAATAAAACAAGATTTTGTATTGCCCAAAAAAAGCTCAGTATGGAATATATTCAAACAAGTTCGTATTAAACTGAAGTAATAATTAATCCTGCCAAGTCAAAATATGAAATATAATTATTCCAAATGTTATTCGGACTATTTATGTTGAAATCAATTTAATAAAAGCTTTATTATATTTAAATCTAACCTCTTTCTCCTAGTAATCCGTTCTATACTTTATCCCCTCGAACGCCAAAAAAAATGTAATAATATTTTAACTAAAAAACTAGGGGATGCTAAAACTTAAAACCTTTTTTTTTAGGCAAAATAAAATACTTTCTTTTCGCTTCATACCTTTTTTATTTGCGAAAAAAATAAATGTAAATCTGATGTATAACTTGCAGTTTTAAATAAAAGTTGAGAAGAAAGGTTTTGGTTAGTTGAGCAAAAAAAAAAAGATATAAATATTTTGTATTCGCGATTCCTTGTCCATTAAATAAGCCAAAAAAAATGAATCTAAAACGTAATCATCATCAGACCGGTAGGTTTTCATTCAGTTTGGCGACATTTGTCTGAACTTTGGCAACGATATCGTTTTGGGTCAAACTAGTTCAACGATCTGCGAATGGTTTGGCGAAATTTATGCAAAAACTTGTGAAAAAATTTGCAAATTCGTTTTTTTTTTTGCCAAAATATAGAAATGTTAATGAGAATTATTAGCAAAGAATCGGCTTGTGCTTTCGTAGTGATTCCATAGTGGAATCGTAACTGGAGCGTTGCGTATATAACCCCGGCTGGCCGCTGGCAATGTCACAGTCCACCGGCGATCTTCCCTTCAGGCAGCACAGTGCCCTCTGAAAGCCACCGATCCACCGATCCCAGCCAGCTCAGCTACAGTCTCCCTTTGGTTCCTGGAAGTTCATATCCTTGAAACGCCATGAAGTTCACTTGCGCCGCCCTGCTCGTCCTGGGCTTAGCGATTTCGGTTCAGGCCTCCGGTGAGTTTTTGTCCAAAATTAAACCTCTTTCGAAATCGGTCATTTTGAAAATATTGAAAATCTAAAATATATATTTTATTAGTTGATGGCCGAAACAATACTTTAATATTAAGTGTATTGAAAATCTTCAAAAAATCTTAGAAAAACAATATTTTTTTAATTACAAATTTCTTCGAAAGAAAACAAAAAATGCAAATAAATATCAAATAATCGAATCGAAGCTCTCTCCCCCTCCCCAGTGGCCCGTTCCAGGGACAATGACAAGGACTCCGCCGACGAGGAGACCGCACTGCAGACCCAACGGCGTCTCTTCCGCCAGCCCGTCCAGATCGAGGCCCGGAGCCTCCAGCAGCTGATGGCCCTGAAATCGACTCCATGCCCGCCGGCTTCAACCGATACGGGTACAATGACATATACTACTGGCCCAACAGGCCCTACCACCACCTCCGGCTCATCAACTACTGGCCCTACTACAACCTCTTCAACCCCTACTACAAGCCCTTCTACTACATCTCCTACTGCCCGACAATTTAATGAATTAAACAACGTGGATGAGGAGCTCGAGGACGAAGAGGAGGCCGAGGCCCAGGAGAAGTATTTCCGGGACGAAAAGGACGAGACGGACGACCAGGACCTGGACCAGAGCGACGACGAGGAGGAGGATAACCACAACTACGGTCTGGTGATCGGCGCCAAGCGCTCCAGCTCGTCCAACGTCCGCCGCGGCAGCTCTGAACGCAACCCGAACAATTTGTCCAACAGCGAGCTGATGCGCGAGTGGGAGCTGCGCCGTCAAAAGGACATCAACGATCAGCTGCGCAGGCAGCTAAAGGCCAGTAAGCGCAGCAAAAACGCCAGCCGCCGCCGTGCCAACAACAAACGCCGCCGCCAGCGCCGCCGCCTTCAAGCCCAGCGCCGTCGTTCCAGGCGTCGCAGTTCCGTTGCTCGCCGCCGCTCGAACCAGCGCAACCGCGCCGCCATCCGCCGCCAGCGCCGCAACAGCCGCATCAACCGCCTGCGCCAGCGTCGCCGTCTCAACCGCAGCCGTCGCAACTAGACCACGACTCCTTGAACTACCATGACCTTTGACCTTTGTTGGCTAAAAACGATTTAATAAAGCAAGCATTTTAAATATATTTTCAAGAGTTTTCTATTTAATTCCAAACGATAATACAATCGAAGATCGAAGATGACTCCGAAATACCCGGTACTTGGTTGTAGCTTTTCCTTGTTTCAAGGAATCATAAAATTAGGCGACTATATCTCATTTACAACTCATTTGAAATAATAATCAAAATAATCTTTAAAAGAAAAGAATAAAGTAAATATTACGAAGACTATAAGATACCCGCTACCCAAGGAGCTTATCCTTTCTTATGATGACTCTTATTAAGTATAAATTCAAATTTAAATTAGTTATTAAAAGTCAAAGCTATACAATAAATTAATATAATATAATATATAATAATAATTAATATCCGGTACGGAAAAAGTATAAAATATATCTCAATATCTAAATATATTGAGTTAATTTCATGTTTTTATTTAAATTAACGGCTTATATTTGAATTCGTTAACAACACTATAAATAATACCACAACAAAAAAAAATACCATTAAAATACTCTTCCTTTGAGAGAGCGCTTTTCCTCTCTCACGATCTCAGTCGCCTTTCCACCCGCTACCTGTTGAGTTTTCCTTCCTCTTCTCATTCTTTTCGCCATTTTCATCTCTTTAAGTCGCTTTAAAGTCTGTGCTTTAAATTTGTTTAATTTTGTTTTAATTTATATTTGTCGTGATTTAAATATACAAGTAGAGTCCCTTTTTGAAGCAAGTGAACAAGTGCCGTGTTAAAAAAGTGTTTTTGAATATTTCTCGTGTGCCTTCGCGACGGTTAACAAAATACAGAAAGAAAACCAGGGTCAGCGGTGGACTCCTGTCTTGGAATGTCTTGGAAAAAGGGCGAATGCCTTGAAAAAACGAAATAGGCATCGCAGGTTAACAGATTTCAAAGGTTTTAATTGTGTTTCTTAAGATGTTTGATGAAATATCATTAATTTCTTTATGATTTCAGGTGCGTGAGCAGAAAACTGCGAAATCAGCCTCCCAATTCCAAAAGTTCCAAAATGGCCGCCAAGGAATAATCGAAAGGGGGGGTGTGCGGAGGTGGGAGGTAAGGCGTCAGTATACTTTTCTTATTGCCACTAATTCGATTTTTACTTCAATTTGTGGAACCATCTATCTTTGCGAAGGACCTGAAGGATTGTCATTTTCCGATCTCCATAAAGGACCTAGTAACCATCCGTTTTCCATCTTATAATGCATCGATGGAATCAAAGTTTCATGTAAGTTCAAATATTTTGACATTCTTCCAAAGGCTTTTATCATATTTTGCCATATGTCCTGTGATCTTGAGTAAATCTTGGTCGGAATGAGCCGACTATACTCCTTTTGAAAAGCACTCTTAACTCGGCCATCAGAGCGGCTTTAAGAAGCCAATATAATTCCCATAGAACTCAAGTGGGAATACCTTGCTGGTAAACTAGACAAAAAGATCTTACAGACCACCCTTGAGAACCTTATAATAACTTAAAAAAAACTCCATAAACCCCAGCATATCAATAGTCAATCGCAGATAATAAACCAAATATAATAACTATGTCTTTAATTCAACTTTTTTTCTATTAAGAATCTTATTTTTAAGCTGTTTTTTTTAGGACACCTCCGAGCCTTACTTTAGAGCCTTAAAAAACGTATATAAAACCTTCGATTCCATCCTAGTTGGAAGCTCTTCTTACCAGTTTCTGGGTCACTTTCGCAGGGTTACTTCAGAGCCGTAGGCCCATCACCTTCGACCCTCTGGGTTCAATTAGAAATCAATTTGAATTTGAAGTTATTTTCACTTTTTTGGGTAAAACACGAACCAAGTACGCTTAGAAAGCCAACAAAAAAATGAAAATAAACAAAAAAAAAAAGGCGATACGCTTGGCCGAAAAACCGAAAAACCAAGAAATCTGAAAACGAAAAATTCGATGATCGGCAGAACAAAGTTGGACGATGACGATGACTATGAAAGAATATGAATATGAATATGAATATTATATGGAATATAGCTGGGAGCGATTTTTGCCACCGAAACTCAATTGAATTTCAATTGCTTGGACGTTCCATTGAGTTGGGATTGGGATTGGGATTTTGGATTGCGATTGGTATTGGTACTGGTATTGGGATTCTGTGTACATAGTATAATTTTTTTTTATACATATTTTTTTTTGCATATTTTCACCGATTTACCGTTGCTGGCACCTTAGGGTTTATTATGCCCCGTTGGGACTATAAAAACCCTCGCACTTTGCCGATAATGTATCAAAGCCTGATTGTCCAGTCAACGGCAAGCATCGTATTGAAAAATATATAAATTATATATATTTTTTTTTAAGTTCTCCGGTTAAAAGTTCTCTATTCTAGAGTAGTTTCTCCGGCAAAACCTTTGTTCGAAAATTAAACAAAAATGAAATTGTTTGCGGTTGTTTTTGTGGCCTGTCTTTTGGTGACAATTGAGGCAGCACCGGAGAAAACGCGTCTGGGCCAAAAGTCCCGGGCCAAGAACCAGGAGGCCTTGCTCGAGGCCAAGCAGGAGCAGGATGTGAAGGTGGGCAGCGCCCAGAGCGGAGCAGGAGCAGCACAAGGAGCCACCATTGCCAAGGACCCGTCCAGCGGACGACTCTTCCTCAAGAAGTTCCTCACCTTCAAGAATCTGTTCAGCAGCAACAACCAGCCGGTGATTCCCATTATCATAACGGGAGCTGGAACAGGAACCACCACCACCGGGTCGCCCAGCAGTCCCACGGTGACGGTGACCTCCACGGGCACCATTCCCTCGGCCACCGGCACGATCACCACCTCGCCAACGACGCCCTCGTCGACCACAGCAGCCAGCAGCCGTCAGCAGCAGTCGTATGGCAATGACGACGATGACCACGATGCCGACCAGCAGGAGCAGCAGGACCAGGCCGTCCAGCAGCCGGCCGCCGCCTATCCTTCCGATCTGATGGACGAGCAGGCCCTGCAGGCCGCCCTGGCCGCCGGCGCCCAGGAATACGAGGTCGTCACCGACGAGGAGCTCCAGGGCACGGGTCAGGGATCTGGTGCCGGCGAGAGCAAGGCCACCAGCAGCCACATCAACCTGCGCCGCAAGGGCGCCCGCCGCGGCCAGGTGATCAGCGTCCGGATCCCACCCCGCTACCGTCGCTACTTCAAGAACGGCCAAAAGGTGATGCTGAACACCGGCAGCCGCCCCGCCAACAAGAGGCGTGTGGTGAGGAAGCGCGTCCCGGCCAAGAAGCTCAACAACCGCCGTCGCGGTGGCAACAAGAAGAACCGCAAGAACCGCAACAAGAACAGGCGCACCCGGATCATTCCCGCCTAAGCGACTCAACGATTTGAGCAGCAAAGCATCAAGGATTAGCCTAAGCCTCCCCTTTGGTGATTCCTTGGGGTCTCCTTTGGGCCAATTCCTTCGGCAACGACCGCTCTCCCTCTCCCACAAGAGTAATATTTTTTTTTCTAATTTATTGTAGCTTAACTTGAAATTGCAACCGAATAAATGAAGTCCTTTGAAAAGTATTTTGAAAACCCGGTTTTTTATTATACATTAATAAATCCATAAAGGTTTTGTCTTAATCAATTATTAAGTATACAAATATTTAAATATATTAATACACTAATTCCGAAAATATTCAAAAAACTTTCACAAAAACTACATTGAAAAAACGATGTATTTCCGTATTTATATATTTAAAATTTATATTAAGCTTAGATATTTTTCAAGATATATTTATATTTAAAGTGAAAATGTTGGAAAGAATAATTAGTTAAGTAATTTTAAGTTTAAAATTAAGTAAACTTTCAGTTTCAATTTCGATTTAAACTATTTCTAATCAGTTCTTGCTAAATGACTTAGTCAAACTAAATGACTAAAAAAAGAGAATATTTAAGACTTTGAAGTTTTTAATGGATGTATATTTTAATTTGATTATTAAAAATAGATTTAAGAATAAGTCAAGTTATAGAAATTCATCCTAGTTCCGTAAAAACTCAACAAAAAATCGAAATTGTTTTTCACAAACTTTTCAAATGACCCAAAAAAACAGTCGAAATATTATGGTATTTAAAAAAAAAAAAGCCAAGACAAGCGATCGTTGATCCCCAAATGCGAACAAAAAATGCCCATAGAACCAATGGAATAACCATATGTACAATTTTTATTTAGAAGAGCGTACTTGACCCACTTTTGGAGACCGCGGAGATCGATCAGATCGCAAGGAATGATGCTGCAAAAATCGCTGGGACTACCAGTATTTAAGGCAGATTCTTGCCTGGGGCAGAAGTCAGTAGACAAAAAGATGGAGATGCCATTGTTAATGCTGATCGTTTACTCGATTCTGGCCTATACCACGCCGCAGATTTTGGCCAGAAGCTGCAATTCCGCCATCGGGCTAAAGTCTAGCAACCTGGTGGATGGTGGAGAAACCCAAATCGATCTCAGCCAGTTGAGTGAAAATCAATTGAAGCGATTGGTCAAGCAGTTGGCCAAGTTTCAGAGCCAAAAGGACAGCGAAGAGGAGCAGGTCTTAGAGGAGGATTACGTGCAGGAACAGGATGACGTGCAGGATGAGGATAATCGAGGCAGCAGTCGTCCCTGGAACAAGGTCCAAAGGATAATTCGTAGACAATTGGTGAAAATACCCAGGAAATATTTGAGGAAACTTCTTCGGCAATTCGGCTTGGCCAGATCATCGACAGGACTTGGAAATGTCAGGAGTGGGCCTGACTTCAGGCCTCAATTGGAAGAGTATTACCTCATACCTTTAGAGTAATAATTACAATTATAGAGATTACAAGGATTGGATATGGATTTTTTGCCATTTAACAATATATTTCCTGAAAGGAGCCAAAGGAAAATGTTTCTCCAAGGAGTTGCGCTTAAAAACTGACTTTATTCATCGAATTTCTTATCTGAAGAAGCATATAAATATCTTAAAATAAAGTACTTATGTACTATAGAAGGGTTCTTCTCAGATATTTATATATTTTTGCCCAAAACTACTTTAATTGTTGTTCTGTGACCCTTACAAGTGCATTTGTTTGAAAGGGATTGGCTATAAAATAGTTTATTTCGATTCCTTTGACATTATCTTTATATACTTATATTTTTAATTAAATGTATTTAATGTATTCAAATATATTTCCATCATTCAGAGGGTTCAAATAAGTTGTAGCCTATTTTTAGGCAGAATTTCCTATTAAATCGCAACTAAATAAACCTTTAAAAGAGCTTTCAATAGTAGTTTATCTCTTAAACCGATTAAGATTAAGTTGAACAGAAAAACATAATAATTAGAGAGATAAACAAGGTCTAATTTAGGGAATATTAACACTTAATTAAACATTTCAAAGTGATCAAGCCAATTATTATTTCAAAAGCTAAATATAAATATGAATATGAAAGGTCAACTAATTAGTAAATATTTTATACAATGATCATAATTATGATCAGTCTCGTAAATATATTTATTTAAAAGATCTGTGAATTTATAAAAAAAATATTTCCAAGGCATTCAAACCTATATAATGAAGAAAACCCGAACCGATCATGCCACAAAAGCTTTCGATTATGTTTGAGATTTGAAGCTTTTTATGGGTTATCTGAATAAAACAGCTTTGGAACAGCTGCTTTTTACCAGCGATAACTTTTTATGATTATAGAGTGTCACGTTGGAAAACATTAGGAAAGAATCAGGCAATCAGTGCGGTGAATACTATTCGCTAAAGAACAATGTCCACGGGAATACTGGCCGGAAAAGTGGCCCTGGTAACAGGTGAGTGTTTCTATTTGTTATTCTTTTCAATCGAAGCGAAGAATCTAATTACATTTGCTTGAAAAACAGGTGCTGGCTCTGGAATTGGGCGTGCCACTTGCCGTCTACTGGCTCGGGATGGAGCCAAAGTGATAGCCGCCGATCGGAATCTGCAGGCTGCCCAGGAGACGGCCCAGGAGCTGGGAGCTCAGAACTCGGCGGCCCTGGAAGTGGACGTTTCCTCCTCCAAGAGTGTCCAATCGGCAGTGGCCGAGGCCTTGAAGAAATTCCAACAGGCACCCACTATTGTGGTGAATTCTGCAGGAATAACCCGCGACGGATATCTCCTGAAGATGCCCGAAAAGGACTATGACGATGTCTACAGTGTTAACCTGAAGGGAACGTTCCTGATAACGCAACACTTTGCCAAGGCCATGATCGAACAGAAGCTAAAGAACGGCAGCATCGTCAATCTGTCCAGCATTGTGGCCAAAATGAACAACATCGGCCAGGCCAACTATGCGGCCACCAAGGCGGGAGTGATCTCCTTTACGGAAGTTGCCTCCAAGGAGTTCGGAAAGTTCGGCATTCGTGTCAATTGCATCCTGCCGGGCTATATTGATACGCCGATGGTGGCCGTCGTGCCGGAGGCTATCAAGGAGCAGGTCAAGCAGAAGTGTCCTTTGGGCCGGCTGGGCCAGCCGGAGGAAATTGCCGAGGTCATTGCCTTTCTGGCCTCCCCGAAGTCCTCGTACATCAATGGAGCCGCCATCGATGTCACCGGGGGACTTACGTAAATAGTCCTTTTCAGAGTCCTTTCTTCAGCCAGGACATTGCATTTATTCATGAAGCTTTCCTGTGAAAATATTCCTTTTTCTTTTTTTTTTGTAATGTTTATGTTAAATAAATGTGTTGTATGATTGACTTTTAAAAGCTGCTGATGTTTTATTATATTCTTTAAACTTAATAATATTAAACTAATTGTAAAGATACTTTTTGTTGTATTTTTCGAGTTTTTATTATTGTTTTTATACCATTTTTTTATGATTTTTAACCCTTTTTTGTATCATTTTCTATGATCTATGTTTCTATGACAACAAATACAAATTACACCTTAAGAATATTTCACAAAATGATTTAAGTTTATATTTTTATGGAATGACGCCTTTTCTCCAATAATTTATTATTTTTTGTATATTTTTTTGTTTTTTATTTTATTTTTTTACTAAAAGTTTCTGGGCAGCACTGTCGAGTTTTCAAAACATCCCAAAAGTAGGCTGCGAAAATGGTCTTAAATTAGGCAAGTTTTTCTAAGCTCTCTTTATATTTTTTTTATCATTTATAAGCATGATTTTTAGGCCTTAAAAAGGGGTAAATTTTTTTTTAATATTTATTTTTTGTTTTGTCTTGGAATGTGAAATCAGTTCGCTCCTTGGAAAGGGACTTGGCCATCCCGGGACCACTTTCAATGGCAACCATTCAGCCACAAAAGGCCATCGAAGTGCCAAATGGAATGTGTGACACGGCTTGTTGTGGTCAGTGGGTGGGGTGGAGTGGATGGTGGGTGGTGGGGTTGTACCCTCTGGATATGGGAGAAAATTAATCGAGAAGGGGCCCTGAGCCACCGAAATGTACAATATTAATATATTTCACAATTCCCCAGCTGCTAATTAACTCGGCAACAAACACACACGAAACACACACAAAACAGGGAGATATATGCATGTCAACCCGACCCACATATGTTTGAGTGGTGGGTCGGTGGGTCGGTGGGTGTACGGTTGGGTTTTGGTGGGTCAAAAGGGTCCTGTGGCCGTGCGTGCAATTTAAATAATGAAGACATTTTATTAATTCAAGAAATTCAACTCACCACGCACACAACCACACAGCACACACACACATAGAGCAGCAATTACAGTGGCGACCCGACATTAAGCAACCACCCAACCACGAGCCCAACAAAAACTGAAAACCAACCCAACCACCCAACCAACCCACCGGGTCACCCACCCACTCATCCACCAAAAAGACAAACTCGCAGAGAACTTGCCAAGCATTTGGGGTTAGGGTCAGCGGTATGAAAAACCCCACCCACTCTAGGACCACCCTCTCACGCTTTGCACCCACCAGCTGTTGGCTGGTGCGTTTCCCATTTCCTCATTTCCTGGCTTGGTTTTTAGTGCATAGTGAAAAACAAAACATTTGCTAATCATATGAAGCCACCCTAAGCAGGCTCTTTGTTTCTACACTCGAAGAAAATAGGGGCTTAAAAGGTAGAAGAAGGTACATCCTTTCCTTTTTCACATTTCCTATTGGTTCCTCATTTTAAATCAAGTTAGTAATAAAAGCTTACTGAGATTGAAGTCGCTTTTAAGGGGGTTTTTAGAAACATTTTAAAGAACATTTTATATATTCGCTATTCAAAATATATATACCTTTTTGTCAAGTGTAGGGCACCACCTTTCAGCAATTAACAACGCAGTGCGACACAGGCGGCGACGACAAGCCAACACTTGAGCCATAAAGCAGCCCAACACGACCCCCGTAACGACCCTGAAGAACCCGTAGAATCCGTAGAACCCGAGAACCCATAGCCACCGCCACCCCTCACCCACCGTTAAAAACCCCCAAAAAGAAGAAGCATTCCCCCCGCAGAAGGCAGAAGGACCTCCTTGCCCCCAACCCACTGGCATTTCAGTGGGACCAGCGCTTTGGCACTTCCCATATCTCATGTTAATGAAATCGTAACTCTTCGTGCGCCTCGTGTCCGTTTTTTGTGTCCTGTCTTCCTGTCGTGCTGCTGTCCTGCCGCTGTCCCTGCTCCTGGGCTATGTGTCCTTTCATTTCCACCAACAAAATAATAAAAACCGGGCACTGGGCGCTGGGAGCCCCCCGAAAAGGAGCCGAAAGGATGTTGGATCACATAGTCGAGTGATTAACGCTCGGGAAGAACTCCGCACGACTTCACGGACAATGGGAATTGGAATTTGAGAGGACCTGCTGCCAAGGATGTCATCAAAAAAATATAAAAATAGAACAGGAGACAAGGCAACAAAGACGTAACCACTAGTCATCGATTAACTAAAAATCGAGTTAGTTTAAAATGTAGTTTGAAAAAAGAGAAATAATTATCTATTTTCAAAAACCATTTGTTTATCCCAATTTCTTTGAAAACTAAGTTTGACAATACAATACCCGGTACTTTTATCAAAAAATAAGACATTTAAAACATTCTTTTAACCAAAATTCCTTAAAAACCAAGTTAAATATTCGCCTAAAGCTTCTTAACGGTACGATACCCGGTACTTCTTTCTTCTATCTATTCTTTAGGGCTTCGTTTCCTTAGCTTAAAAAGGACCTTTCTTTTTTTAATTTCAATTTAATAGAATTTCCTTTTTTTTTATTTCGAAATGAAGTTCTAAATGAACTCCGTGTCCCGCTATATAGAGAGAGAGAAAAAAATGCTAATTAATACTGTCAACCGCAATTGCAACTTCCTTCTGGCCAAGTGCACGTATGTTTAAGCCACCCCCGCCGGGGTCACCACCGCCAAACCCCTCGTGCCCCCCCTCGCTGCTGCTGGCATCCCGAAGTCACGTGGGACTGCGTGGGTCGTTCGGTGACAAAGGGCAACTAATTTAGTTTAATGGGCGTCGTGCGCGACTTTGTTGCCCACCAGCCGCAGAATTTCTTGCGGCCAACACTTGTCCCTCCCCCTTCTGGACTTGTGGGGGGTGGTTGTTATGTGTGCGTGGGTGGTGGGTTGGAGTGGGGTGATGGGTTGGAGGGGGTGGTTCACCCTTACGCATTCTCATTAAGCATTTTTAGTCGAGCTTAGCGAGCCGTTTGTTTGCACTGTCAACTCCCCAGCTTCTGTTCAGAGCACTGCTAGAAAAAAACGTTTATTTAATAAATTTTATATTATTTTTATTTAAAAGTCTAAAAAGTTGTAAGTTTTTCATTAAAAATATATTTAAAAAAATTAATAGAAACTAGATAATCACAAACTTTATTGATTTTCCTTTTTATATCAAAGATATGCGTAAAATAACAAAAAATTAATCATTAAATATTATAAATGATGTCACAATTCCCTGCCCACCTTCTCACACTTGCCCTGTGCAGTCGATCAGACCACCTTCTTCTCTGTGCGGTTCTGTCCTTTTCTGGCATTGCTTTCCAGCCTCTTGCTCTCCCTCTAAAACCGTAAGCCAAGCTTAACTGCATACTGCGATCAGACCACCTTCTTCTCTGTGCGGTTCTGTCTTTCTCTGGCATTGCTTTCCAGCCTCTTGCTCTTCATCTAAAACCGTAAGACAAGCTCAACTGCATATATAATTGATTTTCTATAGATTTTCTGTATATTTTCTCCCACTCTTCAAAATATTTCTCTACAGAAATATTAAGTATGATTCCCAATTTTTATCAGTGTAAAACCGTGACAACTTCGGTGCGACTTCCCATAAATTAACACACACGAGTGAGGGGGTTGGGAGTTTTGGGGGGACTTAGCGGTGCAAGTCGAATTGGAACTGGAAAGTGGAAGTGGAAACATTTTCATTTCACTTTTGTTTGATTTTTGGCTTTTTGCAGTTAGCTGACAGTTGCTCCGTCTCCTGTTGGTCGTGGCAGCAGGAAGAAGGACTCAGAACTCAGCACCCAGAACCCAGGACCTGGTCAAATTAAAAATGTTTCTGCCCGCTTATTTGTCTTTCGACTTTGATGTCCGAAAAAATGTATATAAAAGTTTCCCAATGAATTCGTTTTTTCAACTTTTTTTTTCAATACATTTTTATTAATTTTTTTGTTGTTTGTTTTTGTTTTGTGTTTAACTTTGTGTGTGTGTGTTTGTTTTTGCAGTTAATTGCTCAAACTATTAAAAATATCCACAGCTAATAAATATAGCAAAAAACAAAAAAAAAAGTCGGTAGAGAAATACACTTAAAGAAGAGTTTCACACACAATTTTGTTTGTTTTTTGTTTTTTTGTTTCTTAGACGACGAAATACGTTCGTTTATCAAAATATAATGCTTAGGGCTATGAAAAAAAATGCATGTATACATATATATTTATATATATATAACTAAAGCTATTTCTATATATATATATATTTATATTAAATATGTATGCGTATGTTTAGTTAGGCTACTAACTAGGATAATTAGACCGTTATACACTTAGAAGTACACTTAGCACAATTGAACTGACGAATTGAATACATTTTCTGTTTTGTTTTTCGCATACCCTTGCAGAAAATATATAAGTTTATTTATACCAAACCCTGTAGGGTATCCCATAGTATGTAGTGGCGTCATTCTAAATGGGAACCTAATATACCTCAAAAGGTTTGAAGGGCATTGCCAAAACAAAGCTCACCTGAGAGGGAGAGCGGCTAAGAAACCGTACCAAAAATTCCCATACTCTAGATAAGCATTATTCCAAAAGAGAATATTAAAACTGCATTGGAATTTTTTAATTTATATTCTTATAATCTTTATAAAGAAGAAGAGCTCTAACTATTTCCATTTTTTATTCCAGCATCAATCCCAAAAGCAAAAAAATATTACCATATTTGGCAATATTGCGAAAGAGTGGGCCGCACTGCACTGCACTGGAAGAGAGAGCCACCCGCTACACTTGCGCTCGGCCGCTCTCCCACACTCTTTCACGCACGCTCGCCCGGATCAGTTCACTTTTCAACCCCCGAAATCCGCTGCTGCGTTTGCAAGTTTTCCCGTTAGTTTTTCCGTTTGTCACTATAAATCGGTAATTAAAAGCAAGTTTTCTTTAAATTTGTCGCGATTAAAGTCGAAATCAAGTAAGTGCGGTTTGTAATACGTTGTAAGTGCCGGGTATACATACACAGAAGTGCGTTTTCCGTGTACGTGTGAGCGTTGGCGTCGGTTGCCGAAAAAAAAACTTGCAAACGGCCACTCGCCGGCTTTAACGTCGCGTAAAAGGCTTAAGACTTGTCCCAAATGAAGCCCCGCATCTATAGTTAATAGATTTAACTAATTAAATCGCGTTTTTAATGGCAAATTCGGTATTTCGCGTTTGGCGAGCGTGTGTGTGTATTGGTGATCAGGCGGCGTCCCAAGCCCCAAGCTACGTCTAATACAGTTATTCCGCCTTCCAAAATGGAAACCGGACAGGAGTGGGAGGCGTGGAGAGAAAAATGGGACTGCTCTCTCAGAATTTGATGGATTCCTGCATTACACGGCTTTTCGCAACATTTTGGACACTTGGACTCGGAAAAGTACCGTTTCATGTAAGTTATCTTTTGTATACAGTCGGGGTCAGCTGAATATAAGCTTTAGCTATTGGAATATAAACTTGGGAACTATTTTGGGCATAAAACATTTCTGCAAGGGCATTATCGTATATAACTTTCTTATTCTTATATATTTTGTTCTGGCATATGGGCGTTTTGAGATGTGTGGGCGTGTCATAAGTTAAGGCGACTGTCAAATTACTAGCATCTATTTTTTATATATTTTTTTAAACTCGCTATTGAAATCAGCTTCAGCTTCTGCTTACTCTAAAGTTTTATTTTTTTTTGTATTTTTTTAGCGAGAAATTATATAATTGCTAATCAATGCAAAAAAAGTTAATGGAGAAATCGATTCATTATCTTTTTTTTTTTTTGGCGATTTCTCGACTTAAATACTATCAGGTACTTTGGCATATTCGTTATTTTTTTTGCTTAAAATATATATAAATCATTCAACTGAATGTCTACGGCTGTATAAATATAGATTTGTTTTTTTTTTTTTAACATTTAGCATATATACTATATTTAATTTCTTTCTCTATTTTTGGATAGTTTTTATGGGTAAAGTTTTTAGGGGGAAGAAATCTAGAAACTGGGAAAGGTAATGCAAAAAATTTGTAGTTACCAAGTAATCGACTTCGAATGGATGAAAAAACTGATTACTTGTAAGTGAATAGAAAACTTTTTCCCCCAAAAACTTCTCCATAAAAACTGTTTATTTTTTTAAACTTTTTTTAAGGCGGTTTTCTTAACAAGCAGCAAACTGTCTAATGTTTTTTTTTACGTGTAAATACTCAACACTCATTCTTTGAAGCTTAGTCTCTTTCTAAAACTCGTAATTAGCCTAAAAACGACGTAAAAAAAATCCCTAAAGCTAAAGACTGAAGATGAAGAATTAAAAATAAAAATCGTTGCTAAACTTTTTCGTGGCTTAAACCTATTTTTTATGTGTTTTTTTTCTTCAGATGCGTGTGTGAGCTAAAACCCTAGACTTATGCAATTCTATCTTCGATTTTTTGGTAGCAGAAAGAAGTTTAAATATATATTTTTTTTATATTCTCGACACCAACCCCGGAAATCCAAGCCTTCGAGTCCTTTGAGATCAGTCTTGGAGTGGCTTTCGGATTTCTGTTTCGATTTCTTAAAGGTTTTTGGCGCCAAAAAGGGTGGTTTCCAGGTTTCCCATTTTAAACGGCAGTGGGCGGTGGCAGCAGGGAGGAGTTGGAGGACCTCAGATAGGGATTACCATAGATGGCGCTGTAGCGCGGGTCCACGCTCAGGGCCATGGAGCTGGGCACCACCACGTGGGTGGTGGTGGTGGTGGCGCTGGTGCTCTGGTTACTGCAGCTGCCGTTGGGCGAGGAGCTGACCACCGAGGCGGTGGTGGACTGCAGGCTGGGTAACCCGTTGTCCTGCCGTATCTCCCGCGACCCGATGATGCTGCCCGTCAGGCTGCCGCCGCTGCTGTTGGTCAGGAAGGTCATCGGCAAGGTCTGGGCGTGGTGCGGATGGCTCTGCTGATGCTGTTGCTGCTGCTGCTGCACCACCAGCTGGTTCTGGTGGTTGTTCTGGAGGATGGTGGAGCTGCCGTTCGACTTGGTGGAGCACGTGGTCAAGTACTGCGGTGGCGGACTGTAGTGGGTGCTGTAGTCGCCGTAGGGCACGTATCCCCCCGAGATGTCCACCTTGAGATCGCTGTAGTTGGAGGTCCTGTCGCCGGGCTCCAGCTTGCAGCTGACTCCTCCGTTCTTGGTGATCTGGTGCTCGCTTATGACGTCGGCGGGTGGCAGCTTGGTGCGCTTCTTGCAGCGGATGTAGACCACGATGAGGATCGTGAGGACCAAGAGCAGTGCCACCACCGAAACGCCGCCCACGATGGTCATCAGCAGGGAAACGCTTTCTGTTAAGATTAAGAAGAAATTGGGGAGAGAGTTCGGGTTAAAAAAAATAATTTAGGAAATAAATATAATAAAAAAGGCGAAACTATATTAAAAAAAATATTATTTCTTTTCAGATTTGAATGCAGAATGAAAGGGAAATGATCTACAAATCGTTTGAGGTATTCCACTCATAAATCGGACAGGAAATGGTCAAGATATAGCCTCCGATCTGGGCCATATTGACCTCCCCAGGTATTTTTCACATTTTCGAAAGGGAATTCATCAGAAAAGTTAAGAAAAATATCTAACAAATTATTTCTTTTCAGATTTTGATGCAGAATGATAAGGAATCAAATCACAAATCCCTAAAAATACTCCTCCTAAGGATCAGATAGATATATCCAAAGATATAGACTTGGAAAGAGGCTTCTTAAAAGTATTTTGAAACTCACTTTTGGCCTGGAGTTGGATTTCCGCGACGTCGTTGCCATAGTCGTTGACCACCGTACAGTTGTACTTGCCGTAGTGGTACGCCTGGCTGTCCCGGATGATGAGAGTGCTCTTGACGCCTCCAGGGACCGCATCCACCAGAATGGAGTAGTCGTGTCCCGACTCCGAGCTGATCTCCTGTCCGTTGAAGGTCCAGGAAACGTGCCGGGCCCTGGGAACGCTGCTGGCAAAGCACTCGATCCTCGCCGTATCCCCCACTAAGCCGTACTGGGATCGGGGGGAGCTGATCGCCGGAGAACCCTTCAGGTAGACGTAGGCATCCGCGGATATCTCGGCATATCCTGCCACGTTGGCCTTGCAATAGTATCGTCCTGCGGTCTCATTACTCACACTGAAGGTCAGATTAGTGCTGGTTCCGACGACGCGGTCGCTGGGATGCTGGATCCAGACGATCTCCGCCGGGGGATTGCTGTCCACCTCGCAGTTGAGGGACACCACGGAGCCCACATCGGCTTCCATGGACTGGGGACGTTGCCGGAAACTGGGAGCATCTAGATGGGAGAGGTAGGGAGAGGTTTTTAAGGTTTTTAAATGTTATTTATTTATTATTAATTATGAAATATTATTCTAAAGCTTGTTCTTCTTTTCAACTTACAGCTTATATCGAGAGTCTCGCTGTCCTCGCTCTTGCCCACGGAATTCTGAACCTCGCATTTGACAATGGCATCGTGGAAGTTGCGCGTCACATTGCGTATCACCTGTACAGGTAGGAGATAAATGGATAGATAGAGAAGAAAAGAAGGGGAAACGATAAATAAATAACATAAAATAGAGTTAGCTGGGGATAATTGTGGGAACGCTAGGCCTTTCCGGTGGCAAGGTAACTGGTTTCAATAATTGCAAACATTATACAACATCGGCGGTAGCATTTTGATGGCAATAGTTGCTCTAATTATGCGCCAACTGGAATGTGGACCAGTTTTTTCTTTTTTTCAAACAACAAGAAGGGGGCGGGTTGGTAAAAGGGGGCGTAACGCCATCACTCACCATCTCTGTCTTTTGGCCGCCGTTGATCGGTTCGTCGTTGATGAACCAACGGTAACGGACATCACCGGGATTCGCATCTGCCCGGCACTCCAGACGCACCTGCGAGTGCTCCACGATCCGGGAACTGGCAGTGGCCAGGGCAGGGGAGGAGGAGGAGGACATGGTACTGGAAACGGAGCCATGGCCATGACCGGAGACAGGTGCTCCTCCAGGAAGCAGGCCAATTACATTAACCTTCACCTTGGGCGCATATTTAACCTGGAACAGAGGAAAAGATTTGCTTTATTTAGTATTTTTTTAGTCTTAAATCAGTCTTATAATATCCAAAACTATCCAGGACTAAAGGTCCTGTAGGAACCCTTAAATTATTCTCCAAAAAAATGCAGCATTTTGAGGCCTTTTTCGAGATTTACTCAAGGGAATGCGTTTCTCTCCTCTTAGGGATTTTTCCCTGCCAGTGCCTCATCGAAACTAAGCCAATGACAGGTCCTTGGTCCTTGGTCCTTGGTCAATAGCCGACTCTCTTCACTTTCACACTGAAACTTCAGGCGGCCTTGCCTTTATGTCGAGGCTTGAATTAGCCCGTCAGTGTCGTGCCATGTCCGGCACAAAAGTCCATTCAAAAAATCGCCATCGCCATCCCCATCGCCAGGACGCCCCTGGGGCTCCCCTTTACAACCCGCCCCCCTTATATCCCTCAAAGGACTTCCGCATCACGTAAAATTGATAGTAGGCTCTCTCTTTCATGCATACGTTAGATAAGGCAGCCGCAGGGCAAGCGATACACTCAGAAAAATTTCCTTTCTATTGAAAATTGTTTTGGAAAAAAAGTTATATATCCCAGATTGACTTTTTAATAAGTTTTTTTGTTTAAAAAAATAGGAACTAAATTTTCTTTAGTATAAAAATTCAGAAAAGCACCTCCCTTGGTCCCATGGGAGGGCTAGAGCCTAGAAGGGGTTACCCCTGAACTTTAACCGGAAAACTCACCTCGACACGTATTTTCGCCGAGCGGTAAGTGCGGTCCGCCGTATTCTGCGCCTGGCACGTAAAGTTCGTGTTGTGATGCTCCTTTTTGGGTGTCAGCCGGAGAACGGACTTGGCCGTGTAGCGTCGCAGATCCGGAAGCGGAATCACCGTATACTCAATGTTATCCGTGAGAACGTTGCCGAGGCCATCAATCCATGTAATCTGACGGATGAAAGAGAGAGAGAGAGAGACGTTTGATAGAGACGAGGAGGGATTAGTGGGTGGGCTTCTGGTAGGATCTGGTTACGCCGGATTGCGGTTCATTGTTTGTTCGATTAGCCGGGCTAACAGGCTAACGGGCTAACTGGTTGGCCAACTGACTGCCGGGATTTTCGGCAGCGAGCTGCCATGATTTTTTTTTAAAACAAAGCCTACAAAAAAGTCTATTTCGTGGTTTTTTTTTGTGGGAAAAAATTTAGATGACCTGAATACTGAGAGAAATTAAAGGTAGTTACGGGTTCTGAAAGATTTCTGGATATTTTTTAAGGAAAAAATTTCCAAACTAGACCTTTTTAGTGTCCTGCCATCAAGGACTTTCGATTAAATAGACTTTTTTGGGGCTTTTAGGACTTAGAAGTCGAGTATTCTCAAACCTACCTCGGCAGCTGGCTTCCCGCCAACGGAAACACATTCGATCTCCACTTTGCGATCCTCGGTGGCATAGATGACATCGCCCTGGGTGATTTTCGGAGCCTCCGGCGGCACAAGAACTGTCAGACCGGCGAAGGTGGACCGGATAGCGGGCTGTCCCTCGGGACCGGGACTGACTTGGCACTGATAGCGGGCATCGTCGTCCAGCATCACCGGGTAAATGTCCAGCGAGTAGTCGCCCTCCTCATCGCTGCCCACCATGGCGTACCGCTCAAAGCCGCTCAGGTCGCGGGAGGTGCCCAGGCCAAAGTCATCTTTAGTCCACTGGAGGGTGCCCTGTTTGTTGACCACCCGGCAGGGCAGGGTCACTCTGGCCCCCACCACGGCCGTCTGGTCCTGCGGCTCCATGGCGAACCTCTGGTTCTGGTAGCTGGTATAAGGCGAGCTCTTGGCCAGCCCGAAAATTGTGGCCAACAGCAGGAGCTGTGGCATCGCGACCCCCAAGTCCTTCATTACGGACCTGGAATTGGAAGGAAAATAGTTTGTTTTTATTTCAAAAACTTGTCTTGCGAAACTCTTAACAAAAATATCGATAAAACCGGAACAACCCTGATTAAGTATCTTGATTTTCGATTTGTTTTTCTTATTTTTTTATTTTGTTTTTGAAAACCTTGAGCTGGCGCCAAAATTGTCTTTTCTTTATGTTCACATATGTTTCTATTTATTTATTTATTTATTTGTTGCTTGTTTTTTGTGTCTTGTGTGTGTCTCTGACGGTTTTTTATATACGCTTTTGTTGAGCTTTGTTGCATTATATTTTTTTATAGCGTTTTGTTGAACAAATTTCTGGTAAGGAGGAGGGTTTGGCAACAGCAACGGCAAAGGCAACAATTGTGTTTTGCTTCAGGGTCTTATTACTTATTATTGTTCGTTTATTGTGTTTTCTGTTAGCGCGCTTGTTTTTTATAACCATTTTTATATTCATTCGCGTTTTATTTGGTTTTATTCATGTTTTCCGAGCGCAGACAGCGCCAAAGAGTACGTGAGCCCCAGAAAGCGAATTACATTCAAATTAGTCAAAGGCCCGAAACCAAAAAAAAGGCTTAAGGCTATCAAAAAATAAAAGAGTTTAGGATACAAAAAACTATAAAAATCTTGCTGAAATATTCCGCAAAAACTGGAGTGTTTCGCTCATTCATTCGAGCCTTGATTGGCTAAATAATCTTGGCTCTTTATCTCTAATCAATTTCAATACAATTTCTATTTAGAGCTCTCCATTTAAGTAGATTTGCGTAATAAATTTCATTGAAATCTCAAGCAGTCTAGTACTAAACTACATTCTTCCCCTCCTAGTTCGATTTTTCCTGCATTTTCCAGCTCGTCTTACAGGTGCTCTGATGGTGCTTGGCTTGGAATTTTCTCACGCATTTTATTCTACAGAGTTTAGGGTTTTCTCCTCGAGCTCGGAGGTTCAAGACTTCCGTCTGTCTAATTTCGTTTTCTTGTATTTCTAGTTACTTGTCGCTATTATTTGTTTTTATTGCATTTATACGGAAATTGGCGCCTTTCTCATACTCGGACACACACTCGCCCGTCTCGAATTATAACCGAAAATGATATAATAGAGTATAGAGTAGAGAAGAAATCCATAAAAAATACTCGTACAAGTATAACCCAAAAAAGATGCAAACGGAGGCAAAAGATTAGCGAGCTTCCGTCGAAAACCGGAAGGGTCGAAAATTACTCAAAATTAGTGTTGAAATCTCTGAAAAATCTCTGGAGTTTTGGATGGTTGGAGTCTGTGGGAGAAATCCCTCGAAAATCCGAAAATAAAATCATAGAAAACGATAATTTGAAATGCGTTTGCCAAGCCAATTAAAACCGATTTTTAGACACGCTCATCGAAAGGGTTTCCTTGGCCTTTTTTATGGCCCATAAAGGTTCGGTTTCACCAGGTTTCAGTTTTTTTTTAAAGAAGTGTTGATTACTTTTACCTATCAATAGCAGAACTTTTGGGTTTAATGGGAGTTCGAGGCTTAGGATTTATGGGGGAACTTGATTTTATGCCTAAAGCCTGGGGAAAAGTGCTGATTAATTGGATAAGATAGAAATTGATTCGAGTATTTACATTTCAGGGAGGCTGGAGGTTGGATTTGAAAGCGATTTTCGCATAAAAAATATAACAGAAACCGATTTCGGATTCGGATTCCTAAGAGGAGCAACGATAATGAAAGGTAAGTCTTTTAGTATTTTCTCAACAATAATAAGTACTTTTCGACATATTTTACCCTATTTTGAGTATTTTATTTCCCTGTCACTGTCTCATATGTGAAAATTGCTCTAAAGAATGGAAAACCATTCGGAAAAAAAGTAGAAAAAGTGTGGGAGAAGTTGCTCGCTCGGCCTTACAATACAAATCACTTCACTCATTGGCCATGTCCAAGACTTAACAGTAGCAGCTGCAACTTGGCTAGAAAGCACCCTCCCTGACCCTCTTCTTCTCTGGCTATTTCCTTCTTGGCCGGAAAACTAAAGCTCAAGTTCCCCACCTGCCCGAAAAACAAGAAAAAAAAACTTTGCAAAGGCAAAGCCGAGTGTTCAATATAAATTTTTCAAAGTTATTTGTACCAGGTGGGCCTTTCTTTATTGATTTATGAGAGCCACTTCAACGTGCTTAGAAGGAGCTAAAAAGCACTGAAAACAAAAAAGTTTTCATCATTCAAGTATTTCGTTGATAATTAAATATTCGTTGTAGCTTAGTTTTTTTTTTTTGTATAAAAAGTATAAAAAAAGGGGAGTATAAAAAGGGGAGTGGCCGGGCTGGCAGTTAAACTGTAAATGACAAAAGTCGCGTCTCGCGAAGGAAGCCGCACATCCGCTGCAGCTTGCATCTAATAACCGAAGCGAACCAAACGCTGGCGATAATAATGCGATCGGGGAAACTGGTTTACCTTTGGAGTGGAGTGTAGTGGAGTGGAGTACACTGGCCAGCAGGTAAATAATTAATGCTGAATGCTGTCAGTGATGAGCAGATTGTGGGTCAACGGGGGGATTACTTGATACTCGATTTTGGAGTAGGATTATGGATTTGGAAAACCTCTTTCAAAGACTTTATTCCGCTTAAAGAACTCTAATATTGTGAAACCTTCTTTTAGAAAGGAATCGCTTTTGAGAATTATGATTTATAAAAATAAAGCTTTTCCTTTGTAAATCTGTTTAAACCTTTCGTGACACGAGCTGGTCGAGAAGACAACTTGATCTCGGGCGTTGCCTTAGCACCTGTTCCCCGATTCCAGTTGCACTATAAATATCACAACAGATGCTTGGTTTGTGGCATTAAAGGATGCTCGATGTGGCATATTGGATGCTGCGATGCTGGGTTGCTGGGATGCTGGGATAAATGCAGCTGCAACTTGTGGTCGCTTCGACCAAGAGC
Source organism: Drosophila ercepeae (assembly GCA_018150545.1). NCBI lineage: Eukaryota > Metazoa > Arthropoda > Insecta > Diptera > Drosophilidae > Drosophila > Drosophila ercepeae. Next base: position 7,382,592 of record JAECWL010000197.1, read on the forward strand.
TGGTATCTCGCAAAAATACAGAAAAAAAAACAGCATAAAAGGCAGCTGCAGAAAGGAAGCCCGTTGGCCGGGGAAGTGACTGCCAACTACCAACTTGCAACTTGCAACTTGCAACTAGCGACTAGCGACTTCCAAGTGACTGACAAAACAGGCCACAATATCCCCTCGATAGATCCCCCCTTCCTGCCATGGAATCCCCCCGTATCGAATGGATTGGTTCGGAGTCGAGTGTTCGGGGCCCGAAGTCGAGATTTATGTGTGATAAGCGTCGCCTGAAAATAATTACTGCATCTGTATCTTTGTATCCGAGTATCTGAGTATCTGAGTATCTGAGTATCTGAGTATCCGAGTATCTTTGTATCTGTGTATCTGACTGAGCTGCGAAAATTGAAAACTGGAGCGGAAAACGTTCGAAGCGGAAATGTTGCTTTTTTTTTCTCAGTCAGTGAAGTTTTTTTCGATGATTGGCAGCAAGGGGTTAAGAACGGGTTAAGATTGAGAAGCTAAACGCTTTGAAGGTGCGAGAAATGCATAAAAGGCCATATTCCATAAAATCACGTTCCCATAAATATCTCTTTTTCCGCAAAACTTCCGCAAAAATAATAAATAAAAATCAAATAAAATCCCTCGAACATCCGGAAAGTTTCGCTTTAACTGAAAAAGGTGTCCCCGTTGATCTGAAGTTTCGGCAAACAACTCAACTTTGAAAAACTCAACTTTAACTGTCAGTTAAAGTGTCGACTGTACTTGAGAGCCGCACACAGGTTGTCCCTGTCGCACACTCACACACTCACACACACATGCAAGTGCCCTTAGGGACCGGTTAACCCTTTACCAAAAAAAATCAAAATAAAAAATTGGGGGAAAAAGGAGAAAGCTGAAGGAAAAAAAAAGCTTGGTCAAAAGGATGGCTACTTAAAGGACTTTTGCTGACAAAATGGAAAAGGCAACAAGCAGAAGGGTGACTGAGACGGGAGGGGGAGTAAAAAGGCCTAAAGGATATTGGTCGAAGGTCCAGAGTTCAGCAAAGATTAGGACAATTAAAAAAGGGAATGCTTAACAATTAAAATCAATTTGTGCGTGTGTCCTGTTTCCTCTTCCTCCCTCTTTCTGTCTTGCTCTGTCCCTTTCCATCACTATCTTGCCATCTCTTTCGAAATCCTGTTGACAATTTGTTTGCTCGAACAAATCAAGTAAAAGGCAACGGCTAAGTGGCAAAAGGAGGAAGCCAGGACCAAAGTCAAAGTCAAAGGATGAGGCCTTCATGCTAAGGATTCAATTTAGTGCTTGCTCTCCCCTTCTCTTTTTAGTCCTTTATGTTGTCCTCCCTCTCACTCGCGCCCACTCGCTCTGACCATCTCTGATTAGGAGACAAATGTGTGTCCTGGGGACAGAAAAGTAAAAAACGAAAAAAAAACGGAGAATCTCTCTCTGGGTCCCATTTCCAGTGTCAATAAAAAGGCAACGGACAAAAAATAAACTTAAATCGCCTATTAATGGCCCACACACACACATACACGTTGAAGGACCTTTTGGCCAGTTTTCGAATTGACAAAGTCAGCAAAAGTTAAGAGAACAAAAAGGTCATCTTTCATTCTTAAAAGGGAGTTTCGATAATTATCGAAATGGTTAGGAAATATATAAAGGGAAATACAAAAGGATTCGGAGAACTTTAAAGGTTGAATAGTTTTAGGAAATCCTGGTTCCATTTATTGATATATTTAGTTATAAAATGTAAACGAAAGTTCATCAAAAACTTAGCAAGGCCACAGAAGAAACCTCTTTTTTTTTAACAAATTTCTTTAACCAAAAACTTGCTCATTAATATTCAATCAATTTTATAGCTTAATTAAAGCCATCGACATTTTCAATAATTTTTCAAAATTAGCTCCCTCTCCCCTCGATTTCATAACTTTAATCGAATCAGGCATGGCAAGTCGGGCTTTAATATAATTTAACCAAACTGCAAGTCAACCAGAAAAGCTTTAGCTTTAGAGCCAAGAACGAGTTAAGTTATTCATCAATTCTGCAGGCTTCAAAAGCAAAATTGTTAACCGGGTTGGGGTATATAATCAAAGCCATCTGGGTTCTGGGATCGGGAATCTCTCGGATCTCGGAACGATCTGGCTCTCATTAGCATAATTCTAACATAATTCCTGACATGGCCGGGCATAAAATTATGAAACGAACTCATAGCCACCCGAGATGAGAAACTCCAAATATCAAAAAAGACAACAACAAGATATGTAAAGGAGAAGATTTTTATATACAATATATATATATATATATATATACAGATTTTTTGTTGTGGGGAATGGAGCAGAGCAGATCGAATGAAAGTTGCTTGGCCACATCGGAGCAGAATTTCAATCAGTAAATTGAACACCTGAACTTAACTGATTTCGTGGTTGTTTTTGTGTTTTTTGTGTGTGTGGTTTTCAGTTTTTTTTTTGGGTAGAAGAGCAGCCGCAGCAGCAGCAGCAAAACAAGTTAAAGTCGAGCAGCAGGAAATTAAGCCAGACCAGGCCAAGACACAAGACACTGCAACAATGACAAGACGATGGGGAGCCAAAAACCGAAAAGTTTTCGATTTTTCAGGCCAGAGATCTCGGACCAGAGGCCGGGCCGGGCCGGGCTGGCAGCTTCTCCACTTTGCGTTTAGCATTTTTTTCAAATTCATGTTTATGGTTTTGTATTACAAGCGATCGACGATGGCGACCAGTCGGGGGATTTGTGGTATAACTTTAAGCCTTATTAACATTTTTATGCTCCATTCGAGTTCCATTCCATCCAAGTCCAAGTTCGCCCACACACCGACATTTCACGTTGCCTTCTTTTTGTTTCTCTCCTCTTTTTTTTTTAGTTTTTTGTTATTTTATTTTTTCGTGTGGGCCGCCACATTGACATAGATCGATCCAATCCAATCCCCCAGCCTCAGACCCATACCCCATACCCATACCCAGACCAAAACCCAAAAACCCCAGCTATTGCTAAATAGTAAAAAGACATCAACGATTTCGAAAGAGTTTTTTAGCTGCCGCACTTGACCAAAAAAGAGTTTCTGGGGGTTTTAAAAACGGAAAGTTGATATTTCTCAAAAATCAGACTTTTTTTAAGCACTTGATAGGGTATATTTTAGTCATTTTCTAACCGATTTCAAAACAAAATACCATTCAGGAATCAGGGCTTTAGTCTGCTTCGATCTGCATTAAAAATTCAGATAAACGGAACAAAAAAAAATTTAGCCAATTTTTGAAAATTTTGAAAGGGGTACCCCTTATGATTTTTTCAAAAAATCGATAAAATTTTTTTGTTCTACTTTTACAATCTTTCGATGCAGATTTCGAGGGAATAAATTCCTGATTTAAAAATGGTATTCCTTTTCCAAATCCGATGAAAAATGTAGGAGATATTCCCAAAAGAGTGTCTTAAAAACATCAATTTTGGACAAGGTCGATTTTCGAAAATTTTGAAAGAAATATTTTTTTATCCATATTTCGAATCTTTGGATGCAGTTTAAAGGAGACTAAAACCCTGATTCAAAAATGGTATTCCGTTTCAAAATCGGTTAGGAATCAGATCAGATATTCGAATAAAACTGTTTCAAAAATGGACATTTTCAAAATACGAGAAGTTTCTCATTTTTCCATCCTTTCTAGGGATATTTTTGCCATTTTGTATCCGATTTTGCTCGAATGTCCTTTTCTCATCTTCATAATAAGGATAAATTGATAGAAAAGCTGTAAAGCTATAGATTCGATTTGAAACTCACTTAAATTCGATGTCAAACTTAACAAATTGAATTTATTTAACCTTAAATAGAAAACAAACATTTCTATTTATTTTCAAGTACTTTCAACTGTACTAACTAATCACGAAAACACGTTTCATTGACCATAACTGAGTTTCCCATAGAAGAGAGTGTTTATATTTCGAATTATCATCCACAACGACAATTGCCTGACCAAAAAAACGAAAAAAAAAACAACCATAAAGACTCCCCTGTAAGCCTCACCTGACAGCTGTCACTGTTTTTTTTCGGGTTACCTGTGTGTCGCCCCCTGAAAAGCCTACAAAACCCCGAAAACCCCAAACACAAGCCGAACCCGAAGCCCGAAAAAAATAAACAATCTCCGTTGGCTACCTCATCGCGGGTTTTATATTCTTTTGTCCAAAGCGTCCGGGACCGTCAGTATTCCCCATTTCCTTCTCCCCATGCGGCTAATTGAGTTATATCTACTGCAGTCGATTGCAGGCCCCCCCTCTCTAAAAAATTGGTATAAAAAAAAAGGAAAATATAAATCGGAATAAAACGGAAAACGAAGGAGAAGAAACCTATTTTAAATCGTCAGAGAAGAGACTCCACACGGAAATCAATTCAATAAATAAAATCGGGAGACCTTTCCCATACAGGTTTTTATTATTATTAGTTTGCTTTTTTTTCTTCTCTTTTTCGAAAATGCACTGAAAATGCATCGAAACTATTAGAAAAGGGCAATAATAATGAAAAGAAACACAGAAGTACACAGGAAAAAATATTTATTTTCAATTATATAACTTTATATCTTTTTTTTCGTTTCTTAAAAGATAGTTACTTATGAGATACATTTTGCAGATACAATTTTCAACCCACTCCCTTCTATTTTCATTTTGATTGCCTTTGTGGTCGACCGTTACACGGGTGGGTGTATCTGAGTATCTGAGAGTAACCTATGTATCTCTATCTTTGTATCTGAGTGCGGTCACAATAGAAAAAAAACGAAGAAAAAAAAACGACAACAACTGGCGACACCTTCGCTCGCCTTCCTCTAACTAAATCCGATTATAACTAATTATTGTGGACTCTCCGAACCCGAGACGGCAAATAGATAAAATAAAGGCTAAGAGGGCAACCCACCAGGGTTGCCACACTATTCTCTTCACCAGCCAAGGGCTTGGCGTGGGCTATTCTTATTTTTTCTTTATATTTTTTTTATCAGATTTTGTAGTTTTTGTTGTTGCCAGTTGGAGGTTATAATGTGAGGTGCTTGGTTTTCTTGTTATTATTATACATTATATATTGTACATAGTACATAGATGTTTCTATATATTGAAACTTTTCTTGGTATACTATTTAGTATCTTTAGAGTTTAAAACTCACCTTTAACCCTTTCTTAGAGTGAGCAAAAGTCTCACAGCTGCTCCTGTCAAGTGTCACTTTCTCACTTTCTTCCTTTGGCTCTGCCTTTCTTTTGGCCTCGAGATCTGGAAATAATGAAAGGAAATTGTTAAGACAAAGCCAGACATGAGCGAGATTATTAATTGAATTCTTGTTTCTGTGATGTTTCAGCGATGCCTTTGGTTATGTACTTTTTGAATTAATTGTTTTCGCTAATGCTTCTTGTGTTCTCGCTACACTGGGCAAAAAAAAGGGTATTTTTTGTATTATTTCCCTTCAAGAGTAACTATAGTTCGCTGTAATTTCATTTGTTTTTATTTTATTATTATTTTTGTTTTGTTTACCGGCTGTTCTGGCCATATTCGTCTTCATCTTGGCCATAAACACGCACAGGCCGTGTTCGCCGGAGACGGAGACGGGCTTCCGCATTCATTGCTCTTTTATAGGGCACAAAATGTTTATTAGACATTATGTGTCCGCAGACCCCCCCCTAATATCCTTTTATCCTGGCGGACCAGAGGAGCAAAAAAAAAAACTTACAAGTAATCACGCATATTTCGCATAAAAACTCAACTATCGACATTTTTATGCAAGTTCCTTTCATAAAGGAGCAAGTAGTCCTTTTTTCTAGTTCATTTCCTATTATGATCTTTTTTTCTTGTTTTGTTTTCGGTAATTGTAGTAATGAAAATTTATGAAACATAAATACTTCAAGGGTCCAGTAATTTATTAATAATTAAAGTTAACTTTTCTGGCTAAAGTTTAGAAATAAAATGATAAAAAATATTATTGAATGCAGATTGAAAGCCTATTAGTTTAGATCAGAAATTGTTTGTCTAATGGCTTTGCCTCGAATCATATTTTTTGCCGGCATGCAAGGGAAGCCAGAAACAAATTGAAAAATTGATGCCGGCATTAGAGGAGGTTAGAGTAGAGTCCCCCCCCTTGGAAAAAAGGGGGGTTGTAAATGTAACCGCAGTTGGTTTGTAGCAGGGCCCCCCTCCATGGTATGCAGTTTGATAAAGCGGCGGACATGATTCATGTAAGGTTCCTGGGCTGGCTATGCTCTCGATTATATCCTTGCATGCCTAAGGACCTCCGTAGATACACAAATACCCAACTACACAGACAAAACATGCAATACAATACAAATAAAAAATACATACACGGAAAGAGTACAAAACGTGTGTGGCACGAAAGCCGAATCAGGCGATTGTCTCTCCTTTTTTCTTTTTTTATTCCCCGTATTTTTTGGTTAATGGTGGTAGGTAGGTAGGGGGGCAAGGATAACAGTAGTAGGAGTAGGAGTGGGTTGGTGGTGCTTTTTTGAACGCACTCCTCAGGACAATAACGGGACAGCTGGAACGGAGCTCCGAATGTGGCAACAAGCGTTAAGTGGTTGCCTGTTTGTCGCTCGTGTACTTGGAAATGTTTTACAAATTCAACAGCAGATTGAAAACCGGGGAGCTATCTATAAAACCCCCCCTTGATACTCTATATAAAAACCATCCCCTCGGGCGTTTGTCATGTCAGCTGTTTTCCTCGAAAGTCAGCTGCTAATTTAATCACAAAAAAAACGAAAAAGAAATCCTCAGCGGGGGTGTACCGCCTGGATGGATGACTCATAGCCTCATAGCTCTATAGCCTGGTAGAAGGGTGGCAGGATAACAAAATCGAAACTTAAACTAGCGCACAGCCTGAGGGGGATTTTTTGATATCCAAAATGCCCAAAAAAAAAAGGAGGAAAAGCCAGGGGGTGGTTGCATAATGAGTCATGCTCGAAATGAATTATTTATTAGAAGAATTGGACTAAAAATGTATGTTTTAGTGTCAAGTAGGAGGATGTACTTCGCAAGGTTGAAATATAAATATTAATTTTTAGGATTTTCCTATCACAACTTTAACATTCCAATCTTGTGGGACTTCCTTTCGGACTTTTGTTTTTTTTAGCCACATAAACCACAAATATTCCATATGGCTGAGAAGCAACAACATCTTCTTTGTGGGACTTATCTAAATGGCATTTTATTTCTGGCTCTGGGTTCTTAACTTGTTCTTGTTTATCTTACGGATACATCTTCCCCTCTTCCTGGGAGAGGAACTGGGAGGGAAAATTCTGCGGTCAGAAGTTGTCAGTTGATAAAAATGCCAGAGCCAAAGTCAACGATAGCCCCAAATCCACTTTGGCTAAATGTAAATATTAAATTTGCGCATAAAAATAATATGAGAGGGGGCAGAGGGTCTTGTCTCTGTTGAAACTAAAGTGAATCCACAAAGGTCCTGGTTTCTGGTTGCCAAAAAACGAAGAGAAAGCGAAGAAAAGGCAAGACATGAGCTCGTCGAGCCATAAAAAGCTGACTGCGGCACCACCATGAAGTGCTAGCCAAGGTCCTGGTCTCGAATTCGCAATTGACGCGCCACGTTCTTGTCGGGGATACAAAAAAAAACCATTGCCCAAAAAAAAAATGAAACTCTAAGATACAGATAGAAAATGAAGCTGAAGCCGGAGCTGATGCTGAAGGGGGGAACTCCATAATAATTTTATGCGCTTCCAAAAAACTTCCGTTCAGTCATTGCGTTGTGTTTCCGCTCAAAAAAAAAAACGAAAAAACGAAGCAATCGCAAGTTACTTTACTTTTTTTTTTTGGTACTTTCCTAGAGACCAGATCGTGATTAAGTCGAAAAAGTTTATTATTTAAATTGTATTTGATTTGGAAACTTAATGGAAGTCCAAAGAAATGTCAGAAAGAAAAAAAACTGATAACTAGAAAATGATAAATGAAAAATGAATTAAATTATCATAAATATTTCTACCAAAAAATCTTACTAATGTTAAAGGAAAAGCAATATTTCTTTGTCTTTTTTTAGTGGCAACCTTTTAGATTTTTCTTATGTTTTTTTCTAACCAGAACTTAAAAAAAAGACCTCCCACAACACGCTGTCATCTCTAAACGGTTTCTTCTCTAAGCTGTGTCGCTCTCCTCTTGGCCAAATTGCCATAGAAATGTTGTAGGCTCTATTTTTTAGGTTTTTTATTTTATTTTTTTGCAAGTGGCAAGCTTTTCCTTTATGGTTCCTGTTTGCTGGCTGCCTTGGCTTGATTTTTCAACTTCCGCGGGTACTGGGGTGGCTGAATGAATGAATACGCCAGCCAAGGAGTGAGTGAGTGAGTGAGTGAATGAATGAATGAATGAATGAATGAATGAATGTTCAATTGTCACTTCCGTCAGACGGGCCAAGCGGAGTTCGAGCCAAGAAAGGGAAACCCACACACACACTGGTGGGTGGATGAGTGGGTGGCTTAGTGGGTTGAAAGGAGCGACAACGCGTCAACATTGTTGCTGGTGAGTAGGAAAAAAATAGGGGGAAGAAAAACCAGCGGAGGTTCGGTTCGGAAAAGCGTTTGGAAAAGCGGGGGCCAAACGAGTAATGACATATTCAAACGCAGCGCGAACTTGACGACGCCCCAAAGGAGTGAAGATGTTCCACACCAAAAAAAAAGGGGAAAAAAATAAGAAGAAAAAGCAGGCAGGGGGGGACTTCAGGACTCCACTCCATACCCGAAAGGGAAACTGAGCAGAAGAAGCGTTGCCAGACATTTCTGACAAAGCTGGCGACAAGGACGTACACTTGTAATAACACGGAAAGGATATTGTAAAACATTTTCATAAGTTCTCCCAATTTCCAAGCTCGTTTTTTCTCCTCCTCCTCTCCAAGCTAAAAGTATGCAGTTTGTGTTCAATTGCTGATGAGAACGAAAAGGGGGGTCTTACTTGTAAGATACTTTGGCCAAGAAATTGATAGGGGTTTATATTTATATTAAAAATATAAGGAATTAGACTCTTGGATTCCTTAATTAAATTATTCCCCGAAGAGTATCCCTGCTTCCGATTCATTCTTCATTTTCTAGACAATTCCATGGGCCATATGGCGTAAATTTCTGGACTTTTTGTTCGCTTTTTCGAGTGACTATTGTGCGGCATTCAATGTCCGACAATAAGGAAATTTTATGCCCATTTGAGCTGGCTTTTAGCCCCATCCCAGCCCCGGGGATTCCTCATTCCAATTCCTATTCCCATTCCCAGCCTCTTCCGTTTTAGACTAATTTGATGTTTGTCCCCATTCGAGCTACGAGCTACGAGAGTTTCTTGATTTTTTCCGGATTCTGGGTCTGGGTCTGGCCAACCCCCGAAAAGTCAAGGGAATGCCTGGAATCCACACATGGCCTGGCCACTTCTAATTTTTTTTTTCCATCTCCCCTGACTCAACCCCTGGGCTGGCAAACCCTCTTCAAGGCGATGGCACACTTCCACTCGGCTCTCTCACTCACTTCGGGATTCAACTTTTCCCATCAATGACTATTAATTGGCATTTTCAATGGGTGGAGGCGGCGGCTGGGGATGGTCTCCTGGAGGAGGGCATGGCACTTGCATTAAGGCGGCAGCGGCAGCGGCAGCGGCGGCGCCATTAAAGCTCATCAAAAATGCAGGCCAAAGTGGAGCATAGAACTTTGGCAAGGGGCTGGGGCTGGGGATGGGGATGGGGAGCACTTTTAAAATGCCGCCTCTCATAGATTCTCATTTTCCATTTGCCGTTGCCAAGCCACCCCGCGTCTATGAAAAGTGCTCTTTTTGGGGTCACCATCCCCGCATCCCTGCATCCCAGCATTCGGGGTCACCCTGCCCCCTCCTAATGATGATGGCTTGACAAATATTTATTGCTTAAGCATTTGAGTGCAAATATTTTAATTAGTCTGGCGACAAGGCAACAAGAGGCCCACCACAATATCTTCCAAACCGAGAGATGGAATCTCTCCCACATGGACGGACGACGAATGGACCAGATGATTGGAGATGGAAATGGGAATGGGGCTTGGAACTCCTCTACTGATGAGACTTAATGAACTGCAAAGCGGCTTTCAATTGTCTTCAATTAACCAAATTAACCAAGGGATAAATTGTTTGCCCTTCTTCCAATTTTTTATTACCATTTCTATATATTCTTAATGAGATGAGATGGGAAATTCGTTAAGATCGGATAGATGGAAGATGCAATCATATTTTGAGGTGAATAAAAAGCAAGCCAATAAAAAGGCTTGACAACTCATTAAACCCCAAGAAAGCCTTAAGAAAAATATGAAAGGGAGCCACAACCGTCAAAATCAGAGGACTCTACGACGATGCAGGGAGAAACTGTCAAAAAGTCTGACAGCTCGACTCTCAAGGTGAGCACAAAACACGACACAACACAGCACAGCCAAGGAGCCAAAGGGTTAAGGGGTTACAGGGTTAAGGGGGTAAACGGGCTACCGAACATAATTTGTGGCATGCAAAGAACTAACAAAGGGGGCGAAATTGAAAAGGAAAAATAAGTTTCGACATGCTGACGAGGACGCGTCAAAACGATCCAACAAATCGATATAAAAAGGAGGAGAAACATATATATATACTCGATATATATATATGTATATACTGTTGCAAGTTGCGACATGAGCATGTTGCACTTCCTGCCACACCCCCTGCCACAACCCTGTCGATTGTTTCGGACGTTTTTAGCAATTTGCAATGCCAGCAAATTGGGCCAAATTATAAAATCCAAAAAAACAAAACACAAAACAACAAAAAAGGACGAGAGGCAGCAGGCTAAGTAAAAAGTTATCAGGCACTTGAAGAAATTAATCGAAAATAAAAGAAATAAATAATAAAATATATAGTTTTGAATAAATTTGTCTCCAAAAAAAGATTGCTTTTAGTCTCAAGAAAATATTTAAAACCAAAAAAGGCTTTTGAGGCCTAATTTTTCCAAGTGCACTAAAAAGCAGAAGCAGATTGAAACTTTGCTTGCTTTTTTAATGACGAGGGACAGGTGCGTGAACCTGGGCATGTGTGAGTGGGTTTTTGTATCTGTGTCTTGGCGGAGCTTCTGGGCCTTCTGCAGCTTCCCAAAAAAAAGTCTCATTTCTTTCTTTTCTTCAAAACTCAAGCCGCAAGCTACATTTTTTTCGGAACTCACAGCTGGCGGCAGAGGTTTTGTTTTTGGGTTAAAAAAAGGAAATCATTTTAGGGAATGATTCCTGATAATTAAAATATATAGCCGTTGCAATTTATGTCTTTTTTTGCCATAAATATCTCAGTATTTTTTATAAATAATAAATATTAAATAGAAACCCGTTTTGAATCTTTCCTTCTAGTTTTAGAAATGCTAATCGTTATCCGATTTGTAATTTCTTGCTTGAAAATAAATCATAAATCATGCAAAAGTAACAAAGAAAAAAGAGATAAAATCTGTTAAGCAGAGCACTTTTTTGTATCTTGTTTTTTATTTGAAAGATGCTTTAGGGTGGAATGGAACCAAAAACGCCAAAGAAGTTAATTAAAAGACTTCAAGATCATTAAGATAAACGAAGAACCAAAAACACCACAAAAGATTTGTTTGAGAAACTATTTCAAATAATTAGATTTATTTTTCAAATTAAATACAAGTCGATATCCATTTAATCCGGTAGTAGGATTTATATTTCCTTAAGCCAATCCACACACAAATATAAATAAATAAAAAACAGGAAAACACCAACGCCAAAACATGAAAAAACCGACAAAAAACAGGCGAAATGTCAAAGTGCCTAAAGTGAGCCAACTTCAAAGCCAAAAGTATTTTTTTTGTGGGGGTTTTCTGGGGAGGGGATTAAGCCAACAGTATTTTATAAACAAAATCAAACGAAAAGGTCAACATAAGGGAGCAGCATTGCACTTTTCCTTTTTTTTAATGGAAAATGAAACTTTAACAGAATATTGTTTTAAAAAAATAAACACTTTTTTGTACTCACAATTTTTTTTTATATCTTTAACTTTAACAATAATAGTATTCAAGTTTAAATATATTCTTTATATATATTGGAAAATATATATATTTTTTTTAATGAACAATCACAAGCACTTTTCCATAATCATGGTTTTGTTAATTTTTGTTTCGGTTTCGGTTTCGGTTTTGTTTGAATTTTTGGTTAGCTCTTGTAATTAATCCATTTTTTATAAACACTTCAGGCACTGGTAATCCACACCAAAAAAGATACTTTATGTAGGTTTATTTTTTCACACACAAAAAAAAAAGTGTATAATTTATTTTTTTTTAACTTCGTTTTTGAGTTATTTTTAATGATTGTTGTGGAAGGCGTTGAATGTTTCGTCGTTTATTTCAAGTCGCCAGCCGCTCGCTGAGAATTGTATCTGCGAGATACTTTCGAGCCCACGAGATACTTTTTCGAGCGAACGAAACGGAATGCGATTCGCAGCCAAAGACTCGATTTTCCTTGGCCCGCGCCGGTTGCCTTCGAACAAAACAAAGCCAGCGAACATGTTGGCGGTGGTTCGAAGCGCTTGATTCGCCGTTAACAGAAAGCAACAGGGCCAACAGAGCCGGTTCGATGCAACCTCTGTTAACAAGGGTCGAGGTTCTAGAATTGTTTTTGAGTCAAAAAAAGGTTATTTTTGGGAAATATCTTTCAGATAAAAGTGTTTAGAAAAGCTAAAAATCGAAATTTACATTTTTGTAATCTAAAAAATGTATTAAGAGTTAAAGAATAACCCCAAGAATACCCTCTTCTTTGAGCCAATCTGGGCTTTTGGTTTTCCCTTGTCCCCACTTTGTTTCTTTTTTGTTTTTTTTTTGGCTTTTTCCCCAAAGACCGTACTTTACTTTGGACCATCTGCCGTGAAATGGCCTTAATTGCCAACTGATTTGCTGTTAGCAGCGCCACCTTCCGCCAAAAGTGTGGACCACCAACTGTTGCCTTAAAAAAAGATAAATAAAAACTTAAAAAAAATACAAAAAAAATGGGAAAAAGTTGGGGGAAAAAGCAATCCAGAGCTGTAGATTGAGATGAGTACGTGAAATTGGCCGCCGAGAGGTCAATGCTGTCCAAATGGCAGCTGTTCTTCAACTCTCTTCTCACCCACGACTCTGTCTTAAGTCTTCCGGCTCTTTATTCGGCTTAAGGTCTGACCCGAAGGCTGAAGACTGCAGCCTGGCAGCCTGAAGAATGCCAAAGAAGCGACATATGGTCGCACATTTGGCAAGTAATTTAAATAAGACTTTGTGGGAACTTTTCAACTTAAAGAAATTAAATCTAAATCTAAGCTTTAGGGTTCTAAAAAGTTTTGGTTATATTTTTTTTTGGTATTTTTGGGTGCGACTTGTTAATCAATCGACTGCATGATAAGTCGATTCGGAGATGGCCCATAATTGAATCGATACACAGGCAGCTGCGATCCATGAGATGCAGAGATACAAAGATACAAGAGATACAGAGATACACAGATACTGAGATAGAAGATTGACTGCTTGATGGGAAGATTTCGGCACTACGGAGACATGCGAAGACATTTCCCGTTGGGCAGACCAAAAATAAACAACTTCTTTCGGGGCTCTGAGGCGGGAAATTTATGGCACGATTGCTGCGAACGCAATTTAAACTACGCGTGTGAGGGAGGAGCCGCCGGAAAATTCAAGGGGAGTGTTGTGGGGGTGAGTGTTGGGGAGGGGGCGTGATGGAGTGTCGCGACGGTAGCGTTGCGTTGCGTTTTTCCTTCAATTTTCCGCTTACTTCGTCGACCCTCTTCGCGCCTCTTTCTTTTCTAGTTCGGGCACTTGGAGAAATGTTTATCTTTTTAGAAAGTTTCAAACTCCCCTCTTTAGGGTGAACCCCCGAAATTTCTCTCAGTGCAGAAGACGCTTCTGTTGGCCTCTGTGTAATTGTCATGTAATTTATGGCCCTCGTATGGGAATATCAATGCATTCTGCTCTAAATTTACACACAAAAAAAAATAAAAGTAAAAGATAAGGCCAACGAGGAAAGGCAGCTCTCTCCCTGTTTTCGGTTTCAATCGCGGCTCGACTTGTTTATAAACAATTTTTTTTTCGAAACCCTAACAAGGCAAGGCAGTTTGGTTTTCTTTCGTTTTCGAAGAGCAATTCGATAAGAAAGATCGATCTTCGATCCTGGATCCCCCATAAATTCTCGACTCCGATAGGCTTTGAAAATCTCAATCGGAGTATATTTTTTTATAGCCTTGTATTATATAATACAATAAATATGTTTCTACTTTATGAGGAAATCATTTAGATAGGATTTTATCTTGGACGTTTTTTATGGGTTTTCCTATAAAGTATTGTATTTTTTCCAATCAATTAATTCAGTTTTGTATTGAATATTGTATATTAAAGGAATTTGTGGAAACCTTAAGCCTGGCAACATGTTTCTCTCATTTTCGAAACTATTTCCTTTCAAGTTTCCCCTCAAAGTCCTGGCAAAAGCCCTGCCAATACAGAAGGGAATGCCTTTGAACCGTATTCGAGAAGTTAATCAATTTTCTATGCCCTCCAATCAAATTTAATCAGAACTTCCTGTACTCCTGTGCTAGAGACCCCTCTCCTGCATCCCCTGTCGTTTTAGTTGACAGTTTTCGATGCTCATTAAGGTGAAAGGGGCGGGGTTGGTAAGAGAACGGGGAGGGGCTGGTGGGGAAGGAAAACTCGTCATGGCAACTGCATGGCAAGATGCAGGCATTTTTCCGTCGCGGCTGGATTTTCTTTTCCATCACATTGTGTTGCCGTTGCCGTTGCCGTTGCCAGGCTGCTAAATATAAGCACTCAGACGTGTAGGTTACACAGTTTCGCATTGCCACTCCCCCTGCAACGTCCTGATCCGCTCCCCAACCTCCTCCTCCCCCCAAAACAACCCAAAATACCGATTTTTACATCTCCCGGACAGCTGTACTTTGGCACGCTTCTCCGTTTCCCCATTTCTTTTTTTCTCCTTTTCTCCAATTCTCCATTCTCAAATCCTGATATTCCCTGGAGAATGAGGAGGGATGGGGTTTTTGGGGGGTTGGGCGGGGCGATATTCAAGGGCAAGAGACACCGCCAATCTCCTCCAGGAGCGGAAAATCCGTTGCCAGGCTGCCTTTGCCTTCGTCTTTCCCCCCAAGGCGCTTCGAACTATTTTTGAACGTCTTTTTTTTTTTTTTTTTGCAATTCTAGAAATTAAAGGGAAGGACTCCATTTTTTTTAAAACATTTTAAGCTTTAAAAAAGGGATTCTATATTATTTTTTATTTCGAAAAAATATGAAACTCTGGAAAAATATCTAATAGGGGTTTACCATATCGACTTATAGACTAGAACTTTGCAGTTAGTCCCCCCCTTTTTATATCCTGCCCTCTTTTTACCCCCCTCCCCCCCTCTAGATTTTCAGAGGCCAATGCCAACGTCTGCTTTTATGTGTGTTAACTGTGAAATTTATTTTTAATTTCAACGACTCCGACCTGACCCCCTCTCCTTTTTTTCCTTATTTTTTTTTCTCTGGCTGCTGCCAAAGTAACTGTAAAAAAAAGGGAAAACATTTAAACAGGATGCAGCAGCGAAGCCTGGAAAAAGGGGTGCCCGCCGACAGGGGGTGGGGGTGGGGAGGTCGAAATGTCCCACCCAAGTCAGGCTAAAATTGCTTAAAAATTGCCAGACAGTGCAAATATGTTCCAGCCAAAATGTCAAGGGGGTTCTGGCTGAGGGGGGATGCTGACTCAACCCCCTTTCGAAAATAGCTGCAGCGCACCCCTTTAAGCCACCGCCCATGAAGTTGACAGAAGCGGCAGCAACAAATAGTTTTCAGAGTCTGTGAAAAGTCTGTGAAAAAAAACAGAAAATAAAAGGATATCAAGAAAAATCCATGGAAATAAATAAATAAAATATAACAAAATGCAAAGCGAAACAGATCAAGTCTGGTAGAGCCTTCTTGCCACTCCCTCATGCCCCTTCTGTTTCGACGCCTCTGGCAACTGTCAGTCTGGGGGGCGCATTAAAATGCAGAATGAGGAGCATTTCATTTGGCGGCGTCGCCGTTGCCCGGGCCCTGGCGAGCGAATTTCAAAATCAGCAAATTACGTGCCGGAGCCCCAGAATGTAACTAACACTTTGCCAGTCACCCGCCCCCTGTGCAATATCCCCTTCCAGCCCGCTGGCGGTGCGCCCCTGTGCGTCTA
Source organism: Drosophila ercepeae (assembly GCA_018150545.1). Taxonomy (NCBI): domain Eukaryota; kingdom Metazoa; phylum Arthropoda; class Insecta; order Diptera; family Drosophilidae; genus Drosophila; species Drosophila ercepeae. Next base: position 7,398,785 of record JAECWL010000197.1, read on the forward strand.
AGACGACATGTAATTATCGCTCAAAGCGGCAGCAAAAAAAAAATAGAAAGCCACCGGCCAACGAAGGGCTCCAAGGGGGGTGACAAAAGGGGGGAGAAACAAATGCATCCGAATCGGGGGCCGAAAGTAAATAAGTCAAAGGTCAAACCGTGACTGGGATCAAGTCACTAGTCACTGTGACTGGGTAGGAAAAAAATCTTAAAATCAAACAGAGTTTTGGGTAATATTTCAAGAATAATATTTCAAGTAAATTCTTGTTTATTTTTGTCGATATTTTCGATTATTTTTGTCGATATTTTCGATTATTTTTAGACAGTATTGACTCCTCTCCCAGTATGTCGTTAAAAGCATCCATCCTTGGGGGTTATTCTTTGGGAACTGTAATCCAAGTAGTGTGTTTTTTAGCAGACAGTAAGTACTCCCCCCGCAGCAATCCCCTTTTAAAGGCCGCCCCTGCCATCTCCAAAATGGAGCTTAATAAGCTTGAGTGAAAAGCGACTTCTTCGATTTCTGGAGGCAATTGGCCACATCCTTTCCCTCCCATCCTTTCCACCCCTTCGATTTTCACCCCAAAAAATAAACAAGCTAGGCGCCCCCCTTTTTTCACCTCCCCACCCCACTCCTCCCCTCTCTGACTTTCATCCCTCCTTAATGAAGTCCTAGTGCTTCCCCCGTGAAAGTAAGGAGCGTTTCCCCTCCGGGGTCCGGGGTCCATTGGCCTCGTGGACGTGTAGGCTTTTAAACTCGCCATCTCTTTCACCCCCCCATATATCCCTCTCTCTTACTCTAGTTCCACAAAACTCAAGTTCATTTCTATTTTGCACCGCCTGTCGTCCATTTGTTTCAAGCCTCCGCACCAACTCGATGCCGATTACTTTCACTGTCGAAATTATTTTCACAAAAAAATAAAAAACACATAAAGAAAAGGCCAGGAAAGACTTAAACCGAAGCTTCAAATACTTCATAATATTTTAAAGATATTTTTGAAATATTTTTGAGATATTTTTAGGATATTTTTGACATAAAAGTCTTGAGATTTGATTCTAAAAGTTTGTTTCTTTAGTTTTTGCATGAATCGAGTTAAAGTTTTGAGACAAAACTAAGCCTCTAATTAAGTTAGAGTACAAAAAGAGTTGGGGGGGTTTGGGGGACTGGAAAGTACGGTTTTTGGGTGTTGGAAGCGACAGACGGGGGGCGGCGGGCGGCTCAAGGTGAATGGCGCAACGGTAATTAGTTAAAGAGCCGTTGCCTGTGACTGAAAATGCGACGAAAACTGCGACTCGATGAATCGTGATGGCACTGAGAGAAATATAATGTAATTAAAGGAAATTTAAACAGTCTAGCTATTGGGATATAATTTTTAAAACACTTATTGGAAGATTTTAAACAATATTTTACAATTTTAATGTAAAATTGATGATTTCATCTAAAGTTATTTCACCTTATTTCTCCTTGTGTACTTACTCGGGTTTTTGCTCTTTAGAGGATTCCAATTGCAAGGGGCGGCGGGGTGCGTGCACCGGTTTATAGCACGTTTGGGAGTGCAAAAAGGGGCGTGTCTGTCAGGGGAGGGAGTCGAGCGGGAGTCAGTGGGTGGTGGGGTGGCTGGGTGGCCCGGACTGGACGGCGGTGCACTTGACCGGCTGCCGTTCGCTTGACAAAAAGTGAAATGTAAGTAATTAAAATTGCCAACAATTTGGACGCCGCTTCATTTGTAATTTGAAACTCGGCATGTCTCGGTGTCTACACCCCTCCCTCCGCCTCTGGGGGGTATCTCTCCTCTCACTCTAACTTTAACTAAAATTAAATATTTTAAATCATACTTTTCACTTTCGATGGCCTCCCACACCATTCTGCCACCCCACCATCACAGCATCCCCCAATCTCAATTATTTTTATCATCGAAGCGACCCCCTTCGAGTGATCTCCTCGCACTTCGGGTAATGAGGATGGAAAGTGGTAGGCGAGTAGGGGAGTAGGGGGGGTGCTGCTGTGATTATCAGCAATTTTCATAAAGAAATGGAAAATCGAAGTGGAAGAGATGAGAACCGGAGGAGAGTCCACAAAAAAATGCCGGAATGAAAGCCCAAGTGTCAGGCGGCAACGTGGTGAAGTGGCTCGACCCTGTCTCAGTACCCCCCTTCCACCCTCTTATTTTTCGTTTTCGTTTTTTATTTTTTTGATTTTTTAAAGCACCTTCAGAATCATATTCCCCATTTTCCATTTCATCAATGAGCTACGTGCCTGTTCGGCGATTTTGCAGCCTCTTCTGCCTTTCAAAATAATAATAATAATAATAATGAAAAAAAAAAACACAAAAACCAAATTGGAAATGAAAACAAACAAATGGCCAAACAAAAAAACATGTACTCGTATATATATTTATAAAAGAATAATATTAATAGAAAGCAACTTGGAGTTGAAAGTTGAAACTTGTCGAGAGAGAATCCTTTAGGCTTAAATACTTTATTATTCATAAAACTCAATCCTTCCGAGTGGGTTACTCGCTAAAACAATCATTTGTTTTCGATTGCAATGAATGATTGATCATATTAATAGTTAACTCAATCAGGCATTCATTAAATGAATGCGCCAAGCAATTTCCATCATTTTTCTTCTCAGGTCTGAAGAGACTTTCAGACTTTCAGACTCTCAGCTTCATCTTCAGCTGGGGACTCGATGCTCGAGATGCAGATGCATTTTTCACCCTTTCCTCCTGCCAAAGGATATATCTATATATATATATTATATATATTTTATATATATATGTATATTTTTATGCAGCCATTGTGACACTCGCTGCGTAAAAATCATGTTAAATAAATGAAATTGTCATACTCGATGAGTTTTGATGGGGTAGCTGAGAGCGAAAAATGGGGACCAAGACAAAGCTGCACCGAGAGAAATGTAACCTTTAAATGGAACTCAATCGAGTCGAGTTAGCGGGTAGTTTCTTTCAGTGGAAGCCAAGATGCAGACTCAGAGCCAGACGGCCCTGAGGATGATGATGATGTTGATGGGACCTGGGACTCGAACCGGGACTGGGGCTCGGGTTGGGGCTGGGGTTCCAGATGCAGATGGATTGGAGATGGGTTGCCAATGGATTTCTCCAGATAAATCGGAGGGGATGGGGAGTGGTGCCAGGGGTGGCCATAGAATCTGAGTGGTTGAGTGGATGCTGCAAGCTGCAGGCTACAGGCTGCAAGCTGACAATGACGTTGACGTTGTCGCCCTGATGACTTTCAATGAGTCAACTCCCACCCCGTCCAGCTGGACCCCTTGGACTTCAGCTCCACTCCACTCCACCCCTGAACTCTTCTCCCCCTGTGGGTTCCTTGGAAAAGTTTTAGTTTCTTTTTTTTGGGGAACTCATAATTATTACCAGGCATTATCAGCAAAGACTGATAAAAATATAATAATCTTGCTTGCACTCCAATGAGAACTCTTTTTTTTTGGATGTTTTCAAGTTTTTTATACTCTAAAAGGGAAAGGTATATGAAATTTGTATATTAATTCAAATTTATTAACATATTTTAAGGGATTCCATAGATGCTTTGGAGGAGTATTAATGCTTTTACTCATATATTATCCTCATGAAGGCTTTGAAAATGTATAAAAAATGTGCAGGAGAAATATTTTTCCATCCTTTTCCCAGAGTATTGAGGTTTTCGGTGAAATTTTGTGATTTTGGTCCTCTGGCTGGAAATGTCATTTCATTTTCATTGAATTGCTTTATGCATGAAATTTATTGTTATTATTAAGCGAGAGCCAGGGAGCGATTGATAGGGGAATTGTATATTGTATGTGGAGAGGAGATATTGTACTCCAAAAAAATATATATTTTTGGAGTTGGGTGGAGTAGAAATTTATGTGAAAATTCATAATTGGATTATGGCATTTGGAGCTCTCTTGGTTAGCGGTCGTCGTCGTCTGCGTCTCGTCGTCATCATGGCCTTTGAGGAGGTCTTCTCTGGCCATGGCTCTTTCTCTTTCGTGGCGACAAGTGACAATGAACTTGAAAATGTGGAAAAGCGCTTTGGGGGAAAAACCATGACATGGCTCTTGGACTTTGTCTTGTGGTTTTTCTCAATTTGATCATCAACTTTATTTTTCTTTTCCTTTCTTTTTTTTTCCCGACTTGATGTTCAATTAAGTTTGAGGGGATTTATTAGCCAAGTGACGACTCCATTGAAAAAATAGAAAGAATACGTTACAAAGCTTATTTAGCAGGGTTGCCACCCCTTTGTCTGCAGAATCTCTCAAAGCGAAATCGAAACCCATCATCGATTTCATCCTTTGCTGTTTTTTTTTTTTTTTTTTTTTCGTCCATAGATAAAATATGCATGTATTTAAATGCGTTACAATAAATTTTTGATTTATTTGCGACGCCATTGACTGAATTTTAAATGACAACCATTTATTTCAGATTTATATATAACACAAAAAACAGAAAAAAAAAAAAAAAAAATGATATTAAAACAGCTGGCATGCAAATTGTGAGGATTGGGGTGGAAAAATGCGGAGGAGGAGTTATTGTATTTACCAATTTTTTGACATAGATACGACTTTTTATCGATACAGATACAGATATATATATATATATAGATAGATATATATCTCTTTATCCATCAGATTTTATAATAATAAAAGATGAGGGAAATTGCATAAAAAATTGCTTAACATTTTTCACATGTTACGAAACTTTTGTTTTCGTTAGATTTAATTCGATTCGATTCGATGCGATTGGGATTGCGATTGCGATTTCATTTATTTTTCATCGTTAGTGGGGAACTATTTTGTACGGCTTATTTCGTCAACAGAATTCAAATGAAAAGCAATGAGTAGTTTTTTTTTTTTTGGTGGTGGAGAAGAATTCGTAAAAGTGGTGCGAGTAGATTTTAATTTAATTTTAAGCTCACTTTTCGGTTAAGTTTGCTGAACTGACTTAATTAAACACCGAAGCCGTACTCGTAAACACGCCACTAACTAAAGAGAGGAACACACACAAGACCCAGGCAAGACATCTAAGCGCAGCTTTTACTTTTCGGCATGACTTGGCCTGGCCTGGGAAATTCCGTGCACTTTGCGCAACTTTCAATGGAAAACAACAAATTAACTGAGACAAAAAGCGGAGTTTTCCCGCCTCGTCCCAGGCCCGCGGAAAACAAATTATCAAAGCAAAAGGTGCCGGAATGCCGGAAAAAAACTACAAAAAAACGAGTGCCTAGTAATTAAGACGTTAGTAAGGGTTTTGGTTGTGTTTTTTCTCAGTGTCTGATGTTTTTTATCTACCAAATAAGAATATAATTTATTAATTTAATAAAAAACTCTTTTTTTTCAGGACTTTCGACTTTGAAAACTCGTCATAATCATAATTATTATTCGGGGTGAGTGGTTTTTTAATACAATATATTTTTTACGTTTCCATTTCGTATAATCTTGCCCTGTAATATCCTAAACCCCTAAAAACAAGCCAGAGGAAGTAATAATTAAAGACAGAAAGTAAAAGATCCCCCACAAAACGAAGAAAATCTTAAGTGCTTTCTCTAAAAATACCAAAAAATAAAACCTAATGAAACGCCAAGCTGAGCTTGTCTGTGAGCATTAATCCGGAGAAAATCTTAGACTAGTTTATGAGGGAGGACTCCCTATACCATATATCCCCCGACTATCCGACTATCTGACTAAAAATAACTGCAAATTGTCGAGAATTTCCAGTGGTCTCTGAAGAGAAAAGAAAAATCTGTTAAAGGCAAACCCAGAACTAGCCTGTTGAGTAATTCTACGAAATATCACTTGGTTTTCCGTCCTTTTTCGGTTTTTTTTGTCTCTCTCTCGGTCTGGGAAATTAGTTTTTCCCTGTTTGATGAACCCTAAAGACATCTAATGAGCATCATTAGGTCGTCTGTATCTTTGTATCTGAGCATCTGAGTATCTGAGAGTGTGTGTTTTCCAGCAGGCAGACGTTTCAGATTTGTTTATAATGAAGTGGAAAAGGCTGCTACGTGACTGACAGAGAAAGGTGTACGCTGTACAAGGATCCGATTGCCTTTTTAGGGGAAACCAAAAAAAATACAAATTCTTCCTTAATTTTATGTAGATGCGACCAGCTGTGACTTTGATTGAAAGTATTTATGAATATGTCAATATTGAAAGTTTATTTCGAAATAATGATTAATGATCGATGTTCGGTTTTTGGTGATAAAAATCTTTGGTTTCATTTCATTTCCATTTTTTGTGGAGGCGGTTTTGTTTGCCTCTTTTCCCCGATTTAAAAGTTCAAACTTTGCTTTATCTCTATCGCTGACTTGTGGCTTGTTTGGGTCACCTTTGACCTCTGCCGCCTGGAATTCTTAGTGTTCTTGTTTCTTTGGATTTGGAGATTTGGCTTCGGAGATTTGGGACTCGGATCTTCCGGCCCCGGTCTCTGACATTTTTACGATCGCCCTTTTCTTGTTCTTCGGAATCTTTATTGTCTCCGTTTCGTTTCTTGCCATCTCTGACCGTCTCTGGCCCACACAATCCTTGATATTTTCATTAGTAATTAAATAAAATTTACAATAATTTCTGGTGCACCTCTCTCTATGCGTTCTGCTATTTTCTGTTATTTTCTGGAATTTCGGTTTTCTCACACGCTTTTTTGTCCACTTTTTTTTGTCTCCGGGGGGCTATTAAATGCCATCTTCTTGTCCACTGTCCCTCCCCCCTTTTCATTTTATTGTTGGTTCTTTTACATTTATTATTGTTATTACAACACACACACCTAGGGAGGGAACGAGAGGCGAGATGGAGAGTGAGAGAGACAGGGGATAGATTCACACAGAAAAACATTTGAAATCTCATTTTTGGTTCGACTCCGGACTCCGATTCTGACTCCGACTGGTTATTTTATTTATTTTATTTTTTTTCGCCCAGCTTCCGCAGCAGTTAAAAATAATGACAATGGAAATCTGGGAAATCCCCGGGAAATATGGGAAGGGGGAGAAAAGGGGAAAAGAGATCTGCTTAGGCATAATTTTGTTGAAATATTATTTCAAAATATTTAACAGAGGTTGGGGGGGTGAATGCACTTCAGATTTTGTTCCTTTGGAGAAGCATTTCGATACAAGTGGGAATCGATAACAAGGAAGAACATTTTTTAGTTTTTATTAGAATTTATTTATTTTATTTTACAATTAAAGAACCTTCTTCATTTGTATCTATATTTCCATCCATCCATCATAATTCCGAATGTGGTCTACATTCTGCGATTTTCTGGCTCTGTTCACAGTCAATTGGCAACCTTGTCCCGCTTGAGAATTGTTACAAACTTGCCACGCCCAGCTTTGTACCTGCAACCTGCAACCTGCTCTCGCTCGTGTTTTGTATCTTTGTATCTTTCGCCTCCCTGTCATCCGATGGCAGTAAAAGTTATAACATTTCTGCATAATTTGTAGGCCAGAAAAAGTGGCGCGAGGAGAATTCTCTCGATGGCAGGCGGCAACCAGGCAACCTTGGCCAAAAACGAAGTCAGTGGCGTGTGGGAAAAAGATACTTTTTGCAGATACAAAATGCGGATACAAGTATATATACCTCAAGTATCGCGGTATCACAGCATCTGAGCATCTGAGTATCTGGGTATCCGCAATATCCGAGTATCTGTGGGAGCGTCTGAGCTAATTGCAGTTGCAGATTTTGCCCAGCACGGCCGTCGGGGTGTCAATTAAATTCACTCGATGCCGGGAGGTGCAACACATCGATGTTGTGGTTGCCACTCTTGATTCTCTTGCTTGTGTTGCTGTTGCAACAATGCAACATCTGCAGCCCAGCTGCAGCAGCAACACTACCAAAGTTCCAAAGTTCGTCCGAGGTCACGCAGGGTTGCGGGCTGGGACATACTTGTCTCATATTATGAGTGCGACAAGTGCACCAAGCCCTGGCATCCCGTCAATGCACTTTTCATCGCAAAGTTTTCTAGGCGTCTCCGTCTGCGTCTCCTTCCTCTGGGAAAAAATGTAGTCCAGCCACAATTTGTAATGCGATTAATGCGAATGCGGCTTATTAAGTTTGGGCTTTGAGAAAAATAGTACCAGTCCCAGGACTTTGCTCTTCAACAATGCGAAAAATTACAGAATGCAGAAAATTGACTTCGTCCCCACTCAGTTCACTAGCAGGGCTTCCAGACAGATATAGTTGCTTTAGGTATTAAATTTAAGATAATTAAATAAAAAATATAAATAAAAAAAAAGGAGATATATTTAAGGAGAAGCACAAGTATTAAACAGCTGCAGATATAGAAGGTCCCAGGTTGGGAAAAAATAAAATAAATAAAAAGAAAGAAATCGGGAAATCAGGATATTATAATTTAACAAAAAAAAAAAGAAAAGTTCCACGACTTGCTCGACAAACAATAAAAAATATGTAATAAAGTAGAAGAGGCCAAGTTAAGAAAAAAAAATATAAAAAATAAACCAGGTTCAGATCGAATTTTATTCAAAAATAAAATAATAAAAGAAAAGAGAGCGCAGGTGAGGAAGATTGCGTCAATAGTTCCAATTCTTTTTAATTTAAATATAATTGAAAAAAGAATTAATTATTTAGGAAGGAAAACAAAATAAAAAAAACTAAGCAGAAAATAAAAAAACTAAGCAGAAAATAAAATGTTGCTTGCCAGCTCGAGGCTGGAGGGAAACTGATTGAGAATTTGTAAACCGATCGACGACTATAACTTTTTGGAAACTTTAGAATCCGACAAAGCCTACTTGATGAGGCGACAAAAATACCAAAAGCTTGGCAACTCCGATAATGTCCTAAAATATGACACTTTGACGCTATTTTTTTTGCTGCAGTGTATTTTGAATTCCATTGGCATCATCTTCAAAGCCCCCTCTGTGTGGTGCAATGTGCTGCATTTCCGGTAGCTGCTCAGGATCGACAGCTAAAAAGTAAGAAAACCATAATGAGACCCGACTCTCTGTGCGTGTCTTGTGCTGGTGCGTGTGTCTCACCGAATCCCCTTCCTTTTGCAGCGATTGCAGCCTGGAAAAAAAAAGAGAATCCCTCGACTTCTCCGATTCCCCAGATTCCCCTCCGACTTGCCTCGATTTCTGTCTGTGTGTCCCTTTTGCTCGTGAAGACGTGCCTTTTGGGCCCTGCAATTGATTTCTTTGAATTTTTCGCTCGTTTGTATTGTGTTGCACCAACTTTTGCAGTTGCAGTTGCCGCTGCAGTTTGCTTTTGGTCCTTATTTTCTGGTTGTGATTGTTATTAGGTGCACCGAGAGAAATTTGTGAGTGAGAATCTATCAACCGCATATCCCCCATGAAAACCAAGTTAATTTTCTTTCAAGTAATACATTTCATTATACATTTTTCCGAATTTTTTTTTAATACAATTTTATTTAATATATCTTCTTTGGGAATTCCTTCGAGTGTCTTCCTTTCGGTTTCCTCTACCGGGTTTGTGTTAAGTCATTTTGTACCTGTGCCGGTCCTACCTGTGTTTCCTCCATGTAGTTGTGAGCCCTCCTGTGGTGTTTGAAAATATTTTGCGTCGCCGTCTCTGGTTTCTCAATCGGATTTTGATTCTATTTCGATGTACGGTGGCGGTGGCGGCGACGGCGGCGGGGACTCACGGCTTCCTGTGAGCCAACTTTCCGAATCCGAATCGGAATGCGTCGTCTGATCCTGTGAAAAGTACACAAAACTGGAGTGCAATTAACAAACAGGAGTGAGGCTGCCGTTTTTGGATTCGGATTAGACGAATGCCAGACGTGCATCTTTGGGATCTTTAGCGTGTCACTGTCCGTCCGTCGGACTGGCGGCCAGATGGTTGAATGGATGGATGGATGGGAATCATAATTTGTCTTGATCTATAATTTGTGGTCCAGTGCCGGGGTCCTGGATCTTCTCTTCTCAAGTAGTTTGCGTGTGCGACCTTCTGCCGGCAATTAAAGTGTCCACTTCTCAGAGGAGGAGGTACCTCTTCTTCCACTTCGACTTCGATTTCTTCGGATTCATAATTCTCACCTTCAGCAGGCTCAACTCTTTGCGCCTCATTATGAAAACAAGCCAAGGCTTGCCAAGGAGGTTATCAGGTGCCAGGAACAAGGAAAAACGGAAAGAAAACGAAATAAATAAGAAAAAGTAGCAACAAATTATAAATCAAAGGTCGAAGCCGACCAACTAGCATCTTTAAAATTATGCGTACCGAAAGGGCTTACGAGACTCCATCCTTTCCCGTTTTTTTTATAACAAATTAAAAAAAATTAAATAAAATAAAAAGGAAAAAATCAGAAAATCAGAAAATACGAAAAATCTTTTGGAAGATTCCAAGGTTATCGAAATAAAAATAAAAATTAATTGAAATAAAGCAGAAAATAAGCAAGACGTTCCCGATTTAGGATAGTAATAAATTGTCCTCGTTCTAAGGTCCACCGATAATCAGAAAAATTAAATAAAATATAATAAAAAATAGGAGAAAATGAGAAAATTTAATTAAATCAAAATTATGCGAACTGGAAATGGAAAACAAGACCCCATCCGTTCCCGTAGTTTGTAAAAAAATGAAAAAATATAATTAAATAAAATAAAGAAAGCAAGACGTTCCCGATTTAAGAAAGTGATAAATTGTCCTCGTTCTAAGGGTCCACTGGTAATCGATAAAGAAATAAAATAAAAAATAAAGAATATTAAAAAAAAAATCAGGAAATCAGAACCGGGGGACGACAATGATGATGAGGAATAGAAGGAAGCTATCCGAATCCAGCCGATATTCCATTGCCCGATAATTAAACAAAAGAAAAAGCACTTTTAAAATAATAAAACACTTTTAAAATAAAAAACACTATTTAAATAAAAATCACTATTAAAAAACACTTTTAAATAGAAATAATTAGACTGTTAATAGGAGCTAGAGGTCTTTCCACCTCTGAGCCCAAAAGTGAACTGATTAAAATAATGACCCTCGATTGAGGAGCTAAACTTTTTCGTTGGACAAAAAGAAAGCCAAGGACTGCTTGTTGGGAAATCTTTTAGGACAAAATTTAAAGTAACCATATTTCAAGTGTTGGAAAGAAAAGCTTTAAGCCATTACCAACACCGATTTGACACCGAAATTTGAATCAAACTTTGTGAAACATAAAAGCCTGCTCTCCATTAACTCATCACTTAAATGATTATATATTTCGATGATTCACATTCCAAATACGTTTAAATTACCTATCATGAGTGTTTTTATGCTTTTGGTTGGGGGAAAACCATAAATTGCAAAACACTCATTTAATTCGAAACGGGCTACCTACCTGGCTACCCGAACTATCCCGGACTATCCATACAATAATGCCATTTCGATAAATTCATTTTCTATGGCAATTTTTCACCGCGTATTTTTGGGCAACGGTCGGAACGGGTTCAGAATTTCGTTTGGTTTCTGTGTCATATTTTATTTAGTCAAAATGCTTCACTAGAAAACATAATATATGGTATACTAATGCCGCAAAACACAATAATTTTAACCCGAAAATATGTATCATAAACAAATAATTTTTCAACGTTTTTTTTCGCCGCTTTTTCTGTGCTTAATTAATTTTTTGTTTATGCTTAATCATTTGAAAACCAAACAGCGAAAAGCGAATATTCTACATTCTAATTTTTATGGGAAATGCCTTGTAATGTGACAACGAGGTCAGAAATTGGTTTGCAAATTTTATGCCACTGAGCTGGTGGCGGGGTGGCTGTGGATTATGATTTTCCGCGAAATTTGCACAGTATTTTGGTCAATAATTTCACAATTTGACGGTTTTCTAATTTGCAACATTGCCAATGGAGGTGGAAATTGTTTGCCATAAATTAAATCGACCAGGTTGCAAATATATTGTCCGAGAATTTCAATTAATTGTACATCTTTTCGGGACTTCGTTCGGGACTTTAGTTTGAAAATTGAAGTGTTCTTGGTTCTTGGTGGTGATAAAATGTAATTGCCTCTATTTGATCCATTGATAAATGAATTTGAGTGCCCTGACTGACAATTTCCAGTAGCCTGGTTGCATAATTCCAAACCTTATCACTACTAGGGTCGCCCGGAAAAAGGTTCGACATTTTTCGGTTGGTTGACTCAGAGGCTCGGGCTCTGAAATGTAAAGTAAAGTCGCGTGCCCAGACGCAGGTGCACTGATTATCGTCTGACTCACGGCCACCCCAAAAAGCCCGCACCTCTTCCCAAAAAAAAAAGTTAAAAAAAATGTATAAATAAAAATTCAAAAACCTTCCACCCCTGCAGACAGATCCCTTTTTCTGGGTTTTAGATTCCTGAGTCCTGAGCTCTGAGGCATTTGTCAACGTCACAACGTCTCCTTGACTCCTCGGGGGTGGACTTTGTGTGTCCTTTGTGTTTGTTTTGCCTTTTTCTGCATCATTCACTTCCGGTCCGTGGCTGCAACGTGACTCATTTTGGGTTCAAAGACGGGGGAACCCTTTTTCCCTTCGAAATTTACATCTAGCCCAGTAATACTCTACATATAAAAGGGTATATATTAAAAATAAATATAATACAATTTCTAATAACTATTTTTCTGCCTTTTTAAGCTCATTTTGTTTGGTCTCTCAAAGCTAATTTTTAAAGCTGGCCACACTAATAATATCGTTTACTTGAAAAACTTTTCTTTCCATCTCAAATTTTGACATTTTTCGTGAGTTTATTATTAAATTGTGAGGTATTTGTGTTTGCCAAGTTTTTTCTACCGATTTTTTCGCTCTGCCCAGCTGTCGAATGTCCAAATGCTAATTGGCCACGCCCCTCCGTAACGCCCACAAGCTCAGGCAACACTCCAGGCCGGTGGGTGGAAAGTCTGCAAGTCAGTCAAGGCTCTTGAAAGTTCGAGCCGCATGTCACACGGGTTTGTTGCCCCAATCCAGGCAGCACTGTACTACAGGTTTTACTCAAATAAGGACTTTAAGAAAAGGAAAAAACTTTCATTAACAAAAAAATTGCAGAAATTTTGGTAGCTATTTTTTTTTTTTGTTAAGTTAAAGATTTTTATTTTTTTAGATAATTTTATTTGTTGTCTAGTGTGGCAGGATGTGGAACTGCCTGCAGGATGCCAGGATGTGGCGGATTGCAAAAATGCAAAGTACGCTTGATTTACAGTCATTAAAAAAAAGGGGGGGCCTCTGTTCGGTGGATCCTTCGGTGGGTCTGGGATCTCCTTTCCCGTCTCCGTCGTCATCTCGACGTCGCGGCTGCTTTGGCAAATTGAGCTAGACAGGTTCTGTGGGCTGCCCTGCCACGCCCACTCTTCATACTCACTGGTAGGGGGGGTACTCACTCACATGTGCCTGGCGGTGGCATTTTAATTGGCAGCCCAGGACGAGAAAAAAGAAAAAAAATAATAAAAGTAGCACGAGCAGGAATACCCAAAGACGGAAGCGCATATCCTTATGCATACCGTTGCATGTCCTCGGGTTTGTTTTTCCACCCACCCAGAGCCACCCAACCACCCACTTTTGTTTTTCTATATTTTCTTTGCCACCCCCCCAACCGCCCCTTTTTCACTTGCAGTCGTCGTAGTATTTAGCAGAAACGCGAATGAATGAAATGCTGACTTCATTCATAAAATAAATCACAGTGAGAATTCTCTCAATGAAATGGATTAGTCAGCAGGTGAAAGCAGGACAAAAAAAGGGGGGGTGTGGGCAGTCTGTGAGTCTGAGAACAAAAGGAAAATCCAGGAGTCGAGCAGGAAGTTTTAGCCAGAACAAGGACAAGTCGCTGGGTCCCCGGAAGGTCCTTAGAAGAGCTTCAAGACCAAGACGTGGTCTCATTAGCGATGCCCCAGACTAAGTCCCACTCCGCAGGTCCACCCTAAAGCCACCCCAAATAAGGGGTATTGGGCTCAGATTGCATTCAAAAACAGAACTTTAATAGAAGTTTATTAGAAAATGCATAGAATAGATTGTTTTTTTTTCAAAATGAGTTATTTTTTTAGAAGCTTAAACCTAAAAAACAATTATTCTAATAGAAGTCTCTTTTCATCTCTCAGAATGAGAATGAAATATTTTTAGTACATCTGTCATATGGAGTGTGGAGTCTTTTCAGTTTTTATAAAACATTTATTTGTATAAAACACTTTTTGTTCCGTCTGCCTGCCTGCGATCTACAATCGGATGGGGCCAAAAGTAACAAAAGTACTGAAAAAAATGGGGAGTTTTTTTTTTTTGTATTTGCCAGAGCGAAATGTTGGTACACTCTATTGACAGTTCACTGCACGACACTTGACTGTTTGAGTTGGCATTCAAAACAACTCACACACTGCAGCGGATGCAGATACACAGATACAGTTACAGATGCAGATACAAATTCAGATACAGCTACAGATACAGACCAGGCCCAACTGCAGCAACACTTTTTAAACAAATACAAACAACTGACAGCTACCGCACTTTCTTCCTTTCAAAAAAAAAAGAAACCAAAAGGGGGACTAACAGGGGTGACAGCCAGCGACACGTCGCTTTGAACAATGCAAGTTAATTAAAGTGCAATTAAACACAGGCAGGGCAGCAGCAGCAGCAGCAGCAGCAGAAAGACAGATGGACAAAGTCAAGATGCAGATGCAGATGCAGCCCCAGAGATGAGGTCAGATACAAATGCATCCCAAAGATAAACAACAAAAGGAGGAGGGAAAAACAAAGACAAGTACTTTCAATTAAGATTCATTTAAGCCGCAACTTAATGAGGCTTAGTTGGACTAAATTCATAAACTAAATCCAGACTTCAGCCAAAATCTTTAAGGATGAGGAAAAAATCAAGGGGGGGGGCCTAGTTGCCTGACAGGTGAATGCGTCATCGTGGTTTCTTTTATTTCTTAAAGGCCAAAGTGTGCTCGGTGGCCGCAAAAAGTTGTAAATAATTTCTGGTTTTTGCCAACTCGATTCTCTTTTTTACAAAAGTTGCCTCCAACTCCTCCAAAAATATCAAACGTGTTGGAAAATTCGAATCCAAAACAAAACAAAAAACAAATACAAAATAGGAGTAGAAAAAAACTGAAAAACTGGGTAATTGGGAGTGGCAACACGCCCCCGTCGGCCAACTGCCATGGCAATTACACGTCTCCCGGTTGCCACCGCCTCTGACAGGAGAGGTGCACACAAATTAGTTGTGGCAAGGTACCGAGTACACACAAAATGCCCAAAAGCCACGAAGACACCAACAGACCGACATCCAAAAAAAAACTAAAAAATAACTAAAAACTGCAAATAGAAAAGCCAAAAACTGTAAAGCCATAACAAAACCAAGCCGAGAATAAATGCGAAAAAAGCTGCGATAAATGAAAAGCCAAAAACTGAAACCGAAAACCCAAAACCCGAAAACCCAAAAATAAAGCCAAAATCTTCGAACCGAAAGTTGGCCAAAAAGATCCTCCAAATGTGGAAATTTAAGGTTGGTCCAATGACAGTGGTAAAAAATCCCAAAATACAGGGAAATAAAACCTATAAGACACCCGGTACTTTCCATTTAAAGTAAAGTTTGTTTGGAGAACCCTCTTCTTGCCTTTGTCCTTTGATTTAATTAATTATATTTTATTAAAAATGCATTTTTTTCAAATTTTTTATCCCATTTGATTTGAAACCACGGCTTTGTTGGCTGCTTTAGTTGCAGTTGCTTGCAGTTAGCCGTTAGCTGCTGGCTTTTATTTCTGTTTTGGCCAAAATAAACCAGTTTCGGCACCGCAGCAGCAAAAAAAAACTTTCAATTTCGAAACAGCAACCGAAAAAAAAGGTTAAATGTGAGAGACAATGCACCCGGAGGGGCTGGGTCTCTGTTTCAGTTTCAGTTTCGGTTTCGGTTCGGTTTTGGCTTTTTGGATAATGTTTTCGGCGGGCCTGACACTTGCCTGATAAGAAGGATTTCTGGGCTGGGTCCAGAGTCTCTCTTACCTTTATTTTTCTTTTTTTCTTTGTATATTTTCCGGCCTGTCTTCCGATAAGATTTGTCTTTTTTTTTTTGGCTTGAGCATAACAAATGATGGTGGGCAGTGTGTGTTGTTTTCTTTGCTTTTTTAAAGGTGACGCAATCTTGGGGCTGAGGACTTTCAGGAAGCTTAAAAAATGGCAAGACTTTAGGGGGTTTAAAGAAGATTAAAGGGAAATAGACTCATATGAAGCTCTGCAATCCTCACAAAAGCTCACAAAACAATCCATAATTTGCTGGAAACATTTGCCCATTTGTGACCTAATTTTTATATGAATTTTCCAATTCAATTTGTCAACTTCCACCAGTCAGCGGATCTTCCACTATTATTGTCAGCTTAATTCCGGCACTGGTGGTGGCACCACAGCGGCAGTGGCAGCAGCACACATCATAAATTCAAATTCTCGACGTTGCAATTATTCAAATCTCGTTTAAGCCGCCAGGGCAAAACCTAACAACAAAAAAAAGACTGACTCGTAAAAAAGCCATTCGACCTTCAGACAAGACAATGCAAAATGCAAGAGATACCCCGCTGGTTTCCCCAAAAAACAGCACAAAAAAAAAAATAATGAAACCAAAACAAAAATATATCAAAATATATAGACAAATAAAAACTGACGTCGTGTTTCCCACACAAGTCGAGAGTCGAGAGGCGGTGTAACAAATCGCTGTGCTACTTTAAATGGTCCACTAAAATATATCTTAAAGCCATCTTAAGGTGTCACATATCGGCTTTAAAAAAAAAATAAACCCCAAAACTAAAGCTCTGTAATTTATAAGTTTTTGCCGGAACTTCAACACCTCATCATTATTTAATATTATGAAACCGAAACTGACTTCGAAACAGAAACTGAGTCACAATCCGGACGGAATGTCTGCATTCTGGATACGAGACTCGAAATCGAGACCAAATCTGAATCAAAATTCGAAATTAAATGTAGTCTTGGGCAGGGGCAGGGGTGATTTATGGTATTTGTGCCAAATTCAAACATTGACTAATTCCAGATGCTCCGGGCTCTGCCTTTTGTCTTTGATCTTAACTCGAAGAAATATAACAAATTGCTGACCGCCGTTTGCTTGATTAATAAATTGTGTTAACATTTTTCTGAGGCTTTCTTATCTTTTTCCTTACTCAAAAAAAAATATGTAACATAAATCGTCGTTGGTGTCAAACAAAAAACACAAAATTATTTGCATCCAAATTGGAAAATTTACAAATTAAATTCTTTCGATAAGCCAACTAACTAATTTTTGCTCAAAAAAAGATTTATTTGTGACAGATAATAAAACGAAATAGACTCGTAAATGAAAAATTACAATAGGTATTGATTTGTGTGAGTGAAGCAATTAATAAATTGAACAATCCCTGGGAATTTGGGTCGACATTTTGTGTTTAATCATCATTTTTGGTCGGTTGTTGTTGTGATTTTAACATCTTTTGGCCAAAAACCGAACTGCCCACCCTTGGCATTCCATTTCGGCCAACACGAACACCACACACACACGCACGATTCAAATTCGATTACAATTAGATAATTGATTTTCTTTAACACGTTCGCTGTTTTCTGTTCTCTGCTGCTGCTGCTGCTGCCCACCCACTGCCAAAATAATTTATTACAATTTTCAATTTGCCGGCACTCGGCTGTCGGCTGTCGGCTTTTGCCTTCTCCATTCAATGTCAGATATTTTGACCAAAAACGGCAGCCAAACATTTGTCGGCCAACAAACAAAACTGCAATAAAAACTCAGTTAGTTAAATGACAATGCCAGAGATTCAAATCGGAATCGAAATCGAAATCCAAAACCAAAACTAAATCCAAATCCAAATTCAAATCCAACTCCGAAATGAAATGCGCAAAAGAATATCTTAAAAGCTTTGCCACACAAAGCCACACAAAATCCATAAATCCAAAAACAAAGATGAAGTCTGACTCGATTCGACTGGCAACTGGCGACACAATAAAATGCGTTTATAATTTTCAGATTAATATTAAGTATTTTTGGCCACACAATAACTGGCACAAAATGTCCACCAAATTGACCCAAACAGAGTCTCTGAAAAAGATTTGCAAACGAAGTTTTTTATACTCTTATTTTGTAGATACATTTTTAAACCTTTTTTGAGGATAAAAATATCAAGAAAATTAGGATATATTCAGTTTTGGGGGAACAACAAGCATTTATTGCTTAAAGTTTTCCAATTTTTAAATTGGGAAACTAGAACATATTTAAAGTTATTTTAAAACTCTTCGGTTTCAAGCCATTGCAATTGAATTTTTTTTTGTTTCATTATTTCTATTTATTTATATATATATTTGCATATAAACTTGTTTTGATGCTGCCTTGTTGTTTTTATTGTTATTAGCATTTTTCTCTGTCATTTGGTGTTTTCTTTGTGGCTGCCAGAGTCAAAATATAAAGATAAAAATAAAAATAAAAATAAAAACAAAATGCAAAGTTATGGCCAAGAGTTGTGGCACAGGTTTTCGCTTTGGATTTTTTTGTTTTTTTTTTTGTTTTGTCTGAAGACGCAACGCCCACGCGACCAACATTTTTGACTTGTCTTTGAGACAACTGGTGGAACTGGACTCCCCCCCTACCTGATTTTGTCGCGTGGTCTCTGAAAAAAAAATACAGAAACCCGTTGCCTGCCCTGCCACTAACATAAATAAATAAAATGAAAAAATATTTCTTCTCGTTTGTGCAGAGATACATTTGTATCTGTATCTGTAGCTCAGTGCTGGCCTGCGTTTCGGTTTCTATGAGACAGGTAACACAACAACAACGAAAAAAAAAAATAAGAAATAAAATCAAAGTGTTACACGACAATTCGTGCAGGTGTCATTGAGACTTGCGAATGATTTGGCGCCAGTTTATGGCGCTAAGTTTCCACTTGCGTATCTCAAAATTCTCATATATAGAAAAGATACAGATACATCGTATTCG
This sequence comes from Drosophila ercepeae, assembly GCA_018150545.1. Lineage (NCBI taxonomy): Eukaryota > Metazoa > Arthropoda > Insecta > Diptera > Drosophilidae > Drosophila > Drosophila ercepeae. The sequence continues at coordinate 7,417,676 of JAECWL010000197.1, forward strand.
TCGTCGTTGTATTTATTTGTGTCTGCCAAATGCCCGGAGATAAGTCCAAGTTTATCCTGTGGCAAACACAAAACTGTCACAAGAGCACAAAGTTTTCGGTTCGGTTTCGCACGGTGACAGAACACAAATCTTGTGGCAAGCAAATATTTAAGTGACTCGAAAATGCCTCACTTGAATCCAGTTTGGCTCTTTGGCTCTTTATCTGTCTGCCAACATTGAGAAATGCAGTTGCCAGTATCAGGTGTGAAAATTTTTAAGCAATTTTCAATAATTATTTCAATTTAAATTGAGAATAAGGGAAAAATATTTAAGAAGGGGTTGAGGCGGTTCCCTATTGATATTTAGATTCTTTTTCTGTCAATGAAGTCCAATAATATTTTAAGTATATCAAATATCATTTTTTTCTGTTGGAACTTCCGTTTCGATTTCCTGTTTTTGGTTTCTTGGCTTGAAACTTGAATTAAAAAACAAAGTTCAGAACCCTAAAGATCCCCTGGCCTGGCCTGGTCTCCGGGCTCATCTAATCTTGATTGTTTTTGAAGAACTTCTTCAGAACTAACGGACATCGCAAAAGCGCAAATTAAAATTAAAATAAATAGCAGTCGGGCCAGCAGCAGCCTCGCCTTTATTATTTTTTTATGCCATTCTATGACTATTTTTTATATTTTTTACTTATATTTACTTGGGACTCTGAGACTCTGGAACTCTGAGACTGAGAGATCTGTGAGAGATTCAAAAACGGTCAGCAAACTTCTGACTTCTAATTAAGATGAATTAAGCAAAATCATTTCGATTAGAAAAACGGCGGGGAAAATAATAAAAAACAGACAAAGATAAAGATGATGAAAAGGCAAAAACGCGACGACTAACTGTTCTTTGGGGCATTTGATGATGAGCCGATGCGATGTGATGACCACAAAAAAAAACAGAATATTTATGTGTATAAAAAAAATAAATAAAATAAAGTTAAAGTTGGAAGTCAGAAGTCCGACAGCGTTGACAGATGCCACGGAAGGCGGAAGATGGGAGGGCTTGTAATTGCTGTTAACTTGCCGCTTAATAACTTTATTAGGAAGTTCGTCGTGATGGCATCATTGCCGCAATTGAGGGCAAATTTAAGTGCCGCTTCCCCACCATAAATAAAAACGAGTCAGAAAAAAAAACGCTATTATCTGTGGCTAAGGTAATGCCACAAAATTGAGTGTTAAACGCCATTCGAATGGAAACTAATCAAATTCTGTTTCTTGTTAAAACCAAAAAACCTCAAAGTTAGTCTTAAATCTTAAATGTAATAGATTTATGCACTTTTTAAGCATTTTTGGGTACTTTTTGGCAGTTTTTTGGCAGACATGTTTTTGGTTTTGTTCCCAAGTGTATGGGAACTTTCCATCTTGTCGAAGACGAGCAGAGAATTTCCCTGGCTTTTGGCCTGCTCATTGTTGTGTGTATTTTAATTAATTAAGATTTATAAGCAGCGGCCGACAAACGAACGCAATTCAGCGGAAATTTAAATGCAAAGACCAAGACACTGCCTCTGCCTGTCTTGGCTTTTGGGTCTTAGTCTTTGCCTTTGCCTTGCCGCTTCCTCTTAGTTTAGTATGTTTCTCTGTGTTTTTTGTTGTTTTTGAGGCTGCTGTGCAAAATATCTCCACCCCTGGTAGTCAGTCCCTTCACCTCCCCGGGTTTTTTACCCTCTAATATTACTGCCCTACCACTACTGCTGTTGCCATGTATTTAATTTAATTGAATTTGCGCCGCCATCAACGACCAACAAGCGATGACGATGACGACGACGAAACTTAACGAGCGAAACGTGGCCCTGAAAGGAAAAACAACAAGAAAGCGCCATCTAACGGTGGTTAAGACGACTATACGATACCCGGTACTTGTCAGGGGGAGTCTTTATTAAAAGGGGTTTAAATAATAGGGACTATACGATATCTGGTACTCTGAAAAGGAAGTTTTTACTAAAAATCCTCGAGCTAAACCTTCTTAAAACCATAAATCCCCTTCGCCCTAAAGGGTATTCCAAGTAAAAGCAACAACTATGGCAAAATACTGGCCAAGAGGCGACCCCGTCTACGGTTACGGTTACCGGTTACAGGTTACCGGTTACGGTTTCGGATACGGTTACGGGATATGGGCGAAAAAAGGGGGACAACCCAGCAAGCCGGCAGGCAGCAACACCTCTGCGATGGTCCAAGATCCACGGGTAAGGGTAATATGATAAAATGATTACACATCCGCCTCGAGTTTTGCACTGAGACCGAGACCGAGACATTGCTCATACGACACGTTGTTGCCGCCCGGACTCCCGACTCCCGACTACGGACCCCGAGGGCTGGGGAAACAGGAAATCGTGTTTAGTCTTAAGCCGAGGCTACCCTTCTGGCCACGAAAATAAACTCCGGGACAGAAAATATAACCATTGCGAGATGTTGCGTCCAATGCAATTATGAAAATTTACGAGGTTTTTGTTTCAACACACAAAGTGCGTTTGGAGTCCACTTCCTCCCTGGCTTCCACTTTTCGGTTTAAACTTTAATGCAATCTTACTTCATAATAAATATGTAGATTAAAAAGGGTTTTAAATGGGTTTAAAGAGCCAACTAATTAACTATAAAGTGATATTTATTCCTTCTATATAGTTTATATTTTAAGAAAATAAATGAAGAGTGAACCAAAATCCGTCCTACCATCAATTGTCCGTCTGGATATCCAAAGATATATATTAAGGTTGCATGCCACAGACAATTTTCTCCTCCTTTCCGTCTGCAGTTAATAATTAATTATATAATTGCAAACAAAGATAGGCAGACAGACAGCTGGACAGGTAAAATTCTCACGCTTGTCTCTTTGAGGTTATTTTGAAATATTTATTATAATTATGGGTCACTCCACGGGGGCTTTTCTATTCATAGGATCTGCGAAAATAATCGATATAAAAGCGTGTCTCTGGGTGTTATTTCGGTATAAGCCGAGCCCTTGCCGTCTGACCAATGACAAATTTTAGTTCTGATACATTTTTAAAGGTCAACTAGGTTCAATCACATTAAGGGGGGGAATCCAAAAATAAATCTATTGAGATATTCCGGTCAAGAACATGATAAAAATTGGCCAAGATACAGCCATCCCAGTGGGCCATGTTGACCTTCTAAGGCATTTTTCACATTTTTCAAGGGGGTCCATCAAAAAATTTCACAAAAAATCGAAAAAATTATTGCTTCCCAGATTTTGATGCAGATTTATAGGGAATTGAATAAAGATTCCAAATCTATACTTGGTCTAAAGATCCGATGAAAACTGCCGAAGATATGGACTTCGAAAGGGACGAAAAGCGATTTTTCTCGATTTTGAGATTTTTCAAGGGGGTCCATCAGAAAAATTTGAAAAAAATCTCAAAAATATTTTTTGCCAGGATTTTAATGCAGATTGATAGGGAATTGATTCCAGATTCCAAATCTATACTTGGCTCAAGGATCGGATGAAAATTGCCCAAGATATGGGCTTCGAAAGGGACGAAAAGCGATTTTTCTCGATTTTCAGATTTTTCAAGGGGGTCCATCAGAAAAATTTGAAAAAAATCGAAAAAATATTTTGTGCCAGGATTTTTAAAAAAGATTTATAGGGAATTGATTCCAGATTCCAAACCTATACTTGGTGCAAGAATCGGATGAAAATTGCCCAAGATATGGGCTTCGAAAGGGACGAAAAGTGATTTTTCTCGATTTTCAGATTTTTCAAGGGGGTCCATCAGAAAAATTTGAAAAAATCGAAAAAATATTTCGTGTCAGGATTTGAATGCAGATTTATAGGGAATTGAATAAAGATTCCAAATCTATACTTGGCTTAAGAATCGGATAAAAACTGCGGAAGATATGGGGTTTGAAAGGGACGAAATGTGATTTTTCTCGATTTTCAAATTTTTCAAGGGGGTCCATCAGAAAAATTTGAAAAAATTTCGAAAAAATATTTTGTGCCAGGATTTTAACGCAGATTTATAAGGAATCGATCTACAAATCATTTAAGGTATTCGGCTCAGGAATCGGCTAGGAATTGGCCAAGATATAGCCTTCGATTTGGGCCATATTGTAATTTCCGAAAATTTAATACAAAAATTTGACATAATAGATTGTTTTTTTTTATTGTTGATAAACCTGTTGATTAGTAATAACAATTACTAGTTTGGTTTATAAATTGCTTAATAAAAAAACTATGTAATAGGCCTCGCAAATTGAGAGACGAAAAAAATGGGCATTTTCCGGGCGGGGTTGCGTTTTTCTTTTCTGTTGAAGCTTTCACCTGCTCACCTGCGTAATCGCACCGCATCCTGTTGCACAAATCGGAGGGGTTTTATTCATTCACACAGGAGCTCCGTCCAGGTCTGTCCAGCTCCGTACAGGTGGGGCTCCAAATCTTCGGTTGCACTTCCTGTCCCACAATGAAAATCACCAGCGACGAGGTCTTGTTGCTGGGATGCTGTTGATGCTGGGAGCTCTCTCAAATTTGAGTGGCGAATGCTGATGGCGAGTGTTGCACTTAATTTGCATGCAACATGCAGCACCATCGCCCCCTCTCTGGCTCTATCTCTTTCTGGCCAAAACTCCCCCAGCTAAGATTTGCATACAATCAAAGTGAAACGAAATTGATTTGCCACTTTGTGTCTGACTGGGCATCATCATTATCATCACCATCACCATCGCCATCCAGCGATTCCACATCAGCTGCTGGTTTCAATTTAGCAAATGGTCCATCCATCCATCCGTCTATCCATCCTGGCATCCATATATCCTGCCCTCTCTGTCTCCGTCTCTGTCTATCCCCCCATCAGCCGCCTCTTTCGCACACTGCTCAATTATTAATTTCTGTCGCGTGCCGAAAGCAACGATGCGAACTTGAAAAATGATTTCGCATAATTGAAATCGAAATGATGCCGAGTATTTGAGTATTTTTCGTAAATAATCAAGACCCCAATCCCCAGCCCACTCTTAAAAAAAAAGATTCAGGTTTAAAGCCTTAATTTCTATTATTTTATTTTTAGATTTTGTGAGGAAAATAGATTTCAGATGAGCCACAAAACCAATTACTCTTTTTCCCATAAATATTCGTTCCAAATCTCTGGTAAATTATACAAAAACCCATAAAGAAAACAAGCCAGAAAAGAAAACCGAACAATTAAATCATAATTTTTGGGCAAAAACACAAAACATACAGCCAGAAAATGACATTCGGGAAAAATGATCAATGGGTCCAAAACCTGTTGTGTCATTAATTGAGACGGGCGAGGGTGGGGATTGAGAACCCTCCTAGGGGGGGAGGGACAACCCATTTAATGGCAAGTCCGGAAAATAAACAATGGGACGCATTTGCAAAAAGCCACACGAAAACCGCATGAAATCACATAAATTAAAATAACTCTATTAACCTGAACAAATTTATTATTTTGACCAACAGATGCAAAAAAAAAATACAAGAGGGGGAAGCTATATCAATGCAACAGGGTTGGTAGGAGAGGGAAGGCAGGGAATCAATATGCAAAAAGGGGGAAAAACACAGGGAATCCTGTTCCATTTTCAGTTCTCGCTTTTGTTATAGTTTTTCCCCTTCCCAGGATTCACGTTTTTTTTTGGAAAGCAAGCAGCCAAATTTATTATCCTTACCTCCTGCTGTGGCACCTAGCACAACGCCACGCCACGCCCCCCTTACACCCGTTTGGCACGACGCCCCTGCAAAGGGTAGGTGCCTTTTGTGCCGTCGATTTTCCAGCAGAGAAACCTCACATGTCCATACATCATTGGGCCGCAAAATGTTTATGACCCTTATGGCATGGCATGTACCCCAAACCGGGGCAGCAGGACCCCCTCTCTTCCGGGGATCCCTTTTAGCCATTTACACCCGCCACCGCCACTGGGCCATGGGGAAAAATCTACCCCAACGAGCATTTAATAGTTTTGGCGCGGCATTCCCTCGTAATGCTTTATTTATTTTTAATCATAGAACAAATACGGGGCAGCTCAACACAGACCCCACACAGACAGTCACCGCCATCACAATCAGAGCCCCTGGCATCGATACGCCTCTGGTGGAAATATTGCCCATCATTTGTTCAACGATATGTGCAAACAATTCGTGCATTAAAGCCAAAACCGGGAAACACATTTTTTCCAGACACATTTTTTTAATAAAATAACTAATAAAATAATGAAAGCATTAACAAACGTATAAAGAATTCCTTGCTGATCGGAAGCCGGAAAAAAGACCACAAAATAAAAAAAAAGATTCAGAAAATATAAATTAAAAAAAAATAGCAGAAAAAAAGGAGTAATTGGCATAATTATAATTTTGAAAAGCCTTTTAAATTCCACCGCAAAGGAAAAAAATTTGAATATTAGAAAAATAAAATTAATAAAATAAAGAAGACACTCTTAACCAAACGTCCGAATTAACTCATTACTTGTCGTTCCGCAAGAGAGACCACACATAAAAATAATATAAAAATATATTAAAATAAATTAAAATTAAAAAAAAATAGCAGAAAAGAAGGAGTAACAAATTGTCAATTATAATTTTGAAAAACCTTTTCTAAATTCCACCGCAATAGAAATCACAAAAAGAAAGTATATCAGAAATTTCACAAAAAAGATAAATAATTTAAAAATTAAACTAAAAAGAAGAATCGATAACGATGATAAAATTAAAAAATAGCAGTAAAAATCCCATTTCATAAAGGATCGATGACGGAGTGACTGAACATGTTCCAAGGAAAGTTTAATATTGGAAAAATAAATAAATAAATTAAAAAACAATCGAATAAGGAGAATAATCGAAAGCAGGAGCGATCCAGTGTTCGGAAAAATATAAATATTTAAATAATAAAACAAATAAAATAAAAAAGGAATTAAAGGTGCGAAGTTCCTTGCTCATCGGTCCAGAAAGTCCACAGAATAAAAAAGATTCAGAAAATATAAATTAAAAAAATAGCAGAAAAGGAGAATTAATTATAATTTTTTTTTTAAATTTTTTTTGGGTTGTATCAAATGCGGCGAAATGCCTAAAAACTTTGCCCAGCTTCTATAGCCGCAGATTTTCTTTAACTAAACAACAATATCGAAAACCAAAAGCAGCGACATATTCATTTTATTGAACGGAATAAATAAATAAAAATTAAATAAGAAAATAAGAAGGGTTTCCTCACCCTCATCACTCATAATGACCGCAATGAATGGGCTAATGACTTTAGATATTTATTCGAACTAAGCTGTTAAAATTAACAAGCTTAAAAAATAATTAGGGGATTAACAACTATCCCACAATTAAAATAAATAAATTTTTAAAAAAATAAAATGATTGAAACAAATGAGCCACAGTTTTTTTTGTTGAATTAAATAAATAAAATAAATCGGAAAATGAGGCGCAGGAATGAAGGCTTGTGAAGAGCAGACAGCCCAAGGTTTGAATAAAATAAAATAAAAAAGAATCACAAAAAAATAAAAATAAAAATATAAGTAGACACAAAAAATAAAAAGAAGTAAATTTTGGAGAACTGTAGGACTAACTAAAATGCTTGGGGATAGCTGACTTTATATACGTTTTGGATGACAGAAGAAGTTACTTTCGGGAATGTCAATAGGATTTTTTAGGAACTTCCTTACTCTATCGATAAATATCTATCGAATAAATATCGATAATATAAATAATGCAACCAAAAGCTTTGCATTTTCTGTCAAATTTGTTCTCATTGCTTCTCGATAAACCTGAATGCTTCCGTTTGCTTTCCATCGCATCCCATTGTAGTATCTATCAAAAGTTTATATCACATTGACTTAATTGAGATCAAATTGTTGTTCGAACAACTTTCATTTGACTTCATTCAACAGCCGTTTTCTGTGGCATTGTGGGTATTATTAGACCAACTTCTCGAGGCCTCCGGGGACTCATCCGTCACTTCTTGACTCATCGTCGCCCCCCATTTGCCCCCCTTTTTCTTTCCTCTTGATTGAGGAGTAAATCCCATCCCGTCCCGTCTTCCTTTTCGTATATTTTCGAATTCTCTTGGAAGCGATTAAAAGAATCGCCTCGAGCAGTCTTCGTTTTTTTTTTGTCGATTTGAAGGCCGTGTAATAATTAATACTGTTGTCGTTCTTGTTCTTGGTGTTGTATTTAAATAGCCATTTCATAGGAGTGACCACTGTATCGTCTTGACGTTCCGTCAGTCAATTAATCAATCATGTTTGAAAATGTTCCTCAACTGGTCATTTCTTTTTCTCTTCCAAGTTTTTGCTTTCTTGGCCGCCGCCTAAAGCACGAATATGTCATGTCTTGGCGCTTAAATGATTGGATTGGTAAATGGAAAATGAAACCAACAAAAAAAACTGGAAAATTAGCAAGCAATAACTGTTATTTAATTATTGGCCAACTTCAGATTCGACTTTGTAGAACTCTCAACTATGAAAAAGGGAAACGAATGGACATTTTGAATGGAAAATAAGCGAAGAAAATTCTCCCAAATGGCCAGAAGCCGATTTTTCTGATTTACTAATGATGGCAAGTTGATGTGTAATCCCGAATATGAGTGGCTTCCAAAGAGAACAGCAGCAGGAAAAAAGTAGAATAAAATCGGCTTAAATGGGCAACCTTTTTTGAGCCAACTCGACGACACGTTGTCATAGCACCTTCGGAAAAAAACAAGGGGAAAAAAGCAAAAAGCAAAACCGTAACCGAAACCAAAACCCATTTTCCGGCAAAATCCACGCCCCTTTTTGTCGCCATAGACACAGTTTTTGAACGCCCCTTCTAAAAATGACTTAAAATGCGCAGCAGCCCAGCTTTCTCACCTATTTTTTTTCAGTCTTTTTTTTCTGCTATTTCCACACTTCCATTTGCCATTTTCTGCCTGTTTTTTGTTGCTTTCTAATTAAGCAAGTTTTTTTTACGGTGCTGTGGCAATTTCCCGCTCTTATAAAAGCTATTTTAAACCATTCCTGAAACACAAAAAAAACAAACCTTTATACATATTCGAGTCTTTTTTTATTTGAAACTAAAATCTTTATAATTTTTCAAGTATTTGTTTCCTTTTTTACAATTTTTGATGAGGGATCCGAGAAGCAAAGGTCTTCCAAATGTTGTCCACAAGTCACAATAATCCACTCGAACTTAGTCACAACTTCCTGTTTGAATTCATATTCTCGGCTCCGGCTTGTATTTCTCCTCCATTCGTGATTATTTTTGGGTTTTCGTCTTTAGTTTTCTTGATATTCGGTGATTCGGTGGTCCAGGGCGTGGGAAACTTCAAAGCGCTTCTATATACGAAAAATCTATAAAGAAATCAAATTTAAATATAAAATCAAATAAGAATATAAGTAATACGTTACCTCTATTTCTCTCAGTGATCCGCGTTTGGCTTCAGGGGAATTAGTAAATTTTTGGGGGATTATGCAAGACATGAGAATCGGCGGAGCTTTAAGCGCATTTTGAATTTTCGCCGACCGGCCCCTTGGCACGCATAATTCATGTAAATCGCGGAATCGCACTTTGACAATGGCTCCTGGACGGGGCTGGACGCAGGGTCTGGTTGCAGCAAATCCCCTCGCCTTTTGGGGCAAAGGCAATAGCAATAGCAAAACCATAACCATTAAATGGCAACAAGAACAACAAAAACACCTCTCCTAATACGCATAAATTTGGGCATCTTTATGCGCTTGACTGCTGGCCGCTGATTTGGCTGCTGGGCGAACAAAACTAAACACTTTTAAGCCCATAAATTTTGCCACCACAATGGCCCAAAACCCGAAGCAAATCAAAACAAAACAAAACGCGACGAGGCTCATTTGAATATTGATATGATTTCGATTTGGTTTTGGCCTTTTTTTTATATATTTATTTTTTTTTGTTGGATGGTGGGGGGCTTCGAATTTAATTAAGATTTGGAAATTGGCGCTCGTGTTGAACGCGTGCGCGGGGCAAGTCTGACAAAAAATAATAAATAAATAAAAATTAAAATAGTTTAAAATAAAATGAGAAAATAATTGAAGCGCGACCAAAATATGGGGCATGCGGCAAGGGTCTATGGTTTTAGTGGAAACAAATATTAAAAAATAAATTAAAGGAGAGCCAATTAAAAAGTTAATAAAATTTAAAAATATGAGAAAATCAGAAGCCAAATTTTGAAGGGGGGTGCTGATTGTCGATCAAAGTATCCAAGGGAAAAAAAAAATTATTAAAAAAAATAAGAATATAAGATTTTTGCCAAATGTTGAAGGGGGGTGCTGATTGTCGATAGCCAAGGGCAAATAATAAATTAAATAATTAAATAAAAAAATGAGATTTTTGTCAAATTTTGGGGAAAGGATGCCGATTGCCTCGTAAGGTGGCCAAGGGCAAAAAAAAATATAAATAATTAAATAAAAAATATAAGAAAATCAGATATTGGTAACTGTATAAGGATCAATTGAATCAACTGAGAGGCTTTGTTAGCTTTACGGAAAAATAAAATATAAAATAAATAAAAGAAGAAAATAAGGAGAAAAGGAGGCCCCGAGCTGGAAGCTTGCGGTGATGATAGAGCCCATCTCTCGATAAGCAAACAAAATAAAAATAATTAAAAAGAAAAACATTTAAAGTAAAATCAGGAAATAAAATCATAGGATGAAGCAGGTGAACAAGAGAGCCACATCTTACTTGAAATAAAATAAATATCAAAAAAAATAAAATAATATTTAAAAAAGAAATGAGGAAATAAAATAAAAACTGAGTTTAGTTTGGAAGCTAGAGGTGTTTCTACCTCTGAGCCCCAGACTGAACTGATTAAATATTTCTATGATGTGGACTGCCTCAAATTTTGCGATGACAGGAAAAGGTCACAGCCTGCTTGATGATAAATTTTCAAAGTCAATTGTCAAACAGAAATATCAATCGATAATCTATCGATATCAGAAAAATGCAACAGTGCTAGCGACTCCTCTAACTCCAAGTTTCGTCCCTTTGCCTTGTTTTTTTTTTATTCAAAATTAGACAAATTTTTATTCAGAGGGCTTTGGGAGTAATCCAAGCTGAGGCTTAGACTAGCTTTTAAATCGGGAAAAGGGAAGAGAACCGGGTGGGGTGGTTAAACCATACAAAGGGAGGTCAGGAGGTCGTACGGTGGGGAGGGGTTTAGGAGCTTAGTGGTTTCGGGGTTATGATTTGATCGGATTTTGTGCATGTTGCCTGTCGGCTTTAAACATCAAATGGGTGGTGTGAAAACCGAGATAAAGATATTTTAGCAGCCGAAATAGCCCGAAAAAAAACAACAGACACCGACTGGTTGTTTGGCTAATAAATTGTTGGCTCAGTCAAGAGGGTTTTAGCCCAAAAAAAAAAACTCTACAACCATTTAGGTATTTATTTACATTTTTTGTGTGATTTTTATTTGACTTTTGCTGTCGCTGGCTAATGTTCATTAAACACTTCCGCCTTCTGATGCTCTTCTGTCCATACAACAGCTTTGAAAGCCAACATCATTTTTAGTACATCAAAAAAGAACATGTGAAAAAATCAAGAGGATTTGGAAACCTTTTAGATACTCTTTCTCGTAAAGAAATATCACAGAAATGAAGGGTTTATTATCTGATATATGTACGAAAAGCGAGTCTTTGTACCAATTGGGCATAAATTTCAGGCACAATTACAACGCAATCAGCTTAATTACTTTGAATAATTAAAGACACAGATGATGGAAATTTAGAAGCTGCAAGCCAAAGCTGCAAAGCGATCCGTTCTTTTGGCCTTTTGTTCTCAGTCCAACAATCTGTGTGGAAAATGTAAACATTTGTGGGGGGCGTGACAGGCCCGAACAAAGACTCTTCTCTTGCCTCTTCAAAGATCAATGAATGCCAATGAATGAATTAATCTTTTTTTGGGGGTTGGGGGGGAACTCACTCTGAACTCTGAATGGGAAAAAATAATAAGGGGGAACTGGAGCTGGAGCTCACTCCCTTTTTTTTATATTGTAGATTGTAGGCTGCCAATTTGCTTTATTGTATGGCCTGTGTATGCAAATGAAAAAGCAGCAGCAGCAGCTTGATTCGGACTCGGATTCGGGTTCCCATTCAAATAAAAGCCCAAAAAAAAAGAGGGACAAACTCATTTAGCTAATAATTGCCAGGTTTAGGTTCAATTTCTTTGCATGGGCGGAGCTGCCTGGGGTCGCACAAGTCATAGGTTAAAAGTTCAATAGCCCACAATAAAGTGGCAAAAAATTTATAATTCTAATTCAAATTAGCTAAGCAGGCGGCAGTAGGTTTCTGCTTGTCAATCCCCAGAAGATTCCCCGCAATTTTCAGGTGAAATGAATGCAGACATTTTCCCGGAATGATCAATGGCACTTACCATAAATCCCGGCGATAATCACCGGCAATCTTAACGTAATTTCTATTAGTTACCCTACTCTCTGGGGTAAAACCAAAACAGAAACAGAAAAAGTAAAACAATCTCGGTAACAACAGTTACTCAACTTGGCTAACTGCCGGACTTGGCTAAAAAAGAAGAAAAGCACTCGGCCCACAAGTCAGTCGGTCTCTCTGCCATTCAGTCAGTCATTCATTCAGTCAGCCAGTCAGTCATCCAGTCAGTCAATCAATCAGAGTTCAGCCCCCGAGTACAGCTGATTTTTCTCACAATAATTTGTAGTCCGCTAGGCTTTGTCAGAGACACCTGTGCCTGTGCTTGGCCCGGCTTTGCTTTGCTTCTTGGCCTTTTCCACTTTTCCAAATATGAGCGCCAACTCGGAACGGAGTCGGAGTCTGCTCCATAAATCTAAGGAGCTGCTTTCCAGGTGAGGGGCGGACTACACTGACAGAAACTGGAGTGGTCTTTTTCCAAGAGGGATCGACTTGTAAGCCTCCAAACCCCACTCCATTTCTCCAAGTGCATTTACTTGCAACAAGCGTTGCAATTGCAAAAAGGAGCCACACCTGAGCAAAGTTTGCGGCAAGTAGACTTCAGTCGGACTAGGTTGGGTTGAGTGCGAGTATCTCCAAGTACGAGTATCTCGAAGTACGAGTATCTCATAGTACGAACAGGCCATGGGAACGGCCTACGCTCCATATACGTACGACCACGTTAATGTGTAATAGTTCTATTAGTCGCCTGTTGACGCGTCTCTGGTTGCAGCTAATCTCCTGCCTTCGGAGCTACCAACTTTGGTCAATGTATCGCGTTTTGCCGCCACGGCACGCCCCTGCATCCTGCGCCCCCTCCTCGTTTTTGAAAGCCACATGAGAACCAAGAACCGGATGGCGCTAGAAAAACTGTAATGAAAGATCCCCGCCGCAGTCAGGTTTTTCGACTAGAAATTACCCACAATTTTCGATTTGCCATTTTTGCCAGAAAGAAAAAAATTAATTGGAATCCAATCTTATTAGAAAAGATTAAAGGAAGCTGGTAGATTGTTCTACATATTTTTCAGGCAATTTTTCAAGGCAGATATATTCTTTTTAATTCCAATCCCAAATAAAGACCAAAATTTTTGTTCATTTTTATACATTTTAATCAACAATCATCATAAATTTTAACATTTTATAAAGAAGTTTAATAACAAGAATTATTTTAATTATTTAACAAATATCAAAACAATATTCTCTATTGATTTCCAATTACTGGGTACAATTAAAAGCAAAAAAAAAGACTACTTATAACCGCAACAAATCCATCCTATCGTAGCGTAGAGGTTTTTTTTTTTTTTGGCCTGAATAGTTTATGGCTGGCGCCTCGACGACGTTTCCCAATTTGGTTTGGCAGGAGAACCGGTCCGACTTTGGATTTTTTGCTTGGTTTTTTCCCGTTTTGAGTTTATATGCGTCCACAAACAAGACTATAGGTTTTCTGTAAATATTTAATATCAAATATAGCAGATATATTAATTTCTGACAGGTAAACAAAACAAAAGAAAAATAATAAAAAATAAAAATAATAATCAAAAATAATAAGAACTCAAAGTGAAACAAAAAAAGCATCCCTATTGTAGAACCTTGGGTTAAAAAATAAATATCACATTAAATAAAAAATAAAATAAAAATGAAATCAGATCAAATTAAATTAAAAAAGAATCGATTACCTCCAAACAAGTGCTACTATGTCAAGGGAAATAATCCAACGGAGAAGGGATCCATTGATAAGAAAAAAAAAGCAGAAAAAAATGAGTAATTGGCATAATTATAATTTTGAAAAGCCTTTTCTAAATTCCACCGCAAAGGAGAAAAATTTTAATATTAGAAAAATAAAATTAATAAACTAAAGAAGACACTCTTAACCAAACATCCGAATTAGTTCATTACTGATCGTGGCGCATGAAAGACCAAGACATAAAAAAGATTCAAGAAATATAAATTTAAAAAATAGCAGAATAGAAGCATTGTCCAATTGGTATTATAATTTTGAAAAACCTTTTCTAAATCCCACTGCAATAGAAATTACAAAAAGAAAGTATACTGAAAATTCCAACAAAAAAGATCAATAGTTTAAAAATTAAACTATAAAGAAGAATCGGTAACGATGATAAAATTAAAAAATAGCAATAAAAATCGCACTTCATTAAGGAACTGTGGAACAAAGTTCCATAGAAAGTTTAATATTGGAAAAATAAATGAATAAATTAATAATAAGTCGAATAAGACAATATTCAAAAGCAGAAGCGATCCAGTGATCGGAAAGAAGACTGCTCATTACTGGTCGTTCCAAAGACCACAACATAAGAGATTCAAGAAATATAAAATTAAAAAATAGCAGTAACAAAGGACATATTAGACAATTATAATTTTGAAAAGCCTAAATCCCACTTCATAAAGGATCGATGAAAAAGTTTAATGTTAGAAAAATATATAAATAAAATAAAGAAGAATTAAACAAGTGCCACCATTTCAAAGGACAATCAGAAGCAGAAGCGATCCAGTGTTCGGAAAAATATAATTAAAAAAAAAAAATAAGACTGTTCATTGCTGGTCGTCCGAAAGACCACAACATAAAAGAGATTCAAGAAATACAAATTTAACAAATAGCAGTAAAGGAGTTCCATATTGGCATAATTATAATTTTGAAAAACCTTTTCTAAATGCCACCGCAAAGGAGAAAAATTTGAATATTAGAAAAAAAAAAAAAAAAACAAAGTAAAGAAGACGCCCTTAAGCATTATCAATCGTTCGTAGAGTTCATTGCTAGTCGTACCACACGAGTGTCCACAACTTATAGATTCAGAAAAATATTAATTGAAAAAAGTATAAAAGGAGGAGGACCCTATTGTCATAATTATAATTTTGAAAAACCTTTTCTAAGTCCCAATGCAACGGAGATAAAAGTAGAAAAAATTATGTGCAGCAACTTACCGCAGAGTTCCAGAAAAAAGTTGAAAATTAGAAAAATAAAACAGAAGAAGACGCCCTTACGCATTATCATAGCTCCTCAAGCCGTTTCTTCGTATGACCACAGAAATTATTAGGAAATTAAAGAGAAAATTATAAGGAAGAATTGAGAGTTCCACAAATAAAAATTTGAATAAAATCAGAAAATAAGTTTCACTTAAACTGCACTACAAAAGCTGCCAACAATGATACCAATGCACAATTTTTGTCAATTTATCGCGAAAGAATTTTTGAAAACGCAACACAATTCAATAAAAAAAATCACAATTAAATGAAAAAAACACAATTAAATAAAAAAAAACCACAATGGTATAAAAAGACTTTTTTTTTAAACACTTTAAACACTTTTAAAATTTAGAATTAGGAGCAGGCCGAACTGTTGACCTCCGAGCTGGAGACTGAACTAACTAAAATGTTTGGGGATAGCTGCCTTTATATACCATTTTGACTCGATAGAACAGCATTTCGATTTGGAAAGTTTAGATATAGCTAGGATATCGATGAACCAATGCGGCAACCCTAAAGTTTGGGTGGGAACTCTTACTTTTAATTTGAAAAGCCAACTTGGCCAAAAACTTCTCCGATAAATGAAATCAGTTTAAAGTTCAAGTATTTACCAATTTATAGCAACTCCTGCTATCAATTACGTGCAAAGCCGATTCCATTAGCTTGACAATCCCAGCCCACATTTCATGTCAGCAATCAACTCATCACTTGGCCCACACACACAGCTACAGTTTGTTAACCGCAGGGAGAGTGCGAGAGAGAGATGGCCAGAGGGGGTGCGAAAGAGTGAGGGTTAGCCAACTTGAGATGCTTTTTGTCTTCGAAGGGTTAAACACCCTTTCATTCAAATTCCTTCCATCCACCTAGCTCAGGGCTCAGGGCTCAGGGTATCTCACAGATACCGAGATACTCTGAAACACTCGACCCAACCACCTACCTCTTGGCAAGTCTGCGGGTCGGTCTTTTGGGGTCTTTGTGCATTTTTAGGGCTACGCGTCGCAAAACCGCAAGAAATCAATTCCAAGAAATTGTTTGTCTTCCGCTGCCACATCGAGATCTATAAAGAAACGGATACATATGCGTAAATACAAGATACAGTAGTTAATCGAGATAGAGGAAGTGCTTTGATAAGAGTTTTTAGACTTGAAAAATACATCGTTGAGGGATCTTCACTGTATCTACTGTATCACAGTATTTACTGGCAGATATAGAAAATAAATCGATTGCATTTAGCACGCTTCATTATCGAAGGCCTCGGATGGGGCCGCGGATGGTTTCCAAAGATTCAAAGATCTTCCCAAAAGTGGCTTCATTTCGTTTATTGATGGTCTATCGGCACGGCATGAGGTGTGTGGATGGGTCATCTTTTTTTTTAAGACAGCAATAATAAAATAAATAAAAATAAAAGAAAACCAAAGCGGGGAAAGGAAGTGAAAAGCGGACATAAACCTGTGATTAGTATAACGAAAAAAACGGAGCCGAGACGGAAATGTGAGGCGTGACATTAACCCCTCTGAATCTGGCAATTTTATTTCTAAATGTATAGATTTTTTCGCGGACTTAAAGTGAAGAAAATAACACAGAAATTAGCCTAGAAATGGGGGGTTTTTTTTTAGGAGAAAATCTCGTTTAAATAAAACATATTTCCTTGCAGAGAAATCTCTCTCCTCGTTGTTGCCCAAAAAAATGTCCTTCCTTTTTCCTTTTGATTTTTATTCCAAGCCTCATATTTAGTCATTACATTATCCTTGTTAAAAATGTTACAAACTGCCAAAATATTTACCTCTGATGAGTAGAATTTTCGATTAAAATAGCTGAGCACACCCACACGCTTACACCTTCACACTGCCACACTTACACACTTCCTGCCACATGAATCCTTGCATCCTGCCCCCGGAATTCTGTTCAGTTTCTGGTCAGCGCAAACTAATTAAAAACAAGCGTTCGCTCCACTTGAGCATCATTTTAAAATACCTGTACAGGCGAGAGATGCGAGAGATGCAGCAGTAGATACTAGATACTCGCCTTTACTGTACATATAGGAAAGATATAGAGATATAGCGATATAGAGATTGGCCAGGTAGGCCAAAGAGTCGGGTAACAAATGAGTCTGGGCCTGAGCCCCCAGTCAGCTATTTATAATTACCTTCAGACGGAAGACGCCTCTGGCCTCTGGTCTCTGGTATATAGAAGGGCCACTGGTGTGGCATCAACTTTTTCAATGGGCCAGGCCAGGCCAGGCAGGGGTTGGGGTGGGAAGAGGCTTAAAATTGGCTTAAAATGAAACCGCATTGCTCATACGTCACATTGACACCACAAAAATTGGTCAGCAAGTGTCGGAAGTTGGTCAAGGTTTTGCTTTTTTGGGGCCAACCGACAGAGACTGACAGAAGAAGACAGAAAACAGAGAAGAGAGTCTCCCGGAAAATGAATATTTAAAATTCAATTTAATAAATTGAAATAACCCATTCTTGTGAGAACTAAGCTGATTAAGTGTTGTGATTAAATATTAATAGGGTCTTGGTTGGAGCTTTGAGTTTTGAGCAATGAAAAGGGCAAGGTTTTTAATTAACTAAAATATATATAAATTATAGGAAGCCTTAAGGAAGCTAAAAACTAAAAAGCAGCTTCATTTCCCAGTCATGAGAAGAGTAGTACTTCCTACATCTACGGGTATTTATTTACGAATGTCCGACTGCGGCTAATTCAGTCTGCCGTCGCTCACTACAAAAGTCAGTTGGGGTCATTCGTCACCCACACGGCATTATGCCAACACCCACTCAACCACTGAGTTCCATCCAAACCACCCAACCACCCATCTCTCCCTGTGGTGCAATTTTGTCTGACTCGGCTAAATGCTTGTACTTCATTTATTTTATGAATAAAAACCGAAACAACGGGGCCAACACGAGTGGCCTGAAACAAAGGACGAATATGAGCCCCGAGCTTCTGCTTTTCATATATATATCGTATATATATATATAATTTTTTTTCTGTACTGGGTTTCTGCTGGCTTTTGGAGGATGCACAGCTCACACATATACTCGTACACACAGTTTGCTTGGAAAAAAGCCTGAAGTGTCGAGCAGGCAGGACTCCTGGACCCACGACGACTTCCTGTTTATCTGTCAAGACTGCATCACTGTCTCGGGCCCCGGAATACGGAATACGGAATACGGTGTATGCGGAATACGGAAAACGGAAAATACGGATGGAGTTGCCCGAACCACGAATCTGGGATGCCAGACTATAGGGAGTTGGGGGGGACTGATGGGACACTGAACAAAATTCTTTCGTTATAAGCTTTGAAAACTTCCAAAGTCTTTTTAGTCGTACATTACAAGGCAGCGTCTTGGGTTATAACATTATAATTCTTTATTTTAAGAATGATTGATAATAATTTTTATACATTTTTCAAAGTGCTTTTTGAAAATGTTTTGCAAGTAGCGTCCGTGCATGCTGAAGCATCCACTTTGGTGCCATTCACATGGCGAGGCAAAGACGCCCTAAAGGGGTTATATCCCCCTGTGACACAACCCCCCCGGCCCCCTCTTTCTTAGCCATCCACTGCCAACCCCTGCCTATCCCTGCCACCCGGCTTGCGGTTAAGCGTTTTATATTCCCTGAACAGAATCCAGAATTCAGAATCCCCGGGCAAGTCAACCGGGGCTACCTCAACCTGAGCTGCGGCCAAGGCTTCTTGTGGCTTAGAAATTCCTTCGTTTATATATTTTTAATAAATTTTAATACTGAAATTGTAGACGTTATCCATACCAGCATAGCCATACCACCGCTCCCCGCCATCCCTGTCACAGCTTTATGGGGTTTCTTGATCCTTCTTCTGCCTCTTC
Organism: Drosophila ercepeae; assembly: GCA_018150545.1. NCBI lineage: Eukaryota > Metazoa > Arthropoda > Insecta > Diptera > Drosophilidae > Drosophila > Drosophila ercepeae. The sequence continues at coordinate 7,436,925 of JAECWL010000197.1, forward strand.
TACTTGGCCGCAAAATTATAATTTTTATGCCATACACTTAAAGATAATATTACAAATAATTCATAATTGGGTTCATGGAAAACAGCGCGCGTCGTAGAAGAAAGCCAACACCAACACAATGGCCTGCACAGCGTCCTTAGAGGGGGAAGGGGGGGCTGGAGCTTTGTTAGTTGCCAGCAGAATGGATGCCAGGATATGGAGGCTACTACTCAATTATTAACCCAAGAAACAGTAACAACAGCGGTGGCATCTTGCCATCAGGATCTGAAATATGCCAGAAGCGCCAACGCATGGATGGTCGCAGGGTGTCCTGTGAAGGACTGCGGAGTCCTTGCTGAAATTGAATTAAATGTTTGGTTTTTAATTGCAAATTTTTAGAGATACTTTGGGAGTTGTTTCTATCAAGTCTTCAGAGGAAATCCTTCCTATTTTTCTACCTTCTTAATGCATTTATTTATAAGTTTTTGAATAGCCTATAAAAGTATTATTTAAGTAAAATATTTGTGAATTTTTTACTAATTAAATTCTTCTTTTTTTCAGGTTTTTGTCTTCATAAGTCTTCAATCTTTGGAAATCGTCCATTCGAAACAGGATTACTGGAAATGGGTAAGTGATATTTTATATATTTTTTTATATATTGAAAGAAAGTTTTATATTCTTAACGAGTAATACTATATAGTGTCCTAATAGGGGTACAAGTAATAGATAAAATCGTTTGTAATTTGGGAAAATAGCTTCACTTTTAAGCCCAAAGTGTGACCATGTTCTTTGCTTATCTGGGATTATTTTCACGCATTTAATAAGCAAATGAGTGTGTTTGGGTGCAATGAGGCGTTTTAAAGTCAAAATTAATAAGCCCACGCATACACACAGAGACACACAAACACACACAGGCACAACAAACACACACACACAGTGCCAACAAACAGTATGCAAGTGGTTGGATCCTTTTTTGTTGGCGCTGTTGTCGCTGTTCTTTTGCATAAATATGAATAAATTAAAATCAGAATCAACATTTTGATATGCGCATGAAACCCATTTTCCGCGACCCCATCCCTGGCACCGCCCCTGCCACGTCCCTTTTGGAATCTGCTGCTCCGGAGACTCCGGAGAACTGAACTCTCCCCGTGTCCGGCTTTTGCGGCTCGCCGGACACATGGCAACAAAAAAAAAAGAAAGCCAGGGTTCAGGGGAGAAATTAAGGTGAAGGCGGATGTGAAAGTGCATATGTAAGTGTGTCAGTCCGTATATGTGTATGTGTGTGTGAGAGTGTGTGTGTGTGCGGGGGCCATTTTGTGGCCTGCAATTAAAAATGGCGCGCTGTTGCACATTTAATTATTGGGAATCGGCTTTCAGGTAATCATTGTTAATGGCAACTACGCCGCATTTAATCTTAACGTTAACGTTTTTGCTTGTTTTTGTTTGCAGAGGCAATCGCCTTTAAGTTCCGCATATATTTACAAAAACACATCTCCCCGATATATATATGTATATATCCTGGCTATATATCGACATATATGTTGTTCGTTTGTGGCGTGTATATTACGCTTCCTGATACGCATATAGATTTTTCATAATTTCATCGTTTCGATGCCCCGTGAACTCAGCTCAAGCAGAAATTTCCAATTAAATGCAATAGCATTAAATAATGTGTGCCAAAGAACCACCCACCGACCTGCCACCTGCCACGCCCATCTCACAGAGCCTGTTTTATTTTTTAATCAATTCGATATTCACACACACACACACACTCGGTTGATGGGGAAAAATATTTAAATTAAAAGTAGGGAAAAATTGGAGACCCAAGTGAAACAAGTCAATAAAGAAGCATAAATAAATACAAAAGGCCAATACAGTGGATCCTTTAGAAGGTTAACCAACAAACTAAATAATAAATAGCAACAAGTATTTATCAAAAATTAATTTAAATAAACTTTAAAGACTTTAAATAAGAAACTTAGACCTTCTTTAACAACCTTCCCTTTTCAAATAGTCTTCACTTTACTTGATACAGTAAAAATATCATTTTTAACCCCCTCCAACCTCCAACGAACTGCTCATAATTGTCAAAAATTTGATTTCCTTTTTAAATTTACTTGTAAAGGCCGTTTAAAATATGTACATTCGAAAAATTGGCACGAAAAAAGGGTCAGGGGGTCAGAGAGTCAGAGAGATCCGATGGGTAAAAAGATATCAATATTAATGCAATTTTACTTCTCAATAAAAAGTGTAATCTATATGCGAATACACAGACATCGATTAAGTAATCAACATATTAATAATCCAAGTCTAAGAAATGATTAAATTGTTGTACTTTAAAGTCCTGAATAGAAATATGATGAAAATCAAGCTGAAGGATCGATACTTGTTCAAGGGTCCTCGAAATTTAAAACCAAAAATGTAAGATAAACCAAAAATCCTTTAAAAAGTAACTGCAAAAAATTAAGCAAATAAAAGGGACGAGCAGCTCAAGGATGACACAGGCGGCACAGGGCGGGCGACAAGGATAAAGTTGCAGTAGACCAGAATAAGGAGCCAACCGGTTGGGGGAATTGCGGTTTAGCAGGTAAAAAATAAGTAAAAAAAAATAAGCAAAAAAATAAGTAAGCGAAAATAGTGGCCAAAAAAAAATCAGGGTAGAAAAAAACCGGGCGGCTGTACAAATATTTTTAATAACAGGCAGCAAAAGGAACCGACCCCAGAGTTGCATAAATAACACTGAAATATGAAGCCGCTGAATCCTGAATCCTTCCACATTCTCCTCCTCCTTCGCTCTTCTCCTTGTTCTTCTTCAGGACGTTTTTTTCCTCATCCAGCTCGTCCTTGGCCAGCGTCTTGGGGCCATTAGGGTATAACATGGAACTCTTTGAAGCTTTCGAGGCTTTAAAAAAAATTGAAATAATAATTTATCAAGTTAATATTAATATCAGATATCAAAAATAAAGTTAAAAAGATTTTAAATTTATTTTAAAATAGATAAAAGTTTAACCCTTCCTTGAAATACCCTTCACTTTTGAAAAATACTTTAAATTGAACCTTTAATTTGAGCAATCAAATGTTTTGAAAAAAATTAAACTAAAAATACCCGAGAACCCTTGTGATATTTTCCTTGGACCTGGACCTGGACGTGGACCCTTGAAAAAAGAGGACCAAGAGGACCCTCGAATAAAACCGAAGCGTAAATGTTAAATGTCAAGTTACTCGAACCAGTTTGACAGGACAGGGGCTCCCATCCCTCCCCAGCTTGTAGCATCTTCCATCTTCTTTCCGAAATCTTTCATCCAATCTCCATCTCACAAACCATCAAAAAACTGAAGGCAACGAACACGTGTCCCTCTTTTAACTCAACAAAAAAAAGGGGGTCCTGGACTTTACTACTCTCGGTCCTTTTTCCAGCCAAAGAAGCCCGGCAATCGGGTCAGGAAAGAAGAGAAGAAATAATAATAAAACAGGTATCTGCTTTTGGCCCTGTTTTTGGCACAGGTTTCGTATTAACTGGTTGGATTTTTAAGGGAGAATCAAAAACGAAAACGCAGCTATGGGGGAAAGTTGGGGAAAAAAATGAGAAAGAAATGGCAGGCTTTAAAGTTGATTTCAAGTCCTGGCTTATAGTCCTTGTTATAAAAAACAGAAACTCACACATTTTCTAAATTTTCTATTGCCATTTGAAGCATTTAAGCCGTTTACCTTGCTGAATCGGTTATATCCTACTTGAAATCTTTTTTATTTGCCAAAAACTTAACCGTTTCCACTTGCCCAGAAACAGAAAAAACAACAAAAAACGGAAACATTTTCCACTTGCTAACCAATTTTTTGCCTTGGCATTTGCCACTTCTATTTTGGTTGCATGAATTTTTCATATTTTCATTCCTGCCCCTTTTTTGTCCTGTCCCAGGTCCTGTCTCTGGTCCTGCCCACCCCGCTTCCCTACCCGGATGCACTTTCTCATTTGGTTGTTTCTTGTCCCCGACATGGGATTTGCCACGCCCACATTGTAAAGCCGCCGCCCATCTTGTTACGATTTCTTGTTTGTTGTTCAATGTTTTATTTCTACTATTTCTATTTCTATTTCTATGATTTTTTTTTTATAGTGTATGCATGTTTTTTGTTTTATTTGATTGCATGGCCGAAAAGTTTTTCGTTTGCAAATTCAAGTCAATTTTTAGGGCTAAGCTACATTCCGACCATGTTTTAGTTTTTGTCTAAATACAATGGCAAAAATTTAACACCCCAATGGCGCTTCCCTCTTCCCCCTCGGAACACGATGTCAGTTTTTCATTGCAGTTTTCCAAACAGCCAGGCAAAAGTTCTTTGTCATCTTTGTTGAGCGGATTCCCTTCACGGGTTCGGGTTCTCCTGCATTTCCCAATCCCTCTGACCCAAAAAAAAAAGGAAATATTTTCATTTGCCAAGCTCCAATTGACATTGACAATGGAGGGAAACAGGGTCCTTTTTTGGGGATTTGGGGATTTGTTGTCCAAAATTCGGTAATTGGGAGAGATTCTTTTTTATTCTTAATGGGAAATAGGAAAAATAGTACCTAATAGTCCATAACTAGTGCTTAGAGAAGCTCTATTTTATTTAAATATTTAAAACTAAAAACTCAAAACTGTATTTCCTTTTTGGCAAATCAATATTTTCGTTTTGGTAAAAACTGTTTTACAGGAGAAAGTAATCAGTGGAAAAATACGAGAGGAGCTTTAACAGTTTCCCCCCTTAACCCTTGGTCTTGGTTTTAGTCCTCCCTTAACCCTTTATGGCCACCCTCTTTACCCTCCACCCAACCGCTCGAACATCTTTTGGCCAAAATGCATTTTCCAGTGAACTCGAGAGTGGCGTCCAAAAATATAGTTCGAGTTATGTTTACCTCACAGAGTGTGTGTGTGTTTGTGTGTGTGTTTGGGGCATTGTTTACAATGTGGCACAGTTCCAGCTGGTACGTTAGAAACCCCCTCTCGACCTCCTCCCCCTCCCCGGCCTGTGGCACACGCACATAAATTGTTGCAGTTGCAGCTAAACATAAGTTATGTGTGCAAAGTGCACACACACCCCCGTGCACCCCCGTACTTGCCCCATGCCACAAGGGGGGGCCTGACACTCATGAATTCAAGCACGAATATCATCCGAGTGGGTGTAAGCCAACTGTTGCATGTCAGCAGCTGAAATAACGCGCATAATTGCCGCATATTTGCCAAAAGCCAGATACTCCAGATCGTGTGCATATATACTCCAGATCCGGAACCCAAATGACTTGGATAAATGCTATAAAGCTACACAAGACAAAACTTTAGATAAATTTAGAAAGGGTTTTCGATTTTATTCAAGCATATTTTGGATGCTTTTGAGGTTTTTGTATAGATATTGTTCTTCTCAAACCTCAAAAAAGTTTCGCATTTTTTTTCAAACATCTTTTCTTTTCTTGAAGTTTTGAAACGTTAAGATGTCAGCTATTTGTGGCATTTGTTTGGCGTTTTTACAACCATTTGTGTAGGGCTCTTCGAGACCTGTCTGGTTGGAAGTTTGACAAACTCCCAAGCTCTCAGTTAGTCAGTTAGTCAGTCAGTCAAGAGCTGGAAAAGCGGCGGCAGCTGCCACAAATCTTGTGAAAAGCGTTTGACTTTTGTCGACACAGTTTTTCCGTTTCGTGCGCGATTTGCAAGAGTAATTTTTTTTTTAGTTTCGTTTTTTTTATTTTGAAGCAATTTTCACATCGCCAAGCTGGGCAGAAAAAATAGGAGCAGCTGGTGGATAAAAGGCTTCAGCGCCTTCTGGCTGATTAGCGGCGCTTGCATAATCCCGACCGCATTTTCATTGCAAATTATAGTCAACGTCAACCGGAAAATTGCAGGTGGAGGTTTTTTTTCTTCTAGTCGGATAGAAGCTGCTACTGCAGATGCAAATTGAAATAATAATTAATTATGGCAATCAGGCTAAGCTCAGACTCCGTCCTAGACCCCGAAAAAAGACCAAAACTGAAAATGAGAATGAGATTGAGTCTGGGAAATGTTTTCCAACAATGTGAAAATTGCGTAAGAGCCAACCTCACAAGAAACAAAACCAAAATCCAAAACTGAACCAAAACCAAGGGGAGATCACAGAATCACAGAATTACAGAATACAACTTGATTTAGCCTTCAAGTTCTCTGTTGGCAGACAAACAACTTGCACTTTATCAGATACACTCTGGGCTCTGGGCCGGAATTAACTTTGCGGCGGCTATAACTTATGTCTGGCCCAAATAAATAAAATTACTGTCTCCCAGGCCCAGGGCAGGCCCAGAGCAGTAGAGAAGCACAGCCAGGCGGCTGGAAAATGTGCCCAAAACGATGCAGAACTTGGTCAAAAATCAAATTAATTTAAGGAAATAATATATTAATCTGAAACATAAACTTTATTCAAGAATACTAGAAAGGAAAGGGTTAAAAGTCCCCAACAACTACCATCCTAGATGGCTTTCTTTTACAAAATTAACTACTTTGTAGTTTCTCAAGTTCTGGGAGTTTTTTTTCTTTCTGAAAAGCCTTCAACTGCCAGAGGCCTAACATTTTGGCCCAAAGTGGCATCTGGTCAAACTGCGGCTGTTCTCATTAGAGCCACGCCTTGGCAAAAAAAAAAAGTGAAAAAAAAACCAGAAAACAGAATAAACAATCTGGAGGATCCTCCGTCCACCTCCTTTTCCACACACAGAGGCACACACTTGAGGGTATATCGTATATGGGATATATATACATACACTGTAATCGGCACCAAATTGACAACAATAAAAACAATAAAAAAAAGGAGCAGGAGAAGGAGCAAATTCATGCAGCACCTGTCAGGAAGATGGAAAATGAAGCCGGACTGACGATGCTCACGCACGCTTCTTCTCTTTATTTTTTCCTTTGTGACTTGAATCTCTTCAACAGCATCTTATGTACATATGTACACTGAGAAAAAACCAGTGCATGTCTTGTGGCACGTTTTTGGGATTTGAATGAGGCGAAGGGGAAGTGTTTGAGAAGCTTTAAAAGGACTTTTCCAACTCAAAATAGGTCTAGTATTTCCATGGAAACTTTTCTCCATGTATAGTTAGATTTTTTGTTTAGTTTTTAAAGCTCTTTTTTTTTTTTGCATATGCAGACCAGTTGTTCAGGTTGCCTGGACATGTTAATTTTAAATTGGGTAAGCAAGCCGGAGGACTGCAGAACTGCGAAACCGAAGGCGAAATTGAGTTGCCGCACGTCTTCTCCATCACTTCTCCGTCACTTTACCTTCTCCAGTCTTCTCTACCATCTCGGCTTCTCCTCTTTTTTTTCCCCATCTAGTCTCATCTACTGGTGGCAATTACCGCAGAGCAAATCTTGGCACACGGTAGCATTTCCACTACCAGCCGAGGCTCCAAACAGCAACAAAAAATGCGACCTAAGACTAAAAAGCTATAAGCGCGAGAAAATTTGAAAAAAAATCAAAAAAATATTTTGTGCCAGGATTTTAATGCAGATTTATAGGGAATTGAATAAAGATTCCAAATCTATACTTGGCTCAAGGATCGGATGAAAACTGCCGAAGATATGAACTTCGAAAGGGACGAAAAGCGATTTTTCTCGATTTTGAGATTTTTCCAGGGGGTCCATCAGAAAAATTTGAAAAAAATCGAAAAAATATTTTGTGCCAGGATTTTTATGCAGATTTATAGGGAATTAATTCCAGATTCCGAATCTACTCTTGGTTTAAGAATCGGATGAAAACTGCCGAAGATATGGACTTCGAAAGGGACGAAAAGCGATTTTTCTGGATTTTCAGATTTTTCAATGGGGTCCATCAGAAAAATTTGAAAAAAATCGAAAAAATATTTTGTGCCAGGATTTTAATGCAGATTTATAGGGAATTGAATAAAGATTCCAAATCTATACTTGGCTTAAGAATCGGATGAAAACTGCCGAAGATATGGACTTCGAAAGGGACGAAAAGCGATTTTTCTCGATTTTGACATTTTTCAAGGGGGTCCGTCAGAAAAATTTGAAAAAAATCTAAAAAATATTTTCTATCAGGGTTTTAATGCAGATTTATAGGGAATTGAATAAAGATTCCGAATCTACTCTTGGTTTAAGAATCGGATGAAAACTGCCGAAGATATGGACTTCGAAAGGGACGAAAAGCGATTTTTCTCGATTTTCAGATTTTTCAAGGGGGTCCATCAGAAAAATTTAAAAAAAATCGAAAAAATATTTTGTGCCAGGATTTTAATGCAGATTTATAGGGAATTGATTCCAGATTCCAAAGCTATACTTTGTTCCAGGATCGGATGAAAACTGCCTAAGATATGGAATTCGAAAGGGGCGAAAAGCGATTTTTCTCGATTTTCACATTTTTCAAGGGGGTCCATCAGAAAAATTTGAAAAAAATCGAAAAAATATTTTGTGCCAGGATTTTAATGCAGATTTATAGGGAATTGAATAAAGATTCCAAATCTATACTTGGCTTAAGAATCGGATGAAAACTGCCGAAGATATGGACTTCGAAAGGGACGAAAAGCGATTTTTCTCGATTTTCAGATTTTTCAAGGGGGTCCATCAGAAAAATTTGAAAAAAATCCAAAAAATATTTTGTGCCAGGATTTTGATGCAGTTTTATAGGAAATTGATTCCAGATTCCAAATCTATACTTGGCTTAAGAACCGGATACTAAATGCCGAAGATATGAGCTTCGAAAGGGACGAAAAGCGATTTTTCTCGATTTTCACATTTTTCAAGGGGGTCCATCAGAAAAATTTGAAAAAAATCGAAAAAATATTTTGTGCCAGGATTTTAATGCAGATTTATAGGGAATTGATTCCAGATTCCAAATCTATACTTTGTTCAAGAATCGGATGAAAACTGCCGAAGATATGAACTTCGAAAGGGACGAAAAGCGATTTTTCTCGATTTTGAGATTTTTCCAGGGGGTCCATCAGAAAAATTTTGAAAAAATGGAAAGAATATTTTGTGCCAGGATTTTGATGCAGATTTATAGGGAATTGAATAAAGATTCCAAATCTATACTTGGTTCAAGTATCCGATGAAAACTGCCGAAGATATGGGCTTCGAAAGGGACGAAAAGTGATGTTTCTCGATTTTCACATTTTTGGAGAAGAGTTCCTCTGGTTTACTTAAAACCAAGAACCTTACAACTTATGCCGAAAAAAAGTGCCAAGACAAATCAGAAAGCCATTATTTTATAAAGTTCATTGGCCGAAAAGTTTTGTGAATTTGACACTCGAACGACACACACGTTTGGCATCATTAACATAAGACTTGAGACTTAAAAGTCACTCGGTTGTGAGTCACAGAACCCGAAAAACTTTTCGCCCCATCACGTGACCATCGCCAATTAAGAATCTGAGAAACCGTTGCAGTTGGCCAAGTTAACTTCTTGGCCAATTTTCATTATAATGATGATGGTGTTGATGTTGATGATGATGTGCAGTAAAGTAAAGTAAAGACAGTATCAGTCAAGTTGATTTAACATTTGGCTTCAAATTCAAATTCAAATTCAGATGCTTATCCGTTTTCAGAATATCAATTATAAGTCATTTGCTTGTGGGGCACGTCCACTCCAGTTTCGGTTTCAGATTCGGATTCCCCCTTGAAAAATGTTGTGGAAACCTTAACCCAAAGTAAGCCACTCCCTCCCTGCCAAACCAAGTTCCAACTTTCAGTGTGAAGCTGTTAAAGTGCTTTTTAATTTAGCCCATTTTAATTGTGAGAACTTTATTCTATTTGTTTTGGTCTTGTTGCTTCTCTCCAACTCCAACTGACTGACTGACTGACTTTCAAACAAATCACATAAAATACAAAGTACTCAGTGCCTGATTTTGGGTGGTTTTTTTTTTTCTTCGGAGTAAATGAGAAGAAAATTTCACAATTACCCAGACCAGATTACCCAGTCAGGGTTTCTCAGGCTGTAATTACATTTTATGAGGTCTTTTCTCCAAACTCCCAACTCTTTGACAAGTTTGTGTCAAATTAAAATATCTTTAGCTTGGAAAGTGAAATTTCATTTGTCATTAGATAACAAGCAAGATATTGTATCTCGTGTTGTTCTTTTGTTTGTATCTTGCAAATTGAAGGAAATTAAATAAGCATTTTACAACTTCCTTGGGCAGTCATAAAATATTAATACTGATCTGACAAATAAATTGGCTTTTCTTGTGCGCAGAAATCATTTCTGGTTTGATCGTAAAGTTACTGAAATTGATGGGTCCAAGTACCCCAAGAAGCCACACGATCTCTTCCCGACACCTTTTTGATGGGAATCCGAATGGGAATCGAAATGGGATTACATATTGTTAGGAACTACCTGACATTTTGGTGGTCCAAGCCAGCTAGCCAGCCAGCCAGCCAGCTGTTGGCCATTAATTGAGTTTTTATCGATCCGGGGATTATGATCTCCCGATCCATTTCGTTTCATTTGGATTCGATTCGATTCGGTTTGCCTTTGGTTTCGATTCGGAAATCCTCGGGGATTCGAAGGCGCCGCTTTGGAGAAAGGGAGCGAATAAATATTTAATTGATGCATCAGTTAATTAATTGTAACAAGTTCTCTCTGGCTTTGAGCGCTTACTGTGTTTTTTTATTTTGATCGGGACAAAACTGAGCAAAAAACGCCGAGATATGGCAGGAAAATCGACATCATAAGCACAGGCAGCTTCACTAACTGCTTGCACTGAGAAAAAGATATAGAAAATATAAAGATGTAGGAAATTTCAATGAAATGAATTTTTCATTCAAATTAATGTTTGGAAAAATGTCTGTTCTCTTTTTTTTTTTTTGGTAAATAGCTAATTATTTGCCTCAGTGTCTCTGTGAAAATAAACATAAAAGCCCCACCAGGCGAGTGCGATCACGAAGTCATGGATTCGACTCGGACTTCAGATCGCACTGCAGTTGAAGTTGAAGTTGAGGCAAAAGTTGAGGTTGAGGTTGGGTTTTATGCTCGCACATAGATACACACTCACACACACACGTGTCTCTGGCTGGGGATATAAAGTGAGGTTGAGGTTTGGGGCTTGGGGCTGGGCCTGGGCCTTACACAAAACGGCGTGTTGATGCGAACTGAATGGGCAAACGTAAAAGGCGCAGAGCGACAAGAAAATATCAGAGTTTCAAATTTCCAGACACTTTTTTCAAATACCCTAAAAAAAACTTTAAGTTCCTTTAAGTATTTATAAAACAAATAATTAAATTAAAATTAAACTAGACTTTGTTTAAGAAAGATTGCTTAAAAGTAGAAAAATTTTTATAACTTCATAAAAACGAAACCCTAATAATTTCCAAAATATTGAAAATTTTAAATCTTAACAACAGTTACATAACGTTTCCAAAAGCCAAGCTAACCCTCTCGGCCAAAAAGCTGGCAAGGCCATTAAAAAACTGGCCAAGAAGGCGATATAACGAAAGACTTAAGGCACAAACTCGCTGCCCCATGTCTGTGTAATTGTGTTGGCAGTGACTATTTAGGCCCGGTTTAGAAGAACTCGATGCACTGCTGCCACTGCCACTGCCACAACTGCCCGCCAGACATTCCGATGCAGCAGGTGTTTAGCATAAGTAATTGATATTCTACACACAATCACCGGAGAAGGCAGCAGCAGGAGCAGCAAAAAAAAGGGGAGAAGAAATAATATGAAATACGCAAAGCAAAGCAAAACAAAACAAAACAAAATCGAAAGAATGAAAAGAAAAATCAGATTCCAAAAAGGCAAATTAAATGAAGCAACTTTGGTCTTCGGTCTGGATTGGAAATCACAGAAATGAGGCCAATACTCTCCGGTCCCGGTCCCGGTCTCGGTCTGGGCGATCTTCTTGATCTGCTCGTGGTCTCATTATTTACGATTATTGGCAATGAATTTGCATAAGGGGCACAAATTCAGCTCTGAATGCTGAAACTTCACACAAATCAGAAGCTTATTGGTTGCCTGTTTAGCCGCGGCCCATTATTATATTGATTATTATTCAGTCGATTGCTTTGGCGCCTCAAAAACTAAAAAAAAAAAACAAAAAGCAATTCATATTCGCCTCGTCTGGTGTCTGGCCATACCCCCGTCTCTTTCCATCTGCTTTTGTTGTAATTTATGTAAATTTTTCATTTCAATTTTACATAAACTACAACCCGGCTTGGCTTGGCACAAGAAAAATATTGAAACGCCCAAACAAATGCCAGTCAGTTCGCTCAAAGTCCGACTCGGAGTGTTAGATAGATCGTTTTTTCCCTGCATTTAGTTGATGGGTTCAGTGGCGTTCCAAAAAGGGGTAAATCGTAAAAGAAAATACAGGTTTTTTTGTATTATTTATTGGGGAAAACATAGACCCCTTTAAAGCACGCCCCTTGAAGCCATTTCAGGCCCATTCATTTGGCGTCAACTATTAACATTTTGCTAGAGCGCCAAATGAAAAATTATGTCCAGCCGGAGAGCCAGAGATCATTTGAAAGAAATATCTACATATAATGCCCCTCGAACTCAAACTCGAACAAGACATAGGAAAAATCAACGCCCACACGACACGAATCACGAAATCAATATTGAAATCGAATTCGAAGCGAATGCAAAAATATATATGGTAGATTTTGTGAAGTGGAAACTCGTTGGACCTGGGCTTGGGTCAGTAGTTTTGGGTCTGGCATTGGTCATTGGTTATTGGACAATTAATGCAAAAGGTCACTCGAAAACCCATCCAGTCCAATGTCCAAATGTCCACCACACTCGTATAACTCAAGAAACTTGCCAGAGAAGTCGAGACTTTAGCCTGCGGCCACTCTAGAAATGGATGTGGCAAGCAAAAAAAAAGCAGAAAAAAAATAAATAATAAACGAGCAAAATGGTAAGTTGCATGTGGTGTGCTGTCAGCTTTTTGTTTGACATGGTCGAGAGTGAGGCAAATGTTTAATTATAACATTGCAAATTGTTTTAATTGCACTGCCAGGCGAGCAGCAACAAAAGACACACAAAAGACACACAGAAGCACACGTAAAAAACGGAAAAAAAACGGAAAAAAGGCGAATAAAATGATATTAAAAGACCTTGCCTTGGGAGTTGGACATTCACCGGACTTTCTACTCTAATTGCAAATGCGAGAAATGACCTAAATTCAAAATACGTCAAGCTCTGTTTTGCCAAAGAAAACAAAGCCATATTTTTATGAGCATAAAAAGCGAATTTAATTACAAGTATTATTTAAGGATTGTTAAGGAAACTTCTATTAATATTTCCTATTTTTTTTTTTACAGATATCACAATGGAACTGATATGAAAAAGGACTCGTCTTTAATTGGTAAGTCACCCTACATTATTACCTTATATAAACCTTAAAAATAGCATCAAAATTTTAATCCTAATCAGATAAATTAGACACACTCCTTTCCGCTCCAAAAGTGTGCGACCTTTTCGGTTTTTTTTTTTGGGGATCCCACATGCGAAAATCCTTCCTTTTTTTTGTTGTTGTATTTTGGGGTCGGGTAATTTAAAATGATTCGCATTTGTTGTTATGTGGCAAGTGGCAAGTGGGCACTCGAAGGCGGAAAAAGGAAACTAAGCCAGCCGGGGAAAGACTTCCTGCCACATGCCTCACCATGCTCTTCCGGAGCCAAAAGCCCAAGCCGGAGCCGGAGTCGGAGCCAATCCGATGATTCGGCACAAAAATGTAATGAATGCACTGTTACGATTTGGATTTTCATTAGGAATCCATCTTTTGGGGCCAGATGATGGCCATCAGTTTTCCCTTTAGGACTTCCTTGTCTCCTTGATTGGATGAGTGTCCTTTTTTTTCTTGTGTATGTGTGTGTGTGAGTGCTTTTTGCTTTTCGCCATCCAACACAAAATCCCATTCTTATCGGTCTCGCCTCCTCCTTAGGCTGTGATAAATGTTGTCAGTATTGAATAGATGCCCAGTTTTAAATATAAATGTTGGATAAAAAGGATACAGAATCTGATTAAAGCAATTAAAAACGGGTAATTAGAGAGAACCCAGCTTGACACTTTTTCCCAAATAAAATCACACACACTTGCCATCAATTATCCCAAAAGATCATAATACCAACTGCCTGGCGTTAGGTTTCAACCCCAAATTGGATTTTATTTCGAAACCCAACCCACCCCTTCAGCATTTTTATTCGATTTATAAATATATCACGCGTCCGGCATGTGTCCAAAAACTGACCTTTGACCTTGGGTTTTTGGCACCCCCCGAAAATTCGCCACAGTTTTAGTTACAGTTTCCATACAAAATGTATATCTCTTTTTTCCGGATCGTCAATTAGGATTTTATAGAGCCGAATCCCGACCCGACCCTTCGGGGTAATTTGTCTGACTGGCATTATTTTCGGCGGCATTTCCTGAAAACTATCCTGAGTGACATTTTTGGGTTCAGTTTGTAGATTTTTCCATTGTGGTCTAGATTGATATGCTAAGTAGTTTCTATTTTCTATCGTTTCTACTTTTTTGTTCTTGTTTTATTCGATTTCGGGGCCACTTAGATTAGCTACCTGAGTTAGCCTGCCATTGTCATCCATCCTGATACCAGTTTACCATTCCCAGTCCAGGTTCCACCTCGATTTTCCTCGATTCTTGCCCCATTTTCCTCAATTATCACAGCTCTTTATCGAACTGGCCAGGGCGGTCCACTAATTTACGAATAATGAAGGGAAAAAAATACACTCTGCTTTGCATTTCCGCTTCTCTGAATGAAAATTCCTCAAATCCTTGGTCTTGGTCTGCATTTGTGTTAGGAGAGGGCGAAGGGTGGTGCTGCGGGATGTGGCACCATCGATAAGAAACCACAACAACAACAATAACAGACACACCATCAAGGAACGAATAAAACGCGCGGGTAATAAATAAAAATTGTTTTTAAACAACTTAATCGAATTTGTGTTTTGTGATTGACTATCTCGGAAACGGTCTAAAAGCGAAGGGAGATAGCAAAGTTTATCAAGTCAATGAAACCCTTTTAATTTTGCGTTCCTTTAAAAAAATAACATAGAAAATCTACTGAAAATTCCCTATTTCTTAACCCCTAGTTCTGAAATTTCCAAGAACTTTACTGATTAGGAAGAAAATCTTGAAAATCCTTTTAAAATTTCATAAATTGAAAAATTCGTTAGGCATTAATTTTAGAAGCCACCCTCGCAGCTGGCACTCCGTTAATCTTGCATCTCGCTCCGTTTTTATGTGCTCGCCTTTTGGCCTTTGACTTTGACATAAAAGAGGCGCCGCTGCAGCCTCTAAAAGGCGGTGGGTGTGGGTTTTCCTATGTGTGTGTGTGTGTGTGTGTTTTTGTGTGTGATTGTGTTTGTAGAGCGGTACCAACAAATGCGTTTCTGTTGTTTGTTACAGCAATTTTTATGGGCCAAATGGCCATAAAATTGTGACGCTCTCCTCTAGAATTCACATCCTCCCGCCGCCGCCCATGACAACAATCCCCCCCTTTTATTTGTCGCCTACGCAACGTCCTTGTGTGATCTATTGGCCGGTGGTGGGTGTTGGGTGGTGTTGTTACTGTTACTGTACTGTTTTACAATTTTCCCCACTAATGGAGTGTTGCTGTTTTCCTCGCCACGCTTTTCCCATAAAAAAGACAAAATACAGAAAACCATGCAAAATTCGCTGCAAATTTGTTTCGCTTTAATTTATCAGATTTCACATTGTTCAGTTTTATGTGAATAGGAAAAGGGGAATTAGGGAAATAATATATAGAGAAGGGCAGAAACATAAAACCTGAAATATTTGTTAATTTGCAAGTAAAAACTTTACTTTAATTAGTAACGAAAAATAATGATTATTTTATAGGACTTTTTGTCGAGAATCTACCTTGAAATGGAAGCCTATATATTACAGGGAATACTATATTGTTTTTAGGCCCTTTTTTGTTACCCAAGATGATAATTATGAGAGAAATATTTTCCCATATAACTCGACATACTTTAATAACATTTTCCTCTAGTAGTTTTTTACCATTAGTATGTCTTTTTTTTTGGTACATTTACCCGGCAGAGTGACCAGTGTTTATTGCATATTTTTGTAAGCTGTTTTTTGTTTTTGTATTTCCATGGCGCCTGTGTCTTGTTTCCCATGTTAAGAGTGTTTGGGGGGTCGGTGGAGGGCGGTGGAGCGGTGGAAATTACTCGGCCGACCACCACAAAAATGCCAAATCAAGTGAAAGTTTTGCCACAGACAAAAAACATGACAGGGCCGCCACAAAAAACAATATTAACAAGGCAACAATTTTTACACGTGTCAGAGTTTGCTGTCTGCCTAGTTGTTGTTATTACTGTTTTATACATCAAATTAGAAATATGCTTATGCCTATGGAAATAACACCAGAAATTAGAAGAAAAAAAAACACAACAACATGAACACGACCTACAAACAAAAAACGAATCAACTTTTTCATCCGCTGGCTGGCACATTCCAAACAAATTTTGTTTATGTTCTGTTTCGTATTTTTTTTTCGGTTACAAGGAAGGAGGAAAATATTTTTATGAACTTCGTTTTGCTAATTTACTTTCCGGAATGTTTCCTGATGTTATTGAGTATTTTTTTTTTTTTTTTTCGAGGAAGATTACAAGACAGTCTTGAAATAATTTATAATGGTTTTATATTCTTTTATTTGAATTTAAACTCTTTTGGGGGACTTTAATAGAGTTCTTTTAAATTCAAATCAATTTACCCGTATTTTGGTTCGAGTTTTATGCGTTTTTTGAACAAACAAAGACAAACAAATAAATAAATTTAAAACAGAAATCAATCAAGATGCAGATAGCAAACAAGGCATTAAAGTCAACCGATTAAAACCAAAAATAAATTTCTTGGGGAATAAAATTCATGTGTTCCTATTCATGAATGAGTTTCAAGCTGTGATGTCTTCTTCGCTATTGTTTTTTACCTCCTTTTTTTTGGAGTTGTTGTTGTTGGAGGAAAACACAGGTAACAGGTAACAGGTAACACGAAGAAGTGTGGGCAGTTGGCTGCCGTTTTTCGCGCAAAAAATATACAAAAAAACAGGCAAGAGAAGCCTGCGCACGCGCACAGCAGGCGAATGGCATGCGATCGGTGGGAGCGATAGAGAGGGCTGTAGGTGGCGTGCGACAGAGACAGGGCTTGTGATCAACTCCCGCACTTTGTTAGCCTTTAAACTTTAAACTTTGAAGCAGCCTGATAATAATAATAAAACCAAAAAATCAGTGATGACAAAATTCGAAAAGGAATAAAGGTTTTGTTTCAAAAATTATAGTAAATAATATTGATTTAAAATTAAAAAGCTTAGCTTTAAGTACAATTTCTTTGAGTAGCTTACTTTTTTTTACAATATTTTTTTAACCAAAACATTTAGTTTAGCTTGATTATTTTTGAAGCAAAATCTTTGTCGTTTTAAAAGCCAATTGGCTTGATCTGACGGCGAAAACCACAAGGCTGCCAATTGAAGCACCGCAACAACTTCTCCGCCAAACTCCCCCCCTTTTGTTTTGTAATTTGTATTCAGTATTTTGTATTTGTATGGCTTGCAGCAAATATGCGCCCCTATCGGCCAGTTTGCTGCTTCTTCTTATCGCATAAACCAGTTAACCCGCCCCCCTGTCCGTGCCACCGCCTTAGCCGCCCAGCCCCGCCTCTGGTTTGTCCTTTGTGGATTTTCCTTCATATGCGGACGATTCCAACGTATGAAAAGTGATTTCTTTGCATAAAATTGCACCCCAGTTGTAAAGCACTGGAAAAAATAAGGGTTTGGAAGATGTTTTCTCATAAAAATCTTCTCTCCTTATATTATAAAAGTTTTCCTAAATCTAGGAGCTTCTAGGATTATTCCCTAATTACCTAAAATATTTTCTCCCAGTGCCTTGAACCGATCCCGATTGTGGGGACCTGAATTCGAACCCAAAGTCGCCTCGACTCGACTCGACTCGAGTCGCTCGCCTGATGATGATTGGGTATAATGGGTTTTATGGAGCAGCTGCTGCTGCTGTTGCTTCTGATGTTGCGAATGATGCAGCATCAACCTGCCCCTGCCACAGCCTCACTCCTCGCTACCCCCTGGCCCCATCATTCTCCCCGGGTCGTTCAAGTTTTGTGGCTCACACCTGTGTCCGAGCGAGCGCTGGGCTGACATTTTGAAATATTGCCATTGATTTTGGTCGGCGGATGGGAGAGGAACTCCAACTCCATCTCCGACTCCAATGAGCCCAGGCAACTAACGAAAATAAAAAGAAAAACATATATATTTCTCGAATGTGATACAGTTTCTCCTTCGCCTCCGCCACCACAATTGCCAGTCTTCCCATGGCGAATTCTCCTTAGAGTCTTAAGACCAATTGTTTGCCAACACAATTAGCAAGAACCACACAGAAATTATGGAAAACAACAAACATTTTCAATTTTTGGGTCAGAACCAATTGGAATCGCCTTGCATGGATAATTTCTGGCAGTCAAATCACATGCTTACACTGAGAAAAATAGGGCTTTAATTACTAATTAAAGGGTAGGGCTTGTTCTTTTGAATAAAAATGAATGTTCTTTAACAAAAATCAAGTATATATACCTCTCTATTCACGACCTAATCTCTATGATTTAGCTCCCAATCAAAAGTTTCAAAATATTTATATTTAAAAAAATATATAAAGACCCGAAACCATAAATTAAACTAAAAATTTCCCTGTGCATTTTGGGTTTTTGTGAATATATTTATAAACGATTTACAGCAAATCCAATGAAGTGATAGAAGAGTGGGGTGCGAGGTGGGGCAGGGGCGTCTGGAAGGGGGGGGTAGGGCAAAGCATAGCCAAATTCATTAACATTTTCGGCACGCACAAACTGTAAATCTCTTAGCATAAGCATAAAAAAAAAGTATAAAAACTTTGATACTTTGTCTGGGAGTTTCAATAGATTCGATTTGCCCTCTCGCTCTTCGAATAAAACTCCATCTCTTTCTATGAATGATCAGCGATCACAAGGGGAGCATAAAATACGAGTCGTCGAACTCGGACATGTTCGATGTGTGGAGCAGCTGTTCAAACATGTTCGCAGTGGGGGGCTGGCGGTGGGCAGTGGGCGTGTCAGGGCAGGCGAAGTGTTAAAATTCATTTGGTTTTCCATTCTGGTTAACACTTTTGCCGTCTTTGTTTTTCCAACCAATTCTCAAACTGTTTGGTTTGAAAATATTTTCGAAACGAGGATAAACAAGTGAGTGATAAAATTCAATATGCTTAGGAAAATGGTTTAGAATAGAGAGATAATATATGATACCCGGTACTTTTCACCCTCTTCTACCCTCAAAAGACATCCTTTTTGTCTCAAAACTAAAACTGATTTAAATTCCTTCTTTAACGGGCTGCATTTATTATCCTTTTCATATCATTATTCCTTCCATGTATTATTTTTGCTGCTTTTGTTGCAGCCTCCAGCTGAAAATTGTCCAAATGTTTAGTTAGCAATTGTTATTGTGTTTGTCTATATATATATATATATTTTGTATATATATACTTATATCCATCGGCCGTCTGCATTTTCCCCATTGAATCCCCTTTAGTCCCCCGAGGGTTATCCTGGACCTGGTGCTGGTCCTGGTCCTGGTCCTCGACCCCCCTCGCTTTTGCCACACAGCTTGGCCCGGTGTTTTCCCTACGAGGAGGAGTCTCAAGTGCAAGTGTACTCAAAGTCTACCTGATGTTTGCTCCCGCCTTTGCCCCCACCCCAGCACACCTTGCCCCTTGGCCCGTGCCACATGCCTCTTCTCCAGTGTGTGTCCAAGTCCCATCCCTGGAGGCAAAGCCACCACACAAAGCATATAATGCACTCGACAAAAAAAGTGATTACTTGCAAGGGATTTAGTTTTTGTGGAATGAAGTTTTTCAACACTTTCTATAGATTTTCGAAAACTTTGCTTTCAAAATTAGCTTTCCAGATGTTCCATAAATATGGTTTATGGATTCCATTTCATATTCAATTATTTTTCTTTCTTTTCATCAGAAATAAACTTCCAACTGTAAGACAAACTCTTGGGATTCCTGTTTAGCCTTCACTTTAATTTCAAAGATATCCTTTTTATATTGTGAAAACCCCATCAATGCTCTTCATCCAGCCACCCACCTCCGCATCCTCCTCTTTTTTCACCTGATTTTTCCACCTGTCATGAGTCGCATGCAACGCCCTTCTTCTTACCGCCTGCAGAACACTTTCTGGCATTTTTTCCCCCTTTTTTTTTTTTTTTTTGGTATCCACTGTGCTGTGTTGCATTTTAAAATTAATATTTGGATTTTAATTAGCAAGAAATTTACTTTGGGCCATGGCAGTTTTGGGTTCTCGCTTTTGTGTTTACCTTTGCTAGGAGCTCGCAGCCCCCGCCTC
Organism: Drosophila ercepeae; assembly: GCA_018150545.1. Classification (NCBI taxonomy): domain Eukaryota; kingdom Metazoa; phylum Arthropoda; class Insecta; order Diptera; family Drosophilidae; genus Drosophila; species Drosophila ercepeae. The sequence continues at coordinate 7,457,278 of JAECWL010000197.1, forward strand.
TGGTCTCTCTCTCTCTGGGTGTGTGTGTGTGTGCACACTAATTAAATATACACACACAGGGGCTCACATCAATAGGGGGTAACTAGAAGTAGAAGCAGGACGAGTGTGGGACAGGATGCAAAATGGGTTAACCCAATCATCAAATATGCAACATTTGCTTAGTTACAAAATTTAATTTTCGCTTAATAAAAACCCCCCGAGTTTTCCTGGCAAAGGCAAAGAAAAACCACCAAAATCGAATGTTTCAGAATATCGATGGGGTGCATTTTCAATTTTATCGAATGCGATTATTTGCGATTTTGTTGGAACTGTTTAATGCAATGCCACTTGCTGGAAATTAATTGTCCACTTTTGTGTCGCCAAACTTTGTTTTATTCTGCGGTCAGCTTTACGGCATCCCCTCTGCCCCTTAATTCCCACCCACCTACCACCCCCTCTTGGCTTGTCTGGCATTTTGTTTTGTTTATCATTTTGAGGCAACAACGTGACATGACTGTTGGGGCCAAGAACACCAGCCAACATCAAACATGTTGCAAGCACGCGGGCTGTTAAAGGTTAACAGAGCTCTGTTAAAGTTGAATCAAAGAATATGCCTCAGAGTTAGTTTTTCTATTAATTCTATGATTGATTTATATTATTTAAACAATATTTTATTGAAAAAAAACTATGACTTTCTTTAGAAATATGAATATCTGTATTTAAACATCAAAAAACCATAAAAACATTGCAAAGAAATGCATTTATTTTTGTAGAATTCAAGATTATAGAATGAAACTGCCTTCTACTTTGCTTAAAGTTCTTCTCTTAAAGTAAAATTAACCAGGAGAACTCCCAAATCCATTTCCCAGCTTTCTGTTTCGACAAAAAATAAGAAAACCTTTTATCACAATCAATATATTTAGAGGCTGTTTATGCTAATTGTGTGGATAATCTCTTGGCGATGTCGGAATTTCGAGACTCTGGCAAAAAGCAACCCCCTGGGGGTCCAGCGAGGAAATTGAACTACCCCTGGAAAAAACGAAATGGGGGGCCCAGAACAAATCCTATTTGAACTTTTATTTTCGATGCTACTGGAGGAGTCGCTTTTTGGCGTTTATTAGATTTCGCGATTCTTTTGGTGACTAACAAAAGAATTTTAAATTCCAATAAATCTGCCAGCTTCAATAAGTGTTAACAGTGGTGTCCCCCCTTTATGGGTTTTTTTTTTGGTTAAAGTCCGGCGAGTGAATGAATGGAGCTTAGCTCTTGATTTCCAGACGAAGGAGACTTTATTTTTTTACCCCCAAGTCCTTTATTTGGGTTTTTGGTGGTTGATTCATTCCATCTTCAAAAAAAAAGAGCTCCCCTTTTTATGGGGGCACTTCATGGCATCTCCAAAAATTTGATTGTCGCCTCGTGGTGGAAATTTGGCAGCCAAAACATTTTCGTAGGCAAATTTATGTTTGTTGCTTTTTTATAATTTGTATATTTATTGGTTGTTTATTGGAAAGGGTAGCGGGGGTGGGGGGTGAATCGATTTTGGGTGCCAGACTTAAGGGTTAAGCAACCCCCATTGGCGAGCCGTAAAATAGAATTTATTATTTTCAGTGGCGTTTCAAATGCCCGAAAATCCCCCTTTGGCACAAACAATATAAAAAAGCAGAGAAGAGGAGGGAGAAACCCTTTCATGGCAGGGTTGCCAAGTCGTCTGGATTTTTTGGCGACAGTTTTTTTAATTAAAGCAACGGAAATTTCATTCAGCTTTTGTGGTTAAAGCAAGAGGCATTTATTTTTCGCCATTTTTTTGCTGCCAAAATCGTCCTGGCTGCTAGTTTATGAATTGAAAAATTACATTTGTATAGAATTAATACAATTTCCGCATTTGAATTACTGCCAAAACATTTAAGATATGAATTTCCATTTAATTACAAGACTCTCGGCCTCATTAGGTTTCTGTTTCCATTATTTTTTATTCATTCAGCCAAGAAGTGGAGGAAAATACTTTGAAGCACTTTTTCCCAGGCCATGCTTAATTTTCTATATTTTTTTTTCTGATTTTTATTTTTATTTGCCAGTTTCTGACTCAACCACAGCCAAGAGCCATTATCAATTTCCTCCTTTTTAATTTTTTTTTGGTTGAAGAGCACAGAAAGGACGAGGGTGGCCAGCGGAAAATGTATGTATAACGATTTAATTAAAAAGTTACATTAAATATGTTTTTGCCAAGAAACAAAATCAAAATCGCTTTGTGCAACAAAAAAATTGTGGAAAATGAAGGAAAACGCGAAGAAAAGGGAAAATCAAGTACAGCCAAGGTAGAGGGTGCCACCTGTTTTGCTGGGTGCCTCTTTTTTAGGGTACAGTGGGGTCTCAGTGAGGGGAAAATACGTATAAAATTGCTAAATGGATAGATTTTCATATTGTTATGATTTAAAGAGTAGTTTCTTCTTAAAGTTGTTCAGTTGTTTAACCTACAAGGATTCTTCTTCTCATAACCCCTTCCACTGTATTGCTAGTCCCGGTTACCTTCTCGTCCTGCCCCTAGTCCTGCCTGGTATCCTTGCTCATTAAGTCATCGTTCGAGTCGAGTTATTCAATGGCCAACCTTTTGAGTGCCGAAAGGGGGACACTGGGCCAAATGGGGGTTAAGGCATCGCATCGCATCGCATCGCACTTTTTTATTTTCATAATTTAATGTGCTGTGTGTGAGTGTGCGAGTCTTTTGTTTTTGGCGATGCCCAAAACACTCGACAAAAAAAAAAAAAAAAACCTGAAAAAAAAAACTCAAAAACCAAGCAGCGACAGTGAAATGCAGGGAAAATCTGTGTGGGAAAAATGAAAATGTTTTTTGTATTTTTTAGCAGGCAGGAAAATCAAAGAATGCGGGTATGGCACGCCCATCTCCTGCCAACGTCCTCGCAACCACCCACACACCCCCTTTCACTGCTTTCACTTGTGCCTCAAGCGAAAAGAAAAGAAAATTTCTGGGGGGTGGGAGTTGGTTGGAGGGGGCTGGTCCCTGAAACAAAACAAAAATTAAGCAACGGCTGCGAAATGAACGCCAAAAACCGTTTACCGAGAGTTGTTTACGGGGCTTTCAATTTTTTTTGTGTTCCGCCTTTGGGGTTGGGGTAGGTAGGGGGTTCCCCTGCCACTTTTTTGGTGATTTTCCCCCCACGGACACAAAAAAAAACATCTGCTGGGAATTTTGCCGGGAAAAAAGGCAGGAGGGGAATTGAGTGTCAAAGAACTCGACTTCGTCTAACCCAGTTAACCAGGTAAACAACATGTGAGTTCAAAGATTTCCATTAAATTATGTGTGTGCTTTGGTGGTTTTCTTATAATGAAGGGAATTTTTCAGGACTCGGATGAGGTCCTTGGATATTGGTTAAATAAATGGAAATTTGATTTACCTACAATTAATAATGGCTGAGTGGTGTTTAAGGCGAGGGTTTTTTCGTAGGAAAATACAGCCAATAAGGGGGATAAATAAATAGAATTGGAAAGATTCCTCTTATTCCCCAACAAAGTAGCTTACTTAAAGCAACTATAAATTGAAAAGCATAATAGTAATTTTCCTCCCACCCCCACCCAATCACTTTATTTAAACAAAAAATGGGGGAAAAGGTCACACAACGCGCTGCCCTGCCCGCATGCCAGAAAATTATAAATGTTTGTTTAATATGTCGCACCACACTTTGCCACAAAGGCAGTAAAAAGGGAAAAATAATAATAATAATTTAAATATATTTGAACGCATTAAACCATTATGCAGACTGCAATTAAAAAGCAGCAGTAACAAACCAAACAACCAATAAAAACTCAATTGATTTATGTGGCTCGCATTTAAAAACGAAGCCCGAAACTTGAGCCAAGTTTTCGGATAAACAATTTTTATGCAACTCTTTTTCTATTAAGCCTAATGACTTTTAAATGAGACGCGTGACGAGATCATAAAGCCACTCTCGCATTTTATTTGCCCAAAAAATATTTGTTTCTATTATTTTATTAATAATAATAGACGCATTATGACTACAAATAATTAAAAGCCATCAAAAGATACGCGTATGCGGGTGGAAAGCCATTCAAAAAATGATTGAAAGGCTAGAACACACACCCACCCACACCACACCACACCACACACTCTTCCATTAAGGCAATTAATATGCAAAATAATTCAACGTCAAACGGCCAAAAATTATGGCGGCAAAAGCAAAAAACAAAGACAAAAAAATAAATAAATAAATATAGAATTTTTAAACGAAAAATATGCCAAATTTTCATTGAGGCAATTGTCGGCTTTTGTTTGCGAAATTAGTTGGCCAAAAAAATGTTGTAGAAATTAATTTCTGACACTTGACAATGCAATTAGAGGTTAAATTTATGATGATTTTTGGTCGCTGGCAAAAATAAACTATTTTGTTTCAGACAAAAGGAAACGATTCTTAAAGCTTACATGGCTTTATCAGAGTTGAGAGAGATAATTTTTGGATTGATAACCATGGGTTAAGTGGCCATAACCTTGGACTGTTACCAACATGGATATTTACTTGACCCCTGAATAGTTTTCCTTCCGCCGTGATGAATGCCCAGCCCTGGAGGGAAGGCGGAAAAGCGAAAAAGCGGAAAATGAATGAAAGCCGGCACTGTCCACCACATATCATGGTCTCCACCTTCATTTTTTTCTTCTCCGTGCCCGGCTTTCAACGTCTTTTGGTAGTGTTGGCCATAATGACCAGGACAACAATGAAACGAGGAAGATAGGGACGGACGGACATCGGGATAATGACGTTGATCAACGCACACACCCAGCAAATGTCCATTTGTCTAGTCCACCCACACCGCCCCCCCTCAGCCAGGACTAAACAAAATTCCAACTGGGTTAGGAATGTTTGCTTATTAAACGATATAATGTGTATCGGTGCGAGGAAACTTGATATTTTCGGGGTCTAGAAATGATCGAAACTATCATATATTTTCATATAAACTTTTTTATAAAACTATCTCAAAGTTAATAGTAAAAATTGTTGTACACCTTTCGATATTTTCGATTAATAGTTCGATTAATTCCCACCATCTCCAATGAACGCCTCTTTGAAGTTTTTCCAACGCGTTTCTCTAAAATGTTCCTCTGCGTTGTCTGACTGACTGTGTGAGGGCGAAAACCTTTTTTTCACGCACAGGATGCCACACCCACCCCCCACCGTTCACCGCCCATCGCCCACGCACACACAAACTTATATATATAAATATATATACCCGCCTGCCACGCCTGGCACGCCCACATTCAAGTCACTCGGCTTGGCGCGTCAGCAGCTACAAAATATTTACAATGAAAAATGTCAGCAGGTATTTATTTTTATGGCCCAACATTCGTCAGTCTTATTGTTAGTTGACTCGTAGGGGTTGATTTCCCCGGGGGGGTGGCAGTGTGGGGGTCGGAGTTGGGCGGAAAATGTGGGCGGCTGGTAAATGTTTTTTCGTGGAATATCTTGCTTACAAAAGGCTAAGCTCACTTTTTATGGGTTATCCATCACGAGGAGCTGTGTTCTCTCACATTTCATTGCAAATTGTGAGGCGACATTTTTATTTTTAGATGAATTAAATATATATTTTTGATTAGGGAACGTTTAAAATAGGATTCATAATTTATTTATAACACGAAATTAAAAAGGGTTCCATGTCTGTTTACTTTGGAATAATATTTGTTAGATCCTTTTTATATTCTCTTCAATTAAATAAACTATTTTAGTTGATGGTTTTTTTGTGTTTAGTTTAGAACTATTTTTCGGTATGCCTTCTGGACGTGGGCGCTCCTTTTTTTTGTACTCCTACTTTCTTCCACTCCTGTGGACGCCCGCCCTTTCACCCAAAAAACCCATCAACATCGGTGCTTAGCCTCTTTTATGAATATTTATTCAGTTTCGCATATTAAAAATACAAGCCTCAGCATACAAAAAACCAACAGCGAGCCAATGACTAATAGTTGTATATTTTATTAATATTTGTTTAGCTGCCAACAGCGAAAAAGTGTGTAAAGAAATTCCAAAAGGGCAGAAGGAAAGTAAAGCACTGTAAATAATTAAGGACTAAATCTATTTAAAGAAAATAAATCAAAATAAAAACTAACAAAACTTCCCTCATAAACCATAAATATCCCACAATATTTTATAGATATTATTTAATTAATTTATATATTTTTTTTTCTAGGTGCATTTATATTAGAAAAGCTTTAGCATGACTTGGACAACCTGAGGATAACCCAAGAGGTGGAAAGGCCAAAAATCCCTCTGAAAAGCAGGCAACACATTTTTGCGTGCGTGGCCAAGAGAAAGAGACAACTGTCAGTGGAAAGAAAAGGTAAGCTGTATCCGGGGAAAGGGTGAAACCAAAAAAACAAAAGACACAAAATGTGGTCAAATAAAAGAACAAAAAAAAATAATAAATATGGCAAAGAAATAAAATGCTGCCACATGTTTTTTTTTTGTTTTTTATACCACTTCCGGTTTTATTTGTATTTATTTTTATACCGAATTCCCTTTCCCTTCCCTTCCTTCTCTGGATTTTGCTGTCAACGCGGCTGTCGTCTGACTTTTCCCCAACAACATTTTGTTTTCTCATTAGACACATCCAACCACGTCGTCGTCCGTCCCCCCCTTAACTTTCATAATTGTCAGCCCCTCCAATAAAAGTCCAAGACTCCGAGATCCCATGTCCGAGATCCTAAAGGCTGCCACAGCCAAGCCACATTTCCGCATTTCATTTGATGGCTGCCACGCGTTTTTTCCCCGTTTCCGGTTCGCAAAAAGGAAGGCTAAGGTCCTGGCTTTGTTATTATGATACAGCCCCAGACATGTGTGATTTGTGGCCGAAAAATTGAGTGGTTCTACGGGGTATAAAGGGCTCTTCGCTAAACCTAGAATATATTTCGTTTTAAATTTATTTTTTTTATAAAGAAACTAAGAGTTAATCAATTAATATAAATTTTATCAGCCTCTAAAATCTGCTCTTTAGATTTATACATTTTTTCCAATGATTAAAGATTAATTAAAAACTTGTTTATATGTTTTCGAATGTAAAATAGGAAGAAAAGATTAATTTGAATACGTTTTTGTGAAGCTTTTTTGAATAATTTATTTCTTTGCTATAATTGTGATAAATATTTTATGAAAAAAACATTAAAAATATTGGCTTAAAAGGTATTTAAAACTTCGATTAGAAAATGTATCCAAGATTTTCAATAGTTTCCTCAACGTCCCTTCCAAGTCCAAGAAATCAAGAGGGATGGCCGGGGTTCAGGGTCAAGGGTCAGGAAATAGCGGTAAAAGGGTTAAGGAGCTTCTGGGGTTGGGACTGAAACGGCTTGGGCTTGGATTAGGTTAGTTTTTTGCGTGGATCCTACGTGTTGATTTGCGGCGCCTGTTGTGACTCATGTTTTCCTTTTCATTATTTTGTATTTTTTTTGCGAAATCGTCGAAGGACGAAACACGCTCCACCCCCTCCCCCATCTCTCACCAACCAGTTAGTAAGTTTTTCCCTTGCCCCCGCTTTTCCGGCCGATTCGGTTGAGCGCTAATTTAATGACATTAAGCTGGTTCCGATTCGGTTTCCTCTCAGGATTTTGTTTTTTTTTTCTTGTCCAAAACCCTGACCTATGTCTACCGACTGGCCCGATCCCCTTCTATATCCTCTCGCCGCCACTGGCTGATGGGTTTTCGCTCAACTTGTAATTTGGCACAGCTGCAGTTTTTGGCGATGGCCAGCATTGAATAAATAGCAATTTCTATGCAATGTTTTTCTGCAATTTAAACTTTATTTTCATTTATGGCTGCCCACTTTCTGCTAAAAATCCTTGTTTTTCATTTTTTTTCGAGGGGGTTATGACATTCCATAATGCATAATTTTTTTCCCCCACGCGAAAAGCTCAAATATTTTGTCTTTTATGTTATAGTTTTGAGTATTAACTATAAATTAGGTTTTTTATGAGAGGATGAAATGGTTTTTTGCTTGGAAAAATTATTTAAAACAAAAGAAGTCATAAACCATTAAGGATATAAAAATTTAGACATATTCCGATAGATAAAATGCAGATTTAAAATCAGTGTAAGGACCATTTCGTATATATCTATGGCTCTTTTTGGACGAAGAGACGCCGAGACACCGAGAAACCGCCTGCCATATCCCATTAACCCTTACCCAGTTCCGGTGGTGTCCCTCTTGACCCCCCGTAACACCCTCAAGTTAAGTCAAAGTTTCGTCCTGCCGGTGCCGGTGCCTTTACCCATCTTATTAAATGCGACCTAGGACAAGGAAAACTCTCGAGATGAAAAACCCCCGGCAGAAGTGGGCGTGGTGTGTGTGTGTTGTGGGCGCAGGCTTTGGCATAGTTTTGCACGTGTAACGGTAAATGGCTGTCAGACAAACCACTCCGCCCCCTCTGCTCTCCTTTCGCTATCCCTTTGATTTTCCCCAAACGATTTTCCACCCAAAATGGTAAGGTGGGTGGGTGTGTGCTTTTCTCATTTGCTGCTGAATTTTTATTACAAATTTCTTCATGATGATGGCAGACAGGTGGCGAATGTGTTTTCTTTTTCACAGAATCCCCCATTCTGTCTCTCTCCTGCTCGGTCGCCTCGGTCTCTTTCGAGGCCAAAATAAATAGCCGGCAAAAGAGGAAAATCATTGCAATAGGAAATGAAAATGTTGCGGGCACATTGGAAAATAGGTATCGCTCCCCCACGCCCCGCTACCCTACTCCCCAACAAAACGAAATGCAAGGTGAGGTGCCATCGACAGGAAGACAGTGAAAAATCAATAGGAAACAGCAGAAGGATATTTAAGCAGGATATTTAATATGTTCCTCGGCGATGGCATTCATTTCACCCTTGCTGCCACTCCCCCACCACTTCCTTCCTGAAAAGCAAGCAAAAAAAAAAATATGATTTTCATCCTTCATGTCCTGGGTACATTTTCCGTTCGCTTTTTTCGGTGGCTTTGACCAACCAAGCCACTTAAGCCACTTTCAATTTGATATCAATAATGGGCCAAGACGAAAGAAAGCAAAAACGAAAACGGAGCTCTATGGTCCAGCCAGAAAGTTCCTTGTTCCTGTCCCTTGTCCCTATCTCCTTCTCCCAACTACCTTGCTCTTTCTGACCATCGTGTTCCCCCCCTACTTGGCTTTTCCTCTGGCGATTTCTAACGTCTGTTGCTGGTTTTCTTGCATTCCTTGACTTTTATTTTTATTTTCGGCTTCTATTTGTTGTAAGTATCTTGAAGAACGCTTCCTTTATACACATATTTATCTCTTTCTCCCGCCCTATATCTATCTCTATCTCTCACTCTCTTCTCGCCAACAACTCTCCTCTTCCTTCGAAACTTTCCAACTCGAACTATTTATCTTGTTAGCGGAAATCTATTGAAAATGTTGATGTCCTTTGTTGTTACGGGTGGTCTCTTCATGTGTGTGGGTGTACAACATGTAAGTGTACTTATATCGCAGCTATATATATATATGTACAAAATTTATATATATACGTATATATATAGATATTTGGGTGGCCATTTTCAATATGCCTTGAGTGTTGAAGTTTCACATTTTGGAGAGCATTTCTTGCGGGCGCCGCAAGTTGTTCAACTTCAAGTTGGCTTGTTCGGCTATTGACTTGAGTTTCGGTTAAATAAAACAAAAAAATATAGATTTGGATTATTGGGAAAGAGTTTAGGGTAGTATTTAATGTTTTTTTTATTACGGAAAGTTTACTAAAACAGGTAATGGCTACAAGCATTTGTTCTTTAAAAAATACTATATTGTTTCGTTTTTATTGTTTCATAAATGAACAACTTTTAGTATCGTCTAAACGATTTAGTAATCGGTACAAATGATTTTATTCCCGGGATCCCACAACCCCTCAGGAGAAATTATCTCCGTCAAAAAAATCAATAAAGTGAGCAGTTTTAGTCGAGTTGCTGTTGCCTTTTTGTGTCGCCAGGTGAGACGACAGGTGAGCGGATTTTGAAGGGGGTTGCCAACCGTCGTAAAGGGTAGAGGGTAGACCGGTAGAGTTGGGGGGAAAGAAAGGTTTCTGTGGAGTGCTTTCAATTATTTTGCAATTGCGCTTTTTGCGGCATGCGGTCGTAATGGTAAAACTCTTTGCCATAACGCTTAACGTTCGAAGTCGTGGTCGTGCTGAGGGGGTGGGCATTGTGGGAGGTCGGAGGTCGGAGATGGCTGGCTCTTCAAACTCCTAACCTAGAAAAAATAATATAGACCCAAACCCCGAGCGGTGGCAACAACATGTTATTGTCATAATGTATGCTAGCTGCAACCCAAACCAATTCCACGCCCTTTTTTCCAGCCCATTGCTTAGGGCACAGATAGAAAATAAAGGATCAAAGATCAAGGCTTTTCATTTAGATAGAAATTGTTTCTTTTTGTTGGATTTTTCTCTTGATTTTTTACATATTTTTCTTGCTTTTTAAGCTTAATTCTTTTGTTAGGTTCGTTTTTCTTAACTAAAAAGTGAAGCAGATTTTCAACATTGTCCAATTATCTCTTCGCAGTTTAGTTCCTTTATCTGAAAAGATATTTATATAGTTAGAGCTTAAAGTTCAACTATTTCTTTCAGTGCCCTTGAATATTTGCAACCCTTTATTGAGAGTCGTTCCCTATTGTTGACTTGTTAGCGTTTTGTCTTCGCATTCATTTGATGTGGCCTCGCTAACCCCTCGACTCACTACCCGACTCAACCCCCTTCTTTTTTGTCTGCTTCTTTTTTGCCATTTCTCCGTCCCTGCGACCCTGCGACCCTTTCTCCCCAAAAATGTTCCCTTGCCCTGCTTCGACCATAATGTTGGCAACTTTATTTGCGGTTTTGTGTGACTGTAAATTACGCAAACAGACGCGCAAATGAAACATATGTAACAAAATGTCTCCTCTGTATATAACTCTCCCGATACCCAGAGAAACCCCAGACCCCAGACCCCTGCCCCGACCTTACTCTACTTTCTCGCTCCTCTTCTCTTCTGTGAGTTTTGTGACTGCCAAGGCATAATAAATTATTAAGCAAAACTGCGAGAGTGTTCAGTGTTCATGGCAAATGCCAATGCCAAAATGTTTCACACACTCGACAAGGAGGTACTGCATGTTTTACCACCAACCCACCCCCCCATTGGTCCTTCCATCACCTCCTTTCTTTGACATGGCCTACATGGCGTATGCGTAATTTTGTTTTATGTGCCGCCTTTTGTTTCTGTGTGTGTGTATTGTATTATTTATGTATAGGACGCATGGAAGATTGCAATTGGTTTCTGGCCCACATATACCGTACAATTTATCTATCCAGACAATCAAATGCTTAATAAAAATAAACCAACAGCAGTAAATAAATATAAAAACAAAAAAGAAATGTAATCGAGTTTCGATTTTGCCAAAAGCAGCTTCCAATTCCGATAGCATTTGTGCTCCACAAAGAAACAAATTGAATCTTTTTAACAATTGACTAATTCTTTGGAACATTTGCAAATAATAATATTCAGCTATTCCCAGTATTTTACTTCCCAGTATTTTTCTATATTTTATCATGATTTTTGTAATGGCCAAAATATCGTTTTTTCAATACTTTGAGCAACGAAATCTGGTCCATTTGTCAACCGATTTGGAAGCGGCGTACCATTCCTGATTTGGGGCTTCAAGGTCCTTCTATTTGTAGCAAAAGATCTAGAAAATGGACCAAAAAATTTTTGATCGATTTTCGCAAAAAATCATGATGGTACCCCTTTTAAAAAATGCGAAAAATGGGCCAAAATTTTTTATTCCATTTTCGTGTTCTTTTGAAGTGGATCGATAGAGAGTGAAGTCCTGATTCCAAAATGGCAAACCCTTTCAAAATCGGTAGAGAAATGGCCAAGATTTTTCAAAAAAAGTATTGAGAAAAATAGAATTTTGTACTCAAAAACCGTCTCTTAATGCTTTTTTTATTTTATTTACAGATTTACAGGAACGAGAGCAGGATACTTCGTTTTCAATGATCTTTCCGTGCATAACCACCTGGAGCTTTCCGTGCATAACCAACTGGAGCCCTCGGCTTAATGGCAAATATGCGGTGAGTGGCGAAACACCCTTTTATCTATTATTATTAAAACACTTACAAAAACTTCCTATTTTTCAGATCAAGAGATGCTTCAGAGCACCAGACCTGCCTAGGCCAGCCTGGACCAGCCTAGGCCACCCCGGACGGATCCTGGGCCAGCCTAGGCCACCCTGGACGGATCCTGGGCCACCCTGGACCAGCCTAGGCCACCCTGGACCAGCCTAGGCCACCCCGGACGGATCCTGGGCTACCCTGGACCGGCCTAGGCCACCCTGGACGGATCCTGGGCCACCCTGGACCAGCCTAGGCCACCCCGGACGGATCCTGGGCCACCCTGGACCGGCCTAGGCCACCCTGGACCAGCCTAGGCCACCCCGGACGGATCCTGGGCTACTCTGGACCGGCCTAGGCCTCCCTGGACGGATCCTGGGCCAGCCTAGGCCACCCTGGACGGATCCTGGGCCAGCCTAGGCCACGCTGGACGGATCCTGGGCCACCCTGAACCAGCCTAGGCCACCCCGGACGGATCCTGGGCCACCCTGGACCAGCCTAGGCCACCCCGGACGGATCCTGGGCCAGCCTAGGCCACGCTGGACGGATCCTGGGCCACCCTGGACCAGCCTAGGCCACCCCGGACGGATCCTGGGCCACCCTGGACCAGCCTAGGCCACCCTGGACGGATCCTGGGCCACCCTGGACCAGCCTAGGCCACCCTGGACGGATCCTGGGCTACCCTGGACCGGCCTAGGCCACCCTGGACGCATCCTGGGCCACCCTGGACCAGCCTAGGCCACCCCGGACGGATCCTGGGCCACCCTGGACCGGCCTAGGCCACCCTGGACCAGCCTAGGCCACCCCGGACGGATCCTGGGCTACTCTGGACTGGCCTAGGTCACCCTGGACGGATCCTGGGCCAGCCTAGGCCACCCTGGACAGATCCTGGGCCACCCTGGACCAGCCTAGGCCACCCCGGACGGATCCTGGGCCAGCCTAGGCCACCCTGGACGGATCCTTGGCCACCCTGGACCAGCCTAAGCCACCCCGGACGGATCCTGGGCTCCTCTGGACCGGCCTAGGCCACCCTGGACGGCTCCTGGGCCACCCTGGACCGGCCTAGGCCACCCCGGACGGATCCTGGGCCACCCTGGACCAGCCTAGGCCACCCTGGACGGATCCTGGGCCACCCTGGACCAGCCTAGGCCACCCCGGACGGATCCTGGGCCACCCTGGACCAGCCTAGGCCACCCTGGACGGATCCTGGGCTACCCTGGACCGGCCTAGGCCACCCTGGACGGATCCTGGGCCACCCTGGACCAGCCTAGGCCACCCAGGACGGATCCTGACCGGCCTAGGCCACCCTGGACGGATCCTGGGCCACCCTGGACGGATCCTGGGCCACCCTGGACCGGCCTAGGCCACCCTGGACGGATCCTGGACCAGCCTAGGCCACCCACGACGGATCGTGGAGCAGCCTAGGCCAGCCTGGACGGATCCTGGCCCTGCCTAGGCCAGACTGCACCAGCCTAGGCGACCCCGGACGGATCCTGGACCAGCCTAGGCCATCCCGCACGGATCCTGGGCCACCCTGGACCAGCCTAGGCCAGCCTGGACCAGCCTAGGCGACCCCGGACGGATCCTGGACCAGCCTAGGCCAGCCTGGACGGATCCTGGACCTGCCTAGGCCAGACTGCACCAGCCTAGGCGACCCCGGACGGATCCTGGACCAGCCTAGGCCATCCCGCACGGATCCTGGGCCACCCTGGACCAGCCTAGGCCAGCCTGGACCAGCCTAGGCGACCCCGGACGGATCGTGGAGCAGCCTAGGCCAGCCTGGACGGATCCTGGACCTGCCTAGGCCAGACTGGACCAGCCTAGGCGACCCCGGACGGATCCTGGGCCAGCCTGGACCAGCCTAGGCGACCCCGGACGGATCGTGGAGCAGCCTAGGCCAGCCTGGACGGATCCTGGACCTGCCTAGGCCAGACTGGACCAGCCTAGGCGACCCCGGACGGATCCTGGACCAGCCTAGGCCATCCTGGAGGGATCCTGGACCAGCCTAGGCCAGCCTGGACCAGCTTAGGCGACCCCGGAAGGATCCTGGACCAGCCTAGGCCATCCTGGAGGGATCCTGGACCTGCCTAGGCCAGCCTGGACCAGCCTAGGCGACCCCGGACGGATCCTGGGTCAGCCTGGACCAGCCTAGGCGCCCCCGGACGGATCCTGGACCAGCCTAGGCGACCCCGGACGGATCCTGGACCAGGCTAGGCCACCATGGACCAGCCTAGGCGACCCCGGACGGATCCTGGACCAGCCTAGGCGACCCCGGACGGATCCTGGGCCAGCCTAGGCGACCCCTGACGGATCCTGGGCCACCCTGGATCAGCCTAGGCCAGCCTGGACCAGCTTAGGCGACCCTGGAAGGATCCTGGACCAGCCTAGGCCATCCTGGAGGGATCCTGGACCTGCCTAGGCCAGCCTGGACCAGCCTAGGCGACCTCGGACGGATCCTGGACCAGCCTAGGCCAGCCTGGACGTATCCTGGACCTGCCTAGGCCAGCCTGGACCAGCCTAGGCGACCCCGGACGGATCCTGGACCAGCCTAGGCGACCCCGGACGGATCCTGGACCAGCCTAGGCCACCCTGGACGGATCCTGGACCAGCCTAGGCCATCCTGGACCAGCCTAGGCCACCCTGGACCAGCATGGCGACCCCGGACGGATCCTGGACCAGCCTAGGCCACCCTGGACCACCCTAGGCGACTCCGGACGGATCCTGGACCAGCCCAGGCCAGCCGGCAGCACGTGGAGCAGCCGTAAATCCTGGTAATCCAGAACAGCACCTATTTCTCCATATTTTAAGCATTTTCCAGACACAGTTTACAAAAATTTTCCGAATTTTCTCGATATTTCCCGCATTTTTCAGAATTTTCCAGAATTTTACTGAATTTTCCCGGTTTTTCCTGAATTTTTCAGAATTTTCCTGCATTTTTCTAGATTTTTTCAGGATTTTTCTGCATTTGCAGATTTTAAAAAATCCAAAAATCGCCCTCTGAAACTTCTGAAGTACCAGGCGAACAGAAATCAGCAGAAGGTGGATGCCGAATTTTTAAATTTTGGCGGGAAAAAAATTTGAATTTGAAAAAAATACCAAAAAAAATTTAACGGAAAAATACCAAAAAATTTAACGGAAAAATACCAGATTTAATTTTTTTTTGGTATTTTTCCGTTAAATTTTTTGGTATTTTTCCGTTAAAAAATGTTTGGTATTTTTTTCAAATTCAAATTTGAAAATTAACGGAATCCCGCCAACTTTTAAAAATTCCCGCCAAAAATCAAAAATTTCTCATCCACCTTCTGCTGATTTCTGTTCGCCTGGTACTTCAGAAGTGGCGGAGGTCGATTTTGGGGTTTTTAAAAATCTTAAATTTCCCGACTTTCACCCAATTTTCCACGATTTTCAGAGTTTTCCAATTTTCCGAATTTCCGTGTGTTTTTCTGAATTTTCCCGAATTTTCCTGAATTTCCTGGATTTTTCCGGAATTTTCCGGATTTTTCCTGAACTTTTTCCGAATTTATCCCAGATGGCGGTTAAATTTAAAAAAAAGCTCATAAAAGCATGCAACACATTAAAATGTGTACTGGTCTTTAATTTAAAAACCTCAAAAAAGTATGCAACATTTTAATTTTTGCATCCACCTTCTGCTGATTTCTGTTCGCCTGGTACTTCAAAATGGGCGGAGGTCGATTTTGGGGTTTTTAAAAATCTGCAAAAGCAGAAAAATTCTGAAAAATTTAGAAAAATTCGGGAATATTCAGGAAAAATCAGGAAAATTCGGCGAAAACCTGGAAAATGAAAGAAAACTCGGAAAATTTGTGTAAACTGTGTGCTTTATTTTCAATATAACGTGCTTAAAAATACAAATACATGTATTTACATAAGAAAATGCTTAAAATATGGATAAATAGGTGCTGTTCTGGATCTCCATCTGCTCCAGGTGCTGCAGAAGGCTGGTCCAAGGTGGCCCAGGATCCGTCCAGGGTGGCCTAGGCCGGTCCAGGGTAGCCCAGGATCCGTCCAGGGTGGCCTAGGCTGGTCCAGGGTAGCCCAGGATCCGTCCGGGGTGGCCTAGGCTGGTCCAGGGTGGCCTAGGCTGGTCCAGGGTGGCCTAGGCTGGTCCAGGGTGGCCCAGGATCCGTCCAGGGTGGCCTAGGCTGGTCCAGGGTAGCCCAGGATCCGTCCAGGGTGGCCTAGGCTGGTCCAGGGTGGCCCAGGATCCGTCCGGGGTGGCCTAGGCCGGTTCAGGGTGGCCCAGGATCCGTCCAGCGTGGCCTAGGCTGGTCCAGGGTGGCCCAGGATCCGTCCAGCGTGGCCTAGGCTGGCCCAGGATCCGTCCGGGGTGGCCTAGGCTGTTCCAGGGTGGCCCAGGATCCGTCCGGGGTGGCCTAGGCTGGTTCAGGGTGGCCCAGGATCCGTCAAGCGTGGCCTAGGCTGGCCCAGGATCCGTCCAGGGAGGCCTAGGCCGGTCCAGAGTAGCCCAGGATCCGTCCGGGGTGGCCTAGGCTGGCCCAGGATCCGTCCGGGGTGGCCTAGGCTGGCCCAGGGTGGCCTAGGCCGGTCCAGGGTGGCCCGAGGATCCGTCCGGGGTGGCGTAGGCTGGTCCAGAGTAGCCCAGGATCCGTCCGGGGTGGCCTAGGCTGGCCCAGGATCCGTCCGGGGTGGCCTAGGCTGGTCCAGGGTGGCCTAGGCCGGTCCAGGGTGGCCCAGGATCCGTCCGGGGTGGCCTAGGCTGGTTCAGGGTGGCCCAGGATCCGTCAAGCGTGGCCTAGGCTGGCCCAGGATCCGTCCAGGGAGGCCTAGGCCGGTCCAGAGTAGCCCAGGATCCGTCCGGGGTGGCCTAGGCTGGTCCAGGGTGGCCTAGGCTGGCCCAGGATCCGTCCGGGGTGGCCTAGGCTGGTCCAGGGTGGCCCAGGATCCGTCCAGGGTGGCCTAGGCTGGTTCAGGGTGGCCCAGGATCCGTCCAGCGTGGCCTAGGCCGGTCCAGAGTAGCCCAGGATCCGTCCGGGGTGGCCTAGGCTGGCCCAGGATCCGTCCGGGGTGGCCTAGGCTGGCCCAGGATCCGTCCGGGGTGGCCTAGGCTGGTCCAGGGTGGCCCAGGATCCGTCCGGGGTGGCCTAGGCTGGTTCAGGGTGGCCCAGGATCCGTCAAGCGTGGCCTAGGCTGGCCCAGGATCCGTCCAGGGAGGCCTAGGCCGGTCCAGAGTAGCCCAGGATCCGTCCGGGGTGGCCTAGGCTGGCCCAGGATCCGTCCGGGGTGGCCTAGGCTGGCCCAGGATCCGTCCGGGGTGGCCTAGGCTGGTCCAGGGTGGCCCAGGATCCGTCCGGGGTGGCCTAGGCTGGTTCAGGGTGGCCCAGGATCCGTCCAGCGTGGCCTAGGCTGGCCCAGGATCCGTCCGGGGTGGCCTAGGCTGGTCCAGGGTGGCCCAGGATCCGTCCAGGGTGGCCTAGGCTGGCCCAGGATCCGTCCAGGGAGGCCTAGGCCGGTCCAGAGTAGCCCAGGATCCGTCCGGGGTGGCCTAGGCTGGTCCAGGGTGGCCTAGGCCGGTCCAGGGTGGCCCGAGGATCCGTCCGGGGTGGCGTAGGCTGGTCCAGGGTGGCCCAGGATCCGTCCGGGGTGGCCTAGGCTGGTTCAGGGTGGCCCAGGATCCGTCAAGCGTGGCCTAGGCTGGCCCAGGATCCGTCCGGGGTGGCCTAGGCCGGTCCAGGGTAGCCCAGGATCCGTCCGGGGTGGCCTAGGCTGGTCCAGGGTGGCCCAGGATCTGTCCAGGGTGGCCTAGGCTGGCCCAGGATCCGTCCAGGGTGGCCCAGGCCGGTCAGGGTGGCCCAGGATCCGTCCGGGGTGGCCTAGGCTGGCCCAGGATCCGTCCGGGGTGGCCTAGGCTGGCCCAGGATCCGTCCGGGGTGGCCTAGGCTGGTCCAGGGTGGCCCAGGATCCGTCCGGGGTGGCCTAGGCTGGTTCAGGGTGGCCCAGGATCCGTCAAGCGTGGCCTAGGCTGGCCCAGGATCCGTCCGGGGTGGCCTAGGCTGGTCCAGGGTGGCCCAGGATCCGTCCGGGGTGGCCTAGGCTGGTTCAGGGTGGCCCAGGATCCGTCAAGCGTGGCCTAGGCTGGCCCAGGATCCGTCCGGGGTGGCCTAGGCCGGTCCAGGCTAGCCCAGGATCCGTCCGGGGTGGCCTAGGCTGGTCCAGGGTGGCCCAGGATCCGTCCAGGGTGGCCTAGGCCGGTCCAGGGTAGCCCAGGATCCGTCCGGGGTGGCCTAGGCTGGTCCAGGGTGGCCTAGGCTGGTCCAGGGTGGCCCAGGATCCGTCCGGGGTGGCCTAGGCCGGTCCAGGCTAGCCCAGGATCCGTCCGGGGTGGCCTAGGCTGGTCCAGGGTGGCCCAGGATCCGTCAAGCGTGGCCTAGGCTGGCCCAGGATCCGTCCGGGGTGGCCTAGGCCGGTCCAGGGTAGCCCAGGATCCGTCCGAGGTGGCCTAGGCTGGTCCAGGGTGGCCTAGGCCGGTCCAGGGTGGCCCAGGATCCGTCCGGGGTGGCCTTGGCCGGTCCAGGGTAGCCCAGGATCCGTCCGGGGTGGCCTAGGCTGGTCCAGGGTGGCCCAGGATCCGTCCAGGGTGGCCTAGGCCGGTCCAGGGTAGCCCAGGATCCGTCCGGGGTGGCCTAGGCTGGTCCAGGGTGGCCTAGGCCGGTCCAGGGTGGCCCAGGATCCGTCCGGGGTGGCCTAGGCCGGTCCAAGGTGGCCCAGGATCCGTCCGGGGTGGCCTAGGCCGGTCCAGGGTAGCCCAGGATCCGTCCGGGGTGGCCTAGGCTGGTCCAGGGTGGCCCAGGATCCGTCCAGGGTGGCCTAGGCTGGTCCAGGGTGGCCCAGGATCCGTCCGGGGTGGCCTAGGCTGGTTCAGGGTGGCCCAGGATCCGTCAAGCGTGGCCTAGGCTGGCCCAGGATCCGTCCGGGGTGGCCTAGGCCGGTCCAGGGTAGCCCAGGATCCGTCCGGGGTGGCCTAGGCTGGTCCAGGGTGGCCCAGGATCCGTCCAGGGTGGCCTAGGCCGGTCCAGAGTAGCCCAGGATCCGTCCGGGGTGGCCTAGGCTGGTCCAGGGTGGCCTAGGCTGGCCCAGGATCCGTCCGGGGCGGCCTAGGCCGGTCCAGAGTAGCCCAGGATCCGTCCGGGGTGGCCTAGGCTGGTCCAGGGTGGCCTAGGCCGGTCCAGGGTGGCCCAGGATCCGTCCAGGGTGGCCCAGGCTGGCCCAGGATCCGTCCAGGGTGGCCTAGGCCGGTCCAGAGTAGCCCAGGATCCGTCCGGGGTGGCCTAGGCTGGTCCAGGGTGGCCTAGGCTGGCCCAGGATCCGTCCGGGGTGGCCTAGGCCGGTCCAGAGTAGCCCAGGATCCGTCCGGGGTGGCCTAGGCTGGTCCAGGGTGGCCCAGGATCCGTCCAGGGTGGCCTAGGCTGGCCCAGGATCCGTCCAGGGTGGCCTAGGCCGGTCCAGGGTGGCCCAGGATCCGTCCAGGGTGGCCTAGGCTGGCCCAGGATCCGTCCAGGGAGGCCTAGGCCGGTCCAGAGTAGCCCAGGATCCGTCCGGGGTGGCCTAGGCTGGCCCAGGATCCGTCCGGGGTGGCCTAGGCTGGCCCAGGATCCGTCCGGGGTGGCCTAGGCTGGTCCAGGGTGGCCCAGGATCCGTCCAGGGTGGCCTAGGCTGGTCCAGGGTGGCCCAGGATCCGTCCGGGGTGGCCTAGGCTGGTTCAGGGTGGCCCAGGATCCGTCAAGCGTGGCCTAGGCTGGCCCAGGATCCGTCCGGGGTGGCCTAGGCCGGTCCAGGGTAGCCCAGGATCCGTCCGGGGTGGCCTAGGCTGGTCCAGGGTGGCCCAGGATCCGTCCAGGGTGGCCTAGGCTGGTCCAGGGTGGCCCAGGATCCGTCCGGGGTGGCCTAGGCTGGTTCAGGGTGGCCCAGGATCCGTCCAGCGTGGCCTAGGCTGGCCCAGGATCCGTCCGGGGTGGCCTAGGCTGGTCCAGGGTGGCCCAGGATCCGTCCGGGGTGGCCTAGGCTAGTTCAGGGTGGCCCAGGATCCGTCAAGCGTGGCCTAGGCTGGCCCAGGATCCGTCCGGGGTGGCCTAGGCCGGTCCAGGGTAGCCCAGGATCCGTCCAGGGTGGCCTAGGCTGGTCCAGGGTGGCCCAGGATCCGTCCAGGGTGGCCTAGGCTGGTCCAGGGTGGCCCAGGATCCGTCCGGGGTGGCCTAGGCTGGTTCAGGGTGGCCCAGGATCCGTCCAGCGTGGCCTAGGCTGGCCCAGGATCCGTCCGGGGTGGCCTAGGCTGGTCCAGGGTGGCCCAGGATCCGTCCAGGGTGGCCTAGGCTGGCCCAGGATCCGTCCAGGGAGGCCTAGGCCGGTCCAGAGTAGCCCAGGATCCGTCCGGGGTGGCCTAGGCTGGTCCAGGGTGGCCTAGGCCGGTCCAGGGTGGCCCGAGGATCCGTCCGGGGTGGCGTAGGCTGGTCCAGGGTGGCCCAGGATCCGTCCAGGGTGGCCTAGGCCGGTCCAGGGTAGCCCAGGATCCGTCCGGGGTGGCCTAGGCTGGTCCAGGGTGGCCTAGGCCGGTCCAGGGTGGCCCGAGGATCCGTCCGGGGTGGCCTAGGCTGGTCCAGGGTGGCCCAGGATCCGTCCAGGGTGGCCTAGGCCGGTCCAGGGTAGCCCAGGATCCGTCCGGGGTGGCCTAGGCTGGTCCAGGGTGGCCTAGGCTGGTCCAGGGTGGCCCAGGATCCGTCCAGGGTGGCCTAGGCTGGCCCAGGATCCGTCCGGGGTCGCCTAGGCTGGTCCAGGGTGGCCCAGGATCCGTCCAGGGTGGCCTAGGCCGGTCCAGGGTAGCCCAGGATCCGTCCGGGGTGGCCTAGGCTGGTCCAGGGTGGCCTAGGCTGGTCCAGGGTGGCCCAGGATCCGTCCAGGGTGGCCTAGGCTGGCCCAGGATCCGTCCGGGGCGGCCTAGGCCGGTCCAGAGTAGCCCAGGATCCGTCCGGGGTGGCCTAGGCTGGTCCAGGGTGGCCTAGGCCGGTCCAGGGTGGCCCAGGATCCGTCCAGGGTGGCCTAGGCTGGCCCAGGATCCGTCCAGGGAGGCCTAGGCCGGTCCAGAGTAGCCCAGGATCCGTCCGGGGTGGCCTAGGCTGGTCCAGGGTGGCCTAGGCTGGCCCAGGATCCGTCCGGGGTGGCCTAGGCCGGTCCAGAGTAGCCCAGGATCCGTCCGGGGTGGCCTAGGCTGGTCCAGGGTGGCCCAGGATCCGTCCAGGGTGGCCTAGGCTGGCCCAGGATCCGTCCGGGGTGGCCTAGGCTGGTCCAGGGTGGCCCAGGATCTGTCCAGGGTGGCCTAGGCTGGCCCAGGATCCGTCCAGGGTGGCCTAGGCCAGTCCAGAGTAGCCCAGGATCCGTCCGGGGTGGCCTAGGCTGGCCCAGGATCCGTCCGGGGTGGCCTAGGCTGGCCCAGGATCCGTCCGGGGTGGCCTAGGCTGGTCCAGGGTGGCCCAGGATCCGTCCAGGGTGGCCTAGGCTGGTCCAGGGTGGCCCAGGATCCGTCCGGGGTGGCCTAGGCTGGTTCAGGGTGGCCCAGGATCCGTCAAGCGTGGCCTAGGCTGGCCCAGGATCCGTCCGGGGTGGCCTAGGCCGGTCCAGGGTAGCCCAGGATCCGTCCGGGGTGGCCTAGGCTGGTCCAGGGTGGCCCAGGATCCGTCCAGGGTGGCCTAGGCTGGTCCAGGGTGGCCCAGGATCCGTCCGGGGTGGCCTAGGCTGGTTCAGGGTGGCCCAGGATCCGTCCAGCGTGGCCTAGGCTGGCCCAGGATCCGTCCGGGGTGGCCTAGGCTGGTCCAGGGTGGCCCAGGATCCGTCCGGGGTGGCCTAGGCTAGTTCAGGGTGGCCCAGGATCCGTCAAGCGTGGCCTAGGCTGGCCCAGGATCCGTCCGGGGTGGCCTAGGCCGGTCCAGGGTAGCCCAGGATCCGTCCGGGGTGGCCTAGGCTGGTCCAGGGTGGCCCAGGATCCGTCCAGGGTGGCCTAGGCTGGTCCAGGGTGGCCCAGGATCCGTCCGGGGTGGCCTAGGCTGGTTCAGGGTGGCCCAGGATCCGTCCAGCGTGGCCTAGGCTGGCCCAGGATCCGTCCGGGGTGGCCTAGGCTGGTCCAGGGTGGCCCAGGATCCGTCCAGGGTGGCCTAGGCTGGCCCAGGATCCGTCCAGGGAGGCCTAGGCCGGTCCAGAGTAGCCCAGGATCCGTCCGGGGTGGCCTAGGCTGGTCCAGGGTGGCCTAGGCCGGTCCAGGGTGGCCCGAGGATCCGTCCGGGGTGGCGTAGGCTGGTCCAGGGTGGCCCAGGATCCGTCCAGGGTGGCCTAGGCCGGTCCAGGGTAGCCCAGGATCCGTCCGGGGTGGCCTAGGCTGGTCCAGGGTGGCCTAGGCCGGTCCAGGGTGGCCCGAGGATCCGTCCGGGGTGGCCTAGGCTGGTCCAGGGTGGCCCAGGATCCGTCCAGGGTGGCCTAGGCCGGTCCAGGGTAGCCCAGGATCCGTCCGGGGTGGCCTAGGCTGGTCCAGGGTGGCCTAGGCTGGTCCAGGGTGGCCCAGGATCCGTCCAGGGTGGCCTAGGCTGGTCCAGGATCCGTCCGGGGTCGCCTAGGCTGGTCCAGGGTGGCCCAGGATCCGTCCAGGGTGGCCTAGGCCGGTCCAGGGTAGCCCAGGATCCGTCCGGGGTGGCCTAGGCTGGTCCAGGGTGGCCTAGGCCGGTCCAGGGTGGCCCAGGATCCGTCCGGGGTGGCCTAGGCTGGTCCAGGGTGGCCCAGGATGCGTCCAGGGTGGCCTAGGCCGGTCCAGGGTAGCCCAGGATCCGTCCGGGGTGGCCTAGGCTGGTCCAGGGTGGCCTAGGCTGGTCCAGGGTGGCCCAGGATCCGTCCAGGGTGGCCTAGGCTGGTCCAGGGTGGCCCAGGATCCGTCCGGGGTGGCCTAGGCTGGTCCAGGCTGGCCTAGGCAGGTCTGGTGCTCTGAAGCATCTCTTGATCTGAAAAATAGGAAGTTTTTGTAAGTGTTTTAATAGATAAAAGGGTGTTTCGCCACTCACCGCATATTTGCCATTAAGCCGAGGGCTCCAGTTGGTTATGCACGGAAAGATCATTGAAAACGAAGTATCCTGCTCTCGTTCCTGTAAATCTGTAAATAAAATAAAAAAAGCATTAAGAGACGGTTTTTGAGTACAAAATTCTATTTTTCTCAATACTTTTTTTGAAAAATCTTGGCCATTTCTCTACCGATTTTGAAAGGGTTTGCCATTTTGGAATCAGGACTTCACTCTCTATCGATCCACTTCAAAAGAACACGAAAATGGAATAAAAAATTTTGGCCCATTTTTCGCATTTTTTAAAAGGGGTACCATCATGATTTTTTGCAAAAATCGACCCAAAATTTTTTGGTGCATTTTCCAGATCTTTTCTGACTGATAGAAAATGCGTAGAATCGCGATTCAGGAATGGCATTCCTTTTCAAAATCGGTTAATAAACACCGGAGATATTTGCTAACAAAACTATGAAATAAAGGATATTTTACGAAAAATCAGAAAAGGAAAAAAAACTAAATTTTTAGTGACTTTTTTAATGGATTTCTGGGTCATTGCTCAACCGATTTAGGAATGGAGTACCATTTTGTGATAGGAACTCCATTCTGCGTCGATTTGCATTAAAATATATGGAAAGTCGCACAAAAAAAATTCGACCCATTTTTCGCATTTTTTGAAAGGGGTACCATCATGATTTTTTGCGAAAATCGATCAAAAATTTGTTGGTCCACTTTCCAGATCTTTTGCTACAAATAGAAGGACCTTGAAGCCCCAAATCAGGAATGGTACGCCGCTTCCAAATCGGTTGGAAAATAGCTGAAATATTCGCTATCAAAAGTATGAAAATATGAATTTTCTACTTTTTGAGGATTGTGTGGGTCGGGGAACCCCAAATAAATTCTACCGCATGCCACATCATCTTGAGCATAAACTCCAGTGCTGCATATGACATGTAAGCGTATGAAAAAGCTGAATAAATCGATGTATCGATTCAGGATAATGGTTGTTTGTTATTGTTTCAAACTCTTTGAAAGTGCCATGTCCTGTCTCCCTTGTCCTTTCTACGCGTTTCCCCGTTTTTTCGACTATTACCTAATGGGGAGGAGATTGTCGAGTTTCCAGACACTACGATACCCATTTCTTTCTATACTTTGAGAGGTTTAAAAATGCTTAGATACACAAACATTCCCAAAAATACAACATACCCTCAAACCCTAGCTGTACCGGGTACTATAAATAAGCAAAAAAAAAACACAATTTGTTGATATTGATAATGACGTTGATGTTTCTGGTCATTTGCGAGTACTTTAGTGCCACTCTTTTTCCTCAACTCCGAGCTCGGTCCTTTCTTTTTTTAGCTAATTAGTGGTTCACTTTATAGTATTTTAGCCCCGCCAACCCACCTTTCCTGTTTGGACTTTTGCCGCCTTTCAAACTATCGCAAAGTAAGTGAAAAATTTCCTAGCAATTTGCATAGCTGATGACAATTTTCGTTTTTCCTCGGTTCGGTTTGCCACTGACAACTTGGCGAGTTAGTTAACTTAAGTAGTTACACTCAGAGCGGGGAAGGAGGGTTGTTTTTCCAACCGAAATTATTGCCAGTGTTGCCGCCTTACCACAGTCAAACTTATTATTGGATTGATTGTCGCAAATTGGCCCTCCAGATGGTGGGTTAACCTCTGGGATGGTGGGAATATTTAAGGCATTTAAATGGTTTGCTAATTTGGGAAAAAATATTAACGATTCTAGTCTAAAGAACTTTGGGATTTAGCAACTTTTACATTAATAATTTATAAATGAAATGCTTGAGGACTCATTTTGTTGGTGTGGCATGGCACATACCTCAAGACCCAACAACCAACCAAACAACAACAGAAGCCACACGGAACAATGACATTTTAATCGACAACTCCTTACACTTGTCCCCTCTCTCGAATCCTGTCTCATAATGTGTAATAACGTTCTACTCACCATTGACAGCTTCCAGAGGCAAATAGCAACGGCAACGGCAACATAAGCCCCAAGCAACAGCAGCAGCATCAGCAACAGAAACATCAAAGCTGAGGAGCAACATCACCAACGGCCTCGCCCTCAACAGTTGTCTAAAAAAAAAACACGCCAGCCTCGGCTCCAGCATTTCCACATATTTTTCGACGTCCCCCTCTTAATATTTGGGTTGCAGGTTGCAGACCCTCCAGGACAACCGCAACAGAAGCAGCGGCAGTGGCAGCGGCAGTGGCAACGGCAGTGGCAACGGCAGCGGCAGCTTCATCTTCAGCTTCAGGAGCAACATGCAACAGCAGAGCACAGTACAGCAGCAACATTCGTGTCGTCATCATCATCATCATCGACTTGTGCAGCATCAGTGCCTCGTCAAAACGTCAATCGGTGTAATCAAGCGTTAAGTGATTCTGCGGAAGCGCAGCGAGGCCTTAACTTTGCGAAATACACTCGGAGAAAATGATGGAACCTGCAAGAAATATATACAAAAAGATATTAGAGTATTAATAGAATAGAAATAGAATAAAATATCATAATTCTAGAAACCTTTTAAACAAATAAAAAGTTTTTTCTCAATACAGAATGTGTCAAATGTTTTTCTTTCACTTTGAGAAGGCATCCCAGAACTGGCAACCGAGTTAACCCCCGTGAACATGAGCGGCGGCCGAACAGGGACAGCTGCCAAAGGGGCTTAAGCCGGGGGCAAAACTGTCAGATCGAGACAGAAACGACAGACTTCAGGCTTCACGGTTTCTGGCCGCCCTCCTCTACGGATTCTCTCTTCAATGTTTGCTTTTTTAGACTTTTACACAAACAGCAGCAACAGAATCAGAAAGAGGAAAAACATACATAAATCCAATAAGTCATATTTCCGACAAAAAAACGTTGCAGATTTTGTTTAGTTTTCTCTGTTTAAAGGCGCTAAACATTCTGCAATTTCTAAAGGAAGATAAAATGCAATCAAAACTATACAAGGAATGCTTTGCAAGAAAGGAAAACCCAAATCATAAATATTCAAAGCTATCAGGATCATAAATTGAAATTACGAAAAATTAAGTAATAAATAGTGAAGGATGAAAATTGGGTGATTGTGAAGCCCGAGAACGGAAGGCTGAAGGCGGAGGTTAAATGCTTGTTAATTTTCCAATGGCCTGGCTCTGAGCCTGGACTGGCTGTGGGTCTCTATGACATTTCAATTAAACGGGCATAATGAGCACGAGGCGATCGGATCCTTCAGGAGCCGAGCCGGCAGATGATTAATGGCCCAAAAGCGAGAGATCGCCTGCCTCGGTGCCGCGAAAGTGTTGACTGCTGCCCGTTGTCCATCTCCATTGCCTCAAACTGAATTGAAGAGTAGGTCCCGGTCCCGGTCCCCCGTCCCCAACCGGCCTGTAATTTCGTGCCCCCCTTTGGCCGGTCCAGGGCGGGGGGACAGAGCAGAAGGAAGGGGGCGGACCAGTTTGTTCTACCCCTCGCTTATCGAGGCTCTGCGATCGGCATCCTCTGTGGGGAAACTGTAGCAGGCAGCAAGGTGCCGCTCTCAAGAACCAGTTACCGGCAGCCCGCAGACGTGAGAGCTCCACTGAGCAAAAATTAGGGAAACTAAATGATTTTCAAGCCAATAAACTTTGAAGAAATCAAGCTATTTGGTATGGAAATTAGAAGCAGCTTCCTTTTCTGAGTCTAAACGTAAAAGAATCTTATAACAATCCCTGAAAACTAGACTCAAGTAGACTCAGGATTGAATATCCTGAAAATTTATTATCCTTAAATATTTCTTCCCAATAAAAACTAAAAAAAATACCCACATTTTTCCCTTTTAGTGTAAGAATCAAAGAATCCCTGAACAATGTTTTCGCGGCTTATTACGCGCGATCGCTCTCTGTGTTGTGCAGCCACCTGTGCGCCAAAAAGATGTTCAACAAAAAAAAACAAGAATATATAAAACATAAAAAAAAAAACGCAGAAAATACGAGCAGAAACACAAAATCAAACCGAAAAGCAAAGCTCGTTATGTTTGACCAGGGGAAGGAGCCCCTTTTTTCATTGAGCGACTGGACTGGAGGCATTGAACCAGTTTCCAGTTTTAAGTTTTCAGTTTCCAGATGGATGGATGGATGGATGCGATGGGGGACAACTTCGACTTCGACTGCAACTCGGACTCGGTCTTGGCTCAGAAACTGGAGGCCCCCAAGTCGGAGTGGAAGCGGCAACACCGCCAAACCAAACTGGAGCAGTCAAGCAGGCTTTGAAACGCCGCTAAAGCTGCCCATTCTGTCAGGTTCCCCAAGTTGCTAGCTTGGCCAGTGATGCCCAAGGATTTGCTTGCTATTTTTTGTTTTGGCTAAAATTTTTAGCTTTTGTTAAGTTTTAAAGCTGAATATTATTACTATATTTTTAGTAAGCTTTTTAATGCATTTCTGGGTCATTTATGTACCGATTTGGGAACGGAATACCATTTTAGAATCAGAGCTTCAATTTTTTTGAAACTGCATTAAAAGATTCTGAAAACGGAACAAAAAAATTTCGACCGATTTTTTGAATTTTTTGAAAGGGGTACCATCATGATTTTTTTCAAAAATCGGGTCAGTGTATTTTTCACGACTTTCTTCCACCTTTTTATCTATCATTCGACCATTTCTAAACCGATTTAGGAATGAAATACCATTTTGGAATCAGAACTTCGTTTTTCTTCGATCTGCATTCAAGGATTTTGAAAATGGAACAAAAAATTTTGGACCCAAATTTCGCATTTTTGAAAGGGGTACCATCATGATTTTTTTGCAAAAATCGGTCAAAAATTTTTTTGGTCCACTTTCCAGATCTTTTGCTACAAATAGAAGGACCTTGAAGCCCCAAATCAGGAATGGTATGCCGCTTCCAAATCGGTTGGGAAATGGCGGAGATATGTCCTATCAAAAGTATGAAATTAGGATTTTATGATATTGGATCTATTATATATATTTTACAAATAAATAGGACTTTAAGATATATTATTTTTATCCTACAGAACAATATTTTCCCACCAATCAACACTGATTCTGTTTGGGAATCGACAGGATGCTCCCCCTTTTGGAAAAACAGAACTCATCGTCTGGGGAGCGGAGATTAAGAGGCATTAGACCTGGAATACCTGGGACATATAAAAGGGGGGAGATCTGGACCCTGGACCCGGGACCCTGGAGCCTGGATCTGGATCTGGAACTGAATCTAGAGCCTGGAACCTGCACAAGTCGTGCGACCACCTGGCTTTTTTAGCCAATCGGAGAAGAGCTGGCTAAATTAGTGCGCGGACCCCTTCTTCTGGTGGCTTCTAGTTGCTGATTTTTAAATGCGAACGAGATGCTTTGGTTTATTTTTAATATGCGTAAATTTTTACGATCCTAGGCAATACACATACTCCCATATTAATATATCTAAACACGTAAACACGTAAATATGTGTGTATGTTGGGTGTCTTCTATGGGCGGTGATTTCCTTTGCTATTTTTTATCCCAGTCTCGTTTTTTTTTGGGCGTTCCACGGACACTTGTACACTTAAGTGATTTAGTGTAAATGATTGCGGCAAGGAGGCCCCTGGACTAAAATGTGAAATTTTCATTGTAATTGACAAGGCTTCTTCGCTTTAGTTTTTGTGGGCCCTTCTCCGATTTCGGGCAGGTGGATATTTCTGCCTTGGGAGGATAAGTAAGTGCCTAACAGATAGTCTGGATAACACGCCCGGATCGGGTTGGGAGATGCGCCCCGCCTGCCTATTGGGGGAGTGGAGAAGCGTTTATCCAATTTGGTTTTCGGTTTGGTATCAGTTGGAATTTCCAATTAATAAATAATTATTGGTAATTGGTTTTAAATGCGAAATTCAAATTGATTTGTTACAGTTTTTTGATTTATTTGTTATGAGGATTGTTTGTGCTTTCTGTTAGAAAAGTTTTGTCCATGAACATGAAAACAAATGCTTACAGAAACCTGATTTGAATCAGAATTCAAGATATTTTATGTCTTAATAAAACCCCTACCTAAAAATAGGTAATGCTTCAAAATAATTATGATAATTATATACGATTTAGAGAGATTTTTTCTTGGTGTAGTACACATATCGGAACCGGCGATTGGCGATTGGCGGTTGACGATTGGAGATCTCTGGCGATATAGTCGCTCGATCTTATGCAAGTACGCCCACATTGGCGGCATTTATCAGTGTTTCAACACCAACCGAGTGGAAAACCAGTTGGCTGTGGCAGGAGGGGAGTCGGACCGACGCTTCGGCTGAGGTTGTGCAACAAATTAGACCTCTGGCTAAAAACCAGTCAGTCAGTCGGTTGACGACGGCGACGTTTTGTCGCATTTTGATGCCGCAGAAGATGCCTTCTTTTTATTAGTTTTTCTTATTTTTTTTCGGGCTTGGGGTTTTCGTATTTTGTATTTTGTATTTTGTGGCTGTTAGCGACGACGATGCTCTTGAATTTATGAGCGCGTTCTAATTTTAATTGCCAATTTGTGGGCATAATTTGTCCATAAACCTTAATTAACGACGAAAGCTAACAGCCGGCCAACCAAAAGATGTCAAAATAAAACAAACACCTCAACCAGACCGACGGGTCGTCTTTGAGGCCCATCGTCCCATCCTCTCCCTGTATCTGACCTCCATCTCATCGTCATTCCATCTCGGAGATCTACAAAAATCTACACCCGTTGCTCTATTTGCATGCAAATTAAATGAAACACCAGCTGGATGGATGGCGGGGGCAGCCACGACAAATGAGAAAAACTCAAAGAAAAAAGGTTAGAATTGTGCCACGAAATGGAAATACTCTAAGGGAAAACCAGAGACTTGTAGAATATTAATTTAAAAACGTGTCAAGAAGCCTGGAAAGCCAAACAAGAATATACCAAAAATGGTTTAAAATATATATCAAACTTTTTCATATATTCCCAACCATTTTTTGGGCCAAAGAGTACATAAAGTTTATTAACTCCAATTATAGAATTTATTAAAAGCTTTAAATTGGCAAAAGCTAATCTAAATCAACGATAAAAAACCCCAAAAAAAATTAGAGTATCAATTGGAAACGTTCTGTTTCTGTCCAAAAATCAAGAAAAATAATTATAAAACATATACAAAAAACATTTTGTACAGGCGAACGTTTTAAATGAAATCGAACCAAAATACCATTAAAAAAAATATATACATGCGAGTATATAAAAAAGGAACAAAGAAAGTAAAGAAAGGAAACCAAATCGAATCGAAAATAAAATAAAAATAATATAAAAACAAACGAGAGACAGTGCGAGAGAGGGGTTTTTTTTTTGTATTTTGTCTCGAACGTATTTTGAATTTGATTTGATTTTGTCCATCGTTTGTTTTTGGTCATTTCTATTTAAATTTGATTTGGTTTTATTGCATTTCGTTTTACGTTCGCTTACAACAAGCCAGAAGCATAAAAATTAACAAAATAAAAGACCAATACCGAGAAGAATACCAGTTTCGAGTTCTGAATCATTAAAGAAAGAAATTCCCCAGAGACTTGCATAAAATTTGCATTTTGAACAGAATGCCGCTTTTGGTGGAATAGTAAACACCTTATAAGCCTAATGTAATCTCATTTTTGGACCGTTCAAATGTGTCTTTAAATCAATTAGTTATCATAATATATGGCCAAAAGCCGTCATCTCGAATCACCGATCTTTTCATATCTCTCAATCGAAATTGGCATCTTTATTGAAATATCATTCAAAGTTTGAGGATTTTATTCACAATTTTGGTAGCAAAATCTTGGGAAAATCACAAGGTAAACGAACTTTGAGTATTCCCGATCAAAGGGTTTTTGATATGAATATCTATTCGAGTTTTATGATCTCTAAAGAAACTTAAGAAAGAGCCTCGAGAGTCAACAATGATCGATTTCTGTTTGAGTTGTCCCAGAAAATAATAAAGTTGGTAACAAGAGATTAGAACTTGTTTACGAACGTTTTTATGACATTTAAGCCTCTGGCAAATATGGCTTAATTATGTCTTCTAAACTTTTCGGGTATTACTTTTTACAACTTTAATTCCAGAGCATAAAAAAACCACAATATAAAATAGAATCCGCTTTGGTAATATTTTTTTTTAGGACCCAGCGTGTCACATTAAAAACAAAGTCTTTGTGTCAAGAGTTTAAAGTTTTAAATGTTGGAAAATATTAAACACAAGGCTAAGTTTATAAAGTTTTTAATCTTTTCAACAGGTTTCCTGACATGTTCTTGAAAAATAATACCTATCAGGGAGAAATATTTCAAAAATAATAATTGAAAGCCTGGGCTTTTCATCCATATTCTAATTGCTATTCAATTTCTCAAAGACAATTTTTCAATTGTTTTAATGCCTCCATGATTGATACACCTAATTGCTGCTTAGGTGCGCCACAAACTAAAATCCAGGGCACTGGCAGGGGCAGGGGCAGGGCAGCGGCTGGGCAGGGTAACCAGCAGTGGGGATCGGCGCTCTCAGAGGATATAGTATCGTATATTGGGTAGCCGAGAATCAAATTGCAAAACGGCAGCCAACTGGGCAAGCGAAACACGTTTCAAAACCTCGCATTTCGCTTGCGTCATTAAAATGAGTCTGATTTATAGCCGAAGTCAGTGGGAAGGCTAGGCCCAGGCGATACACTGCTCAAAAATGTTCCTTAAAATCAAACAACAAAAAACTCATCGTTTTCATTTTCCATCTAATGCCACCGAAAAGGAAAACAAATACGCAAAAAATAAGAGTCCAGTTTAAAAAGAATTAAAAAAAAAAAGGAGAAAATAAGAGATCAGATATTTGTTCAGTGCCCAGGAGCAGGTCTGGGGCCTGCAAGTGCCCGCGTTTCCACACATTGGCCTATTGGCTACCACTTGGGCGAAAGGCAAAGGCAAAGACAAAGACAAAGAGACTTGGTCAGTATGGACAACCGGCGAGGCAGCATGGCAGCAACCTGCAACCTGCAACTTGGAACCTGCAACATTCAACGCACATTTTCCCATCGGCTTGACTATAACTACGAACCTCCTGCCAAAAACTTGATCCAGAGATGTTGCTTTGCTTTGCTTTTCTAGTTGGTAGTTGATAGTTGGTAGTTACTAGATGGTAGATGGTAGTTGATAGTTGGTAGAGCTGTTGCTGCTGGCAGCGCAAATCAAAGCGCAATATGTTGACTACATTTGACTTCCCGGTAATTAGACGTGCATGCCAGGGCGGTATGACGACGATGATGATGAGTTCGAGAATGAGGATGCCTGCAGAAGAGACGCCGATGATGTTGATTATGAAGTAGAATGCACAGTGATGCAGTGATACAGTTAAGCAGATTCAAATATCATATAAAAATTTATACACAATGATAATCAGAAAATCAGAAATATCAAGAGCAGCGATGTAGATGATGTTGATTATGAAGACGAATGCACGTCGATATAGTTAAGAATCGATAACATGGATATAGTTTTGCAGATTCAAATACCAATTAAAAATGTATAAAAAATTATAATCAGAAAATCAGAAATATCAAGAGGAGCGATGCAGATGATGTTGATTATGAAGACGATTGCACGTCGATATAGTTAAGCATCGATAACATCGATATATTTTAGCAGATTCAAATAACAATTTAAAATAAAATTAAAAGCAGAAAATCAGAAATATCAAGAGGAGCGAGGTAGATGATGTTGATTATGAAGACGAATGCACGTCGATGAGGTTTTTTTTTAGCAGATTCAAGTAACAATTAAAATTAAAATTATAATCAGAAAATCAGAAAAATCAAGAGGAGCGATGCAGATGATGTTGATTATGAAGACGATTGCACGTCGATATAGTTAAGAATCGATAACATCGATATATTTTTGCAGATTCAAATAACAATTAAAATTAAAATTAAAAGCAGAAAATCAGAAATATCAAGAGGAGCGATGCAGATGATGTTGATTATGAAGACGATTGCACGTCGATGAGGTTTTTTTTAAGCGGATTCAAATTAATAAATAAAATTAAAAGCAGAAAATCAGAAGATCAGAGCTTTATTTTAAATAAAAAAATTCAGAAATAAACTAAAGTCCAATTTTTTTCACTTTTAAATGAACAAAATTAAAATAAATAAAATAAAAATAAGAAAAGCAGAAATGCTTAAGGAGATGATGTTCTCCGTTTGCCTAACGGCTTGTTTCTGATTATTAGAATGGAATTCCTTTGAGAGGTAAACTTTTTGAAGTCAAAAAAATACTCCAAGGCATTCTATGATTGGAAGCTTTTTTCCCTACTATGTTACGGGCACTCCTAAAAGGAATTCTTAAACACTATTCAACACTAAGAATCTTCTCAACACTGTCTTAACAAATCTGAGCTAATTTAAATAATTTCAAATACTTTTTCGATAAATCTTAAACCACGGTTCTATTGGCGTCGGCGTCGGCTGCCATTGATTAAGTGTTTCGAGTGTTTCGACTTGGACCTGCTGCCTGCCTGGCTGCCTGGCTGGTTGGCTGCTTTTGCTTTGATGTGAAGTGCACCTGTTTTCTGTTTTCAGGTCTAAACTCTCAGTTCCCTGCCTGGACCGCGGCTCTGCAGTTCTGGCCATACGCTTCTTTTTTCATCTTATTTCTGATTTCTGATTTCTGGCTTCCACCAAGCCGAGGCTGATGCTGAGGCCGAGCCAAACAGAGTCATAAAACGCCACGGCGGCCACGCGTACACCGCAGCTTCACTTCCACAGCTTGTTACAACTGGTTGTGATCGGGTTTATTGGCGCGAGTGTGCCACTGAGAAAAAATACTATACAAAAGAACAAATTTACTATTTATTTGGGGTGTTTTGGCACTTCATTTGAGTATTATTCGAAGTAAATACGCAAAAAATAGCTTAGAGAAAACGCTGATATTTTCATGTAAAATATTAATTTTCAACTAACAAGAAACCCCTTTTTTCTGGCAGTGCACAGAGGCGTTGCAAAGCCGCAGAATGGGCTGCAGATGGGCTGGAAAACCGGGAAAATCAAAGGGGTGGTGAGATGGAAAACAGCAAGACTTTGCTTGTGGGGACCACCGAGGAGGAGCGATCGGCGATTTCGATGTCTGCTTGTTATTATTGATGCTGCCTGGTGCCTGCTGCCTGGGCGCATAAATAACCCGCCTCATAATCAGGCGCTGCCATTAGGTTTGTGTCCCAGCTATGGGGGGAAAAACTACAAAAAAAACAAAGTATGGAAGGAAAACCTGAAGTGACCACCAAATATGGAATCATATGTAGCGCCAGTTGGTTGCTTGCAACTAACAAACCTGCAACAAACGGCGGCGAGTTGCAGCTTTGCAGCTGCCTTCTTGTAGGAGGCGACAGGTGCAATTATGCGATGCACTCGCGGCTTTGGGCGCTTCGGCTTATGGTCCTCTTGATCCTCTTGGTCCTCTCGGTCCTCTCTGGCTCGAGGCGGTGATTTCCGCATACCGCACGCAACATTTGCACATTGCCGCATTCGTCATCGAATGCCACAGAAATGAGAAGAAAGAATTACGAGTGCAGCTCGGCTCGGCCATGGCCATGACCATGGCGGCATCTTCATTTGCCACACAATTGGGCAGGCCGCAGCCAGGCCTCTCTGTAGCCTGTAGATTTGGACCCACAATCTCGCAGAGAAGCAATTTACGGGCCTCGGTGGTCCAATCAAAGTTCAGGGAATATTTCAGAGCAATTACAAGGGGAGTTCAGTTTTGAAGAAGTACTTTCATCGATTGTTTGATATGAAAAAGTTTTCAAGAAGACTATTCAGAGAATATAGAAACCTATGGTATCTATGGTATAGATTTCGATTCAGAGAACCTTAATAAACCTTATATCCTAACCATCTGCTTTGTGGATTCTTGTGGGTTTTGCTTGTACGGATTCCCTGGCCATATAATAAGCCTGGCTATAACCTCAGAGCTGTCAGTTTGGTGTCTCCTCGATTTCTCGGCCTCGGATGCCTTTTCTAATGTATTCGCTTTCCTGATCTAACATCTAAACCGCAAGGCTTCTGTTTGTCACACCTCCCCGGCAGCTACTCTTTGGTTGAGAGGATGGCCTGACTTGAGATCCCTGTTCGTTCTTGTTGATTTCTGGCCAGTTTGATCTTCTTGTCTCGAGTTACGCTTATCGATGTCTGTCGATCACGCGCCATGTTGCCAGGTTTAATTATGTTGTTGTTGCTGCAGCATCGTTTCCTATATCACCTTCGATGTAGAAGAATACACCGAGAAAAGTCCTGACTTGCTTCATAAGTTTCTATGTTTTTTAACAACTTTTTAACAAGTATTTCATACTTAAACTTTGATATATAATTGAAATATTCTGTATAAATGTTATCCGTATTTTCTTTCTGTGTAAATGGTTTTCTTTCCTTCAAGACTGGAATGTTGACGAACTGCTGTCGCAATTAATACGCATTTGCTGTTGCTGTTGCTGCTGCAGTTGCTGTTGTCGTTGTCGTTGTCGCTGCAACTGAGACTTTTTAGTACAACATATCCCGGGATCCCTTGCTCCCCACTCGACGACGCCCCTGTCAACAGTATTGGCTATTTATAGATACCTTTTGTCCCCACAAAACAGTTGCAAACTGGTCCATGTTGCCTCATGTTGCTGCCACTGCTGCCGGTGAGGTGCTGCTGTTGTTTCAGTTGCTGCTGTATTTCTTCGCGATGTTGCTTGGGTTCTTAGTGTTGCTGCTGCTTCTGCGGTTGATTATGTTGCCCCTGTGTTGGTTTAACTCATAATGTTACTCGCCTGCAACTGCAACAGCTATAAGTCCTGCTTCTCTGCTGTTGCAACATGACTTACTATGGCTGTTGCTGTGATGCCACTTTAATTCATAATCAAGCCAAAGCTGCAAAACTTTGTTTGATTTCAAATTCTATTTTTCCAGCTTGCTCGGAGATTGTGTATTGTGTTTTGTGTTTTGTGTTGCTTTAAGCCATTGTTTTAAATTTACAAAACAATCCAGAAGTCGTAAGAGATATCGATACTACTGCTACTGCTTATATTTCAGCAGCAATTATTGCAAAATGCTGTCGTTATCTGTCGCACGTCCCACTCTGTTTTCATAGCAACATTCTACGTTCTACGTTCTGCATTTTGTTGCTTTGCTCGCTCCCTTTTTCCCAGTCACTTGCTTTTGCAGCTTAACCTGTTGGGCTGCCTCCCCTTTCTGGGCCACGCCCCTCTCGACCACATTCTCCCCACTTTTAGACAGCATTATAATGAAATTATTTGTACTTTTGCTGCATTTCTCCGCAGCGGCATTTGCCTGCATTCTTGGGGATGGGTCTACTTTTTCTATCGAAAAATATATATCGAAATAATCGGAGTTTGCTTTTTATATCGAAATAAAATCAAAATTTATAAACTTTTCAAGCTTCGAATGTTTCAAAAGAACCAAAGACTTTACCATCTCTAGAGAGAAATTTGTGGCAAATGATTTTCCCTCGGCCCGATTGTTTGATGGTTGTCTTCTGTTTGTGTTCACTGTACACAGTAGACCCCCTGTTCTCTACGCCAACACCGCCTATTTTCCACCCAAGACCCCCTTCGATTTGTGCAATGTAATTATTTCAAACTGTCTCTGCTTCCGTTGAGTGAATTTCCTCACATTTTGCCACCACACTTCCTCCTCTGCGCCCCCGTCTCTATTCTCACCTCTTGTCATTTCCTTTTGGCATAAAGTTTTTCCCTCGGAAAACTCAAGAGGGGGGGTGCACATACACAATTTCGCCAATTGAGCAATGAGGTTGGTCGGGGAGTGGGTCAGAAAGACACCAGAAAATGGGAGAACTCGACGCTTTTGGCTTCGATTTCAAATGCAAAATCAATAAGTTCGAAAACAGAAAGAATGAGAGGGCCAAGTTAATTTTCGTAATTGGCATCTTAACAAGGTTATCTGCATTCGTTGCGATTTATATTCTACTTCCTGCCCTTGACTTGGCTTATCAATTATGCAGCTGGCGTGTGGCAAGTCCAACAGTCCCCCCGTTTATTCTCCGCCCCTGCGTTTCACATTAGCATCTAAATGCAAAGTCTCGAAATTAAGAGAGAACTTTTTTACTTCTTGGACTGTCAAATGCTTGCGGATCAAAACTAAAATTTCATATTCCAGAATATGTCCATTTTTTTCCCGTATTTCTTACCCATTTCAGTCTTCAGTCTTCAGTCAGCTTCTGCATTTAAATGAAGTTGTAAGCCAAAAGCGAACTCAGAGTCCAAACCGAAATAAATACATTCTTTTTTACGAAATATTTTTTGTATTTTTTTGGGTACAAAGAAGCTAATGCGTGTGGGCCGTATTCGAGGTTTTTATTTAAGACTTTAGAAAGGCTTTGAGGTTCTGAATTAGCATACGAACTTTCAACCGAGCAGAGAGAGAAAATATTGGATTGGAATACAAAAATCCTATTTCCTAAACTCTGAAACCCCCTATTTTTCTCGCAGTGTCAAATACCAGTTTAGAGATGTTTTCTTGTTGGTTTTCTGGTTCAAAAGGTGCCACTGCATTCACTGTCTCCGCACAATTAAATTAATCGATGTGCCCCATTACGAAACCAAGGCACGTCGACTTTGTTGTCAATCATAATGACAACTTAACGCACACTCACACACCATCGCACACGTGTAGAAGTATCTATGTGGGTCATACATCAAAAAATGCCTCAAAGAAAACCAAACTCAAAAAATACAGGAAAAAAAGAAGAAATAATAACGAAGAGGCGAGCCCCACGAGAGATTATCATATTATTGGAATGATAAAGATAAATTATGCTTCAGTAGCTGGCCATGCATATTTTAAGCAGGTGTATCCGTATCTGTATCTTTGTCTGTCTGGATGGCGGATGTCTCATAAAACAATTTACAATGAATGCCCATAAATAGTTTCTTTTTCTCTCTCTGTATTTATTACAATAACTTTTTATTATTTATTAGATGACAAAATTCCTATTGAACCCTTATTGAATTCTCTGGTTAGGTTATGCCAAGCCACAGCATTAAATCCTTTACTGAAAAAACATTGACGTTCGACTAAATAAAATAAACTGTTTGTACAAATCAGATAAAATCCCATCTGGCTCACCAATCATCGTCCTGCCAACTAGATTCTGCTCCTTGAATCAAAAAACTTTCGTTAGGCCTGCAACAGAAATTGAATTTACCTTCTGCCGAGCCATAAATTGCCACCCTGCCACCCCTGACACGCCCCTGACACGACCCTATCCCATCGCCCACATTGGCAATACAAACCAAATCAGTGAAAACCAAGTTAAATTCTGCGATGTGTTTTTCTTTCCTGACTCTTCTCGAGGTCCTTGGGCTTTTTGCCTTCAAAAGACGCGCAGGCTGAGCGGAAAAAAAAAGTGAAACAAAAGTAAAATAAAACGCCAGGATAATCAATAAATGAAATTCAATTTGCTGCGCCATTTGCGCAGACAGTCAACAACAACAACATCCATAGAGGAGGGCAGGGGGTCGAGGCATGCCCCTCTTCGTAATGCTGCCTGCATTGATCTTACCCCAAACTCTCGAAAAAAAAAATGAGGGGGGGAGAAAAAGAAACAAACACCCCACAAAACCCTAACAAATTGCAGTGAGAAAAATTCTATGAAAGAAAAATTTGGTAAAAAATAAAACCACTTACCGGAAAAATAGATGTTTTTTGTGGTCTTCTGGTTCCGAAAATTCAATTAAAATCCAAGAAAGTGATGAGGAGCTGAAAGAATATTAAATAGAGATTAGTTTTATTGAAAAAAAGTAGAAAAAATTATAGAAAAAGCTATAAAAATAAAGAACTTAGAATAAAAACCATTATGACTTAGGTACGTTTTTTGAGAATCGCAGAGGAGGGCTCTTTTTTAGATAAAAATTAATCGCATTCGTTTATTTCTTTTCGTGTACAGTTTAGCACGAAAGGAAGCAGCACCCATAAAATGAGGACATCTAATGAGTGAATGAATGCGGCAGGGGGAGGGAGGTCGCCCACCCCCACCAAGGTCTAGAAAAATAAAGGGGGATAAAGGGAAGTTGTTCTTCCAAAAACCGTGAGCCGTGAGCCAAAGCGTGACGTTCGTGTATTTTATCGATATTGCAATTTATTGTATTAGCCCGCAAAACGACCAAGAAAAAACATGGGTGGCTCAAAAAGGGGGGACTGGGGCTGGGGCTGGCTCTAGAGTGGCGGCCAATAACCTGAAGCACCAACATCACCCGCACACCACATCTAGATAATATTCGCTGGCTATAAAGTGAAATATGTGTTAATTTTTTTCGCCATAGATAAGTATAGGGAAGCGGGAAAACGCGGAAAACTCCCTCTGCTCTGCTTTCCCGCTCTACACATCCTTGCATAAATATTTGTTGTAATGATAATATTGACATTGATAAGCGTCCACAAATTTATGCACAATTTGGCTAATTGATTGGGGCGGGTCCAGGACGAGCGACAAGAAAATGTGAGGGTGGAAAAAAAATGAAGAAAATTCACTGGAAAATGGCAAGACGACACGCAAAAGTAAAATTCTATAACGCCCAGGGACGACTAAAATATGAGAAAATTAACTAAAGCAGGGGACGAGCAAGGTATCTGATTAGTTTAATAAATCAAAGGTAATTCATTAGGGTTTTACCTTGTTAAAAATAGGATTTAATTTAGGATTTTTAATCATTTTTGTAAAAGGAATGCCAGACTTTCTCTTCTAGATTTTTGTTGCAGATGATTAGCCGGGCTTTAGCTTATTTAATTAATTCACTTGCATTTGTAGCTTACTTCCAATCGAAACTTTTCGTGGGTTGCCTGCAATTCAAACTTTTGTCAAGCGCAAAACTTTGGATCCTCAAAAAAAAACAGAAAGAGGTTTGCTGACAGGATAAGGACAGAGGCGCTGGCTGGGCTGTGTTTTGGCCAAAAACGGGGGGCGTATTCGATATGGGCAGTCGTCCCGTTGTGTTTACCTTTCCGGCTGATTGAGCAGCGGCCTCAAATGAAGCATGAAGTGTTGGCCCAAGACGCAGCCACCGCAGCCACCGCGATTTTGATTTCGACATGGAAGTGGACGTGGATGGAACGGGGATGGATGCTCCACTAGATGTGGAAATGGAAGTGCCAGTGCCAATGGCAATGGATGTGGCTGTGGATGTAGATGTGGCTGTGGCACAGACAAGTCAGTCGAGCCGTCAATGTCAAGAGCACAGAAACTGAAACAGAAACCCAAACCGAAACAGAGCGACGACGGCGATTGCCACCGAAAATCAAGACGGACAAGCCAGACAGTCCACGAAAAAAAGCTTAAAACTCAAACTGGTAAGACAGATAAAAATCAGCCAGAGAAACGCCCACGCAAAACCAGAAATTAATAAAGAAAAGCTACTGGAAATATATCTATTCCCGATTACCAGAAAGATATTAGCTAAAAATTCGAAAAAATTGGCAAAGCCCGCTTTACCTTGCCGCTGGCTTTCGATTTCCACTTGTCCGATTTTGCGCCTTTTTTGACACAAATTGAAAGTGAGCTTGGCGGAAGCAAAAGACGCTTAATTCAATGCCAAAAAAAACAAACAAACGAACAACTGCAACAGCCGACGAACAAGAAGGGAAAAGTTTATAATAACAGCGGCCACAAATTAATTTTGCAAGCCGTCGCCGGCGACACAAATTGCCGTGTCATGTCCAGAGTTAAGTTATATCTCTTTTTTTTTTTAGCTGTTGCTGTTGTTGTTGTTCTTGTATTTATTTTTTTGTTAACTTAAACTTTGCAAACGCCCTAAAGAAGGTAAGTGAGCAGCCGAGGAGAGAGGGTTGAGGCAAGGTGCATGCGACACAGGTGAGGTAGATGGGTTTCGGGTTTTATTTCGTCAGGGTCAAGGGTTGGAGTTTTATTCTTCCTTAATTTTAATTTGCATTTAAAGCAAGGAATTAAATATATATTTCTATAAAAAAAATATATATTTTAAGTAGAAAATTTAGGAAGAAACTCTTAAGAAGAAATCATTTCCCTTTAAAAAGAGTAAGCTTTCTAAAGCGAACCTGGAAGTAATATTGTTTAATTTTAATCTTGATTTAAGGCCTTAAAATTTTGCTTTAATTTTTAAAAAGAGAATTGAAAAGTCTTCTTTTTTCAAGACCTTTCCGGTTCTGACTTTTTTTTACCTGAGTTTTCTACAAGACCTGGGAAAGAGGTGTGATCGCGGACAGAGATCTGGCCAAGAGCATTGTAATTACAAGCCACAAATCTTCAGGCATCTCACCTGCTTGCCCCCCTTTTCCACCAACCTGCCTCACCTCCCCCTCTTATTTTGTTGTTTCTTATTTTTTTTGTTAGTTATTTCCACTAATTACGAGGCAATGAGTTGGTAAAAGCATCCAAAACAGGGGACGACTCTCCCTCGGATCTTTAGTCGCATGATTTGCGTTTTGTGGAAGCCCCAAAGCTTTCGTCTGGCAATTGCAAATTAAATATTTCTCCTTTTTTTTGTATCTTTTATTATTAATACTTTTTTTTTCATTTCGTGGTGTTGCAACACTTGACGGACGCTGGCAAAAATCATAAACACAAATCAAATGAGTTTTCATAATTGCACTTGTACCTCGACTCCTTCCGTTTGTATTCGTTTTGTAAAAAAAAAAACCATAAAAGACATTATGTTTGAATGTGCCGCAAAGTGCGTACCAAAGGGGCGTGGCTGGGTGTCTAGACACTGAGAGTTGTCACTCTGGAAATTATATTCGAGGGATATGAGAAGAGTTCTTGGTCATAAATTCAAAGATATTTGATGTCGAAGTGAACTGAGGAGGAGTTAGGGAAATATTCTTCAAAACTGCGAAGAGTTTTGAGTCTATTTCCACCAAATACTCTACAAAAAAACGCCTTTAAAAACTCTAAACTTAATTGCCAAGTGACTGCAAAGTATCCCACAGATACTCAGATATTCTGGCCAAAGCAAGCAAAAACGGCAACGAAAAAAAAAGGAAGTCAACAAGTGTAAAGTCAAACAATTAAAAACTCAATTAGCGCCATATTGAAAAGCTGCCAATCATTTGTCACCTAACCGCCCCCTCTACCATAGATACAAATGGAAAGCTGCAGATACAATTGTATCTGCGAGTATGTGCGTGTGTTTCCCGTGGATTGTTTGTTTGCATTGAGCGCCGCAAATTGGTCAAAAGTACAAAAATATCAAAGATTCGAGACAAAACAAAGAGCGGCTACAAAATCAACAACAACACTGCCAGTGCCGCAAAATCCCCAAAATAAAAAATACAACAAAAAATAAAAACTAAGGGAAAAAAACATCCTTAAAAAAAAAAAAGAGAATAACAGGCAGAAAGGAGCAAATGGCAAAACCAAATTAAACAAAACAAAAGGCAAAGGCAAATAGCAAACCTCACAAATAGAGCGTGAAATTGACAAACAAAACACACTCATACCCACACACTACACTGAGAGAAACGAACACTAAAAACTATAGAAGAAACAATACCCAGCCTGGCACGGCAACAAAGTGCAACAAATGCAAAATAGTTTGGTCAGAAAACCAACAAAAAGCCAAGCCCCAAAAGAAGTGTCAATGCTGACAAAAAAAAAATTGGAAGCAGACAGACAGACAGATGGAAAGAGAAAGAGATAGGTGAAGAGAAAGAGACAGCAGGAGGCTAGAGGAAATTGTGAATGAAATGCCGAAAAAAAAGATACATTTGTTCATCTACGGTTGGAAACATATGACACAAAAGCTCTTGTTTTCCGATGGAGGGAAAAATTGAGAGTAAAATGTCAAAGTTTCGAAAAGGAAATTTAAGAAATTTGATAACAAAAAGGGGATTTTAATAGAGGTAAGTTTTTGTTCTACAAGGGAATTATTCAAAGGGAAAATAGTTGGTTCTGCGAAGAGACTTTTCCCGACTTTTAAGTTTAGTTTCTTTGGTTTTTAGGAGCTCAAGAACACCCCAAATATTAACTTGATTTAAAGTCCATTATATTTTGTTTATTACACGAGATGCTCTGGCAGTTCAAGGATTTTGTGCGTACTCCTTGAAGGAAGCAAAGGATAAAAGAATCCTGTTTATTTGCATCTCTGTTCATTTTCTGTGCATCTGCCGTTGTCTCGGCTTCGACTCCGGCTCCGGCTCCGGCTCCATAAGTATTTATAATTTGATACGACAACAACATCGACAAGCGGCTGGCAAAACAGCAATCAAAATCAGGGATACCAGCTTCGTCCTGGTCCCCCCCCTTGACGACGCCCATTGGCTTAACCCTCTTTTTGCAACTGGTTTTAATGGCTCCGTTATTTGCTGAAGACTCTTTCTCGTTCGCTATCCACTCGAGTTGAAATAATTTTAATTTAGTTGCTCTCGGCCGGGGCTCTTCTGGCGCAAAACTATAAACAGGCTACACAGGCATCTCGTTCATCGTCATCGTCGTCGTCATCGTCCTGCCGTCTCCCGTCCGCCGTCTCTTTCTAAGCACACCCATCCCTGTCCCTTTCGCTCGGCCGTTGTCATCAGCAGTTTCCATTGATAAGCAACACGCACTCCCTCCTCCCGATGCCGGAGCTGAGATGCTGGGGTGCTGGGATGCTCCATGACGATGTCGATGATGTCGATGATGCCAGGTCATGTGATGATTAAGTCTAGAGTCTGGGGGTTAACTCGGCAAAAGGCAGGGCCAGAGAGGGCTGAGGTGGTAACACTCAGAGAAATTATAGCAAAGGATATGAACTTTCAAGTTCCTTTGGAAAAATATCCCAAAAACCTGCTTCAAAATGCAACTAAGTATTATTATAAATTTTAAACTTTCTATAACCTTCCCTGAAATATTTTTCCAAGTGTAAAAAAAATCTCCCAGTATGTTTCAACTTATTTGAAAGGAAATTTAAGCTTTTGGCTTGGCAAGCAGAAATAATAACTAAGAAACAGATATTCAATGGTGTTTGGCCTTAAAGCAAATTTAATCTAGAAGGATGTGACACTTCAAGGAATCACATTCTTCCTTCTATTGTCATCCTTTTATTCAGACTTTTAATTATGATTCCTTCAATATGTTTCTTTTCTTGAAGTTCACACAAATCGAGTTACAAATCAAGTTGGAAAAATAATTACATAGAAAAATGAACATGTGACAAGAAAAAAAGAAACCCAAAAACATACACCAGTAGAGCTCGAATATCTAATAACTTGTTTCCCTTTTACCACAATTGATAACTTCAACTGAAAACTATCATGGAAGTGGCAAGTAGACTCTTTGGCAACTCTGGCGACTCCTGTTTGAATTTCCATTCATGGAGGAGCGAAGTTTTTGCCTTCGTTTGGATTTCATGCCACATTGTGTGTCCTCTGTCTCTCTGTCTGTCGTCTGGCGAAGTAATTAATTTCAATTTGTAAAGTTCACAAGTTTTCACCCCTTCTACTACTACCCAGTAGGTTCTTCCCACCGAACCCCCCTTAAAAATAGCACCCGCCTTCTCTGACAGGCTGAAATAATTGTGGTGCATTCGGATGAGTTCAGGACAGAAAGGACCAGAAAAAAAAGGACAACAAGGACAACTTAATATGCATGAAAGATACAAGAGGCACAGAGGAAAGAGAATTTCGCCTCCAACTTTAGTGGTTTTCAATTTTTTGAGCCAATTCTGTGTCCAAAGCTCAGTCTGACAGACAACAAGACCAGGGGATGGCCGAGAAGGAGGCGAAGGATGT
Source organism: Drosophila ercepeae (assembly GCA_018150545.1). Taxonomy (NCBI): domain Eukaryota; kingdom Metazoa; phylum Arthropoda; class Insecta; order Diptera; family Drosophilidae; genus Drosophila; species Drosophila ercepeae. The sequence continues at coordinate 7,502,183 of JAECWL010000197.1, forward strand.
GCATGTGTCCTGTGTCCTGATGACCTCGCTGCAAGTGCTATAAATTTATTTGCAATAAATTTACGACCTGCTGCAATGCAGGCAATTCCAACAACAACACAAACACAAATTCAAACCCAAATTCAAATACAAATAGAAATAGAAATGGAAATAGAAACAAAATTAGAAACAACGTCGAATGACAATTGAAACATTTTATTCCCATTTGGCCAGGGACTCTATGAGGTCCAAGAAAACCTTGGTTTCTGCTCTTCTAATGAAGATGAATGTAGAAAAAAATGTTTTTCGGGTTTTAATTTTGATATATTAGTGATTTTTATCATTGATTAAATCAATTTATAATAAATTAAATAAATTTAATTACAAAAGTGAACATTAAAGTTAAGATAGGGTATATTTTTACCCCAAAAAACACCTCATAAATTACTAAAAAATCCAAGTTCTACATTAAATTTCCATCCATTATCTGAGGTTCCCCTTTAAGATCTCCGATTTCCCTAGATTCTCCGAAAGACCAATTAAAACCCAGCGATCCTCATCGATTCCGCGTGTGTAGATCAAAATATTATCATTTGTCGACTATTTTTCAAAAGACTTCCACAGCTACAGGAACTAGAACCCAAAAAAAAAATTAAAAGAAAATTGGGAAAGCCAGAAAAGCGAAGGAGGAGAAAAGCGACGATGCTGGGAAGAAAACTAACCCACTATGTGAGCCAAGTGAATTATGTGGAGGGCTCTGGGCCATATTTTATGGGCCTAATATATACATATATAAGACGTAAGGGTGGCTCTGCATATGTGTGAGTGGGAGGAGGAGGCGTGTCATAATTTACAACTGTTGCAGGAACTGTGGAAAACGAGGAACTTTAAACCAGAGTCCCGATTAGATTACATTTTCTCTCTTTTTTCCGCCTGCCAACTTTGCCTACAAATTGGATAAAAAATGCATAGGACAGACGGCTTTTTTTCTCTCGCCAAGTTCTTGCAAGATTTCTTGGTAACCAATTAAATAAGAACTAAACCTAAATTAAAGTTTTCTGTGTTTTTAGCCGAAAATTAAAGGGCCAAGACAGTGAGGCAGGCGGCATAGCTAATTAAAAATGCATTCATCTTTTTCGAAAAACGAAACGAAACGAAACTCTTTCGATAAAACGCAACTCCTGGAATATTTCCCAGACATAAATCTTTATTACCACAAAAAGCGACAAACGACAGTGATACACCGAAAAAACGAAAACCAAATACAAATGGAGCGATGATAAATACTGGGTCCGGGTATTAAGATATAAGAATATATATCCGCAGATGTCGGGGGCCACAGGCCAATAAGCATAAGACATTAAGAGGCGCCCAAGCTCGCTCTACGAATTCAAAATGGAACTTAATTAGCCTTTGGTTCAGCCAGACAGTGGTTTTAGATTAATGAAAAGGGTAAACTATACAAATTTTTGTTTAGATTTGGAAAGAAGAGGGATCCTCAAAACATCTCTTAAAAAGGTTCTCAAAAACTCCCAATATTTCCCTACATTTCCCATCAACCTTAACCCACTGTCGAGCTGCTTTATGAGTTGATTCTGATTAGACCCCAGGCCAGCATTTATGAGTGGCTACTGGAGGACTGCGTCTGGAGGATTGAAATCGAAATTCGAACAAAAAGAACCCGTGGAATACGGCAACGGGTGCTGAGCTGCTGGGACGCTGCTCCTACTCCGATTCCATTTTTGATTCAGAACCTAATGAAGTACGAATAGAATTGGAGCTGCGCGTTCCCTTCCTTGCACTGCCTTTCCTTTCCATCTTTCATTAGCATTTCGCACTAATTGTCCTCGGGGCTGGAACAGTTTTTCTTCCCGACGACGATACTGCCACTTCCACTTCCAACTGCTGTTGATTTGATTGAAACCAAAAAACAATCAGATTTTGCTCCAGCAGCTGCTAATGAAGTCAATCTCATCAATGCACATTGCGTGCTCATTTCCGCTTTTGATTTATACTCCGGAGAAAATCGCCAAAGTGCGACAATGATAATTTGTTACACTAAAAGAATGTATTTGATTTTTATAAAAAGCTTTCTTGAAATTACTCAGAACTCATAGGAAACCTTTGAAGAATATTTGATATACTTTTAAGAGGATTTTTACCTCAAGTCTTTCTTGACTCAACTTGAAAAGAGAACCTTGAAAAGAAACTCTCGTTTCTCCACACTTCCCACCCTACATTTTCTCCCAGTGTGGGATGCAGGGAACTGTACCAGGTGCTATATTAACGAAGCATATATGTATGTAGGGAGATATCCCCCGTCTTCCGTCTTCCCCCCTCACAGCTCTCGTTTTCTGATTGATGATGTGCGATTGTGCAAACAATAATTGCGAAATTACAGTTATGTTCTTGAATGTAGCAGCAGCCCTAAAAGTGTTTCGAAAACGGAAACAAATTCAAATTACGATGATTGAGATTGATGGCATATGACTGAAGGCAGAAAGCCAAAGAAACGCCATTCAGATTTTATGCATTAATATGCAAAAAAAAAAAATCAAGAATCAAGAATCAAGAAGCATTATTGCATTTATGGTGTTAATTAGCAAAATATTTCGTTGGCCTCATTGATTGATTGATAGATTGACTAACGCGTTCATCAATCATGGGTCATTGCATCTTGAGCTTCGGCTGTCAATAAAAATTAGACCAAAAAAGGCCTTTAGTTGCTTTTTTTTTGTTTTATCAGCAGAAGAGGCCAAACAGACAAAAGATGTTCAAGAGAAGATGTTGTTGGGGCAGAGGGGTAGAGGATATGCGGGCGGCAGGACTCTGGACTAACAACAACAATTAGGTTCCGTTGGGAATTCCAAAAGATTCGTAACAAAAATCTGCTCAATCACTTTTCACTTAACCCAAACACAAGAACTTCAAGTTGGCCAGAAGAAAGAAAGAGTGAGTGGGAGGCCAAAAGTGATGTGTGGGCTTTCGAACACCAAGCCAAAAATGAACGAGAAAGTGAAGTAAATTTTATGAGAAACGACTATTAGATACACTAACTAGAAGTATTTAAAAAATCATCGAAAAAAACACTCGAAAAAGTATGAAGTCCAGAAAAGGTACAGTTTTGGTGGCAGCTTTGAGGCAAAGACAGCTTTGGTCACACTTTATATTAAACCCAATATACCCCTTAATCTATATAAAGTATAGCGCCCAAGGAACACGAGGCGGACAAACAAACAAACAAACAACAACAGCAACAAAATGCAAAAGCACCAAGCTGGCAAAAAGCAAAAGCAAACTTTACATGTATGATGATATGCAAAAAAGGCCAAAAAGGAGCTGGTGTAAGCGAGAGGGAAGCTGTGAAGTATCAGAGACAGAGCAGGAGGGGGAGCATGAGATGCGGCACATGTGCTGGTCACTCTGGCACACACTCGATATTTAATTCCTACTCCAAAAAGGAGAGCAGGCAGCATCCAAAGGAGAAGCATCAGTCGAAGAAGAGGAATAAAAGCGTTGGCTACGTCAGCATCAAAAGCAGCACTTGACCCACTAAAAAAAAAATACAGAAAAATAGGGAAAAACAAGAAAACACTGGGGAAAAAAACGATCAAGTAAGCAAGGACCGAAAAAATGTTTGCAAGCAAGCAAAAGTCAGTGGCGAAAAATAGGCAAGGATATGCCCAGTGAGAGCGATGGTAACCGATAATTGCGATGACAGTAAGCGATAAATATATCGAAAATACAGCCCCGCTTTTAATTAAAATTTAAAGAAATATTAGTAAAAATATTTATAGTATTAATAAAAGGGATACAAGACATCGAATGGTATAAGATTAGTCTCTATAATTCGATTATTTCGATTACTTTGATAATTTCGATATTTTTTTTAAACATTTTCTAGTTTTTAACTTAAATTCAAAGTAAAATTTAGTGTTTCCACCTCTTTCTCTTGATGATAAATAAGTTTTTTATTTGCTTTTTGGCAAAAGTCTCTTCACCAATTGAAAGTTTATGCAAAAAGCGTTGCCCCAACTCAAGCGCTCATTAAACTGAAGCGCCAGGAAGGCGGAACCAGAGGGGGCCTCTGGCCAAAATCCCCCCCCAAAAATCTGCCATCCCCCATCTCCCCCTCCCTGGCCACAAATGCAATTCGATATTGTTGTTGTTTTGCTTTTGCATTTCTTGCTGGCTAAGGGAAAGCGTTTTTCCTTCGAGAGAGACCAACCAACAAAAAAAAAAAGGATTTTCGGAGGTCTGGGTAGGGGGTAGGGGAGAGGGAGCTTTCAGATTTCGACTTATTGGCAGTTTCGAATGTGTCAGCAACAGCAGGTGCCACGCCCTCCGCCCCCATTGTTTCTGGTTGATGATGAAAGTGCGTCAAATGGTTTTTTGATTTGCTTGTTTGCGTAACTGACACAGCCTCCCTTCTCCCTCCTCCCTCTCCCATTTCTAATCCTGGCTAAGACCCCCACTGCCCTGCTGCCCCGCTGCCCCTCTTTCCTAATTGAGTATGCGTGTGCCAGGACTCGGAGATCCTTGCGTAAATTTAACAAGTTCGCACTTGAGCCGAAAGCAAAGTGAAGCACAAAAACTACGCCTGCCAAAAGACCAACTGGCTGGGGAGAAAACGGAGCCGGCTGAAGAGTGGAGTAGAATAAGGCTAACTAGACGAAGAGTGGGTCAAAAGTGCACTGTTAGAAATAGGGGGGGGTTGTTATTTATACAAGAATGAATAATACTTGAGTCGGAAGTCCTTGAAAAGCTAATACTTTAATAAATTGCTTTTCTATTTCTATCTATCCTCCTTTTTATAAGTTTTGGTTACTTCAAAACTGTTTTGAACTATTTTTCTCAGTGCCTGAAAAGGCATCTCCCAGTGAGCAAGTCTTTCTTGGGATTAATTTGATTTAGATGTTCAAGTGTTTCGCCTCAAGTTCTTTCTTTCTGCTAAACATTTCTACTCTTTCTTGGGCTTATTTGTTTGAAAAGTTTAGGACTTTAAGGATTTCGAAAGATACTCTTGGGAAATAATGTAAATAATTTTAATAAATATAGGATTATAACTAAAATATATTACATAAATCTATAAAATGTTATGAAGTTTAAGATAAAAGTATATATTTTTAAATATTTAGAGACTCTATACCTAATTTTCAACATTTTAAGATAGGTTTTGTTAATTATTTTATGGAATATAAATATATAAGACTTTGTTTCTATAAAATATAGAGTATAATTTAGTTTTCTAAACACTTCTCAAGCAATTACTTCCTAATCAGTTGCATCCCCTTGGCTTTTTCGAGGCAACAAAGTTGCCGTTGACAGGTCGCACCAAAATCGGGGGACGAAAAAAAAAATATATATATATATGTACTTAAAACGCTGATTTACGTCACGTCCAAGACAGGCCAACAGAATCAGCAACCCTTTGGCTAGAACCTTAATTGAATGAGGGTGCCAAAAGCCAAAAAAAAAAGGGATCATTACAAGGCATTTTTTTGTGGCCAACAAATTTTTGGCAAATTGACTTTTGTACCAGAAAATGCAATGAAAGTGTTGGAGAAAGTGAGATGAAAATGACGGAGCTACAAATCGATGAGGTGTTGTTAACCCTCGACTAATTTTTGCCACTTTTCACACCATTTGCCACCCACTCACTGACTCACTGACTCACTGTTCGCACTTTTCGCTCTTTCCCTTTGACAGCTGCAAATTAATTAGATTTAATTATTTGCTTCATTCTCACCTCCCCATCTACCCAGCTCCCCGTCTCCCAATCTCCTGACCTCCCCTCGGGGTTCCTGTCATGTCCTTGCCACTTTTCCGCCACCCTCCTCCTCCGCTGTACATTGATTGAGCCTAATTAACTGTACTTGAAGTTTTGTACGCGCTCTGCAAAATTTCAATCATCCATCAAAGCCAAATCAAGACTTTCAGGGGCGTGCGAAAAAGGGGATGGACTGGGGGGTAGCAGGCAAATTGGTTTGATTGCAATTCCTTCGTCCTTCAATTCATTTTTCTTGTATCTATTACAATGACCTGCAATTAGGGAAGCACTTTCAATCAATCAATTAATTTTCATATCTAAACACAAGGAGATATGGAATTTATTAAGGCAATCTTGCTCATATTTCTGAAGCTCAACAAATCACAAAGGAAATTCTATATTTCAGGTCAAAAATAACACAATTAAATCAGCTTTAGAATTTTTATTTATAATTAAAGACTCCTTATTTAGTAAGTAACAAAAAATTAATGTATGTCTGGCATTTTATTATCTCTGCCTTGAGTTTTTTTGGAGCAACATTTATCAAAATCTTGAATGATCTGTTCGTGGCTTTAAGTGTGCACTTTTTGCTGCTTTGTGGCTTTTGCTGCTTTAATTAAATCGCCAAATCATTTATCAATCAATCAGCGGTAATGTGTCAGTCTAAAGTAAAAACCATGGCAAACGATAAAAAACTTAAATGACCGAAAATCAACAAAAAAAAATAAAGAAACAAGACCAACAAATAACCGTGAACAGCCACACAGAGCAAAACCACTTGACAAGTGTGCCAAAAAAGAAATAAAATAAATAAAATAGAAAAAAAATCAAGCGATAACAACAAGAACAAGTAAAGTAAATGGCCATGACAAGGTCGTCCCCTTCCTCCTTCCACCCACTGCCTCCGAAAATTGGCTTACAATTGGTCTTGTAAACCGAAAGCGGCCAATGGCCAAAAGTACTAACTAAATCAAACGTCAAGTGGTCAAAAAATACAAAAAAAAAACGAAAAAAAATCCAAATAAAAAACGAAGAAATAAAAAACTGAAAGAACAAACACGTCATGGCAATTAAAAGCCAACGGAAAACAAGAAATTCCACAACAAAAATCCAATAGAGTGCGGGGGGGTAGAAAAAACCTAAGCCACAATGGTCCAAACATAGGAGAAAACGAAAAAAAAGAACCAAAAGCCCGAGAAGAATTCCAGATATATTGACAGACAGAAGAGCGAAGAACAAGGGGGTAGAAGATGCTTCGTAGCCGCAGAATTTCATCGGTTCTTGGGCATTTGCTGCATTGACACTTGGCCCCGAAATAAATGACCAAAAGAATTTATTTTTTAAGAGGCTAGTGATGGCAACGTGATTGATTAGTAAGCGATAGTTTTTCCCTTAAATCAAACCACAAATCAAATAAAATCCTAACCAAACAATTTGCTAAACAAAATTTGTCTCATCTGAAACATAATTCCAATGCAAACGTGTCACGATTGCGGGAGGAGAACCCGGCTGTCGGATGCTGGGCTTCCTGGCACGTGACTCACGCACCCATCGTCTGGCTGGCTGCTTCGTCCTGCCTTCCTGCTTCCGATGTCCCGTTAGCATGTTTTCCTCTCGGCAAGGATGCTCCGCAATTATGCCCTTTCCTGACCACAGACGTGGACACTCTGCATGCCAAATGCCCCAAACGAGAGAACAAGAATTTATTTTCTTTTTTTTTTCTGGGTAGGAGTGCGGCAAACTTTTCCACTTTGCAACTATTTCAAAAGTGAAACGAAACTTGTGGCCCACTTAGTCGACGACACAAACATACATCTATCTACTATATCTTTAGGATATATATATATATTTATTTTTGTGAATGGTATGCCTTCTGGTTTCTTTATTCCCGCCTCCTCTCGATTTCCAATGCGGAGTCCCTGTCTCTGTCCCTGTCCCTGGTTCCTGTCTTTGGTTCGTTGCATGATTTATGATTTTTGGCCAAAAAGTATTTGTGGCAAAAACCCTCACACACTGTTCTTGCCCCCGTCCTGCTCATCTGTTTCCTTCCTTCCTTTTCCCGGACTACGAATACGAATCGGAATCTGAATCAGAATCAGAATCGGAATCAAAATCGGAATAAGAGTCCGAGTCAGTGGCAGGAGTCACAGCCAGAAGCGTTCAAAGTTGTCTACTCAAATCATTTTAATTGAAAATTACACATGAGCGAAGCCAAAGAACTGGTCAAAGAAAAAAAAAAACGAGGAAAAAACGAATCTGCAGAGTCGAACTTTTAAGCCAAGCGATTGCTGGATGCTCTTCTTAAATTTTAAAGCATTTTTTTTGGAAATTTTTTAATAAAGACAATATCTAAAATATATTTTAAGAAAGGAAAGAATATTTTAGGAGTATTTTTAACTAAATTAAACAAAAGGCTCATTACCTCAAGCCTCTTTTGTAATCGCACAGATTCTTATAACTCATTAAATAAAATATTGTATTAAAATATAATATTTAAATAATAATAAAACCAAAGAACTCTTTAAAAAGGATATAAAATATCATAGGGCAGCGAAATGTATCCAACGAATGGGGTTCCAAGGGCAACAGAGCAACATGGTGATGTGGACTTTTGGCCAGAAACATGTCCTTGGGCTGTGAGCCTGAATCCCCCCCTACCTCTCATCCTTTAACCACCGCACCTTTTGTCCATCGGATTTCCCTTTACACCACCTCCCTGCCTCTCTTCCCTCTCCCACTTCCCTTTCCCTCCAAACGGTTTCGCGGACTTGGCCAGGACCTTGGTTCAGTTTCAGTTTTGGTTTGGTCTGGTTTGGTTTGGTTTTTGGCCCCAGCACATGGCACGTTTTGTCCGTACCGGAAATGTTCATTCACTTGCATATTAACAAAGTTCCGCACACTCACACCCACCCACCCACACCCACACCCACACATACCAACTCATAAAAACATGGCCTATGCAAAGTACACTTGAATAAATACTTTGACTTTCATTAAAATATCTTTTAGGCGAAGAAGGTTTGCCTTTTTTTTAGGGATTTTTCAAAAGATCTCAAAGAATAGATAGAAATATCCTTTTTCTCTCAGTGTATTCTTGGCAGTACTTAATAAACTCCCCCGAGAGTGAGAGCGTAGACCAAAAAGCGTACATCATAGAGTCCTTGCTTTGGCCATATCCTCGCCCAGGACCTCCCGCAGCGTGGGCGGGCAGCGGGCAGCAGGCAACAGGAAAGTATTTGGAAGGCAACGGAAACCGGAAGCAAGCAATAATTCAAATGAATTTCAAATCAAATCATTACAAAACATTTACAAAGTATGCGCCAAAGCTCTGCACAAAACCGCCCAGGAGCCAGGAGCCGGGAGCCAGGAGCCAGGAGCCAGGAACCGAAATGCCAACAGGCTTGTGGGTAGCTTGTCCACCTTTTGACTTTTGCAAACTGCAGGTGGTATGCCAAGCCAGCCACCCCAGCACCCATCCCACCACCTACTATTCCACCCACTGACTATTCCCACCCACCAACCAAACGAACCTACAGCACAAGCGGCCTTGCAGTGATTAATTTCTATTATTATGACACTGATTAGGTCCACTTACAGGCTCATTACAGTCATGAGCACATAATGCACAGCCAGGACACGTGACGGTGATTTAGGGGGCGCGAAACGGGACTTTAGGACTCCAGGACCTGGGCAGGGGTTCAGCAAAACAAGCACAACTCTCTTGGCGCCAGTCGGCAGACATTTATCAAGACATTGACCGCCGCATGCAGCGACGACCGGAGAACGGAGAACGGAGACCGGCGACCGGAGACCGTTTGTCTTGCACTTGACCAGGGGCTCACCAGGGGCCAGTCAACGGCGGCTCAGAGGGGGCACACCAAGAGCGGACGGGGGCAACTCCATGCCCTGAACATGAACACCAGTTGGCCCATAAATTAGAGCCACGGCCCAGGCACTGGCCAGCACAAATTTGAGGTTTTGGCCCCTGGCCAGCGCTCACGAGTTCATTTCAATTTCAGTTTTAATTTCAATTTGAATAAATGTTTAAAGTGTCCGATTGTCAATCGATTTCTAGGCTTTCTAATTAAATTAATCGATAACATTAGAGTAGCTGCTGCTGTAGGTTCTCTTCCTTTTTTAAGCTTTGCTTTAAAAGCTATTTAAACTATTTTAAAGCAAGGCTTCCTTTGAGTTCCTCATCAAATAAATCGAGAAGAAAGTTGGTTTAAAAATTATGATTTAGAAAGTAAAGTATTCCCTTCGATAGAACCCATAAAAATACACTTCTTGTTGCACAGTGTAATTGCTTTCAATTATTTAAATAAATAAATTAAGTTGCCTTCTCGCATACTAATAATAATAATCGTTTAAAAAAAAAAAATTGCTCGTCTTGGCTTCGACAAAAAAAAAGGTTCCAATTTCGCTTAACTAAGGTTAGAAAGGGGGGTGAAGTAATAAGGGTGGGGAGGAAGGGGAGTTAAAGTGGCTCAAACGCGTTTTTAGCCGCGATTTGGACGGACGACCATCACCTGGGCCTTCTTGTTCTTGCCCTTCTTGTTGCCGCGACGCCGGCGACGGCGGATGTTGTTGTTGTTGATGTTGCCACGCCTCTTGTTGACCCGACGCCTCCGGTTGGCGCCGCCCCCGCCGGCGGCCACCACACGCCGCCTGTTAACCTGGCCGGGACGAATGCGAGTGGAGCCAGCCGCCTGGCCCACGATCTGTGGCAGAAGGCCAGCGATTGGGGAGGATCCGTAGATCACTTGGTTGATGGCAGCGTTGGTGGCGGAGGAGGAGGACGAGGAGGAGGATGACGAGGAGCCGGAGTTGCCCAAATTAACGTAGATGGCTCCATTGCTGGTGGTGGTCACCAGACCAGATCCAGTCGAAGTAGTTCCAGTGCCAGTGGTTGTGCCGGTCACCGACGCCGTTCCCGTTCCCGTTCCCGAACTCGACGAAGGACGCAGCTGCTCCAGCATGTCCTGTTTGTTGGTAATGTACTGATTGAGGGCCGAGTTCAGGCCGGTATTGGAGTTGGTGCTGCTGCTGCTGGCCAGGCCGGAGGCCAGGAACCTCAGTTGGCCATTTTCGTTGCCGTCTTTGACGTAAATGCCAGCCAAGCGGGTCTGATCCTTCTCTGCGGCCACCACCACGGGCTTGACTTCCTTTTCGGCCAGGGACTGGCCTATCAGCAGGCCAAACACAAAAATAGCGTAGTATTTCATTTCGCTCTGGCTCTCTGATGACTGTTCGATGTTGGCCAAATCTTTGCCAGTTTTATAGCCAGCAATGAGTTGACGGAAATTGATTAAACACAATTCAAAGATTCACGAAGAGGTGAAAAAAATCAACGCTTTCTTTTATCATTCCGTGGATATTATTCTAAGAGAAAGCCTTTCGCACTTTTGGCCCCCAGGCTGGATATCTCTATATATTATTTGCCTTTTTTTTCTCCATCTTTTTCGAGTAAAGTATTAAGCGTGTCAAGAAGTGGCCGCACTTGTAGGCCATTGTTTGCTTTTTGCCACAGATCGTGAACCTCGAGTGGCCACAGCCGAGCCGAGCTAACAAAAATCCCAGAAATGGGGAAAAGAATGGGTCTTGTGGAGCCGCACTCTAATTAAAATTTAAAATCAGCAACAGAAACCAAAAACAGCTCTCCTACTCAAACAGTGGATTTTTTTCGATTTCCTGGCTCTTTAGGATTTGTTTTAAGATTTAATTAAAGAGTTTTACTTGAAATACCATACTTTATACCCTTTTTAAGCCTCACAAAGCTACTAAGTAGTCAAAGACTCCCCTCAAAGACGATTCTCTTTTAAGTTTTAATAACAATAAATGCCTTGAAAGCATTTGAAAAACGCGCGAGTCCTTAAAGGACGCGATCTTTTTGCTATTTTTCTGTTAACACAAATACAAGTTAACCCCCTGGAAGCCGCCAGAGTGCATTTCCCATTTCCCAGCCACCCCCACACACCATTTTCAACCTTTTTTCTTCGCCTTTTAAGATCAACCGCTGTGAGATTGTGCATTCGCAATGGATTCCATCACTTTGGCGCCAGTGTGCCGCCATCACGGTGCCACTAGCGCCCCCTGGTGGGGCCTCTCGTACCGTCGTTTCATTTGGTTGGCGGTTCTATTGCCGTTCCCGTTCCCGTTCCTGCTTTCTTGCTTCTCAATTTTTCGCCTAAGTTGGCCAACCGACAGTTTTGGGGCTGAATGCCTGGCGGGGCTGTTGAAATAAATTTCACTTACGCCAACGCCAACGCACACACTCCAAGACACGCACACACGCCTGGCACAGTGGGTGTTTTTTTAATATTTTATAAACAAAAAATATCCAGAAATCTCTCAGTACATCTTTCTGTATAAAAACTTCAAGGAGCTGCCCTAGAAGTTACCACAAAGTAAACTTATTCCTTCTTTGAAAATTGTTTATTCCTAGAAACTTTATCAAAAATAATCTTTTTCTATTCAGTTACGATAGTTCTAATAAGTCCAAAGGATCTGGAAATCTAAACAAAATAATAAAAACTCTCTTGAAATCCTTTCAATAGTTTCTTTCTTTCCTTAAAAACCCAAATTTCTTTTTAGTTTTCTGTTTCTAAAACCTTTACTTGGTTGGAGTCTATTTAGTTGGAATTTCAATAAAATTCATATAAAAACAAAATGTTAATTAAAATTTATATCCCCTGATAGTGGAAACTAAGCCACTGTGCCCTGGGACACATACGAATGTCGCTCACTGTTCGCGGTTCGTCGTTTACTTGGCAATGCAATTACAGGCGCTAACCGCGCGTGAAAACAGCAACAGCGGCAGCAACAACAACGAGAAAATAACAACAAAATGCCACCAACGAAGTTAAGGATACTCTAAGACTAGATCTATTTCTTCCCAAAAAAATTGATTATATTTCCTAATATTTTTTACCTCCTTCCTCATTAAATCCTTAAAAATCCAAACCAAAAAAATATCCCAACTATAATATCCTCGTCAGGTTCGACAAGGACCTTCGACTAGGGTATGGCTGATAGACTTTGCCTTTCTTTGTCTTCTTCCTTACCCACTTTATCCCAGCCCCCCTTGGGCTCTAAGACCCCCTCTTTTATTTCCCGCGGCTCCTGCCACTGAGCGGCTTAAAGCGACGCAATGACAATTAACAACAGGCGGCAAAACGACAGCGAAAGAAGGTGAATCTAAACAGTTGGAGGGAGGAGGCAGGAGCGCCGGAAAAGGGGGTACCCATGGGTCGCTGGAGGAGGAAGCAGAATGCCATATCAATGACAACGCCAGACACCTGGGGAAAGGAAAAAAGAAAGGACCAAGAGCAGCGACAACTTCACGCCAGGATTCTTCGAATGACACCGCAAGGAAACTAAATACATCAAAAGAAAAAACTTAATTAATGAAAAAGGGGAATATTTTAGACCTACTCAAGACCTTTTCTATCTTTTTCTAAGATTTAACTTGAAACAAAGGAGAGCCTAGTGAACCTTAATCAAAGAAGACTACTTTTCTCTCTGTGGAAAACCTGCCCGACTCACTTACGCATATTAACAGGCTTGAATTTTTCAGTATTTCGCCGAATTTTCCCCCGAAAACCCCAATCCCAACCCCCACACTCCACTTCATCTTCATTTTCACGTGCAATTGAAGTGCAAAATGCGTTCGGCAATAGAATTTTCCGGGCCCAAAGTTTTTCCCATCCCACCCATCTAGCCACAATACAAAAATCTGTTCAGTAGTTCACTTTTTCCACTCGACTCAATTTTTATTTGCAATGGTTTTCGGGGTTTTTGGGGTTTTCGGGTTTCGTGGGTTTTTTTCGGATACGAAAACATTTTTGTAAGTGAAATTTCAATGACATTTTAATGGAAATTGCAAATGAATGGGATTGCGAGGGCGAGAGGGGATACAGAGTTGCATAATTGATGCAAAAGCTCTTGGATTCTTGGATGAGGGAATATAATTAAAATATTTTATATATTTTTACAACAAGCAGAACTCGGAAGTTTAGAAATGTTTGGGGTTTTGGATCTAATAATAGAAAACCCCCCATCAAAAACTATTCGGAAATCTTTTATAAATGCAAATTCAAAGGAAAATATATTGCATCACTTACCATTTTAGTTTTTCCAAAGTATATTAAATCCTTGTGCTTTTCTCTAGCCTTTAAAGTCCTTAACTTTCCACTGAAAAATAAGGAAATAAATTAGATTATTAATAGGAATAGCAATTGGCATTCAAAAATTCAAAAATAAAATGTAGTTTCTTTGCATTTTCTGAAACATTTCCCTAACATTTGGTCTCAAATCTTCTAAAGAAAGCCCCTCAAAAATTCAGCTTCTTTGAAAATATCTCCCCTGCTGGAGAAACATATTTTTCCAAAGTTTCAAAAGTGATGTGGAAATCAGATTGTCAACATGGTATCGCACGTGATATCAATGCATTAACGGAAGTGTTTCAATTGAATGTCTCCCCGACAGGACAGGGAAGCCCCAAAAATAGCGACGGAAATGTAACAACTTCTGGCTAAAGATCAATAATCGTCACACTCCCCCACACACACCCTGTCTCCCCTGTCAGGTAAGAAATGAACCCCCAACAGAACACCCAAAAACATTGAATCTCATTGAAACAGAAACAAAAAAAAAGTGTCCAACTTTCCCCATTTTTCGGGGATCCCATCCAGCCACCCCAGAAACGACAAACAGACGCGCCAAATAAATAACAAGAAATGTTTTGGAAGGGCCGGCCGAGCCGTGGTATTACCAATCCGATCTATAGGAGATCGAGTCTGGGTGAAACCCACTTAGGAAATGCCGAGAGGGGCGACAAATTAACACGCCAGCCGTCCAAGGGGGGGACCTCATCTATTTCTGGACTTGTTGTCGAGCCAGACTGATCCATTCCCTTCGCTGTCCCATCCCCTTACCCATTTTTATTTTCATTCCCATTTCCATATCCATCCGATCCCGATCCCCGATCCGGATCCCATACCATTCCCGATTTCATCCCCAGAAGCATCGCCATGTAGCACCTTTATTAATTGCAGTCGACGAGACGAGCGTTTGACATGTTTAATGCGAAAATCTCAAGAGTGGCGGCCAGAGGGGCAAGTTTAAGACAAAGACACTGGGAAATATATTTGGGAAATACTGGGGAATGTTTTTGAAATGTTTCCAAACCTGGAGATGGCTGGAAATGAACTTCTTCCCCCATAAAGACATTTCTCTCACTGCATATTTAAATATTGGGGAACATTCATGATTCTATTTTCGTCAACAGAATGCCAGAACGTCTCTCCCCATTGCCGGCGACGTTGACATAGGCTGGAAATTCTTTTGACTTTATCTATTTCGGTCGGTATTGCCGACCAAAGACCCAGACATCTGAGGGAAAGCTGGGAAGAAAACGGCAAAAACTCTGCAGACGGTAGACACCAGATTGCAGACTAAAGACTCTGCAGACTTTAGACCGTAGACTGTAGACTGTGCCGTCGTCTGAGGACCAAAAAGACTGAAAGACTGCAAGACTGAAAGACTGCAGACTGAAGACTGGAGGAGATTGGTGAAAAAGACAGCTGACGCCAGGCCTGGGGTTAAAGTCGAAAATGACACGCCATGTGGGGATCTCTATTTTATGCCTCAGATTCCCCGATTCCCCTGGAATCTGACTCGGATCTGAAGTTCTTTGTTTCCTTTGTTTGCTAAAAACTAGGGGGGTTCTTAGGGGAAAGAAAAACTATCCTGAGTTTTCCTTCTTCATTGCCAAAAAAGAGCACTCCTTCAGATAAACTCATCTCCGTTAATTTGTTTATAACGATAACGATAACTAGATGATCCTCTTGAAATTAATTCCCCGGCCCGGCCCGGCCCAACTTTCAACGCATCTATCTAATCTTAATGGGCACTTTGCCGCCTTTGAGAGGAGGAAGGACATAAATCGCCAGGATCCACTTGAAACAATAGACACCAACTCAACTCAACCGAGGGCCACACCCATTTCGAAGAGGGAAAAAGGATATTGCGGTGACAGCTGCAGGCGGACAGGACAACTGCAGTTCAGGAGATTGCAATTAGGAGAACGAAAGTATTTCCAGATGACCATAAATTAGAGGAAAAGTGGCGGCGAGGCGTAACCAAAACATCCAAAACATGAAAATCAAATTTCGCCAAGGGGTAGTATCTGGGATCTAGGATTTCTTTCTTTTTTCCTGACCACTTGAAAAAGTCTCAAATTCTCGGCGCCGTAAAAAGAGAGCAGGTCCTTCAAATGCGAGTTTTATGTAAATCAATGTCCAGCCTGCAATTGCACTTGAGAGGTCCTCTGAGATAAAATGTTTTCTCCCCCCCTTGAGAGGAGGTGGGTGGAGTGGCAGAGAGGATTGCCAGGATAATGACATGTTTTTTCCTTCTTGTAATTCGAGCAGCAACTTGTCGTTTTTAGTATTTTCTTGATTTCCTTTGAATTTGCGCCGCAAAGTTTTGTTTATTTGTTTTGTCAACAATTTCTCCTGTATTTTCTTTTAGTTTTTTGTGAAGTCGTTTTGAATTACAGGGCCTTGGGTCGGTTTTTCGGTTTTTCCATTGAAAGTTTCTCCTTTTTTTTCCTTTTGTCAGGAAATGCAACTCAATCAAAAATGAGACGAGAAATATATTCCTCAACTTGTGTGGCTTGGCTTCACTTTTTCTCACACGCATTTTTCCCGCTAAGAATGGTTTTTAACTTAGTTTTGGGGGAAATCCCCCGCTGGTTCGGTTACTCTTACCATTTGTCATGCTGCTTCTCTTGGCCATTTCTGGTATTGAGTATTTTTACTTTTTACGTTTTCTTTCCGTTTTTGTTTTGTTTCTTTTTAATGAATTTGTTTTACCTTCAAAAATGAAACAAAAAACTACTGCACATCAGATTTTTCCTTTGATATATGTACGAGGAGGAGGGCTGAAAGGGGAGCTCTGCATGTGGCGCTTTTCATTGGATTTTCATTAATTTGAGCCGCGGTGTAGTTTTCCCTCGGCTTGTTTTTGTTGCCAGCGAAGAGGGCGCGTAATTGATTTGTGGTTCATGCATCCTAAACAAACAAATTGGATTTGCAGCGGTTCGGTTGAGTGGTGAGAGTTCACGGAAAAATTCAAAAAGGGCCCCGGGAAGTTGGCCGGGAAAATTCTGGTATTTTCCGAAAGAGTTTAGCCGCCAAATAATGCGCCAATTTTATCAGATTCTAAACCTTTTAGGAATCTAAACAACTCTACAGATACTCTACAGAGAAACCTATCGTAGGATATTTTTTTCCTTATATAAAAAGGTTTCCTAAACCCCTTTATAGTTTTTTTTTTGGATTTCAAAGAAAGCCGAACTATATTTTCGATTAGTAATTGCTTTCGGCATAAAAGTCCCTTAACAAATTATAATCCAATTATCGTTAATTTTGCGCCCACCGTTGCCACTGAACAATCCATTATAAGGGTCCTTCCGGCTAACACTCCACTAGTCCACCCACTTTTCCCCAATTCCCTGATTCCACTGAATCCCCGATTCACAATTCACATTTTTACCATTCCCGATGCCAATCCGTTTCATCAATCATCCGCCCAATCAAATTCGCCGACTCATTCGAGTGACTCTGGTGTTGCTTTTGACACATTTCTTGAGCGCCAAATCGATCATTATCAGCAAACGGCGTCGTCGAAACGCCCTCGAAAAAATATATAACAAAAAAATACAGAAACAACAACAAATAAAGTAACCCAAAATACGGGGTAAAAAGCCCCAACAGAAGCCCTTAAAAAAAGAGGGGGAAATCTTATGATCTTTGCAGAAAAGAAATTTGGAAAGGAAGTTCTTGAAGATATAGATTTTCCTTAAAACGCTTCTAAAATATAAACAATATTAGGAATAGGAAGAAGTTAATATCGGAAATTCTTTGAAATTCCCTGTATTTTTCTATGTTTTTTCCTTTCTTTCTATTAAAAACAATAGCTAATACTTTTCTAAAATACAAGTATTCTCTCTGTGTAAAATGTGGGCAGCTAATTTGGAGCTCGGATTTGGCCATTTGGCATCTGAAAATTCCCATTGTTTCCAAAAATATAAGCCCATCTTTTTTGGGACTTTTATGCGCCTTGTGTGCAAATTAAGTTTTATTAATTTAATTTTTTAACGAGCTGCGATCGGTGCTGAGATTTATGTGTCCGCGTCGGCGGCGGTGGCGGCGGCGGCATCGTCGTTGTCGGTCCGATTTATTTATTGAGACATATATATTCCGCCCGACTCGTCTCTGGCTTATTATATATTTTTTTTTATTTCTAATTTAGTTCGCCGAAGGCATCGTAATGATCGCTGATGAGGTGTTTATGAGCACGGCCAGGTATTTTGCATTAGTCATGGCCATTGTGTAGATTTTTTTTGGGGGCGTTTTCTTTTCTCGATCATCGGCATCGGCATCGGCATACCTTCAACCTTTACGCTTTTCGATCTGGGGCAGTCATTAGGCCGAGAAAGGCAGGGAAATCGCCTTAAATCGATTCGACTTTTTTGGCTTTGGCTTTGGTTGTGGTTTTTTTTTGTTTCAAAATGAAACCGAAAACGTGAGAAATTGATTTTAAACGCAAGTGTGGAATTGCCGGAAGCCCATCTTAGGTGTGGTTTATAATTATATCCCAATGTGTCTGAGAAATCTGAGCTTTTTCAAAAATTTCACTATCACTATTTAAATGGGAAAATAATGCAAGTAGATGATAAGTTTCTGCCTAGTTTTTTATCTAATTAGGGGCGTATTAGAAAAAAAAATGGGAATTTTTGTATTAAATAGATATTTTTGAACCTCAAATGTATCAAAACTAGACCAAACTTTAGTCGAATTCTTTTCACAAATACCCGAAAAAACGCTCAAAGCCAATTCCCTTAAGAGATTATCGTATGGAAAGCCCATATAAGACCCCCATAAAGACCCAAATTCAAGGGAATCGTTCCTCTAATGGAGCCATTGAATACCGCCCGGGCCATCCATCTAGTTTCTGGCCCCACAAATATTGCCCACTTAGCACCAAAAGTGCAGTGCGGAAATCAAACAATGCCATTAGGCCAATAATTGCCGCTCG
The DNA here is from genome assembly GCA_018150545.1 of Drosophila ercepeae. Classification (NCBI taxonomy): domain Eukaryota; kingdom Metazoa; phylum Arthropoda; class Insecta; order Diptera; family Drosophilidae; genus Drosophila; species Drosophila ercepeae. The sequence goes on from JAECWL010000197.1 coordinate 7,521,036, forward strand.
TTATTGTTGTAATTGCCGGAATGGAGGCTCGTGGCCCAAAAACACTAAACCATATATATATATACGATATATTTATATACATATATCCCATATAAGTATGTATAGTATGTAGTGGCCTCTGGCCAGGAACCCGGAGACTAAACGTATTAATTAAGCTATTTATCTAAACTAATGCGAGCATTTAGTGGCCAAGACAAGAAGCAAATTGCACTCATTAGCCCCCTGGAATATCCACGAAAACACACTGGACTCTACCACCAACTCCAAGCCGCAATCTTCGATGGCCCAATCGCTTTTTTTTCTGCTCCCGTTCCTTGTTCTTTGTTTTTGTGTGTTATTTTTATACATATAATTTTTTTCTGTTTTCTGTTTTTCAAAGAAAGATAATTGGCCTGGATAAGTAGCAAGTAGCAAGTGGCCCAGCCACTGGTGGCCGAGAGAGCTCCTCCAGGATTGAGGAATCTTTTCAAAGCCAATTGAAGATATCGTCACCCGGCGACTTTGGGCCAGAAACTACTACATAGCCGGCGGTCGTGGGGCAAGTATATCATCATTAAAGCCGCTCCCCGGATCAGTAACGGTACTGGTTAAACTCTAAAAACACTAAGAAAAAGGTACTAAGATTGTAGATTATAAATATCTATAACTCATAAAAGAAAAGATACTTTTTAGCTCTACAAAAAAACGAAGAACTTCATTACAGAACCTTTTAAACCACGCAAATCTCTTTTCAAAACCCCACAACCTCTCAAAAAATGATACCTAGATATAGATCTATTTTCTCTCAGTGCCTTGACCAGTACTAGCTTATCGTCTGCCGCATCATTAGTTTGATTATGATTATCAATGAGCACATCGCCAACGCCGTTGCCGTTGCCGCCGCCGTTGCCATCGCCGTGCCACATTAAATACAAGAACTTGTCTTTGTCTTTTGGCCCTAAAGCCTGAAAGCCAAAAACTGGAACTGAAACTGTGTGGCTTTTGATTTTGAACTTGATTTTATACTTGGCTCTTTTTTTCCGACAGCTGGTTAACTGCCCGCTGACCATTTCGCTGCGATTTCTTTTGTTTTTTTCGGTTTCAACCAAATTAATCGCACCTTGAGTTTGTTTTTTGGGAAAAATGAGTTTTAGAGTCTGGGTATATTTGTTACATTTAAAAATATGTTTCAAATATTCAAGGAACTTCAAAATGTCTTAATAAACTATGGATTCTTAAATGCTTTTCTTTAAATGAAACAAATTTTTAATGAATTGTCTTTCCTGTCTTTATATTTTAAAATCCCTTCCTGCAAACCCCTTTTCTTTATTCAATTTCTGATTAATTGTAGGGTATTTAAATTTGTCTGTCCCTTTGTAGGTTTTTTGTTTTAATTTTCGCTTTAGTTTCGTTTTTGGGTTTTTTGGGGCTGTGGCTGTGTTTTTTTACCCGATGATTTCAAAGATCTGATGCGACCGATAAAAGACAACGCTGCGGCTTTGTTGGCGTGACAAATTACTGAGAGCTCTCCTCCAATTCAGATTCAGATACAGATACAAATACAGATTCAAATTCAGATTCAGATTCAGAGATTCAGGTAAGACAGACACAGATACGGATACGGATACTTCTTGGGCCTCTGATTGGGCGGCAGCGGCTCTAATCATTGTGATTAGCATAATGAGGTTGTCAGAGAATGGAAATACATACTGGATATTGATTCTGTCAGCTGTTGCCGTCGCTTACGGATTTCTGATTTCTTTAAAGGAACCCGCCCGAATCCGGGGCTGGGATGGAGGGATGGTCCGGAAGCCCGGGACAAATATCCGGGCGTATCCTCCCAGCCCACCTCCTGTATTTCCTATATCCTATTGCCCGCACCGATCCCATATCCCAGCACTTACACGTAATCATAATCGTAATAAAAGGCCACATATGGTTGCCAGGTAGCAAAAAGGACCTGATTGGAGAGGGGCTGTCGTGTCGTGCCGGGGCAGGGGGCTATTGCCACACATGTGCCAGCAAAATGTGCTCATATTTTAACATTCTGCACTACCCAGACCAAAAAAAAAAAAGACAAAAAAATAGGAAAAACAACATCATCATTAGCAGGATCTCAAAACACAGAGTATTTTTCTTTTTTTAATATTTTAGATATACGAAAACATTTTGGGGCATTAGCAATACTTTAAAAATTGTCTAGATTTCTTTATTTTTATAAATTAATGAAGCATTTTTTTGATATATTTCTGTTCTACTTTGTTTTTGTTTAAAATTTGATTAATTCTTTAACTTTTTTAAGGATACTTCCTTCATAAATCCTATCTATTTCCTTCCAGTGTAGTCTCGCTAATCCGTCCCCTTCCTACCACTGCCACTGCTCCCCCTCTGCGGTGGCAACAATAAAAAGCCACAGACCGGAGCACAAAATGTTTGACAGATGGACTTTCCAGCTAAAAGTGAAGCTGCGTTCATCTAATTTCTGATATTTGTTCTCCCAGTTGATGAGGGAACCCCCTCTCAGCATCCCATCAGAAACCCCAGGACCCCCACCCGTATACTCCATTTTCGAAATCAGATTTAAATTTTCACCTTGGCCGGGAAATGGATCCTGGGACACACATATCCTGGGGCCTTTTCTCCACCACACGAATATGAAGTTTTAATAGATGTTTTACGCTGACACATTAAAGACCAAGTCGAGGTGGCTTCACCTTCACCATTCACTCTGCCCCATCCCGAAAAAAAAACATTATAATCATAATGAATGAATGGAAAAGAAAGGAAATATGTGGCTGGCTGGTGGGCTGACACAATGGAAAAAGAATAATGAATTGAAAGATTCTAAGATACAGGAAGACGGAAAGGAAGCTGAAAATATACACAAGTACAGGGAAATCTTTCATATTTTTATATTTTACGACCCACACACATCTGGTCGGGATGTCAGTTTAATGGGGATTGGTTTTTCGGGCTTAAGAGATCATAAAAACTGGAAGTTTTCCTACGTTGGCGTAGAGTTCATAGTTCGCAGAATTATGGGCGCCAAAGATTGAAATTTAATTGGTGGGGCTTATGGGAGAAACGCTACATTTTGTTATAATTTTATTTTCACAGGAAAATCGAGGGGAAAATGAGGGGTAAATCAGGAAAATTGGGTACTTAAAATGTTAAAGAGTTCTAGAAACGAAAAGGAAAACATTTGGTTTAAGAAGAGGGTTTGGTTTGAGAACGTTTAAAGTTTAATGGATTTTAAAATATGTATTATTATTGGTGGAAAATAAAACATACAAAGCCTTCCTATTTTTTATCCCCAGTTAAACCCAGTCTTTGAATAAACTCCACAATTCCCTAATATTTGCAGATAAGGCACTGAAATTTATGGCCAAAATTCTGGAGGGGGAAGGAACAGAACAGGAGGGTGGAATAGTGATCGTCCTGGTTTGCCGGATAATCCCGATGACAGCTAACATGATGCACGCTTATGGCCAAGGAACTGGGCCAGGATAACAAGGCCAGCTGCCTTGTTTTTGGGTCTTGACTGCTAATCAAGCAAAGCTCTTGGCCAAAAAGGACAAGACATCTTGTACCGCCCCCCACCCCTGTGTTTCCTTTTAACATTATTATATAATATATATTTGTTTCTGTTTTGTTTTTTTTGTGGCTGTAAAGTAATGACGGGAAATATTCCATATCGGCACCACCAACAAAAAACAGCACCTTTTATCGCTGGCAAAACTTTCGAAAGTTAGTCACTTTACCTCAGACCATTTTTGTAAAATCTCCGAGAACCTCCAACCTTTCACGTAATTTTCCATAAACATAAAAGTTCCCGGCTTCCTTCCGAAGTCAGTGGCGTTGTGTGAGAGGGGTTGTGACAAAGGTGGGTTGGTGTTGCCACAAAGCCCTGCATATTGTATTTATATTTTGTGATTTTAATGCGGCATTTTGTGGCTGCGGCTTCGTTTGTTGATTTTTTTGTACATTTTTTACACTGAGATCAAATTTGTTACTAAATTTTTACTAGATTTCATTTAGAAAATTTAATTTTATTCCATCAAATAAACTTTAATCTCATATTTCTTTTAATGCTAATATTTTCTACAACTTCTTTTAAAAATAAAACTATTTCTCCCAGTTCATATCCTCAACATTAGCAGCTACATTTTTATGACATAATTTTTGTGTTCAGCAGCAAGAAACAAAACAACAAAAAACGAAATAAAAATAAAATAAAAAGCAACAGGACACCCAACAAAAAAAAAAAAACAACCAAGGGGGAAAAGGTGAGCCTGCCAGAAGACAATCTGCATATGTGGGCTGGGGATTTCCCTCGACTTCGATGACCCGGCAGGAGTCTAAGCCAGGTTCCAGGATATAATGGGTCTCCGGGATACACGGCTACGGCTGTCTTGCCTGGACGTTTTTTATATCTCCCTTTTTTTTGTTTGTTTCATCCCCGAGTCCTCGCTCTGAATTGTAATTACAAGCATGTAACCTAATGACACGCTACCCTCCCGACCTGTTTCCTCATTTTTTTTTTGGCCTCCGCCCACTGATTTTGGTTCTTCTTGTGGCTTAAGTGGAAAATGCTGTATGGAAAATGTAAGAAAAAGGTGTATCATATTTTGTGAATGATATTAGACAGGTTTCTGTCTCAATTCCGTTGACATGAATCGAAATTGTTCAAATTTTACACCAAAATAAGCTTATTCGCCAACAAAAAACTTTCTTAAGAAATCGAAAAACCATTTTGCATTCAAATTTTGATTCAAATCGATTAAAAATCGATCCAGAAATCATCTAAGGTATCCCGCTTAAGAATCGGATAGAAATTGGGCAAGATATAGTCATTCCAGTCGATCATATTGTCCTTCCCAAACAACTTTTTAATTTTTCAAAGGGTCCATCAGAAAATTTCACAAAAAATCGAAAAAATAATTTGTGGCAGGATTTTAATGCAGATTTATAGGGAATTGATTCCAGATTCCAAATCTATACTTGGATTAAGAATCGGATGAAAACTGCCGAAGATATGGGCTTCGAAAGGGACGAAAAGCGATTTTTCTCGATTTTCACATTTTTCAAGGGGGTTCATCAGAAAAATTTGAAAAAATCGAAAAAATATTTTTTGCCAGGATTTTAATGCAGATTTATAGGGAATTGATTCCAGATTCCAAATCTATACTTTGTTCAAGAATCGGATGAAAAGTGCCGAAGATATGGGCTTCAAAAGGGACGAAAAGCGATTTTTCTCGATTTTCACATTTTTCAAGGGGGTCCATCAGAAAAATTTGAAAAAAATCGAAAAAATATTTTTGCCAGGATTTTAATGCAGTTTTATAGGGATTTGATTACTGATTCCAAATCTATACTTGGTTGAAGGATCGGATGAAAACTGACCAAGATATGGGATTTGAAAGGGACGAAAAGCGACTTTTCTCGATTTTCACATTTTTCAAGGGGGTCCAACAGAAAAATTTGAAAAAAATCTCAAAAATATTTTTTGCCAGGATTTTGATACAGATTGATAGGGAATTGATTGCAGATTCCAAAGATATACTTTGTTCAAGGATCGGATGAAAACTGACCAAGATATGGGATTTGAAAGGGACGAAAACCGATTTTTCTCGATTTTCAGATTTTTTAAGGGGGTCCATCAGAAAAATTTGAAAAAAATCGAAAAAAATATTTTGTGCCAGGATTTTAATGCAGATTTATAGGGAATTGATTCCAGATTCCAAATCTATACTTTGTTCAAGGATCGGATGAAAACTGCCGAAGATATGGGCTTCGAAAGGGACGAAAAGCGATTTTTCTCGATTTTCAGATTTTTCAAGGAGGCCCATCAGAAAAATTTAAAAAAAAATCGAAAAAATATTTTGTGCCAGGATTTTAATGCAGATTTATAGGGAATTGAATAAAGATTCCAAATCTATACTTTGTTCAAAAATCGGATGAAAACTGCCGAAGATATGGACTTCGAAAGGGACGAAAAGCGATTTTTCTCGATTTTCAGATTTTTCAAGGGGGTCCATCAGAAAAATTTGAAAAAAATCGAAAAAATATTTTGTGCCAGGATTTTAATGCAGATTTATAGGGAATTAATTCCAGATTCCAAATCTATACTTTGTTCAAGAATCGGATGAAAACTTCTGAAGATATGGACTTCGAAAGGGACGAAAAGTGATTTTTCTCGATTTTCACATTTTTCAAGGGGGTCCATCAGAAAAGTTGAAAAAAATCCAAAAAATATTTCGTGGATTTTAATGCAGATTTATAGGGAATTGAATAAAGATTCCAAATCTATACTTTGTTCAAGGATCGTGTAAAAATTGGCCAAGATATAGCCATCTCTGTGGGAAATACTGGGACTCCTATACATTTTTCCCAATATTTTAAGGAAAGCCTTGCTTGCTTTTAAGAGATAAATTGAATTAGGAAGAAGGAGAAGTTAAAATTATGACTGGCCAAGGACTTGAAAGAGGAGAAATGAAATTAGGATCTAACACATCCGGCTAATGAAGACGATGACTGGCATTAATAAACGCATCGTTATGCGTAGCAACCTCTGACCCCAGCACAGCCCGCACACACACATAGAGTTCTGCACAACCTCATTAACACACCACCCACTGGGGTGGCAAAAAGGGAAAAAACAACAAAAGCAGCCGCCTCCCCAACATCGCCAATTGCAGGTGTAATATTTCAATGTGCGTGGGCTTTGACACCCCCTTCGTTCCAGCCTGTTTTTTTTTAGCCACCACTCGGCTAAATTTATTCGCCAGCTTTACTTTGCGATGCAATAAATACACTGGGAATAAATGTTGATACAATTAATGGGATTCCCTAAATATAAAAGAGTGCCAAATCCTGCTATTTATTAAATTAAAGTATCCCTTTTCATAGTTGCTATATTCTTAAAATATTAATTAATTTTATAGAATTTTCTGCAAGTCTATGAAGAGCAGGGCAAGAGGCAAAAAGTGTAGGTGCGTGGGAAAGAAAACCCCAGAATAGAACTCCGTACTATGGGGCCTTGTGGGTGTATTATCTTTTGAATTTATTACCTACAAATGTTATTTCTAGAACGTTAGACGCCGCCGCGTTGTTGGAAGCTGAGGCTGAAATTCTCCGTGGAAAGTCAAGTTTTATGTGGCCCGCCTCATCAGCGCCTTCATTAGGCTCAACGCGGTTTCGCGCTTTTCCCGCCCCCTTTTCAACTTCACCTCCTACCTCCTACCCTTCAATCTCTTCTTTCCCTTCCCTTGCCTACACGAAAACAAAAACTGATGCCTTAAAAAAAAAGTGGAAAACCTGAGATAAAACATCATTAAATTTATGAGAGACTTTGGCCTGGCACAACACGTAAAACAGCTCGAAACAAAGCGGCTTAGGGGGCGGAGGGCGGGAGGTGGGCAGATAACTTGAAGGGGGGCGTGGCAGGCTAAGATATAGGTGCACAACTTTGGCATAATTATCCCAGCTGGGGCTTAGGCCAAAAACTAAACATTTTCACTGGCTTTTCAAGAATTTAATGCGTAAGGGAAAGTTTCTTACTTTCTTACCTTTTTAAAATTTTGAATTTTGAAATAAAAAAATATCCCTGTATTTTTGTTTATGGTTTATGTTCCTTTTTGTTACCTTCTTAAACTTATTTGCTTAGCAATTTCCTAAATTTCCTCATCAATATTACATTAGTTTACGAGTAAAGTTGAAAGCAAAACCATTATCGGAATTTGGTTGGGGAAGCTTCTCCCCCTTTTCCACTTTTTTCCCACTATTTTCCACCGCATTGTTGCGGTTTTGAAATGGCGTAAAAAGAATCTGTTTTTTTTATGATTGTTACTTGGCTTTGGGTGCTTTTGCAACCCTTTTCCCTGGATTACCCGAAAAGACAGCCAAACGAGCAATTGACAGCACAAAACTGTTGCATTTCTTATTTCCTTTCAAGCTTCTTACATCAAGTTGAAGGGGGGGCGGTTACGTAGAAAAGGGGGGAGTTGTTTTTAATATTTTTTCTAATTTATATCAAATTTATTTATTTATTTCCCTTATTATTGTTTTTCTTGTCTTGGAAATTTACACAAATTCTCAGTGATAGAAAAGAAACCTTAAGGTATCAGAATGTTTGTCATAGAATATTTCCGGAAGGGGCGGAAAGGGGCGGGGTGCCACCACAAACACACACACACTTCCTCCCATCACGAAAAAAGGGTGAAAAAAGGTGGCCTGGCGAGAGTGGGTGTGGTTGGGGGGGAAAAAGCCAGAAAGCGACAGCGACCATAATGGCGTCATAAAGATGATATCATAATTTCCTACTTTGCTTTCCTTTCTCTTCCTGTCTCATTCCTCCTTCCTGCCACTCTCTCCACCTACTTTCTCCACCTTTTTAGCTTAGTTTTGTTTCTTTTTTTTCTATTTTATCCTGGATTTCTATTTGTTTTTCCACCGCTAGTATTTACCTTTCCTGTCTTTTTTAGTAAACAAGTCGGAACAGGGCGAAAAATAGAGGGATTTAAAATACAGGGATTTTTTAAAATATATATATTTTTTTATATTTTATTAATATTTCTATTATTTTGCCCATCTTCTTCACTTTTATAGCTCCATTTCGCTTTTCTATTGAAATTTTTGCCAAAGAATTCGTCATTATTTGTCAAACCAACTGGTCAAGCTGCTTGTTTTTTCTATTTATACTTATTTTTGTTTACTTTTTTTTTATTTAGAAATACCAGAGCAGCTCTGAATGTGCTTTGCAAATCGTTCTAGGAAATTGAGCGAGCTGCACTTGAAGTGAAAAAAAGTGAAGACAAAAAAAGGGGGCAAGGAGCAAAGAGCGGAAGAAAAATAAATTCCCTTCGTTTGGAAAAATTATGAATAAATTTAATTTTATCAAGCAGAGAAAACGGCGGCAAGCCAGAAAAATAAAAAACCGAACCAAGGAAGGAGAAGAAATATTTTGTATAACTAAACGGAGCGTGCCGACCCCTCAACACCCTCTCTGAAAAATCACCAGCCCCGCCCCTGAAAGAAGGCACGGGTGGGGGCGGTATCCCCCTGAGTCCGGAAATTCATTGAGGTCCTGCTGTTGGGGGGGCAAAAAAAAAATAAAAGTATCATAACGGCGAGGGGTCGCTCTAAACTAAGAATCTATTTTAAGCATTCAATGCGAGGGGAGACTGAAAAAAAATGGGTGCAAGTTAAGAGGAAGCGCTTTAAGTAGAGACGATAAAAAAGAATGCGGATTCTGGAATTATGCTTGAGATCCCAAACGAACTGGGAATTCGCTTTTAATGGGTTCTACTCGGAACAAGTATTTCGAGCTAAAGGCAAATATTTGCAGCTCAAACAAGTTAAACTTTGTATTGAAAAATTAACCTCTTTATTAAACAATTAAACAAAAATTCTATTGAAGGTCCTTTCTATTATTATATTTTATATATTTTTGTATTTACCAAAGCTTTTACGATGAGAACTTTATTTGGCTCGCCATATTTCGTGTTAACATTTAACGCACCCTAAATGCCACGCCCCCTTTCATTTGCCAACAAACCACAAAATGTCCCTCCACCCTCCACCCACAACCCACACCCACCCGCCGTTTCACTTTATTAAGCTTAAAGTTAATAAAATTTTATTTGCGTTTCATTTTCATTTACTTGCATTTTATTATTTTATTTTGATCATTTTGTGAAGGAAGGTTGTTAAACGCGGTAGGGAGGGAGGGAGGTAGGGGACGTAGCTCTCAAGATTGACATGAAATCAAATGAAGAAATTTTTATGAAGCTATTAAAGAGAGAAACAACAACCGAAAAGGACACGGAATGAGCCGAATAAATAAATAAGGAACTGCAAGGACCTCGCCGTTGGACAGGAAAGGACAAAACCAAAAAAATAAATCCAGAAAAACAAGGCCAAGGAAAGCGAAAAGCGGAAAACGGAAATGAAAATCAAATTAGGGGGAAATTTAAAAACCTACAAATAAACAATTTAAATTAAATGTTTCAAATAGAATATTTAATTCTTTAAAAGAAAAACCTTGAAATAAATAAATATATTTTATGAATTTTTAAGAGTAAATATTTCAAAACTTTTTAGGGTATTTATTGACCTTACAAGAAGATTTCCTTCAAGTATCTGTTTGATTTTCGAATGTTAATTATGAGCCTTTTGTCAAAGACCTTCCTTCACAGACTGTTTATTTACCTTTGGAAAATATTGAACGAAATTTGAAAGTAAATCCCTTTAGCTCTTTTTTGGGAACTTTCCTTTCACTCACCGAACAATTAATTGAAAATAATTCCACTGGACAATAAGCTACAAGAGATCATTTAATTATAAATTGGCGCATAATTAAAGAGCAGAGACATCCAGTAGAGACCTACACCTACGCCCATGTTGCGAGTATTTTCCACTCGCCACTTGGCAACTCTGTTCCTCCGAACGACTTAAGCTTCAAACACTTCTTTGTGTCACTCAGGTATTTAACCCGAAGCTTTGCCGCCAGTGGGCGGCTAATTGGAAATTTAAATGCCGATTCTGCTTCTACTTCTACCGATTCTGCTACTGCTACTAATGCCACGCCCACTGGTCACGTTGACGCCCACACTGGTACTGGTGCTACGGCTGCTGTGAAAACGTCTCATGTCTAATTAAACGTGAAAATCCTTGACCTTTGAACCTTTTGTCAGAGCTTAGCAGCTTGCTCAAGAAAATCGAAGGGGGAAAGTCGAGAGGGGGAGGAAATTGAGAGAACAGGAAGTGAAATATTTGCGTTGACATTGGCTGACAGTGTGTGTGCTTGTAATACACTGAGAAAAAGTACAAGAAAAATATAAAGATATAAAAATGAAGACCCCTCCAAGGCACAACCCTTTTTTTCTCAGTGCACTCATCCCCCTTTTTCGGGGTTTCACCGCATTCGCTCATCTTGAAAAACATGTAGGGGTAACAATAACATTTGTTATTGTTGTTTCAAATGGCGTCTCATTGTTTTTGTTGTTGTAACAATTGTTGAAAACGCAATTTCGATTCGAGACTTGGCTCGTCTTTAGAATCCTCCTCCTCGTTGTTGTTGTTGCCATTCGACTCCCCCACTTGAGTTCTAGTTCTTCTTGTTGTTGTATTTCAGCTGGAGTGTGAATCATTTCCGTTCGAATTTGGTTCATTGCATGATTTTCACATTAAAGTTCGAATCGAATCCAGGCAGGGATCGAAACGGAACGGAACCCAGGGGCAACGAGGGGTTAACATCTTGGTAGGACCCTCTCCCTTTTATTTATATTATATGTGTTTTTTTGCTTGATTGTGTTCTTAACTTCTTTTCAAGCACAATTATTGAAGTGTGCCCCTTGAAAAAAAAAAACTGGAACTGCATTCAAGTAGTTTTTGAAATATATTAGTTAAGGGAATTTTTTTGAGGACATAAATAAATTTCCCCCATAAAAACCTGATAACTTTTCAAAGTCAATAAAAAACCTTACACAGCTTTAAGCCATTTCAAAAATTACTCAATTTTCCAAACAAATTTCTTAATCATCAACGACAAAAAACTCTAATTTTCCCCTGACCTCTAAGCCAAAAAAAAACCTAATGGATAAAAACCAGTCTACAGCTTTTTCTGGAGCAATTCTTTTGTTTTTTTTTTATGTTCTTTCTTTGGGTATTATTTGCGCTCGACCGGCTTGAGTAGCATAATAATTGCCCTACTAGCTGCGGAAACGGAAGCGCTCATCACACATCTCCCACCACTCCCCTGCCCTACTCTACCCACGCCTCTCTCTCATTCGCACCCACTTGAGGCGTGTACAAAAAAACAAAAACAAAAAAACAAGAAAAGCATAAAAAACAAATTTTCAGCCTGACTAAATAGAAGTATCAACGCCGAAACTCAATTTTCAAACAAGAAAAAAATACGAAAAAAAATAAAAAGCATTGAGCGCCATAAACAAATATATCAAAAACACAAATACAATAACAAAGCCGGACGCTAAAGCACACAAAACTTTAATATTTAAAATTTTCTATTGAAATGCCAGAACAAACAGCCAAATAAAAGAAAAGCAACGAGGTTCGAGATGAGGCGACGGAAGTGCCGAGAGTTTCCGAGTTTCAGGGCCAAAATACATTGAAAAAAAGTAATTTTCAAAATAGACTGAGAGTTTTATAGAATATTTATTTAGTCTTTATAATGAAAACAATTAAGAAATCGTATATTTTTTACCTAATATCTGATAGAGAATTTAATTTAAAATAGTAGAAAAATATATATTCTTGATTTGCAACAAAATTCCCTTAAGAAATATATTCCATTTTTGGTATCCAACTCCACATCCACTCAAAAGATTTACCTGCCCCATTGTACATTCTTGAGGCGGCGCTGGCGCTTCCTTCCAATTTTCAGCTGTCATCGGACAGAAAAATAACAAAATCAAGAGCAGCTCGAACAACTGCAATCATAACAACGCTAAAGAGCCAGAACACAAACAAAAGCAGCGGCGGCGGCGGCGGTGCGACTCGTAAAAGGCCAACCGAGAAACCGAGCCAAGAATGAGGAAAAAAATAACATTAAAAAATATATCCAAGAAAAGGAAAGTATGTAGGAAATCATAAGGGGGAGGGAGTTCGGAGAGGATGTTGAAAATTCAAAGTCAAAAAAATGCTCGTGAAGTGCAGCAATTAGAGTGAGCTTCCCCTCTGATCGGATCATTTAGAGCTCTCTGTCTCTTTCACACTCTGTAGCCCCGTCTCTTTCACACACAGACACACATTTCATTAGAAGAAGTCATTCAGCTTCCGCTTTTCCGGCCCAGATTATGCGGAAATAGCGCCGAATGCCGAATTTTATAGGCTCAACTACAGTGAATACTGGTTAGGAGGGAATTTTACAAAGAAGAGACTTCTTTTTGGTATATTTTTAAGGAATAGCATTAATTTTAAATAGTTTTTAGTTTGAATTTAATTTAATACCCAAGATTTTAATCCACAAAGTCCTTTAAAGTGTATATAAAAAATTTCCCTGTATTTTTTCTAAATAGTATAAATTCCCTGCTCTTTTCCTAATTCTTAATAAGCTTAATATTCTTATTATTTATATTGAATCTCCACTGTTTCTTTGGCACTCATTTGACTCATCTGGCTCATCGCTGTGGCTCATTGGCATTTGAAGCGTCTCGTGTTTCCTTCGCTTTCTCCTGTTGAAGCAGAACATCCCCCTGCCAGGGATTCCACGTCCCTGTCTTCGTTGTCGTTTGTCGCTTCCACTAAGTAAGTAATCCCGATATATAAGAGGAACAGGCGAACGAGCATCCAAAATCCCAGGAAATATGCACAAAAATGTACATAAATTCGTTTGCCATTGAGGAGGGGGATGGAGTATTGGGGGGAAAAAGCAAACTGATCCACACCGACACGTGTGTCCTCTTCTCCTGTCTGATGTCTCCTGTCTAATATAGCCCCCGTCCCTCTCGCTCACTCTGGGTGTATCTCTTTCACTCATCTGCCGTTGTTCCTGGCCATTCATTTTCATTCATTCAACGCTTCATTGCTGCGGTAATTGCTTCCAAATGCTTAAACGCTTGCATTGTTGCTGTTGTGGCAAGTACACTGAGAGAAAAGTGTATAGAGTGGTCTTTAAAAATAGTGGGAATTTTCAAAAGAGATTGAAGAGTTCTTACTAGACTGAAGGGACTCCGATTTTGAGGTTTTCCTTTTTTTTTTTAGGGGTTAAAAACCCATAAAAGAAAGCATCACAATATTCCTATACTTCTCCAAAAACCAGTATTTTTTCTTAACTAACATCCTTTTAGGTATTTCTCCCAGTGCACTTTGATTTCTTGGTGTTTCTGATCTCGTTGTCTGCCTCTTCCCCCTTCTCGACCAACGTACCAGCCGTAACTCCCGGCTTCCAGTTTTCGGTTTCAACTTGGGATGTCCAACATGTGTCGTCGTCATTGATTTGTTGTTGATGGGAATGCGACGGCTGCTGGGCGGAGGAAGAGGGAGAGATACAGGCCACTGCTTGCCGTCCCGCTCTATTGACATTCGTCTGTCACAACCGAAAAATCAGAATCGAAACAAGAACAGAAAAAAAAGTTGAAATGGGATACCAAGCCGACCCAAAAAATCTTCTCCAAAAGAGGGGCGTCTTTTGTTGTTTTTTTTCCTGAGAGAGATTCTGGATTCAGATTTTTTGTTTTGGGAGGCGTTACTCGTAAATTTCGTTTTGAAACAACAGTTTTTGGGTACAAAAAAAAGGTTTTGCAAAATCAAGAAAGATATTTGAAATCAGATACTTCTTCCAGGGTATCCCATAAATATAGATAATTTTCTATAAAAATTTAAATAATCAGATTGAAAAATAGGAACAAAAAATAGCAGTAGGGGGTGGTGCTGGGAATTGGGTGGCCAGTGGGTGGGGAGTAGGTGGCTAGTGGGTGGTGCCTGGAATGCATGGAAAGTTCTCAGTTGCATTCTGGGCCACTCGAACACTCGAACGCTCGCTTTTAATTATGAGCTGAACCTTTGTTGTAAATTTCTGTTTACAGTTGTCTTCTCTTCGCTTCTTCTTGCGCTCTCTTCTGCTTAATTTCTTTGCTTGTTTTTAACTTTTTTGCATTCTTTTTGCATGCGCATTTTATTTAAATTTTTAACCTCATTCCCAAGTCCCCCTCCAACTCCCATTCCCAGTCCCAGTCCCATTCCCAATCGCAACGTGGAAAGATGCCTGCAGCATGAATTGTCAATAGTTCTTCGAACAGCGGAATGGGAATTGTGGGTGGGCCCTCAAGGGGAGCCGCGAAGAGGGGCCAAGGTTGGGGGTGAGGTGGCAGAAGACTCTCTTCGCGATCGCATGACCAAAAAAAAGAATGTGCCTGGGGAACAGTGAGTCTCGAGAAGGTGGATTTTTGATATGAAGATAAAATATTTAAAATGGAATTTAAACACATTCTAAAAAAAATCCCTGTATTTAATAACTATTTTTAAAAATCAATACAATAATTTCCCTTTTTCGCCCTTGAATTCTCTTCTATTTTTATTTCTTAATGCAAATAATTTTTCATAATTTTTTTATAATATTTAGTTCCCTTCGAGGAAACTGGGAAATTTTTTCATGACCGACTGTGGGTGGAAACGGAAATGAATGTGGAGCGGGCCTGGTAGGGGGGTGTTCTTTATGCCAGTTTGTCTTATCAATGTCAAGAGTTCGCTTTCCCATATAACACTTTTTTTCTCCCCTGATCGAACTGGCAAACATATAGCTATATTTATATATATATGGATATATATATATTTATTCCGATGTGGGGCACATGCTGTTGCTGCCGCTGCTGCTGCTGCTTCTCCTGTCACTTTTGTGTGGCACTTCCGCCGCTTTTCTGTTCCCTGTTTTTGGGATTCCTGGGATATATCTGTGAAGTCTCGTCTCGCTTTTTTTTTCGTTGTCGTTCCTTTTGCTTGCATCTGCCGGCCACCAATCAAGATTTTAATGCGTCGAACCCGATGGCTAATTTATGCCGGGGCTATAATATCACTTAAGCCCCAGGCCCCTGGTCCCAGGCCCCATGCCGCCCCCCATTCGTACACCCACTGTGTCAGGGAATACTGTTAGCGGGCACTGTTAAAACTGAATATATCCTTAACAGGGAGCCGAACTGGCGAAACGACCTGGTTTCGAGGACCCGAAGTGCTCCTTCGGCTGGCGAAGTTCGTTGATAATTTTAGATCAACTGAGGCACGAAGTTGCTTTTATTTTTAGCAGAGGCACGCGAGTCGCCACAACAGTTTTGGGAACAGTTTTGGTTCGTGCTTGGAGCGACCCCCCCTTTGGGGAAAGTGGGGATACTTTTGTGTTGTGTTGTTTTTTTTTGCATATAATGCGCGTGCCTCTGTTAACAGAGACGTTGACAGCGGCAGAGGCTGATGCCGATGCCGAAGCCGAGGCCGTGGCAGCAACAGCAGCAGCAGCAGCAGAAGCCGAAGCAGCAGCAGCAGCAGAAGCAGCAGAGGAACGAGACCATCAGCGATTTTCCTATAACAAGTTTTTAGTACGTTTTCCGCCGTGTCAGCAGACAGTCGTGTAATTTTTACAGCGTGCCGCTAGCTCGCTCGCACGTCTCAGCTGTCTCTTTCCCACAACAACAACAGCAACAACAACAAAACAAAAACAACCAACAAACAAAAAAACAACAAAAAAACAAGCAACAAATAATATCAATTAAAATTAATATAAAACAAAAACAAACCAAATAAAATTCTACGAAAAATTCATCAAAAATTTCCCGAATTTCCTCATGAATTTTTTCAAAAATCCTCCAACTGGAAGTCAACCCAAAAACAGAGAGTCTGCTAAAGCAAACTGTAAATTTTTTAAGAGTGCTTTGTGTTTTTTGTTCCTATAAAAAAAAAAGAATTAATAAAAAATAAAGGCAGTGAACCCGCTTGGCAGTAATTAAAATAAATTATAAATTTATAACCATTTCTTTTTTGTTTGTGTGCTTTTTAACGTGTTTCTTGTGCGAGCATTTCCTGTGCAACCGGTCCAAAGGAAAAAAAAATCAAAATATATCTATATATATGTACGAGAATCTCATTCATTCAGCATCCGATACCGCAAGAAGTTGCACCTGCAACACCACAACAACAACAAGAGCAATTTATTGAGGAGATGTTGCCACCATAAACCCGTTTTTTCGTGCAAAAAGGAAAAGCATTGCCTCCAAGGCCAAGCACACACACATTAACACCAACACCTCAACACACACACACACAAAACACACTCACACATTCGCAACAAAACATCAAAGGCAGGACTTGTAAAAAAAACAACAGAAAAAAATCCAACAAAAATATTTAAAGAATTTTCTTAAGCATTTCCCGGGACACTTTTCTTGATGGTAAGTTTAGAAACTTTTTTGGAGCTCCCAGACCTACCTCCACCTGCCCTACAAGACCCGGACTAAACTTGCTAATTTCTTTTGTTATTTTAAGTGCTTTCTCCTGCTAAAGGAAATCATTAAATAGTGGCATAACATTTTTGCTAATCACCCAAGAAAAACCCTTCTTTTTTTGTTGGTTATTCCTGAAGAGGTGGCTTTGG
Organism: Drosophila ercepeae; assembly: GCA_018150545.1. Taxonomy (NCBI): domain Eukaryota; kingdom Metazoa; phylum Arthropoda; class Insecta; order Diptera; family Drosophilidae; genus Drosophila; species Drosophila ercepeae. The sequence goes on from JAECWL010000197.1 coordinate 7,538,116, forward strand.
CTTTCCATACAGAAAGTTCCCTCTTTTTTTCTGAATAAGAATATTCATTTAATTGGCTAATTTATTAATTAAGTTTTTACTTTTTTTATTCAAAAATCCTGTAATTAACCAAAGAAGCAGCTTTTCTTTTTGACAAAAAAAATGCAACCAAAAATACTTTCAATTTAGAAAACTCTTAAATCTAAATAAAGTTTAAAGCTCTTCAAAGAATATATATTTTTCCGCCTAAAACCTTTATTATTTCTTCTTTATCTTTAACAATTTTTTGTTATTTTTATGCTACCGAAAGCTCCAAAATAAAAACATCGTTTTTAGTCAAGTTTTATCGAAACACGCTACTGATTTTGCCAACTTTTGTGCCTTTTGGAGCCATTAAACTTAAAAAAAGGCCGCAAGAAATGTTTGTTTTGCATTCAAAAAGCAAACTAAACCGACATGCAAGGGGTTAAGAACCAAACCAAAACCAGAGGCGTCGCTTAAGAGGGGAGGGGATCTAGCTTGAGGACTTTTTCTTTCTTTTTTTCATATTTCATGCAGCTAAGTATGCTTTGCTTTTTTTATTATGAAGCCAGAAGCAAGAAATGTGTGTGTGGAGCGATGCCTGGTGTCTTGCATTTAGTTTTCTTGAGTGCAAATGAAATCCAAGCCCGGCCAATCAGTCAATCTATCCAGCCATCTATCAATCAATCAATCAATCAATGCAAAATGACTTGAAACTTTTCTTTTCTTTCCACATTTTTTGTTGTGGTGGGTACATGGGAAAAAATGTTGCAAGTCAATTAAGAGAGACGCCCACGTCATAAATGGGCTAACGAAAAAAAAAAAAAAAATGAGAGGGTGGGGATGGGATGAGGAGGTGTCAGGAGGTCAGAGGTCGTGTAACGCTTCCGGACTTCGCTAATGGAATCGCCGCCAAACGCCCTCGGTGGCTTCAACTTTCACAAAACTTAACAAATTCACTTTGATGTTCGACTTCATACCCATATCTTTTTATTCAGTCTACAATCTGACTTTGGGCTCTTCATTAAATGCCAAAAGGGCTGCCAATAGTCCTGCCAGAGTCCTTAAACGATTTTTTCAAATCTAGTTTATGAATTAAAAATGAAGTTTCTAATCCGAGCTTTCTAATTGCATTTTTGGGATTAAATGAAAATCCATTTCGAATTAATAAATCATAAAGATTAATTGTTTCTGTATAAAGGGAAATCCCTTAAATAAAGGTCTAATTAGGCGGGAATTAAAATTCCTTTGATGCCAATTAGTTTCTGATTGGATTTGACTCTTATTAGCTGGGAAAATATTTCGAGGCTTGTTCTTATTGGAACAGTCTATTTTTCAAATATTTTCCCTGTATTTACCCTTTAAATTTCCCAAGCATACTCCTTGAATATTTCTGCAAATTTTTGTGGCTTTTTCGATTTAATTCTCGGCAAAACTCAAGGCCAAAGAAAACCCCACCAATTTTGCGCGTTTCCATCTCTTTTACTTTTGGATTGGATTTAGATTTAGATTCTCTCACATTTTAATTGTAGATTCCATAGCGACCACCTCCACCTCCTTTTCTACCCCCTTCTCACCATTAGCTTTAAGCCAATTGCCACAAATAGAAAAGCAAAAAAATGACAACCAAAAATCTTGTTTGCCAATCAAGTTTCTCAAGTGGATACCACAACAAAGCGACTGACGGACGAAAGAACGGGTAATAGACAGAACCGAGAAATAAAGTGGGAAAAAGTAGAAGAAAAATGTAGAAAATTTGGGTGGAAAAATAAGGTGGGAGTGACTCCTAAAAAAAACCTCAAAAACCTCAACAAAAATATATTTCTCTTCATTTGATGATGTTTTCAATTTTTGTTTTTTTTTCATGCTTTCTGTTTCTGCCTTGGAGTCATAAAATTTTTCCGATTTTTTTTCAACTGAAAAAGTTTTCTAATCAAATTAAGAGGTAGAATCCAGGGGGCGTGTCCCAATGTGAGAAGCTGTGAAAGTGAAAATTATCCAAGTCAATTTAGGAGTCGGTGGAGATAATAAGTTTACAGCAGAGTCCACGCGAGGGGAAACTTTTTGGCCAAAAATTCAGAGGAATTTGTTTAGAACATTTCTAGCTAGAAAGTTAATTAATTGGTTAAAAGGAAATTCTATATTTTATAAAGAATCTAGAGACTGCATCTGAAATATTAACTCAATAAATCCGAGAATATATAAACATATTCCCTGCATATATGCCAAATGTAATTCATGAAAATTCCCACCACATAAACTTCCCAAATACTTCTCAACTCTGATCTCTCGCTGGCGTTTTTCCCTGGCCAGTGATTTAACGACGTGAAACGCACTGTGTGCTGCTCCATAAAAATGTTCATCATCATTTGTTGCTTTTCGCCCAACTGCAAATGGGAAAAAGTTTACACATCTCAATGACCTTGGGTATGAAGCACACACACACACTCTACACCCCACACCCACTCCCTCTCTCAAAAAAAAGTCCAAAAAAAAAAACATATTTATTTATAAATGCGATGCGAAAATGGCAAAAGCGAGGCAAGATGGCAGAAAGCGTGGAAAAAATAGAAAAGTTTGCTGCATAAAACTGAATTACCGGAAATTGGCCAACAAAATAAAAGGAAAATAAACGGCAATGCGAAAAAATGTTTTGGAAGCTCAAGCTTTTGCCCCAAAAATGAAGGAAACGAAGAGCTGGAAAAAAACAAACTTTTTCACCTACTTTGGGGATCTCTCTCTGGGTTTTTTTTCGTTTCTACTTCTGTTTCTCGCCCATCCACAAGGAGCTGGCCCAAAAAGTGAAAAGCCCCATATAAATATAAGGAAAAATATATAATATATATTAGGGGCGTATATTTATAAATAAAAGAGAAATAAATATAAATAAAAAAGTGGGAAACTAGGCAAAAAGTTTGGCGAAAAGTATCTTAAAGTTGCTTTCATCTTTTTTAAAATAAAGATTCTTTAGATTTAACATTTCTCATTAATCTATTTCTTTGATTCCCCAACAACTATTTAATTAGTTTTTTTATAATAATTTTCTGTACCATTTTCTAATTAGCAAAATATGTGCCCGAAAAAGTATGCTATACATTTTTCTTCAACGCTTTTTCCCAACTCCTGCTGCTCCTGCTCCTGCTGCTGCTGCTTTTTGTTGTAATTGCAAATGCGCCACTTGCTTTTGACACCTGCTTGCCACCAGGTCCTGAAGTTGGGGCGAGTCATTTATTATGGCCAGCTTCTTGCCTTTTACGCCCTCCCACTCCCCGTAGAGTTGCCACCAACAAAGCCACTTCCTCTTTTTGCAAGTCATGTTGTTTTTTTTTTACTCAGTGTTGTATTTGTTGTTGTTGGCTGTCGCCGTTTGTAATTGACATGAAAATTTAATGCCATAATTTTATTTTGCACTTGGCCTACACTCTCCACTCTACTTTAGACCAGAAACCACCTCACCCCAAACCCTTCCTCCAACCGAGCTCCTGCTTTTTTTCCCACGACTTTGGTATTTGTGTGCCTTTGTGCTTTTTTAGATTAGAAAAGTTTCGTCCTTGTTTGTAATTTTTTTTTATTATTATTCTTGTTGTTGTGATTTGTTTATATGGCCAATGCGCCTATGCTTTTAGCCAGCCACTTTTCTTGGCTAAAAGGGCAAACTTTTTGGTCATCTCGAAAGTGTTTTCCCGACTCGAGGAAGCTGCAGCAAAAAATTAAAACTAAAAAACTGACCATTTGCCTTAAAGCTTTCTTCCTCCTGATTTCGTTTTAATCAATCGATTTATAGCCTGTTTTTTATTCGCCAATTTTTTAATTGAATTATTTTCGCATCCATTTAATATGTATTTTTAATTATCATCAAAATAATGACAGAAAAAGCAAACCATTTTTAACCATTAAAAGCTATCAAGGATGGTTTTTGTATATTATACAGGGAATTATATTTAAAAAACTTTCTTTTCCTTTTTTACGCTAAAGCCCCGAAAATATATCCCTGTTTTTCATGGAAAAGCAACCTCTCATGCAGCCCTTCGCTCAGTGTATTTAATCTTCACCTTTCCCCCCCCAAAACTGAGACTTCTCTTCCTTTTTTTTATATTTTTTTTGTTAATTTTTTTCTGGTTTTTTTTTTTGGTAAAGTTTTGTGCCTCCATTTGAGCAGAAAATCGCGTCGCTCTCATTCCCATTCCCATTCCAGTTCCCATTCTGCCGTTGCTTTCTGCATTTGAATGACCTGCCACGCCCCCCGCCGGTCGTAGGCCGCCTCCTGGCAGCGAGAGAGCATGCTTAATAATTCAATTCATAGGCTCAGTCACGAGAAGGAGTCACGGAATAAAAACCAAAAAAAAATATATATATACAAAAATAAGAGAAAAAAAATTAAAAAGGACGAGAGACTGCCTACTCGTCCTTCGTTATCCCTGAAGGGGCATCCTTAAACAGAGTGACACCGTCCAGGAAGTGGGCTCTGCCCTTGTACATTTCACCTGCCCGCCCCCTCGACCCCTCTGGACATTAGAAGCAAACAGCAAATATATATATATATATATATTTTTGTGCTTTTTTTTTCCTTTCTTGCTGCCTGTCTGTTCCTGTTGTTTGCCTTCATTTGCATATAAAATTTGTATACAACCTGCAAGCGTTTATTTGCCCCCCACTGGCCCCGCTTAGAAGCCCCTCCCCTCTCTCAAGCTAGGCCTCTGCTGCCTTTCATATCCTGTCCATGTCCATGTCCATTTCCACGTCCACATCCATGTCCATGTCCATCTTATTGCGCAACGCATTTTGTTTTAGTTTGGTGGTCATGACCACAAGAAAAAAAATAATAATGAGAAGACAGTAAGGACTCGGGATAAAGGATAACATAGTCAGACATTTAGAAAAAGTCTAGAGATATTTTTTAAAAATATTTAATAAATTGTTTCTTCAAAAGGAAAGCTTTAAAATAGACTCAAAAGGTCAAATCTCTCAAAATATACTCCAAGGATACAGCCAAGGATATAACCATTCCCAAAAATATGTATTTAAAACTTCCAAAGCATAGACTTGGCTTTTACTTATGCTTTTTGTTAATTTGCTTATAAGACCAAGTATTAAAAAGAGATTTTTGAGCTCATTGAGCCGAGTTTTCGGTGTTTTTAGAGTTTTGTTTATTTTTTGCGGGCGTTTGCGGGGAGAGTTTAACAAACTTTCGCACACATCCGTACACTGAGCAGAACTTCGGGCGCTTCTTTTGAGTTTGTTTTAACAAAAACAGGACAAAAAAATATGAGAAAAAATAACCACTGGCAGAGCGGTCGTCAAAAGAAAAACGAAATTCTCCTGCCCCAGACAGGCATTAAAAGTAGTTGAAATAATATATATGTATATATTTTTTTATGCAAAAGGTGGTTTAAAAAAGTGGTAAAAAAAAAGAGGGGGGGAAGGCGGGGTTGGGGGATCCTCCGACTATCCAATCACTTACTCCACTCATTCATTCATTCGCTCATTCATTCGTTTCGGACTCTCGGGTCGACTTTGCATTTAAATCAATTTAAGCGTTTTACAGTCAGTTGAACCTTTTGTGCTTCATGTCATGTGCACACCCCCGTACACCCACACACACACTCTAGCAGAGGCAAAGCCACAGGCATAGAAAAATATATGAATGTGTGTGTGTGGACTGGGGGCGGTGGCCTAAAAGAGGCGGGGCACCATTTGCTAGTCAAAGCCAACCACAAAAACTAGAGGTGCTCCAATAATTTCAGAAATCCCAAAAAGTGATGGCAAAAAATACAGGGAAATTATTAGGAAGGATATTTAAAAATGTTGTCTTGAAAAGAATATTCAAAAATTCACTATCTATCGGAATCTATCAGAGTTATCGATAATTTTTCAAAGATATAACCTTCAAAACAGAGAAAGACTTCATTTGTGACCTTTTTTAGCTAATTTTAAGTCGATTTTCTATATTTCATGATTAAAAACCTATATATTCTCGATAAATATCTTTTCATAATCCCAGATATATCCCAGACCCGATCCAAGCTGACTTCAAAATCGTTTCTTTATTGAAGAGAAAAGCTGATTGCTATGCAATAAGGCGAACCTGAGAACTTTCAGCCAAATGGCTCAGATATTCATGGAAATGTTTTCCTGCTTTTTGTTGTTTTTTTCGGGATTTTGTGGTAGGACGATTGCGATTCACATACGATTGCCATTTTGTAATCCCATCACGTGCTCATCTCTAGAAGGAGATGGCCAGACTGAGGGGGGGACAGAGACAAGCATAGAAGTGGATAAAGAGGCATTTCTTTTTTTTTTTTTGCAACTCTGAAGCCGAAAGCAAATTATGCAGACACTTAAATATGCCATAAAATTATTCGAATTCAGCATCAATTCTTCGCATTTATATTCCTTCCACCCTTCTACCCTTCTACCCTTTTTTTTCTGGCTTTGTCTTTATACAAAAAATATGTAAAAACATGCTTATACTTTTTCAAAGGGTTTCTGATATTTTTATGCAGATATTGCTTCTATTTTCCTAACCCTATTTTTGATAAAACAGATGCAATATTTGATCCAAAATTGTTGGATATATATCCACCCCCTCATTATCTACTCGTTTTTTTTTTTTGTTAAATTAATTACTTATTCATTATAGTTTTTGTCATCGCTTTGAGGCAGTGACATGTGTTTAACACATAAATATACACACGAATTCATTAAAACGAACTGCTCTGGCAGCTAACAAAGCAAATTAAAAACTTTCCACCAAGATAAAGTGTTGACACAATGCGACTATAAAATTGCATTTGTATTTAATTTTGCTTAACTAAAAAAAAACGAAAAAAAATGGGGAAAAAATGGAAAAAAATGGGAAAAAAATATGCCACAATTTGGAGTAAATAAATGTTCCGGGAAAAAATGATGGAAAAATGGTGGAAAGCAAGCTTAATATTTTACGCGAGTGCCCAGACGGCCGTAAAAAATTTGTTATATCATTATAAATATTTAACAATTGTGACAATTGTGTCGTTGCTAGGAAACGGACAACGGCGGTGCCACATTGTCCCGTGTCCTGTGTCCCGTGTCCTGTGCATCCTGTTTTAACGTTTCAGGACATACAGTTCTCAGTCCTGCGCTACACAGCTGCAATTTTCACACGCTTGTTTGGATTTAACAAAAGCAAAGTCCCTGTCCCTGCCCTCGTCAAATGAAATAAAATAAAAATAATAATAATCAATGTGACAGCCAAGGCAGCAGAATAAAATACAATGGCATCAAAAAAAAAAAATAATTGTAAATCTGTTTATCACCTGTTAAAATAAGAACTTAAGTTGACATTTCCAGGGGATAGGCCAGAAAATAATTAAAGCTTATTAAGGAGGAAAAAATATGGGAAATTTAATAATCTAACGTTTGGCAAGGAAACTATCCTTGAAAGCCAAATAAAGCATTCAAAGTCCCTTCTGATTATCACTTATTTCAGCCTCACTATTTTGCCCAAAAAACGCATTTCGAATAAATTAATTTACATTCCAAATAAATTTCGTTTCAATTAAATAAATTAGCCAGCCCTGACACCGTTTCGTTTTTTTTCTAATTGCATTCCCCGACAATATTATTAACGGCATACCGATTAGTTCCGCAAATATGAAAATATTTCCTTGATTAATGTGACCAGAGGTGCGGAGGTTGGAGGCGGAAATGATAATAAAAATCGGGCTTTTCGGTTTCGGGTCTGGGGTCTGAGGTCTGAGACGGAGCTGGAGCTGGAAAGCTGGAAAAGCGTCGTGTGCGGTGGCATCAAATTGAAATCCCAATAAAACACTCAATTTATTTAAATTGAATGCGATTGACAATCCGCACAATCGAGCACAGATGCATAACAACAACAACAACAAACAACACACTACACCAACAATAAGAAAAAAAAAAATATCGAAAAATAACAACAAAAAGCAGGAGACAGCGGAAAATTCAGTGAAATTCATTTCATTTTATTCCATTTCACGGGGCTTTCTTCCTTTTGTCTCCTGCTCCTGCTCCTCCTCCTTCATATGAGAGTGTTATCCTGATTAGTTAAGCAGGACACGTAACGCTTGCCGCAGCAAAAGTGACAACAAAAAAAGAAACACTCGAATATGAATGACAAGCCGAGTACAAAATGCTAAAAAAAAAAAGAAAATAATAAAAAAAATAACATACAATACAATAAAAAAAATCAACGAGGGAACAAAATCGACAAATAAAAACGTAAGCAAATCAAAAAATTTGAGGCCATCGGGAATGTCAGGTTTATTCTTTTTTTTTTTTTTTTTTCCCGCCCGAAGCCAAAGAAGTGGATTATTCAGGAGAAATAAATGCTGATTGGACGGGAAAGTTATTGATCCTGGATAAAGGACCAAGAATTAGCAATAAGATTAAGGGGATTCCTTTTATAAATTAGGTAAAAAATAAATAAATCTTAATTTCTTAAGACTTTTTCTATCAAAATATTCCTTAAAAATATTCTATAGTTTCTTCTTTTTTTCTGACTTTAAGTTTAATTTAATTCACTTTTAGTTGAAATACAGAAGAAAAAATCTCTTCATGGCCTCATATATCTCTGCTTCTGCGGCAATTGGTGGGCGTGTTTGAATGCCCCACACCCTTACCACCCCCCTTGGCTCGCTGGTAGCCCATTTGTCATAAAACATAACTCAGCAATTGCCCATGCCCCAATGAGCCCACGTACACCCATCAATTGTCATTTTTATCAGCGTACCATGTCGCGAAATGTTGATTTTTTTTCGGCCTTTACAGAGACAGAAAATAGGGGGGATTTTTAAAGGGAATTCTATAGAGTTAACCCCTAGAAACCCTTAGGAAATAACGTAAAGAAGCTTTTCTAAACTAAACAGAGACTCCTAGCATCTTTTCCAAGTAGGAAATTCCCTAAAACAAAAATATATCTTAAAGATTCTAGAATAAGTCTAGTTTTAGAATCAAATATAAAGGATATTATGTATCCTTTAATAATGAATTTTCTCCTTTTTATAGTTTCTCTCAGTGTCTTGTTACTGGCTTTCTTTCATATTGCTCGCCGTCCTAAAAGTAGGCTACAAAAAGTGGGGCTTTTTCGGTCTGTGTGCCGAGGGGCGGTGGTGCCTACAAAGTGCGTATTATTGACGCCCAGGCGAGGTCCTTTTGCTTCTGCTTCTTCTACCTCTATGCTTTCGCTCTGTTGCGTCGCTGCCGCTGCTCTGCCACTGCCTCGGCCTCTGTCTCGGCCGCTTTTCACTTTTTTGTTGCCGGTTTTTTACTTTTCTGGCTGTTTACTGCTGCCCGCTGGCAGCAATTCGCATTAAAATTTTAAAATGCGTGCATACTTTTTTTTCCTGTTGTACTTTCTCGTAGCTGCCCGGCTTTCAAAATGTTCATCCTACCCCCGCACTCGGCAGGACCTTCTCCTGTTATGGCGCAACAATTGCCTGTCCAGTGTTTTAGGCTTCCTTTATTCGTCTTGTTTTTCCGTTTTTTAAGCAACAAAAAAAGGAGGGAAACTACAACAGTTTCTTGAAGCTTTTAAAGCTACAATTTTTGTGCCGAAAACTCGGGGATTTCAACAAGTTAAAGGATGAAAAATATATATAATTTATTCATTTGAAAAGCATTCACAACAGAATATGCTTCCAATTCATTAAAATCATTTGTTTTCGATTAGCAAATTGTGACATTTTATGGCTAAAGGTTCGTAAGATCCTTGCACAGGACATTTGCAATGGGGAAATGGTGGGAATTACAACGGTAAATCTCTCACCTTTTGTTAACTGTTTCATGTTTCGACTTGTGCTTATTGCTGCCAATTCATTTGATGTTTTTCTTCATTCCCCGAGCAGCATCTCAGGTTTTCTTATTCCTGTTCTGGTTTTCTTCCTTCCAGTTTAACTTGGCCAATCAAAAGATTATTTAAACGCATGTTGATGTGTCTGTATGTCAGTATCTAAACAATATATATCTAGATATATACAGATATATATATATATATATATCAAAGTGTGTGGGCGTCTTTGTCTGCGGTTGATTCAACTTCAAAGCTGGCAAGCTGGAAAAGTTAAATATGCCGACTTGATACTCGGGAGATGTGTGGGAGAGTTGCTTGCTGTAGCTTTTTGTAGATTATTTAAATTAAAGACGACCTTCACAAAAAGTTTAAAGCTGGCACGACATAAGACAGGTTTTAATTTCCTTTTATTTGATTTTAAGAAGAGCTTGAACTTGCGTAGTTCCCGAAAAAACCCCTATTTTTCTATTAAAAATGCTGAATCTTAGAAATCTCTTTTAATTTATTGAAAAATCTTTCCCCATTTAATACTCTTAACCAAAGATAACTCCCCCCTTTGTGACCTTTACTTTCTCTGTTAAATAAATTTAACTTGTAGAAGTTTCCAAGCGAAAAGTTTGACTAAAAGTAAATATTTCCCTTATGGTTCCCGTAGGGCCCGAGGGCTGCAAGATTCCGAATTTCCCCAAAATTTTCCCCAAAGATGATGAGTGCTGCTTTTTGGCCAGCATATGGTTATTGTCCTGCCACTCCCCCTCAGTCCGCCTCCGATTCTACAGGAACATTGCTCATTGCCAGCGAGAGGCATAAATTTCCTGCGTCTCCTGCGTTTCCCCCATCTCTTTCTATCGGTCTGCAGCCATCTCTCTCTCTCGTTCTCTCGTTTGGTAGCCAAGCATTTTGGTCTATTTGTCAGTTCGTGAAACAATCATAACACCCCGAAACCCGTAACCCGTAACCCGAAACCCCCGTCATACGTAAAGTCCTTTGGCCTTCTTGGGCTGCAACGTTTTTTGGGGGCTTTTCATGTAACAAGCCTGCTCCTCCCTTTGTTCCTTTGTCCTTTGCTCGCAGTCCTTCCCCCCAGTCCCTGCCCTTCTCCCTTTTGCATACATTTGTTATGCTATTTGGCCAGGACCTCCTACCTCCCACCTCCCCGCCTCGTAACCCTTCTACCAAAAACCGCCTGCTGCATTTTCTGGCTCGGTGTGTGCCTGAAAAATTCATTGAATCATATGACAAGACAGAAAACGCATTGGCTTTTGGGGACTAGCCGAGAGGGAGGGGCACCCAGAAGGAGGAGAAATGATAAGCAGGACTACACTAAGAAAAATAAGGGAGCTATAAGAAAAATAACAGGAAAAAAACAACTTAGGGTCTCTAAAAACCTTATTTTTGTTTATAGAAAATCGAAAGAAAAATCCTAAAAATCCCGAAAATAATTCCCAGTGTTTTTTCGATAGAACTCCAACATTTCAGCCTACATAACCAGCCACGCCCCCCACTCCTCGTGCGTGTTTTGTGCATTACTTTAGGGGCTATTGCTCTCCTGGCCGTAAACTGAAATATTGCGTATACGCACTGTGTGTTCCTGGTCCTGGTCCTGCCCCTGGTCCTGGCGTTGTGTGTGGCAAAAACTAACGATGCCCCAGCCACGACTTCGGACATCCTTATCAGCTGCTGCTGGGAGAAACCAGGACCAGAAAAATCAAAAGGAGGGAAATGCCAGGGAAAGGATAGTTTTGAATTTCATGAGTCCTGTGGGAGGAGCGGCGGCAACGGCGGGGGCGTGTATTGCACTAATGGTTTTTGTTGGCTTCTGGGCTCTATTTGCAGGCAGTAATTATTAATGAGTATAGAGATATGTGTAAAAATGTTAAAGCCAAAGCCAAAAATTGTAACATTTTCTCATCGATTTTTGGGGAAATAAAATCCAAAATATATTCCAGGATAATACTCATATTTTGTCTTGTATTAAATTCCCTCAAATTTAAAGCTCATCTTTTTAATTTGGTTGCAATTTCCGTTTTAATATCCTTTCTCTGGGAGATCCAGAAAGTATCCCGAGAAATTCCCGAAATGTTTCCGTTTTATATCCTTCGTCCTGCCTATATCTATCCATCCATCTATCAAAATTAATATTTCATGGAGGGGGAGAAAGAAAACAGTCATTTTCCTGCCACATTTATATTTATCAAAATCGTTTTTCTTGCCGCTTTTTTTTCCGTCCCAGAATATTGTTTCTTTTTTCCGTTCCACCCACCGCCCATCGCCCAACGACGTGACATAATTAGCAAGGGGCGTGTCCCCGGCATTAGGGCGTAAAAATATTAATTTCCACTTAAATGAAAAATTATGCTCAATTTGAGTGCCGACGCAGCAAATAAATTCCTCCACATAAATTTTCCAATCGCTAATAACAATAACAATAATAATCAGCAATATTGCGACGAGTCGGGGGAGTCCTTAGGGGAGGGGGAGGGGCTAGAAGGAGGAAAACTGCACACAGGTAATAGGAGAAAAGTGGGTGTGGCAGCTAATACCTGGCTATCGTTGAACGATTAAAATTTTGTTATTAATTAGATGCGCTCGGTGTCGTGTAATAATTCACAGCTCATCTATACACACACATATGTGTGTGTCCTTATATATCCTTTTCTATATATATACAGAAATTTTATATACATGTATTTGTGAGCTGTTAATGTGTTGAGTATTAGCAACAATGTGTGTGTCCTTGTGTGTGTTTGGCAATTAAAGCCCAAAGCCAAATGGCCTTTTAAATGATGAGTTTTCGCATTTAATTTCTGTAATTAAAATCAGGGAATATGATAATAGAAAATATGTCAAGCGATGCCCAGCGATAGCAGAATATGATCGATGGCTAAATTAATCGATAAACAGTTGTGGGTAGATTGCTAAAAATTAAGAAATTATTTGTAAATGTTACAGGATTACAATATTATGTCTTTCTAAAGAGAAAAGTATATTTAAATTATAGAAAAGATTGGAAAAATATCGATACATTTCTAGTATAATATTAGAATATTTTTTAAGCATTTTTTAACCATTTTTTTAATCAAAACTTAGTATTTTTTAACCCAAAAATAACTAAACACTTGAAAGCCCTGCGAGTAAGCCGCAAAACTGAACAGCTTTACAGCATTTTGTGGCCTAAACGGCGCATTCCAACATTGCCAAAAATCATTGGCAATAGCCAGAGTCTCCCCACTCCCGCCTCCCCCCTTCCACTGCCACTGTCTCTTGGCCCTCCCGCTACATACCTCCCACCCCACCCACGCTAGCGGGTTCTATCAATTTCAATTGCTGTTCCAGCCGCTGGCAGTGTAATCAGTTTTTCGCTTATTGCCGCTAACTTTTCCCTCACACAACGAGGTCAAATCAGACATGACACGCCCACTCAACCCAACAGCCCCCAGCGGCACTCCACCCCTCACCCATCCCCCACCCATCCCTCACCTCATCAAACTGCAGTCTATTGGATAATTGGGCAATGTGGAAAATCATTCAACATTTTCGCTTCTTGTTTAAGTTTTTTTTTTGGTTATATTTTTATTTTGTTGCCGACTTTTGTGTTTGGCAAATGTTATTTTTTGATCTAGAGTCTTTTGTACATTTTGTGAAATGCAAATTTTCGGGCTGTTTTTGTTAAGTAAATAAAATAAAGTAAATAAAACACAACCGCATTGAAAATTAACAAAAACAAAATGCACTCTAGTATATAGATTTATTTTTAACACATGTTTTATCGATTCCCTAACTTCTATTTTCAGGTGAGTTGACAAACAGAGATTCCAAGGACTCTTAAATACTATTTTTTAATGTGTGAGTAAAGAATAATAATGGTTGACCTTTATTAAGTTTTAAAAAAGAAATCCAACTCGGAAATAAATTTGTATTTCGTTGCGAAAACAGATGCGGCTTGAGGTGAATTCATTTTTAATTAAAAACATGCCACGTCCACCGCAAAAAGTAAAACAACAGCTCTCGAAAAAAAAAAAGGAAAAAGTTGGAAAATATATATACGAGTATAACCTCAAAAAAACCTCAACCCCCCCTCTAGTCAGTTTTCCATCTTCAGTCAAATTCATTTCGAGTAGCTGCATGGTATTTTTTTCACCATTTCTCTTCTATTTTCTATTTTCTACTTTCTATTTTTTATTTTTTCTATTTTTTATTCTGCGACAGCATTTCATTTAGTAAGGCTACCCCTTTCCTTTTTTTTATCCTTTTTTCTACATTCTTTTCTACTTTTTTTCTACATTCTTTTCTACTTTTTTTTCTACTTTCTTTTCTATTTTTTTCCTGCTTTCTTTGCTTTCCAATGAAGTACTTTCTGGCTTAATGCCTTCCTAATTGAAAGTTGCAAAAATTACAGGTGATGCGGAAACTACGAGAGAGAAAAGTAATCAAAACTTTTCTTAAATCAAATTAATTTTTATAAAAAAAATTCATTATTTTTAAGAGATAGAAAAAGGTAGAAACTGCAGTCTAAGAAGGTTTTTGGGTTAGTTCTCCCTTTAAAATCAAAAATAGTATCAAAAATAGATAAAAAAGGTATAATTTATTTAATTTATTAGTTTTTAATTATTTTTTCAAGTGTCTAAAGGGTAAAGGAAGATAGAAACTAAGAGAAAAGAGCCTGAAAAAAACGTTTTTTTTCCGAGCAAACCTCAAATAATAACAAGAAGTAGGAATACCAGCAACGGGAAACAAAAAAGCCAGGCCAACAGAGGGGGAGGGAGGAAGCGGGGGAAAGTGGTTAAAGAGAAGTGGGAAAATGGGAAATGAGAAAAGGGGGCGGAAGATGAGGCAGGTGTAGGGGCTTTCAAAGCCGCCGCCAGCGGAGCTATTGACTAGAAAAATGCCAAAGGACGCACTAGAAAGGCAAAAAGGATAAAAAAAAAGGAAGGAAAAGGCTTCAAAAACAAGAAAAAATATATATAAATTAATATCCTTAAAATTTTAGTTTGATTTTTTAAGAAAATATAAGTAAAACCTTGTCTAAGACTCGATTTGGTTTCTAAATCCCTTTTTTTATCTCTTCAAGTGACTCTAATTGTATGGCCTTGACTGTGCTGAATGTTGAGGTAGGCTAAGCTGCTTATCTGCTGGCAAATGCATTGGAAATCGAGCCTCAATCGGGTCAAATCCCAGCCAGCCACCCACCCACTTTGCCACTCCCACTTTTGCGCCCATTAACCCATTCTATGGGCAAGTGCCTATTAGCTGAATTGGCGGTGGCCCGAGGGTGGGGGTGGGGAGGCCATTTAATTAAGTAGGCGTGGCAATTGATTATAATCGGCAGCCCGAAAGCGGCCAACAAACAAAACGAAAATCGAATCCAAATCCAAATTGATTGCCAAATTGAGTGGGATAAAGGGGAGGGGCCGGAGGAGTAGGCGAAATGGGGGCGGAGTGTCCTTGTCAGAGAGTCGAAAGCATACATGACCTTGCGGTCCTTTTTTTCAACAGAAAAACTTTTTACTTGGATTTCCATTCATAATTTATCGAAACATTTATCGAAAAAAATCGAAGCTTTTCAACCTTTTTTATCGTTTTTATCCTAAATTATGATTTTTGCGTTAACTTAATATTTATTTAATTATTTTAGGAATTATTTTTCAAGCCCTGCGGCATTTAAAACAAAAACTATGAAAATTTTCTGAATAAATGCCATAAATTGGGAATCAAAATTTGAATTAAAATTCAAATAAAAATAGAAATAGCCGCAAGTTAAAATCTATTTTTCTCCAAATAAAATAAAATAAACACTAATAAATAATTTATGATATTTGGAAACAAGGAAACTCCTCCCTTTCTATTATCCTTGAAGCTTTTGAATTATTTACTTCAACACTTTTGTTTTTTGGGGTTTATTGAATTAATTAAGTGATTAATTGTTAGGACTCCCCTTTCTCGTTTGAGTCAACAACAAGAATCGAAAACTTTTCAAATTGTCATAATTATTCAAAATGCTTTTTCAGCCCAATTTGAATACAAACATCCCAGCCATGTTTCTTGGCCTTTTTTTCAGTCTTTTTAGCCTTTTTAGCCCGTTTAGGCTTTTCTATATTTATGGCTTTCTTTGCGTGGCAGAAGATGCGGAAGATGCTATTCGCAGAATGTTATTTTCTTCCTTTAATCACGCCTCGAAATATTTTTCGTCCTGCTCCTGGTTCTGGTTCTGGTCCTGGCCTGGTTCTGGCCTTGTCTTTGATTAATGGCTCCTTGGCAATTGACAACAATTTTACCGTTTGCTGCCTTTGAAGATCGTGGAGGGAGGGGAAGAGGTGGAAAGTCCCTTTGGAAGGCGCAAAAATGTTGCCAAGAATTCCTGCGGCCAAGACCAGAAAGACAAGCGACAATGAGACGAAATTGTCGCAGATTTTTCTCTTTCTTCCCCCCAAATTTCTTTCTTTCTTTCTTCTTTTTAAGTTTTTTTTATTATTGTTGTTGTTGTTGCTGCTGCTGCCCTGCGGCATTGAAATATGCAACAGCAAAGGGCGGTGTGGCAAGGGGCGGGGCGAAAAAAAGCCTCGGCATGCCAAAGGTAGCTGCCAATTTATTTTGCATTTTCTTGGCTGACTTCTCTCAGCTTCTTTTTTTATTTTATTTTTATTTTCAAGGAATTCTTTTAAAGGGTGTTGTTTGATTTATACTTAAAAAAATAAGCTTTACTTTGTATTAATTTAGAAACAACTTTTAAAACTCTCGAAAAATTAAAAAAAAAAACCTACAAGTTCCTCTGAATTTTATTCCAAGTTTAGTTTCTCTTTTTTTTTTAAATATATTTTTGACTTTTATCTTTTTTTGTCGATTTCATTGCGACATTTTTGCTGCAGCGACTTTGGAAACATATATATACCCGATATATATAAAATATATATATAAAAAAAATACTATATCGAAGCAAAAGCCAAGGAATTCCTGCATAAATTGCATTGATACGTTTTGCCTCGAAGAAAAGGTTTAAGAAAAAGTGTAGCCACGAGGAAAAGAATTCTTTTTTTGGTCCTTTTGTTAGCCGGCAGTCTTGGCCACGTTTTATGGCCCCGCCCACTATATTTTTTTCGCTGTTTTTGGTATTTTTTTTTTCCTCAGCAGAGTCTGCTTAACCTGCACGTGATGTGAAAGAATCGCTATCGCAGCTGAGCCCAGGACGTGTCCGCATTGAGGTCGGTCGTCCTGCGAGGACTAGCAAGCCAAAACTGCAACTCCCATTCAGATCTCAGCTGGAGTTGCTAAAAAGGCACTGTGAGAAATAGGGAATAAAGAATTTAAGCCATTTTAAAGGCTTAAAGACATTGCTGGGGTCTTTTAACATTAAAAAAGGCCTGAAAAATCTTTCCTTGCTCAAAATAAGCATGAAATTTCAAGGATATTCAATTAATTATGTCATTTAGTTATTTTTAAATCCCGAAACACCTTGAATTTCTTCTCAGTGCAGCCCTAATGATAGGGCTAAAGTTTCCAGGAGCGGAAAAAGGGGTAAGGAAAAGCGGCAAGGTTAGGTTGTCCTGGAAGGGAGGATAACTTGGCCAAGGGTTATGGTTAGTTCCTGGATCCAGGAC
Source organism: Drosophila ercepeae (assembly GCA_018150545.1). Taxonomy (NCBI): domain Eukaryota; kingdom Metazoa; phylum Arthropoda; class Insecta; order Diptera; family Drosophilidae; genus Drosophila; species Drosophila ercepeae. Next base: position 7,555,516 of record JAECWL010000197.1, read on the forward strand.
TTTCTATGTGCGACTTCATGTGACAAATGAGCCAGCAGTCAGGACTCAAGAGTGCGGAAAGAGAAAGAAATTTTGCGGAAAGTTGAAGATGGAATTGTAGTTTTTTTTTGGCAGAAAATAAAGCAAATTTATGGAAAAACTCCTGATTTTTGATGCAGAAATTTAAACTATATTTTCCCTATCCCTGATCTACCCCAATTAATGGTTAGCTTTAGGCCACTTTGTTTTCGCATTTTTTTCTGGCATCCATCACTGATTGACTGCCAAAAGCGAATAATTCAAAGTCCTTGACAAACTTTTTCCTCCATTTCTTTGCTTTTTTTTGTGCTTTTTCGGGGGACTAGAATTTATTTTTATGACTCACGCACTTTTGCGGCTTCCGCTTAGCTGCTGCTCCATCAAAATGGAGCCATCAACACCTGCTTAGAGAAAGCAGAAAGAAAGCGGGAAGGAACCACGGGGGAGAGAGAGAAAGTGAAAGTGAAAGGACCAGGACCAGAAAGGAGAAATATTTATTTCGAAGGCAGCCAAACTTCGCTTTGAGTTATGGCCGGCAGTCGGCGAAACTCAATTTGAATAAATTGTTGAAACAAAACTTACACACATCCATAAAAAACCTCCGAAACCCCCCTCGCAATACACTCGCAGAAAAATCCAAGTCCCATAAAAAAGGAGTCGCAAAATGGGGGGCGTGTCAGCGAGAGTCTATCGAGACTGCCAAACTTTTCGCGCTGCGATTGCGACTTTAAAACCAAATTTACAACATGGCCAAGAAAAAGTACTTTTCTTTTAGCCCCCTTCCTGCCACACCCCCTCCCCTTTTCCAATCTTTTTTTTTTATATTTTTTATGTATTTTTTTTTGTACTTTTTTCCTTGGCAATTGCCAACAGTTTGAAATGTAAAGTGTACGGGGATTCTGCATGTGTGAAGAATCAAGACGCATAAATTTCCAGAACAAGCAAACAATAATACAGTTGGGATTCAATAAAGTGAATAAAAATAATATTTTAGGGAAGGAAAAAGAATATTCTTCAGAAACTTTAAAAAATTCCATAAAAACTAATTAAAAAATGATTTAAAATTATATTTGAAGTCTCAGTTTCCCTTAAAGCGAGTTTTTACTGTGATTGCCAGAGCTCAGCCGGCTTTTAAGCTTATTTACTGCTTATATATTTTAACACGCCCACACCTCCTACCACCTCCACCGCCCCCACAGCATCCACTCCTCCCACCACCACCACACCCCGCGAATCGACGAGTCTGAAATGAAACCAAACAACAACAAACGATTTCCCGCGGCCTCGCCGGCCCCCTTTCGATATATTTTATTTTTTGGCAGTACTTCCGCACCAGCATCCCCCCTGCTCTCCCTTTCCTCCCCTCAACACCCCCCCTTCAACATGACAAATGGCTGCAAATCGTCTTCCTGTCGCGGCCACCGCGTTGACAGAAAATGGCAACGGTTTCCATTTTTTTTTTTTGCCACCGCGGAGTGGGAGAGGGTGCTGGCTGGTGTATTTTTTATCTTTATTTTCCATTATTTATTTATTTAATTTTGCATTTCTTCTATATTTTTCTTCTTCTATAAGTAACAGGAACCTTTCTTATCGAAAAGTTTTCCCCCGCTTGACAACCACAAATTTCTTTTAGATAAAAGCATAAAAAATGGGAAAAACCTTAACATAAAAAGGGTTAAATATTTAAGAAAATAGTAATATATATGTATGTAAAAATAAGGTAATTAAAAAGTCAAACTTACCTCCGTTTATTTTGTTTATTTTTTAACTTTAGCAAATATTTACACCTGTTACTAGCTAACATAATTATGTAAAATAAACATGTTAGACATGTAACAGCTGTAATTATTCTGTTACTGTTAAGCCCGAGTCCAAAACAGAAGCGACAAAGCATCGTCAGGCTACAAGTGCGAAAGCGACAATCCTAGGAGAGCACCTTAAGTAGCTGCCTCCCCCACCACCCCCCTGCTCTAGCAGCGTCTTTGTCGCTTTGCAGCCTCCCCCGCTTTACGCAGCCATTCTGACCCAGGCCTAACGGTAAACTGCAGCTACATGGATGGCAATGCTTTTCTCAAACCGACGCGTCGCGACGCCAATTCACACAATTTAAATATGCGAAAAAAGCGTATAAAACCGTAACCGATCCCGATGAAACTTATGCACTATATAGCTATGACTTATTTCCATTGAAATTCAAAAAAAAATTGGACTTTTAACACCTTTTAATGGCACAAAACGGGAAAACTATTCCCGTGCACATACACACATACATGTGTGAGCGCGTGGGCGCTTTAACCGGCACTTTTCTTATTTATTTCACTTCACTGCATAGCTATATTATATTTCCAACAATATTTAACTATTTATTGATGATTTTATGCACTTCTTAATGGCAAAAAACAGTAAACTTGTCACTAACGAGGCGATCGTACGGAGGGTTGAAAAAGTGAACTGATCAGGGCGAGCGATAGAGAGCGAGTGTGGGTGAGAGCGCATCGACGCAAGTGCAGTGCCCAGTGGGCAGCGCTCTCTCCCCACTGACCGCTCTCCCGCACGTACGCACCGGTGAGAGTGCAGAACCGATATTTGGCAATGCCCTTGAATGCATTAGGTGCGAAATAGAAGAGAGCGGTTTTCCTCTCCCCCTCTCCCAATCGATATCTTGGCCAATAATCGTCCGATCTTTAATCGGAATGTCTTAATCGATTACTCTATCGATTCCCCACCGATCTGTATCAAAATCTGACCACAAAATTTTTTTTTTTATTTTTTCTCAATTTTCCTGATGGACCCCCTTGCAAAATCTGAAAATCGAGAAAAATCGTTTTTCGTCCCTTTCGAAGTCCATATCTTCGGCAGTTTTCATCCGATTCTTGAACAAAGTATAGATTTAGAATCTGGAATCAATTCCCTATAAATCTGCATTAAAATCCTGGCACAAAATATTTTTTGGATTTTTTTCAAATTTTTCTGGGGAGACCCCTTGCAAAATCTGAAAATCGAGAAAAATCGTTTTTCGTCCCTTTCGAAGTCCATATCTTCGGCAGTTTTCATCCGATTCTTGAACAAAGTATAGATTTGGAATCTGGAATCAATTCCCTATAAATCTGCATTAAAATCCTGGCACAATATATTTTTTGGATTTTTTTCAAATTTTTCTGATGGACCCCCTTGAAAAATCTGAAAATCGAGAAAAATCGCTTTTCGTCCCTTTCGAAGCCCATATCTTCGGAAGTTTTCATCCGAGTCTTGAACAAAGTATAGTTTTGGAATCTTTATTCAATTCCCTATAAATCTGCATCAAAATCCTGGCACAAAATATTTTTTGGATTTTTTCAAATTTTTCTGGGGAGACCCCTTGGAAAATCTGAAAATCGAGAAAAATCGTTTTTCGTCCCTTTCGAAGTCCATATCTTCGGCAGTTTTCATCCGATTCTTGAACAAAGTATAGATTTGGAATCTGGAATCAATTCCCTATAAATCTGCATTAAAATCCTGGCACAAAATATTTTTTGGATTTTTTTCAAATTTTTCTGATGGACCCCCTTGAAAAATCTGAAAATCGAGAAAAATCGCTTTTCGTCCCTTTCGAAGCCCATATCTTCGGAAGTTTTCATCCGATTCTTGAACAAAGTATAGTTTTGGAATCTTTATTCAATTCCCTATAAATCTGCATCAAAATCCTGGCACAAAATATTTTTTGGATTTTTTCAAATTTTTCTGGGGAGACCCCTTGGAAAATCTGAAAATCGAGAAAAATCGTTTTTCGTCCCTTTCGAAGCCCATATCTTCGGAAGTTTTCATCCGATTCTTGAACAAAGTATAGTTTTGGAATCTTTATTCAATTCCCTATAAATCTGCATCAAAATCCTGACACAAAATATTTTTGAGATTTTTTCAAATTTTTCTAGGCAGACCCCTTTAAAAATGTGAAAATCGAGAAAAATCGCTTTTCGTCCCTCTCGAAGTCCATATCTTCGGCAGTTTACATCCTATCCTTGACCAAAGTATAGATTTGGAATCTGGAATCAATTCCCTATAAATCTGCATTAAAATCCTGGCACAAAATATTTTTTGGATTTTTTTCAAATTTTTCTGGGGAGACCCCTTGCAAAATCTGAAAATCGAGAAAAATCGTTTTTCGTCCCTTTCGAAGTCCATATCTTCGGCAGTTTTCATCCGATTCTTGAACAAAGTATAGATTTGGAATCTGGAATCAATTCCCTATAAATCTGCATTAAAATCCTGGCACAAAATATTTTTTGGATTTTTTTCAATTTTTTCTGATAAACCCCCTTGAAAAATCTGAAAATCGAGAAAAATCGCTTTTCGTGCCTTTCGAAGCCCATATCTTCGGCAGTTTTCATCCGATTCTTGAACAAAGTATAGCTTTGGAATCTGGAATCAATTCCCTATAAATCTGCATTAAAATCCTGGCACAAAATATTTTTTGGATTTTTTCAAATTTTTCTGATGGACCCCCTTGAAAAATCTGAAAATCGAGGAAAATCGCTTTTCGTCCCTTTCGAAGCCCATATCTTCGGAAGTTTTCATCCGATTCTTGAACAAAGTATAGATTTGGAATCTGGAATCAATTCCCTATAAATCTGCATTAAAATCCTGGCACAAAATATTTTTTGGATTTTTTTCAAATTTTTCTGATGGACCCCCTTGAAAAATCTGAAAATCGAGAAAAATCGCTTTTTGTCTCTTTCGAAGCCCATATCTTCGGCAGTTTTCATCCGATCCTTGAACAAAGTATAGATTTGGAATCTGGAATCTATTCCCTATAAATCTGCATTAAAATCCTGGCACAAAATATTTTTTGGATTTTTTTCAAATTTTTCTGATGGACCCCCTTTGAAAAATGTGAAAAATGCCTGGAAGGATCAATATGGCCCAAAGCGAAGGCTATATCTTGGCCAATATCTATCCGATCCCAAAGCGGAATACCTTTAAAGATTTGTGGATTGATTTTCTCTTAATCTATATATAGTTTTTATTCAAAGGCATTATTTCTGAGTTTAGGTTTCAAAAACCGCAAAGACCTTTAAAGGGATTTAAGGAATGAATCAAAACATTGAAGATGTTTGGGGACGAAATGAAAATTTACCTCAAATACTTGAGTTTGATTTAAACCGCAACCGCCCACTCTGGTTGGCCTCAATTGAACCCAAAATTAACCCGTGGGCCCGAAAACCTTTTCAAATTGCAGAATTTGTGCGAAATTCAAGCGTTTTGAGGTTTTGCGACCTTTCAACCCGCCTTTTGTTGCTGTTTCTGTTGCTGTTGGTTGTTGGTTGGCCCCTCGGAACGTCAAATGTCCGGGAGCCGCAGTCTTGTCAACTTATTTAGTGCTCGGCCACAAGACCCAATCACACACACACTCCCACAAAGACCCAAAAACGGTTAGAATACGAGGGGGCGGGAGTTGGGTGGTAAATGGGCAGGCCTCCCTCTTTTGTGGCGGGCGGCCGGGTAATACGGAGTACATAAAAATAATGCACTGGCAACACGCAAACCCAAAAACTGAACCCACCGACCGGAGAACAGAAAACTAAACTTTAGTTAAAGTTCAGAGGCGGAAATTTTGCAGCGACCGCAGCGACCAGAGAACAGAACCGAAACCAAAACCGTAAAAGGGGTGCGAGTACGGCAGCAGAGGGTTAATAAGTGCCAGACGGGGGTTCGAGGGGGTTAAACAGCGACCGCCAACTAAACATTACGCATACGCCGTGTTGTCCGCAGAATTCATACAAACCCAAAGGCACGCACTTTTATACAAAAATATGCCTCAAATGGTAGAGAATTTAATTTATTTTTGCTTTAAAAACTAATCAATATTATTAAAATGATTTAAATAGTTTGAGAAAGCTTCAAAAACTTCGAATTTAATGCTTTCGAACTCCACAAAAAAATACTTAATAAATAAATAGCTTTCCCATAGTTGAGTCATAAATACACTGCCATTATTTCGAGCCCGATTGTTGGGAAATTCTGGGCATTTAACGGACCGGCCAGCAGCTGCGAAAACTCTCACAAAAGAAACAAACAAAACGGAAGGAAGTACGGAAAGAGGAGAAAAAAAGCGAGAACTACAGAACAAAAAAAAACAAAAAAGTGGGCGACGACCTTTTACACGAAAATTCATTGTCAAGCCGCGTGTGTGTAAGAGGAGGAGAGGGAGGCAAAAATAAGCGTAAGAAAGAGACGGGTAGAGTGGGGTCAGGGGGCACAGCCTGCACCTGACACGGAACTGTTGGCTACTTCAAACAGTTTTCCAGTTTTTTTTCAGCCACCACCCCGAGGCCGTTTATTAAAACTAATTAAAATGTTTAAAACATTTATAGAACAAACGGAATGAAACGAAACGGGAACAATACACGGGCAAGGACATTCAAAGAGAACTGGGTTCTTAATTGCCGCAATTAACGTGGCCAACAGTACACCCCCCACGCCTCCATCTCTTTTTCTGGCCAGAAATTTTACCAGAAATTCGTTTTGATGGAGCAGTGCCTTGAAAGTAAATTCTTTTCCCTTTAATATAAATTGTTACAACATTTCGAATATAAAAAGGAGTATTTTATTTATTTGGTAGATTTTTTAAAGCTTTGGGCACACTAATATATATTTCTTTTAAGGTTTTAGGTCCCCAAAGTTATGTCTTCAAAGAAATTGTAGAATTCATTTAATCTTTTATGAAAATAAACAACACTGGGCACACTAAAAAGACAATGAATACCAAAAGATTAAGTTCTAGTTTTGCGATGAATTCCCTATCTTTTTAGGCCATAAAATATGGTTAATATTTTTCCTTTAACAACGAGCTGAGCTCTCTCTTCATTCCTTCACTTTCTATTGTTGGGAAAATCCGATGGCTTAGCCTAGATCCTGAGGAAAATCGCCCACAATTCGCTTTCACTGACCTCGGATAACTTTCGTTGCTGGTTTCTTCCTCTGGATTTCCGCAAAACACACACATACATATCCTTCAAAGGACAAAGAGATCTTTGTGAGTCCGGCTCTCCATCAATCTAAGTCGCGTTCTTGGTCTCGATTTTCTCAATTTTCACCGACTTTTCCTCGCTTTTCCCTGCCGCTTTCCCTTCGCTTTTCCGTATTTCCACTTACCCGTATCCATTTCTGAGCTTTACCCATTTTTGGTTTCCCCAAAAAAAAACGCCAAAAAAAAAGAAGAGAAAAGTAAGGGCCCAGTGATAACTTGGATTCGCGATTTCCCCCGCCTTTTATGCCGCAGATTTTTCCGCTTTTCTCTCTGAGGGTTTTCCTTTTGTTCTTTTTGTGTAATTCTTGTTTTGTTTGCAACTGGGCTGCTCCTGACATCGATTTCGCTTTTCAAGTGCACAATTCTCTTGCAATTTTTTTTTTATCTCGCTTCGCGAATCGAGAATTTTCGCGATTCTCGACTTCTTTGTTTTCTTTCAGTTTTTTTTTGCCATTTTTCCCATTTTTTTTTTGGGTGTTGGATATCGCAGAGCGACATTTGCATAAGCCCGCATAGATTCTTACCCCAAAGAGTTTCTGTTCATCCAGAGCTTGGGAGATACACTGAGAAAATGCTTGAAATAATCTTCTTGAACCCATAAAATTCCCTTTAAAATTACCAACCAGTATTCAACAAGTATTTATTTTGTTAACTTTTTCTTCTTTCTTTTTGGTATTTATTTGGGAAATTTTCTCTACTTTATTCCAGTGCATATGCGTTATGTAATATATATATCAGCCACCTTACACCCATTGCACTTTATTATTTACTGCATTTCCAATATCGTTGTCGCTGCCACTGAGCCCCTTTTGAAACGCCACCCATTATTGTCCCGCCTCCTTCAATGTCCTTGCCCCATCGGCGTCCACTCATGCGCAAGGACAAAATGCATTTTCAAATTGATTGAAAGAGCGCTTCAGCTAGATAACTAATCAATATATATTATTAAAAAATATTATTGAAATATTGAAATATTATGCCAAGGCAAGCAAGACCCAAAGCACGAACTACAAATCAAACTGAAATTATACGAATTTCAGAGAGAAATGCATGGAGTAATCCTATTTGAGTCTGAATTCTTTTTTATTTTTGTTTTAAATGTTATTCCTCTCTAGTTTATAAAGTCTTTTATTTATTTTCGGGACTGTTTTTATATTTTCTTTGCCATGTTTTTCCTTTTCAACCGCCAACCGCTGAAATGTATGCTACATTTTCTGTTATTCAACTGCGCCAAATCATTTTGCAAAGCGAAACAAAAAAAAATAAACAAAACGTTGCAAAAAAAAAAATAGGGGGAAAAAAATCCTAGAAAAACCAAATGCATGTCCTAATTGATGACATGGCAAACATGGGCAAGAAGAAGAGCCAATAACAACAGAAAAATCGAAACTAAGCAAAACAAAGGCACTGAGAAAAATAGTGGGACTTTCTAAGGGAACTCAAAACCAAAGCCAATATATACGATTTTGAAGCCCAATTGCTATTTTTTTCATAGGAAAACAATATTAAATAATTTTTTTATAAAGCTCTAATAATTTCTAGATATTTATAAAACATATATGAATATTTCTAATGGTTTCCTATTAGTTTATAGAATTTTTTTCAGTGCCTTAACAGCAACAGAAACCGAAACAGAAGCAGAAAACGCAACGAAGTTTTGCACAATTTAGTGCACATTGTTGCCATTTATTGTTGTTATTGCTGCTGTAAAATTGACTTAACTGTACTGCAACAGCAATAATAGCAAGCCCCCTTTTTCCCCCTGCCAGTGCCACGCCTCTGCAAAAAAAAAACAACATTAGAAAATCCCTCCTTAGGTTCTAAACCCTATTTTTTTGTTGTTGTTGTTGGAAAACTTTGTGCCCATTATTGATCCATTTCATAGAGGAGAGACTAGGACTATGCCACCTTAACCGAGGGGCGTAACCTCGCTCAGCTCGTGACCCCCCCTCTACACCCCAACGCCTCTGTATCGGAGCTCCCCCTTTAACACATGCTCCTGCCTAATATGAGTCTTTATTTAATTTAATGCCAGTTTGTGGCACTTTCTAACAGAAACAGGGGTTCCAATAGATGAAAAAGAATAAAATAAATATTAAAATATCTAGAAATAAGTCAATTATTGTAATATATCGAAGGTTTTTCATTAAAATATGATTATTAGTTGATAATATCCTTAAACTATACCTTAATTTTATTCTATTTCGATTTTAAGGGTTTAAAAAACATATATGTTATTCTTTTATGACATTTATTAATAATTTTCTAGTCTGTTTTTCCACATAAAACTATAAATTACATTGCGTGAACGATTCATTTAAAATTCTGAGGCAGTTGTTGCTTTTCCCAAGACTAAGTACTAAGCCAGGGACGTGGAAATCACATAAAAGGGGTTGAAAAAATCAAAATAAATAGACTTAGTTAAAAAAATAAATATCCTAGAAAGTTAAATTAATTTAAAAACTATTTTTTAACCCCCTTCCCACTCCCCTCGTATAAAATTGTTTATTATACAAAAATAGGGGGAAAACTGATACTCCTATCTTGCTCGCCTGCATTTGCCTTTTTCTTGCAACAAAAATTAAAAAACATTAGCGGATAGGGGGGAACACATGTCTGGCAAGACGCCTGTTCTTGCCACGCCCCCTTCCAGCTCCTTGTTGCACATGAATAGACACGCACACATATGCAATTACCTACCCCATGTGTGTTCTTTTTGTTACCATTTTGTATTTTTTTTTTGTACTTTGCTTAAACGCTTAAAATTTTTTCCAACCTTTTACTTTATTTTTGCGTTTCTTTGTGGCGGCCCTCCCTAAGCGCATTTGGGAAATTTAAGCTCATTTTGTGAGCCTTTTTGGTGAATCGCTTTCAACTACCAAGCTGCTTGTCTGGAAATACTTGAATTTCTGGTCTCTAGGGGAATAAACTGAGGAAAATTCTAACCAAATAATAATATTTATAATAATATTTTGAGTAAAACTCTTTACACACAAGGTGCGAGTTGGATTCCCGCCCCCACAAAAAATTCCCCCTATTATTTTTAAATGACTTTCCGGGTAATTATTTAAGCAGCTTTCTGGCGGCTTTAACAAATCACTTAGCCTTGAGTTAATTACACAGTTAACTCCTTCATTTACCGAATTCCAATTGAATCAATTTCCAATTAGAATTTCCGTATGCCACAACGCCATCTAGTGTCAATATTGTGCGACAGCACTTGCAGCAGGTCAAGCAAGGCCAAGACTTGAACTTAGCTTGTGGGTGGGTGGGCTGTGAGAGATAAATAGGGGCAGAGAAGGAGGGAGAGAAAGGATAATTATTGAAAAGGGGGTCAGTACTTCAGGGTCCCGAGGGGAGACATTCCCAGAGTGTTTTCTAATAGTTTTCCAAAGAAACTCCTGGAATTGTATTTAAATAATTCATTAATACATTGCTTTTTCAATACTATTACTATAATAATAATCCTACAGTCTATTTAATATATTAAAATATATGTTTTTCCCTTAACAATGATCAGAAAAAACTAAAACCCACAACGCCCCTGTATAAATTCGACCTATTGTATATTAGAGGTGGCAAAAGGAGGGTGGCCATGGGCCAGACATGGGCGTAGCTTGGCAGGGGAATGGCATTCTGGGTGGCATTCGCTGCTTTCCTTTATTGTTATAGCGCAAACAATTTCGTGTCATCCGCAATTAGGCAGGCTTCAGGCTCAGGCTCGGGCTCAGGCTCAGGCTCGCGTATTATCGATTTAATTGCGCTTTGTTTGGGGCAGAGGGGAGGGAAGGACGATCGGGGGTAGCAAAAGGGGGTTCCAGGGTGCTGATGGCACCCAAGCATATATGCATGAGGTGGCCACAATAACAACAACAATCTGGCTAACAAAATAGCCAAAGCGAATTGAAAAAATAAAAACGAATGCGACACGCAAAGATTCAAAGAATGATTCGCTTAATTTAAATACCAGTCATTCAATTAATACAAAAAGAAACGAAATATAAATGTATATCTGAAATCTATACAGGCGGGGTTAATTTTTAGAATTTTTCCTAAAGAAATTAATCAAAAAAATAGAACAGAACTCACAAAATGTTAGCCTTTAATGGAATTAAAAGGAACTAAAGAAAACGTAGAAGTACCGGTTATTGTATAGTTAATAAACTCCTTCTTTTGTTCATTGTTTCAAAATGCTATTCTATATATATTCTATTTTATATACTCTCATATAAATTTATTTAAACTACCAAACCTTATTAACCTTAAAAAAACCTGTATTTTCTCTTTCCAGGTAAGTTATGAAACTGCAAAACTAATAAAACACAAACCAAGCCACTACGAAATAAAATTTAGGTTTTGGTAAGTTGTGAGAAACTAAATTTTGTCCCCTAAAAAAAAAACATGAATTGAATTTTTGACACACTGACACCGACATTTAAGTGAATTTCTCCGTGGGCTTCTCCCCTCAAAGGCGACCAACAACAAAAAACGACGAGAGAAAGGACACGTTTCCGTTGGGTCTTAATCCGCTATTGGAAGCCCCATAAACCCCCCCCTCACTACATGCATAATTGGATTTAGTGCCGTTTCTGTCATACATTCGAATTCGCACTCCTCTTTGAACTGAATGAGGTTCCAATGTGATTGCATTAACATTTGACATCGTCAAGAGCGCAGGACTTTTGGCCAGGATAGAGACGTGACACAATACAAAGGCCAAAGCATACTCTTCTATACACAGAGGAAAATTTTCAAAGGAAAGGGATTATTGAAGGGTACTCAAGGGCTTTGAAAAAGGAGGAATTATCTTAAAGTTCAGTTTTAAAAAAATCTTTAAAAAAGAGTTCTATAAACGAAATCCTCCTCTAATTTCTCTCAGTGCCCTTACACAGATGTGTGCATATATTAACAAAAGGTCCTGGCTCGTCCTTTTGGCTGTCCCGTTTCTGTTTGTGTTTCTGGTCCTGCTCCTGGCAAAGTTGCTTTGTTGTGTCGGCCTCTGTTTAATATGCAGGATTTTGTTATTAATATTCAATTAAAAGGCTTCCCAACTTGAGAGTGCTGCGTCCCCTCACCCCCCCCCCTACCCGCGAGAAGTGGGCGTTTTGAAAGGATGCTCGGGGCGTGGCATTTGGAAGTGCGAAGGCGGCGCGAAAAGTTTTCCTTAGCTCCATCATGTTTTTCTTCCCTGTTTTTTTGTTGTTGTTTTGTTGCCGTAAATTGATGAATTTATTGGCCCAGCCACGCCCCCCTCCTCCCTTTTGGACCAACGCCTCTGGCTAATTTATGGCCGATACTGATGAGCCAGAAGAAGAGGAAATTTGATTAGGATTTTTGTGCGTTTTCCTCCTTACTTTTGCACTGGGAACAGTTTTCTGCCACAACTGTTCCCACTTTTGAAATATTTCCCTTTCGTTTTTGTAAACAATTTCTTACAATTTCTGGTTTTAATTTCTTTTGTTAAAGGTAAACTTCCGCCAAGTAAATACGAAGAAAAAAAAAGGATAATATTCACATGACAATCCAGAAAGGAGGTTTCGTGGGGAATTTTAAACAAGGGCGTGGGCTAAAGGGGCTTTTAAAAAGGACTATTTTTATAGACAAATAATACCTAAAGCCGATTATGGGATATATAATTATAGACAATTATTCTTGATTTATAAATAAAGAGGGAGAAGAAAATCCTTTCCTTTCTTTTAACCTTAAAATAGTTTTTAATTCTATTGAAACCCCCAGAAGGACCCCCTCTTCCTGAGCCCCTGTCTTTATATATGTGTTAATTTTTATGCGAGTGTGTGTGTGGCGTAGTTTTCCAAAGAAAAAGGAAAAACTTTTGTTTACCCAATGTTGAGAATGAAAGATATTTCCAGCGAAAATCCTTCGTGAGGGATCTAATTAACATAATGTTGAGAAAGACACTCCCCACTCCCCTCCTCACGCCCACGCTCACTAACTGCCCTCGCACTAGCCACGCCCCCTGCTCCCTCTACGCTGTGTGTGTGTGTGTTTACTTGTGTGTGTCATTAGCGTTTTCGTGGCATGTGTTTTTCCCTTTTCCCCCAGCCCCCAGCCCCCAGTATCCTTCGGTCCTGTCTTTTGTTTCCCTCTGTCTCTGGCTCCTTCTCTTTCCCACCCACTATGCCGGTCTCTTTCTGACATTCTTCTGCGGTGGCATTTCAGCACGTGCGTTGGAAAAAAATCCAAAAAAACACAGAAAAAAAAACTAAAACCAGATAGAACAACAACAATAACGCTGACAGTCAGAAATTACAATAAACAAAACAAAACGCAACGAATGCTGGGGAAAGCGGAAGGGAAAGTAGATGTGGGTTGGGGGTAGGGTAAAGGGCTAGGGAGGGACTGGAAATTGGGTGCGAGAAAAAGACACGGAAAAGGAAAGGCGAAAGGAAATGGGTTGCCTCGCAAACACAAAAGGAAACTAACAGAGAAAGCAAGGAGGCTGATTATGTTTATGTATTTTTATTTTACAAAAAAGTACAGTCATTGCATTAACAGCACGCCAATCGATAATTATCGATAACAATTAAGACATCAAATGAAATGGTAGAAAAACGTAAGAATTTAAAGAGCTTTTCGGACTGAGAAATACAGGGAAAATATTCTTTGAGTTCGAAAAGTCCCTTAAAACTAAAGAATCAATTCAACTTTATTTAAAACCTATTAGAACTCACAATAAATCTCCGAAAAATAAAAACACCGACATAAAGGAGCTTAAAAATTCACTCAAAACAAGCAATAAAAGAGAAGCTATTAAAGCAGCTTAAGACCAATAAACTAGCATTCCGTGTTCATGTATTTTGTTTCCCCCTAATTTTTTCCAACCAACTTTCATATTGCTGGGGACAATCGGAGTGATTATAGTAATTCATGATCCCAAGGACAATAAAAACCAAGTGACAGCGTGGACGTTGGAAGTCCGAAAGTAATTTTAATGTCTCGCCTGGAAGTACATGCATAAAACTCTAAGAAATAAAATATGAGGATATTCTCCAAGCCCCAAGCACGCAGGACGAGTGGGGTGGATGAGGTGGAAGGGGGGGCTACCATTTTTCGACTAAGAGACTATCGGGGAAGTGGTTTTTACTATCCAACGAGAATCTACCGCAACTAAAAACAAAAGTTATGTGTGCACGAAAAATCATGTCCAGTCATTTCCTGTACAACTTTCGGCCCAAGGACCGAGGGCCGAGGACCGAGGACCAAGGACCAAGGACCCCGGGACCCAAGGGTCTCCAGGCACAAAAATGGTGGCCCCCACAAACAAAAAGGGGTAGGGGGCAGCAGGTAGCAGGCAGCCGGGGCTTTCGACTTTCGTTCGGTGGCCTTTTATGGTCATAAAAATTTTATTATAATTTTTAATAATTTAGGCAAGCATATTGCTGCCGGCAAAGCGAGCCATCCAAAGTTTTTACTTAGCTTTCTTTACCTTTTTTCTAATACAGTCGAGGCTGAAATATTAGGACTACGTTTTAGGGAAAATAATTTAATCAAGGGAACATTTCCTTCTGTTTAAATGAAATATTTAATGTCATGTTCTTGAATACTTTTTAAAAAACAAAAGCTTCTAATTCCTTGATGTTTGCTGTACTTAAGCCCCCCTCTTCCCCTCTTATATCACCTGGCACATACGCACGCCGGGCACTTCCGGCTCTTTATATTCTCTGAACCGCACAAAGCTCAAACACACACACACCCAGACACACACACGCGAAAGTGGAGTACGGACGGACAGGCTGGCGGACAGACGGACTACCGGACAGACGGACGGACACAAAAAACGGACACGGCTACGGACAGAGGAACACAGTCGCAGTCAAAGTGCAAATGCCGTAAATCATGGCGATGGTAAACAAGCAACAGAAAGCGAAAAAACAATGGAAAAGGACTTCAAAGGATACCCTACTTTTGTTTTTTTTAAAACTTTTCTAAATAGATTATACATTTTTAATAAATATTTTATATATTTTTGTTAATTAAAAAAAGGAGGAAGCTGTTTTTAGCTATACTTCCTAAACAGTTCCAAGAAATATTTAACTTTTAAACAAAAACAAAAATACCCCAAGACTTAAAGGGTATAAAAGTACAAAATAAAAATCAGAAAAGTAAAACAACAGAAATAGCGATACGATAGAGTTATAGCCAAGGCTATACCGAAAACTATACGAACTCGGATTGGCGTATATATATCCTTTGTATATATCCCATATATATCCCAGTCAGCTGCCTTTGGACGCGTTTCGTTAACTTTCAAGCTGCTTTTGTTTACTTTTTACCTAACAAGAAAAGTAAAAATAAAATAAATAAAAAAAAAGGAAACCAATTCGATTAAATCGTTAGGATTACCTTACGTCGAGGATTTTAAAAGGTGAAAATAAAATAAAACAAAAACCGAAACACAAGCACGAAAAATTCACACGTGTTCGCCCGATAAGGAGTTTTAAGGAAAAAATTCCAACTGGCATTTAAACTTTTTATGGCCCCGCTATAAATTCAAAGAATTTCAGTTAAAAAGGGATTAATATAATTTTACAAGAGGTTTAATATATAGCCGAGAATTGGCAGAGATATAGCCATCCCAGTGGGCCATGTCAATCCTTCCAGGCATTTTTCACATTTTCTAAGGGGGTCCATCAGAAAAATTTGAAAAAAATCGAAAAAATATTTTGTGCCAGGATTTTAATGCAGATTTATAGGGAATTGGATAAAGATTCCAAATCTATACTTGGTGCAACGATCGGATGAAAACTGCCAAAGATATGGGCTTAGAAAGGGACGAAAAGCGATTTTTCTCGATTTTCAAATTTTTCAAGGGGGTCCATCAGAAAAAATTGAAAAAAATCCAAAAAATATTTTGTGCCAGGATTTTAATGCAGATTTATAGGGAATTGATTCCAGATTCCAAAGCTATACTTTGTTCAAGGATCGGATGAAAACTGCCGAAGATATGGGCTTCGAAAGGGACGAAAAGCGATTTTTCTCGATTTTCGCATTTTTCCAAGGGGTCTCCCCAGAAAATTTAAAAAAAAATCGAAAAAGTATTTTGTGCCAGGATTTTAATGCAGATTTATAGGGAATTGAATAAAGATTCCAAATCTATACTTTGTTCAAGGATCGGATGAAAACTGCCGAAGATATGGGCTTCGAAAGGGACGAAAAGTGATTTTTCTCGATTTTCACATTTTTCAAGGGGGTCCATCAGAAAAATTTGAAAAAAAATCGAAAAAATATTTTGTGCCAGGATTTTAATGCAGATTGATAGGGAATTGATTCCAGATTCCAAATCTATACTTTGTTTAAGGATCGGATGAAAACTGTCCAAGATATGGGCTTCGAAAGGGACGAAAAGCGATTTTTCTCGATTTTCAGATTTTTCAAGGGAGTCCATCAGAAAAATTTGAAAAAAATCGAAAAAATATTTTCTTCCAGGATTTTAATGCAGATTAATAGGGAATTGTTTCCAGATTCCAAAGGTATACTTTGTTCAAGGATCGGATAAAAATTGCCCAAGATATGGGCTTCGAAAGGGACGAAAAGCAATTTTTTTCGATTTTCAGATTTTTCAAGGGGGTCCATCAGAACAATTTCCAAAAAATCCAAAAAATATTTTGTGCCAGGATTTTAATGCAGATTAATAGGGAATTGATTCCAGATTCCAAAGCTATACTTTGTTCAAGGATCGGATGAAAATTGCCCAAGATATGGGCTTCGAAAGGGACGAAAAGCGATTTTTCTCGATTTTCAGATTTTTCAAGGGAGTCCATCAGAAAAATTTCCAAAAAATCCAAAAAATATTTTGTGTCAGGATTTTAATGCAGATTTATAGGGAATTGGTTCCAGATTCCAAATCTATACTTTGTTCAAGAATCGGATGAAAACTGCCGAAGATATGGGAAAGGGACGAAAAGCGATTTTTCTCGATTTTCAGATTTTTCAAGGGGGTCCATCAGAAAAATTTCCAAAAATCCAAAAAATATTTTGTGTCAGGATTTTAATGCAGATTTATAGGGAATTTATTCCAGATTCCGAATCTATACTTTGTTCAAGGATCGGATGAAAACTGCCGAAGATATGGGCTTCAAAAGGGACGAAAAGCGATTTTTCTCGATTTTCAGATTTTTCAAGGGGGTCCATCAGAACAATTTCTAAAAAATCCAAAAAATATTTTGTGCCAGGATTTTAATGCAGATTAATAGGAATTGATTCCAGATTCCAAAGCTATACTTTGTTCAAGGATCGGATGAAAATTGCCCAAGATATGGGCTTCGAAAGGGACGAAAAGCGATTTTTCTCGATTTTCAGATTTTTCAAGGGGGTCCATCAGAAAAATTTCCAAAAAATCCAAAAAATATTTTGTGTCAGGATTTTAATGCAGATTTATAGGGAATTGGTTCCAGATTCCAAATCTATACTTTGTTCAAGAATCGGATGAAAACTGCCGAAGATATGGGAAAGGGACGAAAAGCGATTTTTCTCGATTTTCAGATTTTTCAAGGGGGTCCATCAGAAAAATTTCCAAAAAATCCAAAAAATATTTTGTGTCAGGATTTTAATGCAGATTTATAGGGAATTGGTTCCAGATTCCAAATCTATACTTTGTTCAAGAATCGGATGAAAACTGCCGAAGATATGGGAAAGGGACGAAAAGCGATTTTTCTCGATTTTCAGATTTTTCAAGGGGGTCCATCAGAAAAATTTCCAAAAAATCCAAAAAATATTTTGTGCCAGGATTTTAATGCAGATTAATAGGGAATTGATTCCATATTCCAAATCTATACTTTGTTCAAGGATCGGATGAAAATTGCCCAAGATATGGGCTTCAAAAGGGACGAAAATCGATTTTTCTCGATTTTCAGATTTTTCAAGGGGGTCCATCAGAAAAATTTGAAAAAAATCCAAAAAATATTTTGTGCCAGGATTTTAATGCAGATTAATAGGGAATTGATTCCATATTCCAAATCTATACTTTGTTCAAGGATCGGATGAAAATTGCCCAAGATATGGGCTTCGAAAGGGACGAAAAGCGATTTTTCTCGATTTTCAGATTTTTCAAGGGGGTCCATCAGAAAAAATTGAAATAAATCGAAAAAATATTTTGTGCCAGGATTTTAATGCAGATTTATAGGGAATCGATCTACAAATCATTTAAGGTACTCCGCTGAGGAATTGGATGAAAATCGAAGAAGATATAGCTTTAAAACTGAGAAAAAAGGTTTTAAAAAGCAAGATGGATATATGATTCTGATCAGGACTATATAATCCTTAAAGCGTCATTAAATCCTTTAAACAAAAGAGGATAAAAAAGCAATAGCCTTACGAAAAATGCGAAAAACAAACAAAAGTCGCAAATGCCAAGGCCAAACACAGCCTGACAAGAGGATGAACAAGAAAATGTGGAAAAATTCAGGCACTGAGTGATGAGGGGTGTCGGGAGGAGTGTTGGGGGCGTTAGGGCATTTGGGCGGAGGTGATGTGGAAAAGTGGGCGTGAAGACGCCGCTATCGCGTATGTCATACATATGTTTGGCGGCCTGTTTTCTGTGTGGGTTGCAATTCAGCCGAGAGGGAAAATGGCAAGTGGAAAGGCGAGGAAATGTACACAAGCCAGCGGAAAGTGCAAAAAAATAGGCGACAAAAAACGCGTAAAAAATCGAGAAAAAAATAACCAAACCCCACTATATATGGGGGCATAAAAAAATAGAAAAAAGGAACCGGCACAGCCAAGAGAAATGCGTGCAAAGTCCGTTGCAAATATGTTTCAATTTTGCAGAGAGATGCATTTACAGTTCCAGGGAGCTAAATCATTGCAGATTTCCCTTTGATGCACTTCAAAAAAATACTCTGGGTTTTTTTACTTTTATCTAGAGAGAAAAACGGGTTTATTTTGAAGAACGATACAACATTCTAAGCATATTTCCCGAGCCACAAAATCATATCGAAATAGTTTTGTAACCCAATTTTTGTTCTGGTATTTATAAGAAATCTCCTTCAGTTTCTCTCAGTGTAGACCGTACAGCTTAACGGCAGTAGTTACCAGTTACATTTATGGCAGTTGGCCGTTGCAGTTGCATTTGCACTTGATGGCACAAATCCAGACATCTGACAACCCAACTCTTACACACGCACTCAAAGCAGCCTTTTTTATTCCACGTTTTTTATTTGATTTTTCTCTTTTTGATTTTTACACATTTCAGACACATGTTGGTTTAAACTTGACCCACAAAAAACTGGCGAACTGAAAGGGGTTTTAATTATTTTTGACGGCATCTGTTTTCATTTCGATTTCATTTAATTAAGAACTATTGAATTAAAAATGAAACTGAAACTGAAACTGAAGCCGAAGAGCGAGTATTTCGGTTGATAAAATAAATTGAATTTAAACTATCTGGAGGGATTTAAATTAAGGATTTATGTTTTTGATAGGTTTTCTTAATAAATATCAAAAAAAAAACCTTGTATTTTACAAGAAAAATCCCTCCGTGGGTCGAGCGAGCGATATTGTGGCGCCCTCTAAAGGTTTTTCTGAAAGACGACCACTAGATGGAGCTAAGAAACTAAAGCGACAGCTTTAGGGTATAAATTGAAACAAAATTTATGTTCAAAAAGGTTTTGCACAAAATTTCCCATAAATAAGTTAAAAAAACATGTTTTTTTTAATAAATTAAATTAAAATTAACTATAACTAAACATTTTCCCATCTTTTCTTTCCTTTCCAGACAAGTTAACGATTATCCGCTAAAGATAAAAACAGAAAACATGAAGAAAATGCGCCAGAAAATTCCTTTTATCCTGCCGATCCTGCTACTAGTCCTGCTGCTGATCCTGCAGCCTGTTGCCGTCCAAGCCAAGAAGAACAAGAACAAATCCAATCAAAACCAGCATCACAGCGACTCTTCATCGTCCTCGAACTCGCAATCCTCGTCCTCGATGGACGAAACAAAACCGAAAAGCGGCGATAATGGAGGCCAGCACTTTGCCATGGAACCGCAGGATCAAACGGCGGTGGTGGGGTCAAGGGTCACGCTGCCCTGCCGCGTCATGGAGAAGGTCGGCGCCCTGCAATGGACCAAGGACGACTTCGGTTTGGGCCAGCATCGAAATCTCAGTGGCTTCGAGCGATACTCGATGGTGGGCAGCGACGAGGAGGGAGACTTCTCGCTGGACATTTATCCTTTGATGCTGGACGACGACGCCAAGTACCAGTGTCAAGTGGGTCCTGGACCGCAGGGGGAACAGGGCATTCGGTCGAGATTCGCCAAGTTGACGGTTCTCGTGCCCCCAGAAGCTCCGAAAATCCTCCAAGGCGACTATCTGGTGACCACCGAGGATCGTGAAATCGAACTGGAATGCGTATCGGTGGGCGGGAAGCCTGCTGCCGAAATCACTTGGATCGATGGCCTTGGCAATGTCCTTACCAAGGGCATTGAATATGTCAAGGAGCCTCTGGCCGACTCTCGAAGGATCACCGCAAAATCCATCCTCAAACTGGCCCCCAAAAAGGAGCATCACAATACCACATTTACTTGCCAGGCCCAAAACACCGCCGATCGTACTTATCGGTCCGCAAAACTACTGCTGGAGGTCAAGTATGCTCCCAAGGTCACGGTCTCGGTGGTGGGTGGTGCCCTGGCCGGTGGCAAGATCCCTGAAGGCGCCGAGGTGATTCTCAGTTGCCAGGCAGACGCCAATCCCCACGAACTCAGCTATCGGTGGTTTATCAACGATGAACTCATGACTGGAGACTTTACAACCAAAATGGTGAGTTAAACTTTATTTATATCGATACCTATCGATTCTTATCGATTGTCTTTCACAGATTATTCACAATGTCACAAGACAGTACCATGATGCCATTGTCAAATGCGAAGTGGTTAATGCTGTTGGAAAAAGCGAAGAAAGCGAGACTCTGGACATAAGCTGTAAGTTTTCACTCAAATACCGATACTATCGATATCTTTGGATCGTTATAGTTTGGTTTTTAAGCTTCTAAACTAATCATTTTCGATATTTTCGATAGTTGGTCCTGTTTTTCGTCAACGTCCTGTGAGCGTGGAAGCAGACTTGGGCGCCACCGTGAGTATGCGCTGTGAAGTAGCCGGAAATCCTGCTCCGGAAATCGAATGGATCAACGAGAACTCTGATCAGGTAAGCTATATCTCTCTAAAATCGAAAGTCTATCCTTATTTAATACCGATTCTCCATTAGATTGTTGGTCGTACAGCTGAGTTGAAACTAAAAGTGAGCAGCGAGACTGCGGGAAGGTATTTCTGCAAGGCTGTGGTCAATGGATTTCCCGAAATCGGTGCTGAGGCTACGATCTATGTGAAAAGGGCCCCCATTATCACCTCCCACAAGGTGCAGTTCGGGGGAGTGGGAAGTCGCGTTAAAATCGATTGCCTGGCCTTTAGTATACCCAAAGCGGAGCACATCCTTTGGTCGTTTGAGGGGAAGGTCATCAATATGAGTAGCGCCGATCCGGATATATATATTTTCGAGGAACACCACTTGCCGGAGGGCGTGAGGGCAGCGCTAATAATACGCGACAGTAAGGCGTCGCACTTCGGCAAGTACAACTGTACGGTGATGAATTCGTACGGAGCCGATTCCCTGGTCATAACTCTGCTCCGGGAGCCTGGAAATATTCCGGTTTTGTTGGTCGTTATGGGCTCCATGTTCTCCGTGGCCATTATCCTGATGATCGTGATGATAATTATCGTTTATCGAAAGCGAAGGAGTCGCAAGAAGCCGATGCCAGCAGATGTGATACCAGAGGCGTCCCGCGGCGGGGATAAACTGAATGAACTGAAATCGGAGCTCAGATCGAAGGCCTATGATGTGGAGTACTCGGAGGCGGGTGGCGATGGTCTGGCCATCAATCTGAACCAATCCCCGATGCCCGATGTCCAGATGAAGGGCGCCACCTTGGGAGTTCCTCTGGCCGGACCCGTCAAGTTCGACGAACGCTTCTCCGGGGACTTTGGTGGCGATCGCTACAATCGCCAGTGCCACATCAAGAATCTGAAGAACCAGCAGGAGACCTCCTACAAGGAGACTCCCCAGACCAACGGCTATGCCCACTATTTCGAGTACGCTTTGGATTACAGTCCGCCGGGCGAGATGTCTGGCAAGTCGAAGAGCGGCGGCATGAACTCAGCCACCTTGCCCCACTCGGCTGCTTCGGGAAATGGTGGTGCCAATGGTGGGGCAGCTGGAGCAGGAGGCGGCGGTGCCAGCTTGCCAAGGAATCAGCGCCACGAACTGCAGCAATCGCAGCCCAATGGATTTATGGGTAAGAATTTCATTTAATTTGATTTCATCGATACTATCGATATTGTTGATACTTTCATCGATGTTTCTTATGATACTTTCTTATCGATACTAACAGTTCTTTAATTTAAATCCTTTCTCCACTCTTTTCCAGGACAACCTTTGCTACAAAACGGCATCGACAGTCGCTTCAGCGCCATTTACGGGAATCCCTATCTCCGGACGAATTCCTCCCTCCTGCCGCCCCTCCCGCCACCCAGCACCGCCAATCCGGCGGCCACACCTGCCCCACCGCCCTACCATGCCGCCCGGCACGGTCACGCCCACCACATGAACGGCGGACTGAAGCATTTCGGCAGCGGCGGCGCCAATGTGGTTCTCAACACGAGTCCGGTCGGAAATCTGGGCGGAAACGGAAACGGAAATGGTGGATCCTCAACAGCCGTTAGTCTGGCCAGCGGCATGGGCGTGGCCGGTGTTGGAGGCGTGGGGATCAGTGGCGGGCCCGGGGCCGGAGGCAGCGTCAGCGGCAGCAGTTCGAATTTAACCGCCAGCAGTAATACATTGGCGGCCACGCCCCAAGCTGGAGGCGGCTTGGGCGGGCAGTGTGCCCAGAGTCCGTCCGGGCAGTTCATCCTGCCCAACAATGGCAAAGGACACACACAGAAAGGACCTCTGGCCACGCATGTTTAAATGTTTAATTGGGGAATTCCTTTGGAATAAAAAAAAGATATATCCAGAAATCGGTCGGTCGAGTAACGGAATGCATATACACCCTATAAATAAAACGCATTATAGAGCCATTAGCCATTCGTAAATGTATTCTAATTTTTAATGAAAATAGTAATTCAGAGAAAGTAAAAAAAAGGACAACTTCTAGCCAACTAAGAGACAGTGTGTATGAATGTTTTTTTTTTATCGATTATTAATCGAAAGTAGCATAATATTCCTCAAGTTTTTAAACTATTTTTTTTCTTAGGCTGGAAAATATTTTTTATGCACTAAAAACATATAATTTATAAGCAAATTTTTGCACAATTGTTCCTAAGGCTGTAGCCGATTTTATTCAAAAATTTCCCACTATTTTCCCTGCTATTTCTTAGTTTCTAAAAAATTTCCCAATCATATTTTAACGAAACCTCAAAAGAAAAATAGTTTACACAACTTGAGAAAACAAAAAATATTTAAAAATATATATACATAAAAAAAAACAAGAAGAAAACAAAAACCGTATTGTGATTTATAGCGTTAATTATTTTATGGCAAAACTCGATGAAAAGTGAGATGGCAAATTATATCAACTAGTGCAAATTTTAAGCTACTTATCGAATGGGTCTCTGGGACCTTGTCCCAAACCCCCTACCAAAAAAAAAAAGGAAATTATATATCAATTAAACGAAACGTATCGAACAAAAAACAAAAGAAAAACATTTCAAAAACCAACTACAAAACTTCAAAAGTTCATTTTAAAACAGCGCGTTGCATACAATTTTAATGAAAAAAACAAAGAAAAACACGAAAACCAATTTAATTCAATATGAAAATAATTATAAAATGCCTGTAGCTAGTTCCAAGTAAACTAAAAAAAAATCAGTAAAAAACGCAGCAAGCAAGAAACCATTTTCTAAGCCAAAATTTAAAAAATTTTTAGACTTAAATATATATAAAATATATATATATATATATTAAATGGAAATCTGAATGCAGTGAGTAAACTTTTAGAGTAAGAGCTGAATTTGACCTTTGACCCGGTCAAGAAAGGCCAAAATAAAAACAAAATATAGAAAGAATTTCAAGAAAATATCATTAAAAACTGGTAAGCTAGAAAGTTTCCTTTGAAAACCCCCTCAAAATCTGATCTTTAAGTATTTTTTCAAGTTCACAAAACACACTTAAATTGGTGTTTTTAAAATATCACAATATATATAGCACCGAAGATCCAAAAACTTGATCGGGTTCTAAAAAAGGACACAGCATCCAGCATCCATGTGAAAACGTAAACTTTTTTTGTCTAGCCCCTAAGAAGATAAATTAAAGTAAACTTTAAATCAATTATGTAAAAAAAAAAACAAGAAAATATTGTATATCGTATATAAATATATATATATATTTAGAGCATAAATGTGTATGTCAACGCTTGAATTAAAAATGACTAGCTAAGAATTAGATGGAATGATAAATATAACAATTTTTTTTGTGTTTTTTTTTCTGCTTAGTGGAATAAGCCTATTTATAAAAAAAAAAATAAGAAAAGAAACAAAAAAAATAAGTGTAAACAGTTTTAAAAATACAATTTGAAAAAAGCTTAGCAAGAATTTGTAAAACATTTGAGCGATCTACCAAAAATGATATCGAATAAAAAGAAATCGATAAGTAAATGTAAAGCGTGAAAATTTTAACACAAAATGCTGCCTTATGATTCCTTGTTGGGTTCTTAATTCATTAAGCCAATTTTTTTTGTCAACGTATACAGAATTTAAAATACGTATTTAAATAGAGTAAAAAAAAAGAAAAAGAAAATGCTTTCAGTGTTTTTCCGTTTACGTTGATTTTCTCCATTGAACCTATTCTATATTCTTTCCTTGGGCTATTCGCAGAGCTTTTTAAGAAAAATATTTAAAAAATAAACGATAAACAGGATAAATCATCAAGTAAATCAGAGATAAAGCAAAGATGTTCAATTTTTTTGGATAAATTGTCAAACGATTCAATTAAGAGTTCAATTACATAGATGTTAAAAGTGAAATGAAATAAAGATGAAAAACAAAAGATTAAATAAAAATCCTATTAAGCCAAGTAAATTATAATAATTACAGAAAAGTAAAAAAACTGAAAGAATTTGTGAAGCAAGGATCAGAAAATGGGAGAATTGTAAAAGAACTAAGAATGAATTGCAGGCAAAAGGAAAGGAAAATGAGAATTACATTAAATCTTAAGTCGAGAAAATCTCAAATTAGTTGAAATAAAAATACATGAAACAAAACGAATGAAATAAAATATTTCAAAATGCTACAAACTTGGATATTTTATTGGGGACATTTGGGGAGAACAAACGATAATCTCTTCTTACGTTTTAAGGATATTTATCGATATCACAAAGAATATAGCTAGATATTTAATCAAGTCATCGAAAAGGCTAGATTTAGCTGAAGAGCGTCAAGCTGCGCACCACTGACAAAGCCAGTGGCTCAAGTCTGATCGGGAGAGCGCCCACGAGAGAGCGCACGAGGGTGCATATAAAAACACAGGCGAGAAGCCAAGCGCAGCCGCAGCGGCAGTGCGAAAGAGAGAGAGAGCTATGCCGAGAGAGGGCCCGATCGAATAGAGAGAGAGAGTGCAAGTGGGACCAGCACTCAACACGGCGATAACACCCAGAAGCTATCGATGTTTCGATACATTCGTTACCGACGTCGCTAACAGATGGTCTGCAGAAGCGTTTTTTTTTCTCATCGAACTTCGGCGCTGGCGGTCGTGTGTGCGCTCGTTTGAAAAGTAAAAACCACCAAGCTAACAATATTTAAAACAAAACAAACACACGGATAACCAAAATAAGAGTTCAATACACCAAGCAGCGCATCAAAACGAATTCAAAACCGTATTCTATTTTTTTTGAAAGTGATTGCATCAGGATAACGAATTGCAAGCGAAAAGAAAACGAAAAAGCAAAAGAAACGACCGACAATCAAGCGACAAAAAGGAGCCAGAGAATATGGCGTTTAGAAACGCTACGAAAACGCTGAAACAGGCGACAAACAACCAAAAAAGCCGCTGAATTCAAATAAAGTTAATAATTCTACAAGCAAAAGGATCAGAAACTCGGTTTAGCGGAAAGTGTCTACCTCGGTTTTGCGTTTTTTTTTGTTGGTCGAGAGACGCGCGTGTGTCTGTGCGCCCGGACGCGTGCGTGTGTGTGTGCGCGAAAGAGAGAGCAAGAGCAAGCTCGTGTGGCGTCGGTTTGAATTTGAATTTCTGCTCGATCCTCCCAGCAACAAAAAATAATAATTCCCCCCAAGGAAATCTATTTTTTTTACCATTTTTTTTTGCTGTTGAAAGTTGTAAAGAAAATGTCGCCTTCGTCGGGAGAGCGTCTGTTTCTAATCCACAAAGTTAAATGAGAAATACAACAAGGATCCCCCAAAAACAAGTGCTTTAAACAATATTTTGCATTAAAAAATCGAATCAAAACTCGAAGCATAAAAAGGAAAAACTAAAACTCAGCAAAAGAATCTCGGAGAGTGAAGAAAAACAACGAAAAAGCAACGAAACAGAAGACGAAACAGAAGACAACGGAAAAACTGGTAAACTGGAAACTGGATTACAATGCAGTTGCAGCGCAGCCGACGTCGCAGTCGAGCAATAAGCACCTGGATTCTTAGCAAAATGTTAGCTCTGCCCCGGTCGGCGTCGCTGCCTCTGCTGCTGCTGACGCTGGCGTTTGCGAATTTGCCAAACACCGTCCAAGGAGTTGGTAAGTAAAGCGAAACACGAAAAATGGTAAAACGAAATACGAACAAACCGAAATATAGAAAATAATTTAAATTCAGAGACGATCACGAAGCGCAGGACCAAAAGGGAAGGCAGGTTAAAGCTAGATTGCGTGTTTTAAATTAAAAATTAACTAAAGACAGATACTCCATTATAGATGCATCTTGTAGATACTTTCCTATTGCTTTAATCCTTAAATCATAATCCCGTATCTTAAAAATACTCAAGTACTTCAACATATTTAGCCTGTTTCTTTCCCTTTTCTGTGCTGCTCCTTCACCTCCTCCTCCTCCTGTTGTTCCCTTTCCTATTCAGGTCTTACCATGGCCTGTAGTCTTCGGCTTCCTTTTCGTCTCTTCCTTCGTTTCGCTTTGTTGTCAGTTTCGGACAGGTGGTCGCTCTTTCATTCCTTTGCTACTCGCTCTCTCGCGCGTGGTCTCTCTTCTAACTCCTTGTCCCGCTCACTCTTCCGCCGACTGCGCATGCTCTCTCAGATTTGTAAGCCCACCTTTTCGGAAATGGTAAAAGCCGACGGCAAAAACACGAAGTTTTCAAGCCAAGAATTGAGGTTTCAAAAGTTTATCGATAATATTTTTGAATCCTTGAAATAAAAATATATATTAAAGGTTGAAAACCCATCCCTATGCTCTGATTTCTTTCCGTGTAGAGTTAGATATTTACTTTTCGAGTGGAGCAACTTCCTTTCAAGCTGAAAAATCGGTATATATTTATATAATGTACATACCACGTAAATTTCTATATCTTTTATTTGTCGAGCTTGGAAAACGAGAAAAGAAAAGGCAGAGGGTGAATATTATTTGCATATGGAGCGGCTCTCTTGTCTAATCACAAAGCAAATAACGGTTGTAGGTGTACTTAGGGTCGATCGCCTTCACCTCCGCCTTCGTCAAATGTCAACTTTCCAGGGAACTTTAACAACTTAACCGGAATTTTCGATTGGCTTTAGGGAAAAAAAAGGAAATACTTCTCATTAAATGGGATTTTATAACCAAACAAATATTATTTTGAACTCTAGAGACCAGAATTTCCTCTTCCATCAATCATCATTTTTCCCTGCCATTAAATAATCATTTTCAGAACTCTACATCTGCTCTGTCCAGATCATTGAACTATTTTTTATAACTCTTACCTGAGCGGAAACCCGCCTCTAATACTCCTTTTTTATAATACTTTTTTGCTTTCTTCGATCAAGACAACATTTTCATTTTTTATTCATCGTAAAAATGCAAGAAATTAGCCAAAGGAAGTTGTGATGGGAAAGAGACATTATTTAATGAAAGAAATTAGCATAGAGAGAGTTTCGAAAGGCGATTTAAAGAGATATAAAAAATATAAAAATTAAACGAAAAAATAGTTGGGAAAAGTTTAAGGAAATATATAGAAGAGTTTAAAGAGTTTTCAAGGCTTAAAAAATGGATTTTTATAGATCTTAAAACTTAATTACAAATTCCATAAAGTTCTCTAACCTTTTGATATATTTTTGACTTCAAAACCCTCTTTTTTTAATATTAAAAACCTCGAAAACCTAAGATTCTTTCAATTTCCTTGTAAAATTCCAACCTTAAAAACCTGTATTTTCCAAACTCTAACTTAAAAAACCCTTAAGAACTCCTTCTTCTCCCAAAAACTTAATAAAATATGATCCATAAAAGATGATCGGGTAACCTATACCAATATTTCCGGTCGATTTGCTGCAATTTTAAAAGTTTATTCAACTTTTTAGAGGCAGTTTGCGAGGCGTGTTGGGTTTTTTGTGGCCGCCTGCCTGCCTGTCAGCGTTTACCAAACATTTTTTCGCAGGTTTTGATATGGCAAACGTAACGGTTTTCCAGGACCAGGACCAGGACCAACCACCGCATTCAATTTCATGGCATCAGGAACAACACAAAAAAAAAACAGAATATATATATATATAAAGTATGGAATAAACGACAGCTGGGCTCCTGGAGCCAAAAATGAAAACAGCAGGAGGAGCCGGCAAGCAACCCCTGTGCGCATTATCCTGGCATATCCTGGCATATTGCACATGCGCGTCCTTTTCAGTTTTGTTTGCTCGAAAGATCAAATTACGATAAAGCCACTAAAGTTCGAGCGAGATAGCTAAAGAGTAGACAGAGATAGCTGGAAAACCTACCTAGAGAACCTTTGGAACTCTCGGATACACAGATATTTTTGTATCTTTTTCAATGTCGTTTCTCTTTTGGCTATTTCCTGTATCCTGCACCCTAAAAACTATATATGGTACATATGTATGGATATAGGTATATATATATTCCTGACTTTTGTAAGTCACGCACGCAGCGGTTCCTTAATTAGCTCTCCTAGAAATGTTCTAGGGGAGCGGGATGACCATTTATGGATCGTAAAAAGAGCATTTTATGATCGGATATATTAAGTAGCATTGCTCGGAACTGTAACTAAATTTAATGGCTATTAAAATGAAGACGGGGGAGGGGGAAGGAACAAGGAACAGGGCAGTTAAATTTTAAAAATTTATAAAAGGAAATCATATTCTTAAGGAATTTCCTACAAATACCTTTTTTAGCAACAAATACTTACATCCTGTTATTAAAAAATATTATATTCTTTACTCCAAAGTATTAATTAACGATTTTTAATGATATTTAAACTCAAAAGATCTTTAAAAATAGGAAAACAATCATCAAGAATCGTTTACTTGAATAAATTATTCAAAAACTTAACATAAATTCATCATTAAAGTGCGATTCATAAGCGATTCATTAAGTCAAGTATCGGAGGTTGGTTTAAAAAAAATATATATTTATTAAATGTAAAGCAATTCCCACGATTTGAAACCTTTTCAAGGACGCCGACGCCTTCTCCTCGAGAAATTTCTCCTCGAAAAAAATAATCTGAGCTGCGTTTTTTTTTGGCGGCATTTCAATTAATTTCCGAGACATCCACTTATCGGCCATTTACTGTCACATTTATTAATTAATCGACACCGTTTTGGGCCAAAAATATATATAACTTTCCCATCAGTAACCTGAGAAGACTTAATTAAAAAAAACGGTACAGGCGATGCTAATTTCTCGAGTGTTAAATTTGCTGTTGCTCCTTTTCCTTTTTTCGAGAAAAAGAGTATAAAAAAAGGAAACCTGTAACTGATTAAAAAAATTATGTATATATGTGAGGAGGAATCTTGTCTTGGCCCGGTCACTTGATATGGCTAAAAAAAAAAAAACAGAAAATGTGGCAAAAGCAGTTCCGTTCCAACGAGGTGATCCTGTTTTTTTGGGACACACTTGGAGGAGAATCGAAGAATCAGGTAGAATCTTTGCTAAAAAGGAGTCTGAATAATATTTAATATTTATTTATTTATTTATTATTTAATTCCCATGAAATAATTAATGACAATCATCGTTCGATTGCAAAAATCAAACATTTTCCCAAGCTTTTCTCTCTTGGGAAAATGCCTCAAATGGAAAATGAATTGAGATTTTTCCTCCTCTTTTGCTTTCTTCTCGCGAAGCTTCTTCCCGCGATGTTTCTTCTCGCAGTGTTTCTTCTTGCTAAACTAATTATGAAAACAGTCATCGCATCTC
The DNA here is from genome assembly GCA_018150545.1 of Drosophila ercepeae. Taxonomy (NCBI): domain Eukaryota; kingdom Metazoa; phylum Arthropoda; class Insecta; order Diptera; family Drosophilidae; genus Drosophila; species Drosophila ercepeae. Next base: position 7,585,896 of record JAECWL010000197.1, read on the forward strand.
GCATCGGTCTGTTGCAATTAAATCCGCTTAGAAATCCATGGATTCTATGGATTCTAAAAATCTCTTCTTGATTCTTCTTGTTTCTTCTTGTTTTTTCTTGGTTTTTTTTTTCTTTATTGACTTTTAATGATGGCCTAAGCCTGAGCCCGAGCCTGAGCCTGAACTGAACTGAACTCTTTGGCTGAGACTCCGGCGAAGGCGAATTAGTGCGCCCTGCCATGGCCAGTTTAATGAGTTTTCTTTATGGTCGCCTCTCGCAGCCGCAGCTACAGCTACAGATACAGATACAGCTATAGATACAGATACAGATACAATTGAGCCGCCTTGTATCTACAAGATACATACAAACGGACGCACTGACCGAACAAGTTTTTATTTTCTTCCCCTCCTGTCCCCGACTGTTTGGGTTTTCATCGTCTCTCCTTTGTCTGTCTTGTTCTTCACGAACACGATCAAGGGGACAAGGAGCAGAATAAGAATAAGAATAAGACGGCGAAGAAGAAGGTGCAGAAGAAGGCGAAGACAGGGAAGACGAGGCAAATCTACACAAGAAAATACCAATTTTGTTAAGAAAACAAGTTCAAAAAATTACCAATACTTTTTCTTTAGATAAAACTCATTCTTAACTAATAACTATATATTTCTCCCAGTGTATTTTCCTAAAAAAAAAAGGCTGACAACCTTAAAAAGCCAAGAAACAGACACAACGAGAACAAATGCGAGAAGCAAGAAGAAGCGAAATGAACCGAACCGAACCCCTCCTCAACCTTTTTATTCTTCTTCTTGGTAGTCCACTTCTTCTTCTTCTTCTTCTTCTGGTTCTCCTGCAGCCCCGCCCCCTTCTCGTTTGCGTTCCCAAGCCCTGGTCCAAGCCAGACCAACAATTTTTATAGATATTACCCCAAAGTGTCTTTTCTTGTTTGGTTTGGTTTGGTTTGGTCTCCTCTTCTTCTTCTTCTTCTTCGTCTTCTTCTTCATCATCTTGTTGGCCATCTTCGTCTTGGCCACGGCCAGGCCTGGCTGACACGCCCCTTTCGCCCCGATCGACAAAATGCACGCGATTTGTTGCCAAGCCATGGGATCGGGATCTCTGGTTCCGTTTTCTTTTTTTAACAAAAAACTTGAATACTTTTAAGGTTTTTTCAGGGAAATTTTTAATTTAGGAAAAATTATGGAATAAAAATAGGGAAATTTACAAAAAGGAAATTTAAAGGGAAATTATTGGGAAATTTGAAGGAAATTTGAATATTTTCCTTATTTTTATTAATCTTCTTGTTGAATAAAAAGCATTTCTTGGTGGAAAAAGAGAGAACTTTTCTTGAAAAAACAACCATTAGATAAATTTACGATTTCCTGGCCAAGTCTCCTGGCTTCTTGGCCATCTCTCGCTCTCCGGCTCTGTTTCTGGCTCAGACTCTTAGGAGGAGGCAATGAAAAATGACAATCATCATTATATACACTTGAGCGGATCGACGACAGTCGCCGATCGTGTGCTTCTCAAGTTGAAACTGAAATTGCTGCGACTTTTGGTCTGGTCTGGTCGGGACGGGTCTGGTCCGGTCTTCGCCATCTTCCTCTTCAGAAATCTGTGGTGGTTTCTGTTTGTGGTTCTCCTCCTCCTTGAGAGGGGAAGAAATGTGAAGCTCAAGTGAGTGGTTGACTTGAAGTGAGGCATAGATACCTTTCTGGCTTGCATAATCGGGGCGCTCTTCGATGCTTCGATGGCCAAAAGATACGGGATGATGTGACCAAAAATGAGATACATTTCCACCATGGTGGTCCTCCTTCAGCAGGATGCATTAGAGTATCTAAATGAGAGTATTTCAAAGATACAGATGCTGGTAATCAGGATGTCTTTAGTTAGAGAGATTGAGCCTTGAATTATAACAGAAAAGTAACTCAAAACTATCTTAAAGTTTGTATTAGAAAGGTTGTCTCTTGGCATAGTTGAAGTTCATCAGAAAAATGTCAGGTCGAGCGATCACTTAGCATTGATTAAGCTTTTGTATCTCGCGGATGCATCTTTCTCTTTGCCTTTCCCCTTAGCACTTGCATTTGCATAAAAAGAACCGTTTCCCGACGGCGACAAAAATTAGCAGCAGACTCGTTGAGTAAATATGAATCGAAAATATATATATTATTATTTTCTTTTCTCTCGATTTTTGTCGTTTTTTTGTCGTCTCTGGAAACTTAAACTAAACATTCACACGCTGTCGATGTTGTTGTTGTTGTTGTCTGCCGGAAGTGTTAAATGCTTCAGTTTATTTAAAGTACACAAAGCGAGTGAGAGGGAGCGAGAGGGAGTAATAGATAGAGAGGGATATAATATCATTCATATGCCATTATTTTTATGGATTTTGAGGCAACAACCCTTTCCACGTTCGAGTTCATTTATCTCTCTCAGTGCGGCTGCGCGGCCTTTTTGGCGCGCATTTTCCTTTCCAGCCTCGACCTTTTGAACTCGAACTCTCTCTCTCTCCCCTTGACACAAAATGAGGGTGACTCTCTCTACCAGCGAGGGTGTCGCATATGTTTTCAAGTGCACTTCAATTACCCGAAAAAAAATATAGAGTACTTAAAACTGCAGCTGTATTTTCCAAGGGCTGTTTGCCCCGCCCACCAGCACCGCCTCCCTTCCTGCGAGCGATCATCATGCACTCGATTACATCGTAGGGTAGGTCAATTATTCTCTATAATATTATCTTTCATTTGGTTAAGCATTATGCTAATCATTTGAGCTTCTCATGTGAACAGACCTCGGGAAAATGTTGGAAAAAAAAGGGAGAAGATCGTCAAGTGGAAAACGTCGCTCGACTGTGAACGTTTTTCCTCTCCACTTGGCGGTTCACTTGTTATCAAAACTCATAAAAAAAGAAGGAAATTTGAACAAGAAATTAAGGTGCAAGGTTTTGGAAAAGGTTTCGAAGCTCCTGAATCTCCTCAAACTTCTAAGACATTTTCTAGCTTAAAAATACCTTAAAAATGCCTTTAAAAAACCTTAAAAAGAGCAAGAATAATGCCTTAAAAAGCATCTATGATGGAAAACCCTGAAAAACCCATGACAACCCTAAACCACAACCGAAATATGTTTCAGTTTCCTTAACAATATCGTCTAATCCGAAATCTATTCCAACATATGTTGCAATTACAATTTTTTGTCAGAGACCACAAAAACCACAAACTTCCTCCCTCTACGAGGGATCATGCAACAAATTACAGGGGTGGGGTTGAAAGACACAAGGGGCATGTTTTTTTTCTATTATTTCTGTTTTTTTTTTTCGCTATCGCCGACGACAGTAGACTCTGTGGCCTATTAATCTATCAAAAGCTTTCAGACGCTTCGGACCAAACAAAAGGGGTTAGGAGAAATGATAGAAAGAGCTAGCTATACCCAGTGAGAGAAAGAGAAAGAAGGAGAGCGATGGGGCAGAAGAAATTCCATGCCACATAACCCAAAAAGAGCAAAGAAAGAGTTTGTTGCTTTGGCTGCCTTGTCGTCGGTTCCCACACTCGTTTATTCGTTTTACGACTTGGCTCCCCCTCTCTACGCCCCTCTCTGCCAGCCCCACGCCCCTTTACCATGCCACGCCCCACTGCTCCAACGCCTACCCTGCCTCTTGGACGATCGCTCGGCTACTTTTTCATTAACACTTTACAATCTTTCCGCATTTTGTTGCCTGGCCCCTGCCCCTGTGTCTCCCCCCTTGACTGGTTTCGTTACAACGCCTCTGCCTCTGCCACCATACATATCCCCCCTGTACGTGCCCCCTTTTGGCCGCCTCGGCAATTATCGGCTTCTTGGGTAAATGTGGCCAACAAAATAGTAACAAAAATGTTACGATTTTTCGGGGGGTTTTTTAGGAAAACTTTGACACAAAACTCGGAAATTGTTAAACAATTTTAGAAATATTTAAAAAACCTATAAAAACCTTTAAATAATATTCAAAGAAACCTGTAATCATTTTTTTCTCACCGAGAAATTCCCAATTACTCCCCCGTAATGGTATTTTTTTAACCAGTATTTTCTACCTTTTTTTGGTTACTCTTTTTTATTTATTTCTCTTTCTTTTTTATAGTATTTTTATAGCATTTTTATTCCATTTTTTATTCACTTTTGAACACACCCACGCAGTAATTTGTAATCAATTGATGAACAGTTTTTAGATTCTTAAAGAATGGGTCAAGAGAATTATTTCTTTACAAGGAAAACTCTTATCAAAAATGCATTTTTTGCGACGCAAAATATTTTCTATAAAACAAGAAAATGCATAAAGAAAACATTCAGCATAATTTCACAATTATTTAAAAGATAAAAATCCAATTGCATTTCATTATGAAATAAGAAATAGTTGCCTAAAAAAAACATGAATAGACTTGCGAAAGAAAGACTGGGAAAAGAATTAAAATTTAGTTTAGATAAGAACAAGAAAAAATAAGAAAAAAAAGTCTCCTAAGGGAATAAAATAATAATTGTTTATGGAAGGAAAGATAAAGCCCCCGGAGACCCATTAAAGTCTGAAATTTCAGAAGCTAAAAAGGAAGAAAAATCTCTATGAAAATATTTATCTAAACAATATTGAATATTTTTTATTTATTTTCTCATAAGCTTTGATTTGCTTTTTGTTTTTGTTTCTTTATTTTTTTTAATAAATAAAAATATATCTGTACTTGCCACTCGGTGGCATTCTTGCTGATATGTTTTCGCGTTTTTTTGTTTATAGAGAAAAGCGTGAGAAATTTTTGGCCGTGGTTTGCTTTTTTGTTGCTGTTTTTCTTGTTTTAGTTTGCTTGTTTTTTGTGTTTTTTTGTTTTAGTTGCCGCAGCTGTTGTTGCTTATTATGCTGATAGCGTTGCTACTTTTTTTTTTATTCATTCATTGTTGCTTTAAAATATTATAATTTTTTTTTAGTGCGGTAATGCGAAAAATTTAAATTCGATAAGCGCCGAGTGGCGAGTCTTTCGGGTTTTTTTTATCCGTTGTTGTTATTTAATTAACATTAAATGTATGTAAATCGATTTTGAGACAAGTTGTAATTAAGAAAAAGGAAGCAGAAGCCCTAAATTAGCTTTTTCCCAGTGTATTTCCTAAAAAAGCCTCAAAAAAGTATGAAAATATTCATGTGTTGCAAAAAGTCAATCACTTTTTCATTGCCTTGAATAGCTTAGCTTTATTACTTGCAACATTTAGTGGACTTAAGGATTTCCTGTCATTTTCATCGATCACAATCGCGGATATTTGCAAGTCACAGTCACGCCTGCTTTCATCGTTGATTGTAAAATGTCGTGACTCGATTTTCCGCCCCGCTTGCGATCAACTCAAAAGTCAACAAGAAACCAACCAGCCATCCAACCAACCATTCAAACCATCCATCTAGCCAAGTAACTAAACCAAAACTTAACTCAACTAACTACATATCTCTATTACACATATCGTTGAGCAGGTTTAATTAGGTCTCAACGCGGCTCGGTTCAGGTGAAGCCAAGCAATTAACAGCTCATTTGTTCGCAGTGTAAACACCGCATAAATACCGAATACCGAAACCGACAAAAAAACGTTAATTTTACATGTGAACTAAATCACACGCAATAAAAAATCAGACAAAAAATAAAGCCAAGTACCTGAAAAACTGAAAAACTGAAAAATCTTTTCACGCTCTGTCGATGAAGCGTTTTAAGCGCCGAAGCTCGTTACCATCTCTTTCTCCTGGGCTTAGCCCCCTCTCTTTCACACTTTTCTTTTCTGATTAATTTGGTTTTTTTTTTAACCTTTTTTTTTAGTTTTTTTTACTGGCAAATTAATTAAAGAGGAAACACACCTATTTAAAAGCTTGGATTGATCAGGCAAGGCAGGGAATTGGTAGTTTCACTTTTTTAATTTTTGGAAATATTTACAAGCATTTTTAGCACATATTTTGAATGCAATTTCATAGTTTAATTAGTAATTTTTGTATAAAAAATATTACACTACCTCCCCCTAAAAATATTCCCCCATAAAAGTCGATGTTTCCAAAACCCAATTACCATTTATGATTGCAACATCTGTGGATCTTTTTTGGATTTATGTCATTTGTTGGTCTCTTTCCCTGCTTTTTGCATAGTTTTTTTTTTATTATTTATCTGTTTTTATACACTAATTGAGGTCAATTAGTTTACACAGACAAAGTCAGGCAACAAATGCAGAGCATGCCACTGCAACACTCGACTCTGTTTCTGTTTTTGCATAAATTTCTGCAATATTATTATGCACACCCGGCCTCTGACTCAATACTTTTTATATATCTTTTTGTATTCCTTCATCGGTTTTATTTATGTTTTGTCATTAGCCTGTTAATCAGGCCCCCATTTGATATTGTCCAGATATATTTTTTATATATATTTTCGTATTTGTATAAAAGTATCTGTATCTTGGAGATTTATGCCACGTCTGTCTCTTCCACAAGCCATCGATCATCGATGTTTAAGGAGTCGCAGGGCACTGCAAAAAATAAAAAGTAGGGAAATATAAATACAGGGAAATTTTCACAGTTTGCTTTATTAAGTTTATTTGCATTAAAATCCATTTTTTAAACTTAGTTTCTAGTTTTTTTTTGTCAAATACCTTAATTTCCAGAAATCGATTGCATTTTCCGAAAGTCCTAAGCCTTTTTTCGTATGCCAGGCACAGAGGCGATTCATTGTGCCCCTCCAGGCAGCAGGGTGGGGGAGGAGCCGCCCCCTTTCAACCACCCCCCACACATGCCCCATGGCGGCAGACAAAGCGATTTATTTATCTCCGCCTGACGGGGGCAATCAAAACTTATTGTCGTCGCCTCGAACCTCAAACCGAACCAAGCCGAGCCGAGCTGCTGATTTAGGTTTCGCTTCTCCTATAATATATATAATATATATATATGCTTGTGCAGGGGCAGGAAATCGCCACACGCCCAATTAGCAAACATATATCATATATATATTTTTATATATTCACGGCCGGAGGAACCTCGGAGGTGGTGGCTTGATTTGCGGCTTCGTTTGTTTAATTTTGTGTGTCAGTTATATTTATTTATATTTCTTTTTTTTTCGTTTTCAACGGAATAAGCATAATTTGCGTCTATTTTGATTGCACACAAGTTTCAGTTTACACATTTTCTTATCCGAAAACAGAATAATTTCTGCAGCGCTGGCCAGTTCAAGTGCAGTGAACTTTTTGGCTCTGATTGGCAGTTGTGTTTCTTTCTTTTTGTTGGATTTCTTTTATAAAAAACAGACAAAACAACAAGCATAAAAAAAACAGCAACAATGATGACTTTGACATGCCGCCCGTTTGCCCTTAAATGGCATCCTACAGATACAAAGATACAAAGATACAAGCATAAGAATCCCCTTTGGTCTCTGGCCAGGCAAGAGAAGAATGTTTTCCTTGTCTCTTGTCTGGTTTCTGGTCTCTGCAACAATGTGGCATGTTAAGTAGACATAAATGGGCGACAAGTTGGCCAGCAACGTTACTCTGATTGACCAATGACTTTGACTCTGAAATATGACTAGAAAAAATACTAAAATAATACTATCATTTATCCTTTCAGATACTGCCCTGGTGTCCATTTCCTGTACGAGTTTGGGCTGCCAAAATGGCGGCACCTGCATCACCAAAAACAATGGCAAAACATTTTGCGCGTAAGTTTTATCATTAAGTTTTTTTTTTATTAGATTTGCATACGTCAATCGAGAGACACTTCAAGGACACTCGCGAAACGTGAAAAAGCGAAAAAAAGCATCCAAGAGAGGATTTATATAAACTTTTAATTTAAGTTGAAATTTGTCTAGACGCGAAGAGACAAAGGAGGACAAAAAGTACTAAAAAAAAGAAAGAGGGAAGTTTTTAAAGACTGGCCCAGACAAAGGCGCCCGCACAATCCTCGATGGATCTGTTGTCTTGCAGGCACTGAGAGAAATTCTCTAAAAAGCTTCCTTAAAAACTACATCTTTTTGAAGATTATTTCTTTTGGTGTATTACTTCAGAGTCTCTCGTCTTGGGCTTTGAGTTTTTAGTTTGCAATCTCCTGTGTCTTTGGTGGATCAAATCAAATCGGGCTCGTTGTCGAGCGACATTCCTGGCAAATCGTTTTGAACCCAAAACCGACTGAGACTGCGACCGAGTCTCTGGGAGTCTTCAATTTTTTAAAAGTTCGTGCCTTGGACGGGGTTTCGCATGATTTTCACTCGTTTCGCCTCGTTTTCGGGTCTCTGCTGGCCGTATTTTAGGTTTTTATTTACCTTTTTGTTCGGTTTTGTCGTCTATTTGGTTGTTGGTTGTGTTGTCTCTGCAATAAATCAAATGCGGTCGAAAACAAACGGCACGTACGCAACGCATAACTCCGTCTGAGTTATTATGAATAGAGAGTCCGTCCGAGTCCGAGATATATCCATATCCATATATTTTGACAGACTGTCGTCAACGATTTTTACGAGTCTGTGAAGCGGGCCAGACCTAAGACTGACGAGATACTGGACTGAGGCATACATGGCATAATTAAAAATCATTGCAAGAACTCGCATAGCGTATAAGAAGCATTATAAAAGCCATAAAAAACAGATCGAATTGCATTCCATTCGAGAGACTCACGGTAGAGATATTTCCTGATGATCAATAATGTTTTTTTTTTGTATTCAAAGATTTAGAAAAGCATTTTATGGAGCTTCTAAAAATACTGTTAGAGTTGCGGAAGAATTGGGGGTTTATTTTTTAGTATTTTTCATTATTTTTAGTATATTATTCATCATATTCAAAGAATGTCTCTGCATTGCCTTTTTTGAGCTGCAGAGATGCATGGCTTTTGTCCAGGCAGACTTTCTTCTGACCGATTCTTCTGTCTTCTGGTAGCTGGTAGGATTACACATGTCCAACAATCTCCGTTTCTTCTGCAACTATCTTTGGGCAATTACATAAAAGCTTAGCTCTAACTTGGTGTCTTTTCTTGGCTTTCTTGCCTCAAGTCTTTGCCTCTTATTTCTTTAGTTTTTTTTTGTGATGATCATCAAAGGCACGATCAAGCCAATGGCCATGTGTACATATTGCCTTCTCTCTCAGATGCTATCGCTCTGGCTCTTTCTCTCCGGCTTTCTGCATGATCGGGATTGTGTTTTCTCGAATTTTTTTTCCCGATTTTTTTCGTAGTTTTTTGTGCGAGGCGATAAGATCGCTTTGAACTTTTGTCTTGAGCTTGAGCTATTAGTGGCCTCTCTTTCTGCCTCTGGGATCTACCATCTCTCTCTGTGCTGGTGTGCTGGCCAAATGATCCTCGGATCGTATTTTTGGTTGATCCATGTTTGATCCATTTACCACATTGTCTTGATTTGGAATTGCTCTGGTTCAGAGCTCAATGATTATGGTTTTTTCTTCGGCTTTCCTCTTCTTCCCGTATCTCTTGGCTTTTACGATCTGGGGTTTCTTTCGGTTTTTGTTTTGGCTGTCTTCTTGTTTGTTTAATTGACTTGATTGCTACAGTTTGATGCAGTTTTTCACGACAAACGTCCATTTCTGTGGCTTATCCATGTCAAATGTCATGTATTGCGATCTCTTTCTGTATTTTTAGTTATTTTTCGTTTGGTTTTTCTTTTATTTTTGTTCAATTATACGAGTCTTATACGAGTCTTGATCAGAACAATGAGTTTGATTTATATGGCAAAACGAGAAAAACGGTTAAAAGCCACAAAAGCATTTCTTACTTGCGGTTTATGACATGTTAATGAGGTAAGATCTCTCCTTCAAGAGTCAAGAGAGATACCTTGGGCGGGCGTTTCGTTTGATGTACGAAACGATCGCTTCTCTAACTGCTTTTTTTTTATATGTTTTTGTTGTTATTTTTGATGAGTCAGTCCAAGCCTGCCAAGAAATAACAAAAAACCTAAAAATATGAGGGGAAAGCAAAAAAAAATAATAATAAAAATGCATTTTAGAAATCTTAAAAATTGCTTTAAAATAAGAAATTAATAATAGCAATTAATGAAAAGTCTAATTTTACGATTTGTAAAACAAGAAAGTGATTTCTTCTTCTTGTGAGAAAAAAAAAGTTCGTTGCCTAAGTCTTTCGTTTAATTGCATTTTCTTCGTACTTTTTTTTCTTCTTCTTTTTCTATATAGAGGTGTATATATTAACCCACACACACACACACACACAGAAAACAATCGAGAATAATTTACGTTTTTTATTTGAACTCTTGGCTCACACGCTTTGCACTTGAAAATGTTCTTCGGCTTTCTTTTTCGCCTTCTTTTGTTCTTGTCTTATTTCTTTTTTATTTTCTTTTAAAAAAGTGAAAAAAAACGAAGAGAAGATGGTAGAAAAGCATTTCCAAGTTGCAATTACTTTAATTAACTGATCATTAAGCACATTGGACATGGAGTTTTGTTTTTTTTCTCCGTTTCTGTTTTTCAAAGCCCAAAGGAAATGACAATGGAAAATTGCGATGGAAAGGAGATTTTCATTCCAAAGGGGATGACACATTTTGGGGCGGCCATTTTTTATTTTATAAAAAAATATATATGTATATATTTTCCATCCTTGGGATGTTCAAAAGTTTCGAAGGCACAAAACTTGTTTCCAACCTGCTCTGATTGCTTTTCTGTGTTACACAAGCTGCTCCCAAAGAAACACGGAAAAAAGAGGAAAAAATTGAGACTAAAAACAAGTGGAGAGTCGAGACCATCCCAGGAGGAGATCTCGAAGGTACAGAGAGAAATATTTAAGGAGTTCCCCAAAGAAATATCTAAGAATTCTTCTCGTTGATTATTTTTTAATCTAAACGAACCCTTTAATTCTTTCAGTGCCTTTCGAAAAGCGTAGCGAATATTTATTGTGCTTTCCGTTTGCATTTTACATTCTTTTCTTATTTTTTACTCGAAACCCTTTTATGCTCTACGTTTTGCACCCATTTTTTCGTTGTTTTTGCAGTCGAGGCGAGGCGTTGGCGTACAAAATTCCTTTAGCCAAGTTTTTTTTTGGTATTTTTTTTTGTCTTGGCCTCCTCTTGGTCAAATTAAAACGTTTTATTGAAACTCAATTAAGTTGCGCATTCTCACGAAACTCTGGAAATCATTTCAACGATGATGAACATCATAATAATGATGATAATGCTGATGATGATGGACAGAAGAGAGGCAGAAAGAAGGCAAAATGTTAATTATTCGAATGTGGAATGATGCATTACATAAAAATCTGTAGCTTTGTCTTCCCAAGCGAACGATGATTTTCCCAGGCTTACATCTCTTAATTATGCATCTGCAAGTATGATGGAAAAAGTATTTCCATTTCATCACCGCTCCCAGATATCGAAATAGTTTTTAGTTTACTTAACCAAGATAATTAGTGTGACAAAAAATGAATTAGAAGGGAAATTTGTAGGTCTTTGAGGCTTTAAACGGGAAATTTTCAAATACAAATATTTTCCTATCTTCTGTTTAATGGAAAACTCTCCATAAAAGTTTGGTTTTTATTGAACCAATTTAAGATTCTTTATAATAACCGTTTTCTTTGAAAGCTCTCTCTCTGAAATGCAAGAATCCCATTTCGATTGCGCAATGGCATTGGTTCAGGTTTTAGAATCCACAACCTGTATTCTGGTTTATATAAACCTTCCTTTGTATCTGGTTTTTGGAAGAATCGTTTGATGGAAAAACGTCAGAAATGAAATTCTTCTTCGTACCTGCTCTGGCTGCGAGGCAAACAATGGAAAATCAAACAAAACCCTAAATCTCTGAACAAACAGCAGCTGGAAATTGAAATGGAAAATGGAAAATGTGGGGAAGGGGTCACGCATTTTCCATTTGGGAGATTCCAGTTTTCCATTGTTCTGGAACAGCTAAACAAATACCGAATGTCTGGGTGCAAAAGGAGACAGGCGATGAAAGTGAGTGGAAAGGCAAAGGGAGAGGATCTTCTTTCGATCCATTCTTGGGCGTGTTGCACCTGCGCAGGAAAAGCAAATGTGTTTTCAGGTGAAAAACTAAAGAATAAAGAACGCAAAAAATATAGAAAAAGGAATTAAATATTCTGGAAAATAAATTAAAAACATTGTTGCCAAAGAGATTAGTCCCCTAATGAGATCAAAGTTCATAGATCGGGAATCTAATCAAGAAATTTAGCATCTTGTTTGTCTAATTAGAGAGAGAATCCTATCGCATTCATAGACTTTCAGATCGAACTGTTTGATTTGCGGGAATTATGCATTAATTGGATGCTTTTCTGTCAGAGAACTCTGGCTGGGGATTTTTTTCTACAAAGATAATCATTCTCCGTTGTCAGGCATATTTTTTGCAAAGATCAGCATAAAAGCCTCGTTTGTTTGTAATAACTTTTTCTTAGATAAGAATATTATTCGTTGAGTGCCATTTGAACGTGTGAAAACTTTTCAGAGTGAGAAATTGGATCCTTTGAGCTATGAAACTATGAAACCCATATTATATTTTTTTTTATCTTGTACTGCTGGAAGCCATATGTTCGAGTTACATAGATGAATGATCATCGGGCGATGACATTAAATCATTCGCCTCGTAGAAAATCCACAACCCAAATCCATTCGATACGAGCTGCTGCTGCTGCTGCTGCGGTTACCCATTCAGATTCATTCAATCGAACGATCGTGAGAAGCATAAAAATAACTATATTTTTTTTCTATATGTATAAGTATAATTCATATTCATATTCGCTTGGCTCGGTCGGCTCGTTGGGAGTTATGATTGTGAATAAACCGCAAATTGAGTTGCGAATGCGGGGATACGGATGCAAGATACAAAATGCTGCAGACTTGCATACCCACAGATACAGATACATTTACTGAGACAGATACAGATACAGATACTTTTACAGATACAGATACGATCTGAGATAAATCTGCGATCTATTTTCTCACGAGCTAAGGTTTGGTCTTTAAATATGAGTTTAATTTTTAGAGAGGTGGAAATGAGGAAAAATATAATAAATTTTAATGAGATAAAGATTTAAGAGTGACCAGGTTTTGTTAAAATAAAGAAAAGGACTAAGGCAAGGTTAAAGACATTCCAAAACTGAATTCTTATTCTTGAAAAGTAGAAACCAACTTTTATTAATTTAGTAATTAGTCTTATGATTGCCCCACAAAAAAATTCTCTTCACGTGACCAGCTGTGACTCATTCCTCTTACCAAGGAGCTGTGGAAAAAGGCCAAAAAAGCAGGAAAAAAGGAGGACAAAGGGGGCCTAAAAGGCTTAGGAGATAAAGCCAGAAAGAAACACACACACCTCAGCACACCCAGTGGCTGGCTGCCTTGGTTTATTTGCCAATGCGAGTCACGTTTTCTGCCACTACCTGTCTCTTTCGCGGCGGCCTATACCCGTCTCTATTCAACCTGCTGGATGTCGAAACGAGTTGCCAGCCACATCGAACTCTAAACTCGGCCAGGCCTGTTTTTTAACTAAGAAATTTATAAAACTAAAATAAATATATTCCAAAAATTTAAGTTTTCAAAAGAATTGGTATGGGAAACTATAATTATTTTTCCTAAGTGTAAAAGTCACTGCTTCAGTTTCTTCTTTCACCGCCGCCGCGGCTACTGTTTTTTTTCTCTCTCGAAAAATTTCCAAACTGTCTTCGATTAGGATCGACAGACTTGAAATTTTTAGGCAGGGCCACGCCAAGCAGATTTTCCAATCGCTGCACCACCTCTTGCCCCCCTCGATTGCTACAAATTAATGCTAAATCTAAAGCATTTTCACACACTTGTAACGGGAAGTAGCAGTGGCAGCGGCAAAAAAAATCAAAGAAAAAAAATAAAATAAAAGGAGAGAGAAGGAAAAGCTGCTGTTTTTCCTCCGATGGTCCAGCAACTACCTCGGATTTCCACCGCTTCCTTCTGTTTTTGTCCATCGAGGAACATCTTTTTTCCTCCGCCAGGTTGGTCAGCAGCCGCCTTAATGATTATTCATTGCCTGTTGTTGCTTGTTGGCCATGTTGCTGCTGTGCTGCTGCACTGGAAATAAATACTACTTAGATTGGAAATTAATCTATTAAAATCGGAGAGAAAATTGATAGTAAATTGTCTCTAAAAAGACGTTTTTATAGGCCTTGAAGTAAGACTCCTTGCTATCTTCTTCCTTTTTTAAGGTTTAATTTCCAAACATTATCGATATCGATAACAATTTTCTGTTACCATTTTTTGTCACTGCATTTGCAATGCGTGTAATTTTCTTATTGCCAACCCAAAGAGTCAGAAGAAGAAGCTGTTGTTGGCCAAGAAGACGCGACTTTGTTGGCGGGGAAGCAAAAAAAAAAAGAGAAAAAATTTAATATGCAATCAAGATCGCGCACAAATTACCGTACATAAAAATTGTTTTCTCAAGGGAAAAGTAACAACAACAAACAGCAACAAAAACAACAACTGGGAGTGGAGAATTGCTGCGAAGAGAGTCTTCAATATTGTTCCATCATATTGTCATTACTCAACCAATTTGTAGTTAGTTATTGTCTTGGATTTTCCCCCGTTTTTTTTTTAATGGGAAAAAATCATCGATCGTGTTATAGAATTTTCGTAGGCATTTTCTTTCGTTTCGTTGGAAATATCGCCACTTTATATCTGGAGCCTGTCAAAGCCCGAAAAGTGGGAGCCGAAGCTGGGCGGAAATGGGGCTACTTTGTCAGCTTTAACACCTCGAAGCTTTTGGATTTATCGGAGTCCAGCAATCTGGTCGAATGCCTCTGAAGTTGGGAGATTGCAGTTGATTTTTTTCCATAAAACTAAGCCGACAAGTCTGTAAAATGTGTGTGAAAGCACTTAAAGAAAATCCATAGTTGTATTCAGGAAATTCATTAAAATAAATCGGTTTTATCGATTTGAAATCCTTTTTTTATCGATAGTTTTGTTTCTAAATTTAAATCCTTCTTTGATTGCTTTTTTTCAAGTGTTTTGATTTGAAATCCGTTAATCGGCAACTGTATCTGAAGTTTTGCATCTTTTTTAATCTATTTTTCCCCTCGAATCCATTCCAGTTGCGATCCACACTATGTTGGGGATTACTGCGAACACCGGAATCCATGCACCTCGGTGCGTTGTCAGAATGGCGGCACTTGCCAGGTGATCTTTCGCAATGGACGTCCCGGCATCTCCTGCCAGTGTCCTCTGGGCTTCGACGAGTCCTTGTGCGAGATCCCAGTACCGAATGCCTGCGACCATGTCAGGTGTCAGAACGGTGGCACTTGTCAGCTGAAAACCCTGCAGGAGTACACGTGCTCGTGTGCCAACGGCTATACAGGTGGGTTTTTTTGATTATTTTTTTAATATTAAATATATTTTAATTAATTTATTATTGTTTCCCCTTCAGGTGATCACTGTGAGACGAAGAATCTGTGCGCCAGCTCGCCGTGTAGGAATGGCGCTACTTGCACCGCCCTGGCCGGAAGTGGCAGCTTCACCTGCACCTGTCCGCCCGGATTCACGGGTCACACCTGCTCCGAGGACGTGGAGGAGTGCCAGTCGAATCCCTGCAAGTACGGAGGCACCTGTGTCAACACCCATGGCTCTTACCAGTAAGTGGAGATCATTTTCTATTCCAAAATATAAATATACAAACGCGATTTGTTAAATCACCTTAATTACATCAACAAAACACTGGTAAAAATTTGAAAATCGAATTTGAATATCAATCGATTCGCCGCCGAAAACGATTATCAATAAATCGAATTGTCAACGGATGTGATAACTCAACTTCCCTCTGACAAGTGCAAATTGTTTCTTCTGTTCAACAAAAGATCGGACACGTCTGATTCCTTCGATCTTCCCCCGCCAACCAAAAAATAATCGATAACAAATCATTGCGATTTGCATATTTATCTAAAGCTCTTTTTCTTACCAAAGCCGCTGGCTAGCTTCCTTTAATTGATGGCAATTTAAAACTAATAATTTATAAAATCGCATTCAAAACTTTGTGGTTTTATTTTCTATCTGTTTTGCATAACTTATTGATTTTCGTTTAGCCAAAAAAAAAAAAAAAACTATAGAGAAGATCCAACAAATTTCCACTCTAATTAAAACACACAAAAAAACCAATCGACCTATTGAACAAAAGATCTCAAATTTCCGGCGATCTTTTTGTTTTCGAAACTGGTTCGTTTCGTTCAGCCGCGGAAATTAAATTATTTGTGTGCTTTTTCTGTGTGTGTTCGGCATCATTTGCATTTTTAATTTGAAACACACAAATTATCGGACAGAAAAAGGTGGGTGGAGGAGGGCATACTCGTATTTCTTTACTAAAAAAAACCATTTAAGCCGAAAAGTGCGATGTGAACATGTGTTTGCTGTTTGTTTTAGTTTAGTTTGACTGTATACATGAGGTCTACCTGTTTGACATTTTCAAAGCAATTAGCAGACACTAAAAATACGCTTTTTTTTTGTAACATTTATAGGGCCTGTAATTAAAGTATAAATATTGAAAGAAAGAGTTGCAGGAGTTTGTCTTTGACCTCCCTCCCAAAAATAATATAAAAATTAAAAGCCCGATATAAATCTTTAGAGAATGAAATGAATGGAGAGATCTAAACGATCTTCTGCCACCGTTGAATGGTTTACTGGACAATTTGCATAAATTTCATATTCGATTTGTGGACTTTATGATGTTTCTATGCTAAAACCCGAAACCTGCGCCTCAGAAGCTTAGTCATGCTTTAGTTTATGAGGTTTTTTTTGGCAAAGACAGCGATTTTATTTGTCAACTGTCAGTTGGTGGGAATTTATTAATGGAAACAAACTGTTGAGCACACAAAACGAATAATTAACTGAATAGTCGGGCGGTATTCATGGCGATCTTGAATAATTCAATGGGATTTAGTCGGTCAAAGTTAAATATAGGAGGATATAGGATAAAGTGATCCAAGTTTATCGAACATTTTCGATTATTTTCTCGATAAATTACTTGGTTTTTTCTGTCCAGGTTTCACTCAGTCATTAACTCTCTCACATCCAAAAAAAAACACAACAAAAGACCCAACAGAACCCGAAAAAAATCGAACCTCAGGCTATTGGCCTGTTGGATTTCACATGTCAATCAAAAATCAATTTTTTTTATGGCTTTTTGTGAGTTTCAAAGGTAATTTTCAATTTGATGTAATTTTCTCCCCAAAAACCGAAACCCTTTGAGGCAAAAATAACCGAATCCGAAACCGAAACCGAGACAAAAACCTTGAGTGGATCCCCAAAGAGTTGAGTGATCTCTTTTTTTTTGTATTTTTTATTATTTTTTGGGTACGGAATTCAATGTTTGACTATTTAAAGAGTTTTGGTTGTGGTGCCTTTTAATTGTTTAATTTAATTAAATGCTCTTTAATGGTCTTAATTAGCGCGGGAAAGGGGCGTGGTCTGGTCTTTTGGCCTTTTAAGGTAACAGAAACGAAACGCAAACCCGTTTTAATGGCCAGAAAGACCAAAAAGACCTGGACACATTTCTCAAGAATCTCATTGCGAGTAGTTGCTTGTTTTTAACACAAAACAAATTAACTTTAAATCACATTAAAAATATATATATACGAGTATATGGTATATACAATATGAAGAATAAAGGAAGAAGTACAACAAAAACCTCGGCCCATAAAAGAGAGTTTCAGTTTTTATTATGTGTATTTCAATTTTTGTTGTTTTGGTAACTGAACAAAACCGGTTAAAAGTCTAAGAAATTTTGTGGCATGGCCCGAAAGAGACGGGGCATAGCTGCTGGCTGGCTCACTCACACAGATCTGAGATACAAATCCAGATCCGAATCGGAATCCGAATTCGAAATCCCCGAACTGCACGGAACTGAACGGAAGTCCAACTCGCAGGGACAGATTTTATGGTTTCTCTTGTAGGGTTTTGTCCAAGCACATTTAATTACTTTGTTAACCTGCTTCTGTTCTATGTAATATCATATAAATGGCTTTTTTTCCTTATCTCTCTACCTCTTTTTTAGATGCATGTGCCCTACGGGTTATACGGGAAAGGATTGCGATACCAAGTACAAGCCCTGTTCGCCATCGCCCTGTCAGAATGGTGGAACTTGCAGAGCAAATGGTTTGTCCTACGACTGTAAATGTCCCAAAGGTAAGAAAATCTTAAAAAAATACTATTTTAAACCTATTTTTAAGACAAAGAAACATGGGTTTTCATAAATATAAAACCTTTCTTCGAACCAAACCCCTCTAGTAATAATTTCCCTATAAACTTTGATCATCCAACTTTGTAAGACCAAAACCCGAGGCTTTCAGTTCTCAGCAATCAGTTTTGGGGAAAATTAAAGCAAATGCTTTTCGCGCTTTCCGATGAGAACGCTTCTCTCAGCACCTATCGATAACCAGTTATCGATGCCGGTGAGTCATGACTGGCCACGAGCCAAAAAAAAAATGAAATAGTCGCCCACACAGCCGCCGCAATGAGTATCTGAAGTAGCTGCCACAAGGGGCAAACTCGTTTGTCAGCTTACCAAATAAAAAAAAGCCCATACCTCCTACTTTTTTACTTTTTTTATACCAGCCCAGCATCATTCATCAGTTATTTCCTTTTTTTCCCCTTTGGTTTGAATGCAACTTTTACATTGCAACCCATTCCATTCCATCAAATTTTAAAGATCGTGGCTTCTTTCTTCTGCCTTGGTCTGCCTGAGTCTTTCTTCTGGCGGTTTCTTCGCTTCGGTTTCTTTAGATTTCCTTACTTGATTTTGGCTGATTGTGTTGCATGACCTCCTTAGGGCGTAACTGTGCTCAAGCATCCATTTTGCTCACGGAGATCGTTTATTTCTTTTTTTTTTAAGTGTGATGGAGCTGGGAGGATAAATTGGGTCTCAGGATTTTGGGTTGGGAAACGTTTTTTCAGCAGTGATTGCAGTAGTTTTTTTTAATACAGCAATCTTCGTTCTATAGTGTGGTTGTGTGTGTAAAAATAATATATAGTGTGACCTTGTGCCTTGGAAAAATCAAGTGTGACCTTGTCGCTTGATAAGAAAGGGAAATTTTTGAATAAATTCCCCAATTTCCCCATGACATTTAGCATTTCCCCACACTTTTGTCTCGTTTTAAACGGTTTTCCATTAGCTTCTTTAACCTTCTGGCGTCAATTGTCGCCCATTCAGGGTTTTTCTTGCCTCTTGTTGTTGCACTCGTCATGTAAATTGCTTTTGTGCAACATTGTCCCGATGTATGTGTGCAATTCTCAATTAATTCATTTCAATTGATGCGAATTGCACACGACAATTTACAAAAGGCTAACAGAACTGCAATCGAGGGGCAACTCGAAGGTTTCGTCTGCAGTCTGGCCGTTTAATTGCGTCCAATCAAAAATTCTAATGAGTCTGAAACTAGTCATAAATATAAATTAGGAAAGGGTTTCCCAGCAGCAACTAAAAGGGGATCGTGTGAAAGTGTGACCAAAACTGAAAATTGCAATATTTATTGCAATGGGAATTTTTATAACGCCTTTTTCGCAGTCTTTTGTTGGTTTGGTTGTTTCGGTTGGGGTTTCCTTTGTTGTTGGCTAATGTTGAGCAATTCCAACACAGAATTACAACAGAAAAACAACAACAACGAAACTGACACGACACGAATCGCCCTGTGGACATCACGTTGCAAAAACAAAAAACAGATCGTACATGGGAGGGTTAAAAGGGGGCGGAGTTGAACTCATTATGCAAAGTAGGGAAAGAAGAAGCAGCTACACAAGCTGGGAAACAAGTTAAAATAATAAGGAAATAAGTAAGCTAAACATTATTGCTATAAAAATTTTCTATAAATTAATTCCCTTTGATGGTCTGGATTTTATGGCAAGTTAATTTATAGCAAGTTGAAAGTTCACTAAGTGACTGGGTGACTTTTTTCCCCGGCCTGGAAAAATAACAGAAAATAAATATTCAACATGTGTGTGCATGTTTTTGTTAGCACATGTTGTTGTTATGTTACAGCTACTTGATTTTTGATTTATTTTTAAATATGAGCACAAACAAAAATTGGTTTAAGTCGGAGGGTAAGACTAAAATGCCACTTTTTAGACACTTTATTATTCCCCTTTTGCTTTTTTGTCTGCAACAAGTTGCAGTTGCAAATAATAAAAATAATAATGTTTTTGCGGCCCTTCTTTTGTGGCAACTAAATAATAAAAAAAAAGAAGAAAAAAACCAGCCCAGCAAGAAAAACCATTAAAAAAGCAAAATCTCGTGGGCGAGACAGGGAAAGAGAGAGCTTAAAAAAATAAAAAATAAACTAAAAAAAAAGAAACAAGAAATACCATTGCAGGCACATAAAGTGCGATTTAATTCCTCGAACACACACACACCTATGGGTGTATATAAGTAAAGCGCAATGAACGAAGTCCAAAAACTCGATCGCCAGAGAGCCAGAAGCAGAGAGTGGAGCCCCAAGAGCCCCAAGCCAGGCCGAGAGAGAGCGTCTCCAATGGGGAGAGCAGCATATTTTCATTGAGGCAGCTGCGGCGACGTCGACGGCGACAGCGCAGATATGAGACCGTGGGAAAGAACAACCAAAGACGTGTTGTGTGCACATGTATGTTGTCACAGCGGCGGTCAAAACAATAGAAACAGGGAAAACAAATTAACCTACCTATAGTTAATTAGTTGGGGTATTGGATATTATTATAAGATATTTTCTAAGAGTGGTATTTTGACTATATAACTGTTTACTGTACTTAAACCCCTGCAAATGCTGTTCTTAATCAACTTAATTTACAGACTATTTAAAATTCTACAACATGTATTTTATAAACTGATAAGGGATATTATTTTATATCTAAGCACTTATTATTCTGACTCAAACTGTAGCTGTGTGTGCGCGCTTTTGCCTTGCCTTGTCTGTTTTAACGATACACTTTGTTTGCCCATTCGCTTCGCATGCGCAGCCGCCCCAAGCGACGCGCAGACGTACAGCTGTGATCATGAAAATAGAACAGAAGCATGTTACCCTAAAAAAGAGGGAACAAAATTAACGATATACAAGATATTTCTAGGGGTCAAATTGTATTTAAAAAAAAGCAAACTTTGTTGGACGCTTTTAGTTATAAATAATTTACATATTCATTACTTAGAATATTGAATGATTATAATTCTACACACATGCTTAATTACTATATCCAATTATTTATGAGGATCACTTACACATGTATTATTTTCATGAGCCCAACTGTCTCTTAGCAGAGAGTTGGGGGAGCCTGACAGAGACAGAGACAGAAAGAGAGCCCCACAGCTGCGGAGCATTCCTTGGCAACAAAAACAACAATTGAAATTTAAGCGGTATTTGCGTTTTGAGCGGCTCCTTCGCCTTTTTCTGGCCAGTGGTTGTTGTTGATGGTTTCTCAACCACTTTTTTGTTGTTGCTCCAATCGACACCCCCCACCTCCGGCTCACCCCATCTTAGTACCAACCTTTCAGCATTTTAATGTTGTTATTATTGTTGTTGTTGCTGTGAACGTTTTCGTTTATTGAAGCATTTTATGATGTTGCCATAAATCTGTTTATGCACTTCATTGCACAAAAGAGAGTGAGGAAGGAAGTTGGGGGGATACTGCACGGGGAGAGAGTGAGTGATTGAGAGAGAGTGGGCTCCCCACTTGATCAGACGCTCCAGTGTGACCTTTCTTATTATTGATTCGAAATTTAATGTCCTTATACTCGTAGTCCTTTGTTTTCAAATTAAGTAGAAATATTTGCCTTTTATAGTGTGACCAAGCTGGTATTTGATTGGATAGATTAGTGTGACCAATCCTAAATTTGATTCAAAACTAATAACTTATCTCCTTTACCTTCCAGGATTCGAAGGCAAGAACTGCGAGCAGAACGTGGACGACTGCCTGGGACATCGATGCCAGAATGGAGGCACCTGCGTGGACGGCATCTCGGACTACCGGTGCCAGTGCTCGCCGAACTTCACGGGCCCCTACTGCCAGCACGACGTGGACGAGTGTGCCCAGAGGCCGCCGGTGTGCCAGAACGGAGCCACCTGCACCAACACCCACGGATCGTACAGCTGCATCTGCGTGAACGGCTGGACAGGACCGGATTGCAGCGAGAACATCGACGATTGTGTCCAGGCAGCCTGTTTCTACGGAGCCACCTGCATCGACGGAGTCGGGAGCTTCTACTGCCAGTGCACCAAAGGAAAGACGGGACTGCTGTGCCACTTGGACGACGCCTGTACCTCGAATCCCTGCCATGCCGATGCCATTTGCGACACGAGTCCGATCAACGGCTCCTACGCCTGCTCCTGTGCTCCAGGATACAAGGGCGTGGACTGCTCCGAGGACATCGACGAGTGCGATCAGGGATCCCCGTGCGAGCACAACGGCAAGTGCGTCAATACCCCGGGTAGCTATCGATGCAATTGCTCGCAAGGATTCACAGGACCGCGCTGCGAGACGAACATCAACGAGTGTGAGTCGCATCCCTGCCAGAACGAGGGCTCCTGCCTGGACGATCCCGGCACCTTCCGGTGCGTTTGCATGCCAGGATTCACGGGAACCCAGTGCGAGATCGACATCAATGAGTGCCAGTCGAATCCGTGCCTGAACGACGGCATCTGCCACGACAAGATCAACGGCTTCAAGTGCAGCTGTGCCCTGGGATTCACCGGGGCCAGGTGCCAGACCAACATCGACGACTGCCTCTCCCAGCCGTGCCGGAACCGAGGCATCTGCCACGACTCCATAGCCGGCTACAGCTGCGAGTGTCCGCCAGGGTACACCGGCTCCTCCTGCGAGATCAACATCAACGACTGTGACTCGAATCCGTGCCACAGGGGCAAGTGCATCGACGGCGACAATAGCTTCAAGTGCCTCTGCGATCCCGGATACACGGGCTACATCTGCCAGAAGCAGATCAACGAATGCGAGTCGAATCCCTGCCAGTTCGATGGCCACTGCCAGGACCGAGTGGGCAGCTACTTCTGCCAGTGCCAGCCCGGGACGAGCGGCAAGAACTGCGAGATCAACGTGAACGAATGCCACAGCAATCCCTGCAACAATGGAGCCACCTGCATCGATGGCATTAACTCGTACAGCTGCCAGTGCGTGCCCGGATTCACAGGCCAGCACTGCGAGAAGAACGTGGACGAGTGCATCAGCAGTCCGTGTGCCAACAACGGAGTCTGCATCGACCAGGTCAACGGATACAAGTGCGAGTGCCCGCGTGGCTTCTACGATGCCCACTGCCTCAGTGACGTGGACGAGTGCGCCTCAAATCCCTGCGTGAACGATGGACGGTGCGAGGATGGGATCAACGACTTCATCTGCCACTGTCCGCCCGGGTACACTGGCAAGCGCTGCGAGCAGGACATCGACGAGTGCAGCAGTAATCCCTGCCAGCACGGCGGCACCTGCTACGACAAACTGAACGCCTTTAGCTGCCAGTGCATGCCCGGCTTCACGGGCCACAAATGCGAGACGAACATCGACGATTGCGTCACGAATCCGTGCGGCAACGGAGGCACCTGCATCGACAAGGTCAACGGCTACAAGTGCGTCTGCAAGGTGCCCTTCACCGGACGCGACTGCGAGAGCAAGCTGGATCCGTGCGCCAGCAATCGGTGCAAGAACGACGCCAAGTGCACGCCGACTCCGAACTTCCTGGACTTCTCCTGCACCTGCAAGCTAGGATACACCGGCCGGTATTGCGACGAGGACATCGACGAGTGCTCGCTGAGCTCACCCTGCCGGAACGGAGCCAGCTGCCTGAACGTGCCGGGCTCCTACAGGTGCATCTGCACCAAGGGCTACGAGGGCAGGGAATGCGCCATCAACACCGACGACTGCGCCTCGTTCCCGTGCCAGAACGGAGGCACCTGCCTGGACGGGATCGGCGACTACAGCTGCCTGTGCGTGGACGGATTCGATGGCAAGCACTGCGAGACGGACATCAACGAGTGCCTGAGCCAGCCGTGCCAGAACGGAGCCACCTGCAGCCAGTACGTGAACAGCTACACCTGCACCTGTCCCTTGGGATTCAGCGGCATTAACTGCCAGACCAACGACGAGGACTGCACGGAGAGTTCCTGCCTGAACGGGGGATCCTGCATCGACGGCATCAACAGCTACAACTGCAGCTGCCTGGTGGGATTCTCGGGCGCCAACTGCCAGTACAAGCTGAACAAGTGCGACTCGAATCCCTGCCTGAACGGGGCTACCTGCCATGAGCAGCGAGACGAGTACACCTGCCACTGCCCCAGCGGCTTCACCGGTAAGCAGTGCTCCGACTACGTGGACTGGTGCAGCCAGTCGCCGTGCGAGAACGGAGCCACCTGTAGCCAGATCAAGCACCAGTTCAACTGCAAGTGTTCCGCGGGCTGGACGGGCAAGCTGTGCGATGTCCAGACCATATCCTGCCAGGATGCGGCCGACCGGAAGGGCCTCTCCCTCCGCCAGCTGTGCAACAACGGCACCTGCAAGGACCACGGCAACAGCCACGTCTGCTACTGCTCCCAGGGCTACGCGGGAAGTTACTGCCAGAAGGAGATCGACGAGTGCCAGTCGCAGCCTTGCCAAAACGGAGGAACCTGCCACGACCTGATCGGAGCCTACGAGTGCAGCTGCCGGCAGGGCTTCCAGGGCCAGAACTGCGAGCTCAACATCGACGACTGTGCCCCCAATCCCTGTCAGAACGGCGGCACCTGCCACGACCTCGTCAACAACTTCAGCTGCAGCTGTCCACCCGGCACGCTCGGCATCATCTGTGAGATCAACCAGGAGGACTGTGAACCGGGCGCTTGCCACAACAACGGCTCCTGCATCGACCGGGTCGGTGGCTTCGAGTGCATCTGCCCGCCGGGATTCGTCGGAGCCCGATGCGAGGGCGACATCAACGAGTGTCTCAGCAATCCCTGCTCCAACGCCGGCACCCTGGACTGCGTCCAGCTGGTCAACAACTACCACTGCAACTGCCGGCCCGGCCACATGGGTCGCCACTGCGAGCACAAGGTGGATTTCTGTGCCCAGAGCCCGTGCCAGAACGGCGGGAACTGCAATGTCCGGCAGAGCGGCCACCACTGCATCTGCAACAACGGCTTCTACGGCAAGAACTGTGAGCTGAGCGGCCAGGACTGCGACTCGAATCCCTGCCTGGTGGGTAACTGCGTCGTGGAGGATGAGGGCTTCGGCTACCGGTGCGAGTGCCCTCGGGGAACCGCCGGCGAGCACTGCGAGATCGACACGATGGACGACTGCCAGCCGAATCCCTGCCAGAAGGGAGCGGCCTGCGAGAACCGGCTGGGCGACTTCGAGTGCCTGTGCCCGGCCAAGTGGCATGGAAAGCGATGCGATGTCTACGATGCCAGCTATCCGGGCTGGGGCTCAGCCTCCGGTGGCTATATGGGTACCGGAATCACGGCCTCCAGCAAGGATCGCTATGCCGAGGACCTGAAGCAGCAGCGCGCCGTCTGCGTCGAGAAGGGCTGCACCGAGAAGCAGGGCAACGGATACTGTGACAAGGAGTGCAACAGCTACGCCTGCAACTTTGACGGAAACGACTGCTCGTTGGGCATCAATCCGTGGGCCAACTGCACCGCCCACGAGTGCTGGAATCTCTTCAAGAACGGACGCTGCGACGTAGACTGCAACAACGCGGCCTGCCACTACGATGGCCACGACTGCGAGAGCCAGCTGAAGAGCTGCAACAGCCTGTACGACGCCTACTGTCAGAAGCACTACGGAGACGGACTGTGCGACTACGGATGCAACAATGCCGAGTGCAGCTGGGATGGACTGGACTGCGAGAACAAGACCCAGTCGCCGGTCCTGGCCGAAGGCTCCATGTCGATTGTGATGCTGATGAACGTGGACCAGTTCCGCACCATCCAGGCCCAGTTTCTGAGGAACATGAGCCACATGCTGCGCACCACGGTGAAGTTGAAGAAGGACTCCATGGGCCAGGACATGATATTCAATTGGCGCGACACGGTTCGAGTGCCGGACATCGAGGATACGGACTTTGCCCGCAAGAACAAGATCATCTACACGCAGCAGGTCTACCAGACGGGCATACAGATCACCCTGGAGATCGATAACCGCAAGTGCACCGAGTGCTTCACCCACGCCGTGGAGGCGGCCGAGTTCCTGGCTGCTACGGCGGCCAAGCACCAGCTGATCAACGGCTTCCCCATCCACAGTGTCCGCGGCATCAAGAATCCCGGCGACGAGGAGCTCGGCGAGCCGTCGGCCAACGTCAAGTACGTGATCACGGGCATCATCCTGGTCATCATCGCTCTGGCCTTCTTCGGCATGGTCCTGAGCACCCAGAGGAAGCGCGCCCACGGCGTCACCTGGTTCCCGGAGGGATTCCGTGCCCCAGCCGCCGTCATGTCGCGTAGGCGGCGCGATCCCCATGGCCAGGAGATGCGGAACCTGAACAAGCAGGTCGGTCTGCAGGCCCAGGGTGTGGGTCAGTCGGGCGCCCACTGGTCGGACGATGAATCGGACATGCCTCTGCCCAAGCGCCAGCGCAGCGATCCCGTCTCCGTGGTCGGGCTGGGCAACAACGGAGGCTACGCCAGCGACCACACCATGGTGTCCGAGTACGAGGAGGCCGACCAAAGGGTCTGGTCGCAGGCTCACCTGGATGTGGCCGATGTCCGGGCGATTATGACGCCGCCGGCCCACCAGGACGGCAAGCACGACGTGGATGCTCGCGGTCCTTGCGGCCTAACACCCCTCATGATTGCCGCTGTACGTGGCGGCGGTCTGGACACTGGCGAGGACATCGAGAACAACGACGACAGCACCGCCCAGGTGATCTCCGATCTCCTCTCACAAGGCGCCGAACTGAACGCCACCATGGACAAGACCGGTGAGACTTCGCTCCATTTGGCGGCCCGGTTCGCTCGGGCAGACGCCGCCAAGCGCCTGCTGGACGCCGGAGCTGATGCCAACTGCCAGGACAACACCGGAAGGACTCCACTGCACGCCGCCGTGGCTGCCGATGCCATGGGCGTTTTCCAGATCCTACTCCGCAATCGAGCCACCAACCTGAACGCCAGAATGCACGACGGAACCACGCCTCTGATCCTCGCCGCCCGCCTGGCCATCGAGGGCATGGTCGAGGACCTCATCACCGCCGACGCAGACATCAATGCGGCGGACAACTCCGGAAAGACGGCGCTCCATTGGGCGGCGGCCGTCAACAATACGGAGGCGGTGAACATCCTGCTGATGCATCACGCCAATCGGGACGCCCAAGACGACAAGGACGAGACGCCGCTGTTCCTTGCGGCCCGCGAGGGATCGTACGAGGCGTGCAAGGCTCTGCTGGACAACTTTGCCAACCGCGAGATCACCGATCACATGGACCGCCTGCCCAGGGACGTGGCCAGCGAGCGGCTGCACCACGACATTGTCCGGCTGCTGGACGAGCATGTGCCGCGGTCGCCGCAAATGCTGAGCATGACGCCGCAGGCGATGATCGGATCGCCGCCGCCTGGCCAGCAACCGCAGCTCATCACCCAGCCGACTGTCATCACGGCCGGGGCTGGAAACGGGACCGGGAACAACAATGGGACGGCCAGCGGGAAGCAGAGCAACCAAACGGCCAAGCAGAAGGCCGCCAAGAAGGCCAAGCTCATCGAAGGCTCGTCGCCGGACAATGGCCTGGATGCCACCGGCAGTTTGCGGCGCAAGGCCAGTTCAAAAAAGACAAATGCCGCCTCAAAAAAGGCAGCTGCCGGCGGCGGCGCTGGAGCCCTGAATGGCCTCAATCCCCTCCAGCAACAGCAGCAGCAGCAACAGCAGCAGCAACAACAGCAACAGCAGCAGCAACAGCAGCAACAACAGCAGCAACAGCTAGCGGGAGCGGTACAGCTGGGCGTCCATTCGGGGTCCGGAATGCTGGACGGTTCGCCGCAAATCCATAGTCTGCCCAGTCCCTACGACACCACATCCATGTACTCCAATGCCATGGCGGCACCGCCCTCCAATGGCAACACGGGAGCCAAGCAGCCACCCAGCTACGAGGATTGCATAAAGGTAAGTCCTGGATTCTTTCGAAACTCTTTCAAAGAAACTAATTCAATATTTTTGTATTTCTTACAGAATGCTCAATCCATGCAGTCCCTGCCCGGCAACGGCCTGGACATGATCAAGCTGGACAACAACTATGGCTACTCCATGGGCTCGCCCTTTCAGCAGGAGCTGCTCAATGGCCAGGGACTGGGAGGGATGAACGGCAACGCCGCTGGCCAAAGAAACGGCGGCCCCGGAGTGGGTCTCTGCGGCTTAGGCGGCATGACGGGAACTGGAAATGGCAACAGCCACGAGCAGGGTCTCAGTCCGCCGTATTCCAATCAGTCGCCGCCGCACTCGGTCCAGAGCAGTCTGGCGTTATCGCCGCACGCCTATTTGGGTGAGTCTATTGATGTCCTTTGAAAGCTTTCCTCGAAACTAATTGGTTCTCCTTTATTTTTAGGCTCTCCCTCGCCGGCCAAGTCCCGGCCCAGCCTGCCCACCTCGCCCACCCACATCCAGGCCATGCGGCATGCCACCCAGCAGAAGCAGTTCGGTGGCAGCAGCCTCAACAGCCTGCTGGGCGGAAATGGCGGAGCAGGCGGCAATGTTGGAGGCGGAGGTGGCGGAGTCGGTGGCGTCGGTTCGCCTGTTAGCTTGGGCATCATCTCGCCGACGGGCAGCGACATGGGCATCATGCTCGCCCCGCCCCAATCCTCCAAAAGCAGTGCAATAATGCAGACGCTATCGCCCCAGCAACAGCAGCAGCAGCAGCAACAGCAACAGCAGCAGCAGCAACAACAGCAGCAACAGCAGCAGCAACTCGGAGGCCTGGAGTTCGGTTCAGCTGGTTTGGACTTGAATGGATTTTGTGGATCTCCGGGTAAGTTTCGAATTAAAGTCTAGAAATAAGGCGGTGACGGTTCTGTAAGGTATTTCATATCCAAAACCTTACTTCAAAGTGCTTTAAAATGTGTTTTTTAAAAAAAGAAAAAAAAGGAGAAACCAAAATTCAATTCTTCAAAATTATCGAAATAATCGAGACTCTACAATTCGGCCAATTATTCGACATTTAATCGATTAAAATCGATTTTAATTATCGATTAAATATAAACCATAAATCAATCAATCTCCATTTTCTATAAAATCTTTTCTAAAAAATAAGTTAACTTAGTTTTAAGTTTATTTTTTTTGGTGTTTGCTTTTTTTTTAACTAAAAAACAATGTGGAAATGGAAATGAGTAAGAGAAGACTTCAGAAGACGGTGCATGGATTGATATATTAAAAAAAGAAGATCAAGAAAAATCGGCGATCCAGAAGACTTGACAGGATGTCTTGGACTGAGAGTCCTGGCGAGAGACGATGAAGAAGATGATGACGATTCTTAGTGATTAAAAATCAAAAAGATAATTATTGTTACTAAATTGTAGAATTAAAAAAATGAAATAAACTAAAGATGAGCAAACCCCTAACCTTATATTTCTTTACCCTTTCCGCAGACTCATTTCACTCGGGTCAAATGAATCCGCCCTCGATACAAAGTTCAATGTCCGGCTCCTCGCCGTCGACCAACATGCTGTCGCCGTCGTCGCAGCACAACCAGCAGGCCTTCTATCAGTACCTAACGCCGCCCAGCCAGCATTCCGGCGGGCACACGCCCCAGCATCTCGTCCAGACGCTGGACAGCTACCCCACACCGTCGCCGGAGTCGCCCGGCCACTGGTCCTCCTCCTCGCCGCGATCCAATTCGGATTGGAGCGAAGGTGTCCAGTCGCCGGCAGCGAATAATCTCTACATATCCGGCGGCCATCAGGCCAACAAAGGATCCGAGGCCATTTATATTTGACCATAAAAAAAAATCAAAGTAGAAGCCACAAAGGAGGCGGCGGCGGCGGAGGACTGGCAAGGCAAAGGACACTGGAGAACAGGACTGGAGGATCCCAGAAATCCCAAGGATTGCGGCAGCGGTGGCAGGAACTCCTAGAGTCCCTACTTCTAAATGCTATAAATTAGTTCTTTATTCTCCCCCCCTCTCTTTTTTCATTTGTTTTTTAAGGCTTTTAAAAAAGAACTTTTTTTTTTTTTAATTTAAAATATTTACGCCACGCAATTCCAGCGTAGAAGTTAGACATTAACTTAAATTATTTGATATGCTTGTTGTACAATATTTGCCAGTCTTTTTTGGCTTAATTTTAATAAGATTATTTGTCGTAACGTCAACGTAGCTTCCAGTATATAAAAAAAAAAAAAACAAAACAAAAAAACGAAAAACAAGACATCTAAAATTAGCGCAAATTCCGATTGATTTCAAAAGACAAACATTTTTAATTTTAATTTTAAGCACAAAACGACAATTATTTTGCGTAGGCCTCTAAGTTAAAGCTTAAGTTTTTTTCGATTTATATATATAAATATTATATATAATCGCATAGTTCTGTAGATTTCGAAACTGAAGTGCTTATATAGAAAAACGTAAAAAAGAAAACATTAAACAAAATTGTTAGAAACGTACTGCATCAAACCCATTTTTTTTTATACAGTTTTTTTTTCTATTATTATAACTATTATTATTGTACGACTATTATGTATTATTACATATTGACTAAGCTAAACTGTAAAAAGATTCTCATAACTGTTTGATTTAAGTTCACAAACAAACACACACACGAAAATTGTACGAAATTCTCCCACGAAAACGTATAATTTTATGAAAAATAATAATAATAGTAATAAAAGAAAGGGTTAAAAAAGAATTAAGAGATAAAGAACATGAATGAAAAGACAGTAACCAGCCAAGTTTTCTATATATATAAGAAAATCCCCCTTTACCCCCTAAAAATCCCCCTATTTTAGCTCATAAGTCCAATGATAGGAGATATTTTCAAAAAATATTACAAAACGAAGAATCAATTGCGATTGCAACGATTTTTCGATGTTCGATGTGCTCTAATTTTTAATTAATTCGAATTGTAATGCTTTCTCGTCTATACATATTTTGTGTGTAAGTTTTTAATGTGTAAATTGTAAAATTATTTGTTTTCCTAACTTAAAACAATGGCAAGACAGCATAACTGAAATGCAAACTTTTTTGACATAAATAATAAATATTAAATAATTATTTTAAAAACAAAATCTAGAGTGTTTCATTCTAAATTGGATTGTGTTAAAGTTGGAAGATCAACTTTATCGTAAAGAATAGCTTTAAATATTGGGGATATTTCGGTTTCTAAGACTTATGGTATTGCTTTTATATTTTAAATTGAAATTGTATTAAAATTTGTATGTTTAATGTATTATTTTATGTCTAACTAAATAATTTTATGTCTAACTAAATAATTTGATTAATTTTCTAGTATTCTTAGTAGAATTTGCTTTTTTTAAATACATTTTATGGATTATATTCCTTGATTTAACCTTCAACATTTGGAACCCCCAAAAGAAAAACATGGCTTTGCATTTTGCCTCAAATATAACATTTTTATTTAAATTATTTTAATAATTATTAAAAACAAGTCTATTTCAAAGAATTACTAACTGATTAGCTTTAAATTTAGTGGAAAATTATGGAAATTTATCGAAATTCCTTCGATTTGTAAACGATAAAAAGGTAGTAGCTTTCAAAGAAATCGAAAGTAAATCGGGATATCAATATTTGGATAATTTCCAACTTTTGGAATTAGCTTCTTTATACATTTAGCTAAATAACAAAGACTATATCTTCGACCTTTGACTTTTAACCCTAGACCCCCTTTGCAAAAAAAAAAAACACTTTCATTTCTATCCATCGTCCAGTTGTAGAAATTTAATTACATTTACTTGAATTAATGATAAGCGTAATTAGTTTGTTGCCACTCCTTTCTAGAACGCCTTAGTGTAACGCCCACGTCCATTGTAACATTGTAACGCCTACGTCTGTCATTGTCCACACACACTTTTTTCCATGGGGAATTCTTCTGTTTCTTCTTCTGTTGCTTGTTGTGTTCTGTATTTTGTTTTTTTTTCAGTGTTTTGTCTATTTTGCCTGCATGTTCTTTTTGAGTCTCGATGACATTTGTGTGCTTTTTTGAATTTGTTTGTTTCGACGATTAGATTTGCTTTTTGGTCTCCGCTTCGGGATGGGATGTTAGTTCCGTTGTATGGGGATTGTCCTTTTCCGTGTTTGGGTCATCGTCAGGGCTGGGGTCCTTGTTGTTCTTGGCGCCCCCCGGAACAAACGGACATACGCCGCCCTTGCACTCGAACGGGAATTCGGGGGCCTTTTTGATAACATTTCCTTCGGCGTCCTTCTTCTCCCAGGGATTCCAGTATCTCAGTAGAATGGGTTGAACAAATTTATGCCAAATATACAACAATAATGGAATGATAAAACACGGTACACACACCATTTTTTTTTTTAAATTTTTTTTTGGGGGGTTTTTTTTGGTTGATTTTTAGACGATGACGAGCCTAGGAAATTCCGAAATATACTGAGCTATAGTGGAGTTGGGCCGCTTTATATAGGGACTCACCTTGACAGGTGGAATGAATGTTTTTCCAATGGGGACTTTGTTTTCTTCGTTTGTGCCTTAATTAATATTTTGGAGCAGTTTTCGATAACAAAACTTTGTCAGCTGTTTGGCTGTGTGGTTCCAATAACGATAACTAGTTCCTCTACTATCGATAACAGTACAGTGAATACTAGTTCAGGTTAACAGAGAAGTGTTGAGCTATAATAATTCATTTCCCTTTTATATTTATTTACCAACAAATAAACGAAACAAGTATATCTATTTTTTAGATTTTTTTATTAACTTTTTCTATTATTAACCCATCAGTGGGCAGCGGTATGGTAATCCTCCTCGACAACAGTATTCCCTGCCCGCCTGAAGATTCGTATTAACCCACTGGTTGTGGCAGTTTTTGATGAACAAATAGGCCCGCTCCTTGTGGCAATCGTGGCCCAAAGCGGAGCAGACTATATTGGCAGAATTTGGCAGGTGTTGGACGATCTAGAAATGGGTAAGTGAAGAATTTAATATACTTTTCATATATATTAAGTAATTTAGATATAAAATATAGCTATTTTCGAAAGGAAACTAATCAAAAAGAATATAAAAAGTCCATATTTCCTACTGCAAGGACTACAAGCTACCTCTCTTAAAGCAAATAACGTTTCTAAATATCTAAAATATCGAAATAATCGATAAAAAGCTTAACAACTAGTTAACAGTACAGTACTCACCGCTTCTAAGCACTTGGTCTGGCACTGTTTCTGCCCAATGGCATTGCAGGGAAACATCCTGTCCAGTTCCTGGTGAATCAAAGGAGCGGTGGGCAGGCCATTTTTAATCTGTGAGGACAGGAAGACGCCACAGGTGCAGGGAACAGGATGATTATCCTGCGGCGGGGATATCACAGATCCCGGAGTCGGTGGAGAAGGAATCGTATTGCTCAGGCTACTCGAAGGCGTGGTGGTGGTGCTCATTGGCTGTGTGCTGGAAGATTCATTGGAGGATTCGTCATTGGGTGGAGCTCCCACCTCCTCAGACTCTTCGGTCTTAGTCGATCCTGTTACAGGAGTTGTAGTAAAAATTTCAGTGCTATTTCCATTTGTTCCCGTCCATTCTGAGCTGTTCTCCAGGACACTTTTCGGAGTGGTTACAATCACAAATTCCACAGGAGCAGGCCAACTTTCTTCGGTGGTGCTGGTGGTTGTGGAGGTGCTGGAGGATGTGCTGGTACTAGAGGATGTCGTGGATGTAGAACTTTCCTTGGGTCCTTTGGTTTTCACTCGCTTATCCTTAATGAAGTTGGTCTTTCCATAGAGGGGTTTCTTATAGGCGATCTTCGAGGCCTCCAAATGCAGGGCCAGAAGTATTACAAGGAACAGGAAGAAGCTTTTTAAGGTGGCTGTTAGAGTTTGATAAAAAATAAATTATAAATAGAATTACAAATTTCAGTTCATATATTTAATTCTAGGTTTAAAACTTTGTCTAAAAACTATTTTACAAATAACATTTTATGATATTTCCTATAATTCTTGATTCACAAACAGTCTTTCTCATATAAAAAATATAATATCCTCTTCCATAGCTCACCCATCTTGTGATATCTCAGATAAACTAATTACTTTCGCTCTTTGGCTCAAGCATTTTATAATTAATTTTCACTGGGCTTGCAGTTTTTTAACTCTTTTCGACTTCTTAATTCAAGTTCAAGTTGTGAGAACCGACAAACTCGGTCAGGGTTCTTAGCGATTAAGCAGAAATTTCTATACAAGCTTATTTTGCAATTCATTCATTTTACAATATAACAAAAGTTAAGTTTTTATCGCTTTACTTCCGACCTTTTAACATTTTACAATTTTATTTAATTACTTAAAACAACAATGGAGAAAAAAATAGAGACACTTGGCAGCCTTGCTATTTCTTTAGTTTAAAACTAACTTTCTTCAATCATCCGTGGAATTCTCAATAATCACTTGCATTAACTTGTTTCTTAGTCTTTTGCGCTGGTTCAGGTTCGGGATGGACTGCATCTCGGCCTTGATCACTTCGCCGAAGGCGTCCACGTCGGCGGAATATTTCTGCCGTTGGGCCAGCCTTTGGAGGGCATCTTTGGCGATATTCAAGATGGGTTCGTAGGCGTTTCGTCCTCCCGCTGTTGACACAGGATTCGATTGTTGTTCCGGCTCAAAGCTGATGTGGCTCACTTCATCGTCCTCGGAACTCTCCTCCGTCAAGGGAAGGACCTAAAGAGGTAAGTGATTTATTTATGGGTTTGTTTAATTTGGATTAAGGTAAAGTAGAAGTTGAGGAGCATTATTATATAGTAAAAGGATTGACTGGTACAAAATCTAAACTTCAAACACATATTTTCGAAAAGACAGAACAATGACACAAAAAGGTCAATTCGTGGACCTTGAAAAGTACTTTAAAATATATTCAAAATGTTGATTTTTAAATTGATTTCGCTAGTTCGTGGTCTCTACTTGGTTAATAGACTTCACTGTAAGCTTTAGTAGCCTCAGAGGCTTCACTGTAGACCTTTACAGAAACCTCCTCAAAAAATCCATTTTCATCACAAAACAAAAAGAATGGAATACAAATTATTGAAAATTCCTATCAAAAACCGCATAAATTAAATCCTTCTCAAGCTTGGCAAGCTCTACTGTACTCCAATGCTCTTATATAACCCTCCTACCAACCGCATTATTCTCCTTGGTGCCCAAAATCGTGTCCAATGCCTCCAGGTGCTCGTCCGTCTTGAATTTCTTGGCGCTGCTGACACAGCCTGCCGCAGGATGTCCGCCGCCCTCGTCCACCCGCATCCGGATGCCGCGTATGTGCGGTCGCAGGAACTCCATGTGCTCATACCAATAGGGAAGCGGCTGCCTCAGATCCTTGGCATTGCGGCGATTCAGGGCCAGAAAGTGACTCCTCAGGGCGCCGTATTTGATCTTAATGTCTTCGACCGTTAGGTGGGGGCACTTGGGCCGCAGGGCCGTTAGGATCCTTTGCAAGGACTCGCTTCGCACCCGCTTGTCCTGGTAGAAGATGTGCTCCGGGTCGTACAAGTTCGGTTGCTGTTTCAGCAAATCCAGGAAGAGTTTCACGTGCTCCGGCTTCCAATCGATCTTCTGGGCATTGAAAAAGACACATATAGTCTCCTTATTTTATATAATTTAACAATTACCTTGTGGAAAGTCGACATATCCGTTTATTTATGGTTTAAAGCTTTAGGAATTTTGTTTTGTTTACATTTTAACTTGTCCTACAGCGTTTACAGAGAGCTGTTAACGCTAACGTTAACAGAGAGCTGTTAACGCTAACGTTAACAGAGTTATCGATAGATTTATCGACTTACATTTTAATGGAAAATATGAATTAAAAAAGCATGCCATTATTTTATACTCATCTTTTTTATACGCATCATATTTGAGTATTTTTATAGAAAATAATTAAGCATGCATTTATTAAAATTAAAGTGTATGTTAAATTAAAAGCGCCACCACAGCGCGCCCAACAGCACCGCCGGTGCGGAGCCGGCTGGTGTGGTGAGAACAGCAGCGACGCCAGTGCGTGTGGTGATAAGCGAATGCCGAAGCAAAACACAAACAACAAGTTGTATAAATGTGAAAATACATTGAAAATTGCTCTGAATTTTTGCTGATAATTGAGCCCGATAAACTCCCCAATGGCCGATAAGCGTCGGCTAAGAACATCGTAAACTCGCCGGCAATTAAACACCACCGATAAGATCAAGCCCCGAAATCGGAGCCTCCACATCACAACAGCACATTTTTTTCGTCAATTTCGGAGGACAAGGAGAGAGAAAACGGATAAATAATGCCAGAATTTGTGCCAGCACGTGGATTCAATGAGATGGAGAAGCTTCTGAAGCAGTACGAGAACCAAAGGGATCCCATTTACATATATTTCTTTGGCGAGAAGGACAAGCAGGGAAAATCCTGGTGTCCCGACTGCGTGGATGGTGAGTCTGCCGCAAAGTCCCGTTAGGGGAGGGGCTTGCACATCTTTTCAGGACAGTCGGGGTCAAAGAAATAGTTGCAAGTCAAATAAATTATTATTTGCTCTTAAAATGATATACAAAAATGTTTTGAAAGGCTTTTTTTTTTTCAAAAACTTAAATTTCAAAACATTTACATATTTATAAGCTTTTCTGTATTTGAAAACCTAATCCAAAACCCTATTTTTTAGCCGAGGAGACCATCATGACCGCCTGCCGTGTGAATGCCGTTGAGCAATCCCTGATCCTTGTGGTGGATGTGGGCAATCGGGATGTGTGGATGGACGAGAAGGAGAACAACTTCCGGAACCCACCTTACAACGTGTTAGGCATTCCGTCCTTGCAGCACTGGAAGGGCGTGGAACGCCTCGATGGCGTTCAGTTGACCAAAAAGACGCTCCTTGAGCTCTTCTTCGAGGCCACCGATCCGCAAAACAAAGACTAAAACTTCCACCGAAATAAACGCCGCTTTGAGTGAAACTCAAATGCAGTCAGTTGCCGAAAACACTCATCTTTTGCGAGGGGGAGTTCAAGAAATTTTAGCAGAAAGGATCGACAAAATCCTAATGTATGTAACTTTTTTATTTACACTTTATTTTGGTTCTTTTATTACAAGACGGAAGTTTTAAGCAGAATATATTTCTATTACCAATGAGTAAGGAGTCTTTAGAAATATTATCTTAAAATCTTCCAAAAACTATACCTTCTATAATTATATTCCTATTTCAAAAAGTTGGAATATTCTTATAGGTATTTACTACATTAGTTTATCTTTTTATTATGCATTTCTTTCAAAATTTAAACTATGTTTTCCTGTAAACACAGTTGTTTTCTTTGTTTTCTAATATTAAAACTTGAAGATATTGTATAGAACAACAATTTTGAATTGTGAAAAGAAGATATTTGAAAAATATTTGCTATATAACTTAAAAAACTCTTTTTAAATATATAGATGTGATAATTCTGTTTAAAAAACTCAATATTTTGAATAAGGGAATGTCAAAAAACAAATGTTTTAAAGTATTTGTTTTGAAAACTATTAGAAAAAGGTGTTTTTTAAAGCCCTATTGTATTGGAACTGTCTTCGAAAAATGTATTCAATACGAAAGTAAATATTTCAATAGTTTTGGATGACTATTTTGAAAGAAATGTTTTCCAAACTGAAATAAATTAGGTATTTGCATGATACAGGATAAAAATAAGGCTATATAGGTATTCTACAAAACACTAGGTCTCTTATGCTCCTTGTTGAGCTATATTTTAGTTTTAGAAACTGATATAGAGTGAAACTCTCGATTTAGAGTTTAAACTCTTTTGTAACTGAGTGAAAGGTGCGAGGAAAACTCTCCAGGAAATGCCGGGTTGAGTTTTCACTCGAAGGGTTTTATCCTGCGCTCCACTCAAGGGAATTTTAGATGGAATGGGGGCTTTTTTTGAAGGTGGCTTTGAGCGCCGGAGCCGAGGGGCTTCGGCCGGCGTCGGGCGTTACGGTATCATCGGCATTTTGGCCGATTTACCGTTTTGGTTTTTCGTATTCGATTATTTGCACGCATGACGTCGAGCAGGACTAACGGTAAACGGAAAGCTTGCGGGACTAACGGGCGCTCGTACGGTCTAACGGTAAACACGCGCGTTATCGCCATCTCGCTCGCACGCCAGAAGCCGCGTCTTTATTATAAATGAAATAAATCTTTTTTTTGCCAGTGTTTCAATTAAAAAACAAATCATGAAAGAATAAAACTACAAAATAAATTTCAAAAGTGGGTTTCAAAAATAATAATATTCATTAAAACAACGCACACACGCTTCAAGAGTTCAAAAAAATATATAGAGGAGAGAGCCTTTTGGAAAAAGAACCCTGTTGCTTCAAAAAGAAATATGCAGACTGTTGCTTAGCCGGCATATTGTTTTCATTATTTTTTTTATTGATCAAACCTTAATAAAGAAATAAAGTTTCTGAAAAAAATAAAGATAGAAATAGTGGTCAGAGAGAGAAAGAAGATGCCAAAGCGCGATCCACTTGGCAGAAGAGTGCTAATAAGAATGCGAAGAACAAGTCGAAGCGAATGGGTAAATGAAAAAGTAAAACACAAATAAATTAAATTAAATTGACATTCGTTGATCGGATTGAAAAAAACGATCGAGAAAAATAGACGAAAGAGATGGGTTTATTAAGAGAAATAAGAAATATATTTATGAAGGTTATCCAGATGTTAATATTTCATCGGAAATTGGGTCTAAAATGTTTTCGACTGTCGTGGATGAATAATAATTATTTATCGAGTTTATTCGATTCAAAATGAATCATTGGCGAAGATATAGTTTGGAAATATTCAAATTTATGTCTTTTCGAATTTTGAAAAGTAGTTTCTTGAAAGAAACTAATAATTGAAACAATAAATACTCAAACCATGACATTAAAACTTAATTTCTGATTTCGAAATCATAAATAGAATAATATGTATGGTTTTCAAGACTACATTTTTGACCCTGGCAGAAAGTTTTTGAAAATTTAATGAGCAGTCAAAAAGCATTGGAAATTTTTATTAAACGAAAATCAAATTTGTATTTTTATGTGTTATTTTTGCTTTGGGTTGCAAGTAGTTGTTTTTGTCCTTATTATTGTGTCAATTAAAAACCCAAAAAATTCTTAATGAGGCACGTAACAAGCCAGACAGCTGATCCCCTTGATGGGACGCCCCCTCTTTCGGTTTTTCTTTGGCCAAAATCAGCGAAATGTCATTAAAGTCAGATCGTAAAAATCTGAAAGCAAAAATTGCACATAAATTAACGATATGGAAAAAATAAAAAAGAAGAAATTATATAGAATATATATAGACAGTGAGTATATGGATTCCGGTATAGATCGATGGATTAGGCGCGTATCTAAATCTCTTAACACCATAATTCTTATTTATTTTTGTTTTTGCTTTCCATGCACCTGCGAATATTCGGCGACAGATTTTTAATTCCCATTCGAAAAGCATAATTTATTTATAGAGAGAGAAATGCTTCGATCCTCTCAGCTTTTTATACATTATTTATTATTATGTGTTTTTTTTTTTGTTGTTTTTATATTTAATTGACGCATTTAGTCTATAACAACGTGTAGCGCATATATCATCGATATGTGAAATTATATCTATAATGATATAGCTGATATATATCTACAGATGTGTGCACATTTTTTATATCTGCTGATATATGCCCGGGTCAGAGCTACGCATATATAGCTATCGAATCGTTATACGCAAATCGAAATCAAAAATACAAAATAATAAAATAATATGATGTATACGTAAAAATCCAATCAAATGTCACACCGAATTAAATCTGAAGAGGATGAAGGTGGAACTAAAAGTCTGAGTGTGGCAAAAGAATTCAAAAATACAAAGATCCGAATATATATAGGAACAAAAATATATAAAATAGGCATTGGGGAAATATTATTCGATATTTTCAAAAGAATTTACAAATCGAACATTTATCAGAAATACATTTTAAAATTCTTTTCAATGCATATATTTTTGTTTTGTATAATAAATTATTTATAAAGATTATATTAATACGTTCGGGCGTTCAGAATTATACCAGATTCTACTGGTAAAATATTATTCTACTATAAAAAACAATAAAAAGAAGCCAGATTAATTTATTGGCACTTAATCTATTAAAATTATATTAAAAAAAAAAATTTGTGGAGAACTTTGAAACTGTTTTATGGTTTTTAAAGTAATCGTAAATTTTTATTAAGGTGTCACATGTGTAATTAAACAATAAAAACTGATAATACAATAAAGTCATAATTTATAAATATATAAATTTATAAAACAAAGCTATATACCTTGTCTTTTTATTAGATTTATAATCAACGGTTTTAAGGTTAAGGTAGTTTAAGGTTTTTCTATGAAACTATCGATAGTATTGAATGTATCGGAATTATCGATACCATGAATAGATCCATCGATTCCTTCATCATTTCCATGGCTTAAAAAACAGTTTTTTGATAAGAATTGGAATCATAAATAAAATTTTTTTAGTTCAAACTCCAATTAAATAACTGACCTTCGCATTGCAGAGTTTCCTAACATCACAAGTTGAAATAGAAAATAATTGCTTATAGAAAACCTTATCAAAATGCTCCAATTTGTTAATGGGCCATGTGGTCAGCGCCTTGGGCATTAAAACTGACCGATTTCTGAATGCGATTGCGATAAATTAACATGCCAAGATGTGGGGATGTGGGGAAGTGTGACGGGGCGATAGTGTGGGTGGTGGTGGGTGGCAATGGGAGGGTAATTCTTATCACAATATGCAGAAGTTCCAACTGATAGGGTGCTGGGGCAAACAAAAACCGAAAAACAAAACAAAAAAACAGAAAAACTAAGCGAACAAGACGAAAGTCAAACAAACAGCGAAAAATAACAAAAATGTTGCTAATGACGACACTAAACAGGGACGGGCGTTGAAAGGGCGTTGCAAGGGGGCCTACGAGGGGGGGATACTATCGCGCACTATTTGAAAATCGTTAACAACGTCAATGGCAACAAATATGCAACACAGTTTCCCCAAAAAAATAAAAAAAAACACTTGCAAAAAAATCAATAGTATTATCATTCATTTTCCTCTACCTTTAATATTGTCTTAATTCTTATTTTAATTTAATCTTTATTTATTATTTATTTAGCCTCGTAAATACTGTAAGTCTTGTTTAAAAACTTTAATGCCTTAATTTATTTGCTTTATCATTTTATTACATTTCACTTAATGCCACTTAATATCTGTTCGATCGTTGGGCCCCAGGCTTGTGTTTAGACAAATGATAAGATAGGAGACATATTTATTTAATTTATATCACTAGAGAGGGGGATATTAGTTCTGAAATAGAGTAGATTATTATTTAAATTTTTATAAAATATTTAGATGGATTTTTAGAATATTTATTATATAAACAAGTTGCTTAAATTCCTGAAAACTTTATACTTCTATGTATTCTACATTTTTAATATTCTTTTACTAACATTTATGCTTTCTATAATCTATTCTTTATACAATTTTTCCCATAAACGTGCCATTTTTTGGGCCTATTTTGGTTTAGTTTTTTTTTTAAGGGGGGGTCTCCACACCTCTCTATGAGAATCCCTCCCCCAGCCGCGTCGCTGTCGGCTTTGTTGACGTTGGCCTGACACTTTCCGATTCCGACTATATCCGACATACGACTTTCCGACTTTCCGATTTCCCCTTCCGAGGCATCAACGTTCCGAGGTTTTGATGTCCGAGGTTCCCCCCCTATATATTTTTTTCCAAAAGGGGGGGGTGCTGCTGCTGGTTGGGCTGCCGATGTCTGTGGGAATCTCGGGCTTGGGATTCAGTCGGTGACCGCAGCCGGTTCGGTTCTGTTCAATTTTTTTCGAGGGTCGGCGTTTTGTTTTGGGGTTTGGGCTCGGGACGGCGGCGTCCTACCCCCGCGATTTCTGATCGGAATCGAATTCCAATTGGCATTGGTTTCGATTTCAAATTCGATTTCGCAGTTAACTGTTTATTTACTGCCGGCACTCGTTCGGTTTTAATTGCAATTATAATAAGTAATAAACAAATGGCAATAGTAATAAACAATAAACAATAAACAATAAACAATAAACTCTAAACAATAACCATAATAATAATAATAATAACAGCGATTGCGACAACAGAGGCAGCAATAAACAAATTTATTTTCTCATTCCCAAGATCGTTGCACTGAAAGAAAGATATAGTGTGTATTGAAGAGGTTTTATTTTGATTGAAATGTATTTTTTAGATACCTTAGAACAAGGAGTATTCATCAAAACTCTTTAAGTTCGAGTTCAGTTTCATAAAATATTCATATTTTTAGATAAAAATGTAAGAAGATAAACTTGGTTTTCCTAAAGAACTTTAATAAAATTCGATACTATTTCCCTCAGTGCACAATAACGATAGAGACAGGGCTAGAATAATTAGAACGAGACGGACGAGTGCAATAAAATCAAATAAGAAAGAAGCTCGTGATTGTGATCATCATTGAACATCCACGAATAATGACAATCAAGATCGAAAAGCGATGGCAATCGGGGGAAAAGCGTCCGCCCTGCCCTGCTAAATGATTTCGTCTATATAATATATATATAATGTAGATTTAGGTGCGGCATGTGACTCTTTTTCAGATCAATTTGCCAGAACCAGAAAAATGAAACTTTGCGATCTGTAAGATATATCTTATCATTCGTGTTCATCTTTTGATAATGTTATCTGGAAACAAGGTTCCCATAACGATCATTAGATGGCCTTTTATCTACTCTATTGGAGGCTGATAAGCATTGGAAAAAGTCTGAGAAAACACTATTTCTATAACTATTAAAACTGTTTTTTAAATAATTAGTTTCCCTTCTAAGTAGACCACTTAAATCAGGTAGTTCCCCTCTCAAGTTAATCAATCAATTATTGCCATTTGTTTGCGTAGATAGTTAGGGCTACTTGATTGATCAATATTTGTTCAATGAACTTGATTGAATGTCAATATTTTGACTGCACACACACGTTGTTCATTCTTCATTGATCAAAAGATTTCAAAAAGATGTTTTCAATGATTTTTCGATGACTGACCAATTGATCTTTTCTGATTGCTGATCTCTTGATTTGTTTGTTATTTTATTTTGGATTCAATGGGTGATTTTTAGCTTATTTTTTTTAGGTATTACTATTTGATCTAATTCTAATTTGAAATACTTATTTTTTCTAATTCCAAAATTGAGACTCAAAATTCATATTTTTAGTTTTCTAGATTTTCCACTTAATTTCCTGCAATCTCTTCTATGCACACATATTTGATGATATTTTTATATATATGTATGTATTCGTTATATGTTCGCTATATGCTTTTTTTTCCATTTCCATTTCCATTCCATTCCCATTTTCATTTTTCAATTTTATTATGAGTTTTTTGCGTGTGCGATTAAAATCGCGGTGGTCGGACGGACGGTTGGTCGGTTGGTCGGTTGGTCGGTGGGTCGGTCGCGTTCTGTCGCTATCTATATAGCCCTGTCCCGCTCTAAAATCGTGCTCGCATTATTTTCTATTTCCAATTCAGTTCCCATCAGAGAGAAGGAGGCTGTTCCGTACACATTTCATATAATTTTTCATTTCAGTTTCAGTTCAGTTTCGGTTTCAGTTGATTTTGGCGCGTTGTGCTTGAGCGATCATTTGGGCAGTTCGGGAAAACCGTCGGCGAAACGCCATCGAAACGCTACCAAAACGCGTCGAAGGTTTACAAACAAATAATAGAACAATAACCCTAAAAAAAAGGAGCCAAGCGGTAAAAAAAATATAGTTTTGACACAAAAAAAAAACCTAGAAAAAGTCTAAAAAACTGATAAGCTCTATCTCCTTCTCCGCTCTTTATCTGTGCAAGCGTGTGTGTGTGTTTTAAATATATACATATATATATACTTATATACTAAAACATACACCTATATACCTATAATAATTACCCAATAATATACATAATTTTTTTATAATTATTTACAGTAAACTTTTAATATAAAAGCTGCTTAAAATTTTAGCTTGATTGAAAATTTTTCGTGAGTGCTTCAAACAAACAAAAAATAACAGAAAAAAACAGTAGAAAAAGACAAATATTTCTTGGTCTTATATATATTTTTTTTACATTTTTTTTTGCTGTGAATTGTTAATCAGAAATCGGGAATTTCTGCGATAACTCGACGGAAGCTGATAAACAAATAATAAAAAAAAAACGTCACCGAAGCCGGAGAGCAAGAAGAAGCATTACGGCCAGGCCAGAGCGAAGAGGAAGAAAATATCTCCAATTTTGAGTTTCATCTCAAGGAATATATATATATATATATATCGAGTATATATATATATATGTTTTTAAACTAGGAGGTTTGAGGTGAGTTTTTGAGTGTAAAATGTAAGTTTTTGGAGAGCGACGTCTGCGCAGTTTTTGCGTTTGGAAATCGCCTGGCCAGAGGGGGCGTTTGGGCCAGGAGGGGCGTGGGCAGTGGGCTGTTAACTGGCAAAAGAGCAAAAAGGCGGAAAAGGCGGAAAAGAGACGAAACAACAACAAATGCACACCGCAGAAGAAGACAAAGCTGCAAAACCAACAGCAGCAGCACCATTACCAGTGCCAGGAAAATCATACAACAAACAAAAACACACAAAATATTTATACAAATAACAACAAAAATTGAGTTAAAAAAAATAGAAAAAAAACAAACACAACAAAACAGCAACAAAACAAGAATAAACGCGGAAAATCCAAAA
Source organism: Drosophila ercepeae (assembly GCA_018150545.1). NCBI lineage: Eukaryota > Metazoa > Arthropoda > Insecta > Diptera > Drosophilidae > Drosophila > Drosophila ercepeae. Next base: position 7,630,659 of record JAECWL010000197.1, read on the forward strand.
AATCCAGTTGACAGTTTCCGCAGCGGCCGCAGCAGAAGCAGAAGCAGAAGCAGGCATGCTGGAAAAGCCTCCGGAAAAGCCTAAATTATGAATAACAAAAAAGCAATATAAATAAATAGGAAAAACGAAAAGCAATAATCCCAAGCAATATTTACAAATAAATCTATTTTTTTTACACCAATTTTTTTTCTTGTGCCAAATAAAAAAAAAGAAAGAAGTCTTACCAAAATAAAGTGTTTTGTGAAAAATTCGGAAAAAATTCAAAGCCAAATAATATAATCAAAATAAATACAAATATTTACAAAGCAAAATAAAGTGTTGAATTAAATACAAAAACCACAACCAAAACCAAAACATAAACATAAACAAAACCAAATAAATATAAAATAAAGTATTTAAACTCAGTGTGTTATTTTTTTTAAACATTTTTATACTTTTTGTTTTCCTTAAACGAAAACAAACAACAAACGAGAAATTTATTCGCAAGCGGCAAGCGGCGTTTTTTGCACAGAGAGAAAAAAAGCTGAGCTCGAACCAGGAGGAGACAAAAGGTAAGTGACCTTCTCTTCAACCATGAACTACCCCACACCCTCTCCCTTCATAAAAACAACAACAAACTCCCAAAAAAAAGTAAAACCTGAAGCAATTAAAAATTCTCATCTCAGCGAGCCCGAAAAAAAGGGAAATGTTTCGGCACAAAATTTCTATTGCCTGCTTTAAGGCTTTTAAAGGGGTACACCGTTTCCAGCGGGGTAGCAAAAATCGCAAAAGGGGGGTCCTTCCTAAACAAAAAGAAGGCCAGAGGCTGGTCACTGTCGGCAAACATTTTCCTTGTTGTTTTTTTTTTGTGTTTTTTGCTGCCTTGTTTTTATTGAATTTTATTTTTCGCTCGAGAAAGGCGCCTGCGTTGAGGGAGAACCCCACAGAGAGAGAGAGAGAGAGTGAAAGGTCCATTACTCAACATTGAGTAAGTTTGTTTTCCTCCAGAGAATTCGCAGTCTCAGGATGTTGCAGGATTTTCCAAAAAATTAAAACACAAAACACGCACATGGCCTCTCAAAGGACATTAAAGCATCCACTGAAGGGAGCATGGTTCTCCGAGAGAAAGTCTTACACAGAGTGAGAGAGTGAAATGATATTTGAGAGAAAAGTCCTGGAGAAAGTCAAATCTAGAACTCAATTTTAAACTCAACTTAGAGTGGCTTTGATTTAGAAGGAAAGGTCGGATATTTTTATTAATAAAAAATAATTTAAAAATCATTAAAATCTAAAAAATATTTAGAAAAAAACTGGATTAAAGCTTACTTCGAAAAGTTATGTTTTTGTTTTTAAATTATTTTTTAGAATGAGTTTAGTTTTGAGTTGACTTTCAAGCCTGAGTTTGAGAGTCCCTTTGGAGTGACTTTCCCTTTGGGGGAGGCTGCTTCTCCGAGTGAGTTTTCTTTTGCTAAATTTTGAGCTGGTTTTGTGCAGACTTTGGGTTCATGGCCCAAAACACAGACACAGAGACACGACACGTAACCAAAAAGAGGCAGACTTTTTTAGCCATCGACTCCTGCCGCATCGCATTTGTATCTGCAGGTTCCCCAAAAAAAAAAAGGACCTCACACCCCCCCACTTTCTGTTACTTAACTAAGGCAAGGCTCTGGCATCGTTTTTTCCATTTTCCTTGATTTTTCTTGGTTCGGTTTTGGCTACTTTTTTTTGGCTTTATGTTTTCGTTGTTGTCTTCTCTACGGTGCTACATCCTTTTCGCCTTTTTGCCCATTCTTTTCGGCCTTCTTTGTTGCGTCTTTTTCGGTGCTACTTCCGGTACTGAAGCAACAACAAATTGGCGCCATTAGTGAAATTGTAATCAAGGCATTAGCATATATATTTTTTCTCTTTTCTTCCGTTTACTTTTTCTGGAATATTTTCTATACACACATGGGTGTGTGTGATGGTGTGTGTGTTGTTTATCCAAGCCGGAAGTATCCTTTCAAGGATATTTGTTCTGCCGAAGAAAGATGGAAACGAGATGGATTCTTTAGACCAATTTCACATTGGCAAGGTCATTCACTTGATGGTCGAAAATTTGTTGGCCATTTTTTACCTGAAACCCATCAACCATCCCATCCCAAGTACCGGGTATTTATAGTCAACTATTTAATATCTTATCTATATTATATATTAATATTAATTGTAAATTTATGAGCACTTTACAAGCGATTTAAAAACCTATTCCGTATAGTTTTTATTAACAATTTGCACTTTAATGGTTGTTCAACAATTACGTATACTTGATTTATTGGATGTTTGCTTATTTAGGGTTTTAAATTATTCAAAAAGGAAACTAAATATTCAATTTAAAAGATTTTGAAAAGGAAAAGAATGTGTCCGCCCTAAAAGGGTATCCAATTTTTCCCCAGGGAGCAAGGTCCCATTCCTCTTTTGGACCCCTCGATTATACCAAAAGCTATCCCATAATAACACTCATTAGGGACACACATTTTAAAGTTGAATCGGCAACAATTTGGCCTTCGTTTGGTCTTCTTTTGGCCTTCTTTTATTTATCTATTATTTCCCTTTTTTTTTGGTTGGTTGTTCAATCAACACAAATCGTTGGAAAACAAACCCCGAAAGGAGCGAAAAGATTTCCAAATAGAGAACATTGTCAAATAGTGTAAAGCAAATGTTTTTTTGTATTGGGTGACCAAAGAACATGGCACATATATTCCTTTTTTTGAGGGAAAATTTGGGGGAAAAAAGATAGTCTAACCACCGACAGGGGGCGCCACTAATGAGGCCCTTGGGGAACATATTAAACTTCAGACAGAAGAGAAAACCCAAACACTCGCACGAACTCACGTGTTGTTGTTGCTTTTGTTGCCATGCAAAAGCGGTAACTTTTTCCAGGGATATGGAGGAAAGAAGGGGTCCTGGAAAAAGGGGGTTCCAAAATGCTGTTTCTTGGGAACTTTAGTCAAATTTTTCATTTAAAAAACAAGGAAGAAATGGGAAGCATATGACTAGTTTTGATTATAAATACCCGGTACTAGAGAGGCTTTGATGAATTTAAGAAAATTCCAACTTTTTCCCCTTGTTTTTATTTATTTAAAATTCTGCCTTTTTTGCCTTTTTGGAAAGACAAATCGCCGCCGAAAAACTTCGACGCTCAACTGACTCACAAAATTAAAGTAATAATAACTTTTTTCCACCTCCTCCTGCTGCTGCTAAAAAAAATCTGTAACTTTTATATGTTCCCTTTATTTTTTTCTCCTCTTTTTCCCTTTATTTTTTTTTTGTTCTTTTTTCGACTTTCCTCGTCTTCATAATTTCCATTTGTCCTCTGGCTGAGTTCGTGTGTGAGCGAAAAGTTTTTGGGGAAAATGACTTTTCTGCCTGCCAATGGAATTCAATTTAAAGAAATTATCAAATTTTTCATGATAATAGAAGAGGATTCAAAATATCCCCGATTTATTGTAGTTTAGAAAAGACTTTGTTTCTTTTTAAATATAAATTTCCTTAATTTTGTTGCCTACTTCTTGGCCAAGTTGAAAATCCCTTTTCGAAAAGTGTGTTAAAACCGCGCTCACGTCCTGGCTGTTTCTGTGCTGTGTTTTTCTGCTGTTTTTGTTGGCTTGTTCTGCGACAAAACAAACAAACAACAAAAAACCAAAGAACAGCTGCAAACACCAGCGGCAAAGTCAAAGTTGAGAGTGGCCTAAAGTAATATTAATGGGCATGGCAGTTCATTGTTTAAATTTCCGCCACCACCCACCTCCCAACCCCAAAGACCCGAACTTACCCCACATTTTATGCCCCAAACCAGCCATTTTCCGCATCGAAATTTTTGCCCTTGGCTTATTAGTGCAGGAGGAAAGTGCCAGGACTCGCCATCCATAGCCCTCAACTCCCCCCCAATTGCCCCCCAAAAAGGCAGCCTACACAAATAAATGCACTGAGCGAGAAATCGTAGGTAATTTATTGGTTTTGTATTTTCTTATTTATTATTTCCATTGCGGTTTTTCCTTTACTTGATTTTTTTTAAGGCAAATAATTAAATTAAAATGGCTTTCTTAATGGCTCCTCTTCCGTTTCTTCTTCTCTAGGGCAGCCATTTTGAATTCCTGGATTCCCTATAATTCCCAACTAGAAAGAAAACTTCGAAAAGCAATGTTTTCGATAAAATTCAAAGCAAAAACTTGATTTTTTTTTAGTGCCAATGACGATTTGGTGGCATTTTTTTATGGCAGGGTGGCAGGTCAAGAAGCACTCGGCAATTATTTGCATACAACACTTTGTGGGTGCGAGCAGGATGGCAATAAAATGTAAAGGTATTGGTGTTTAGATAGCAGAGTGTGTGTGTTTGTGTGTAAAAAGCGTGTGAAAATGTTGGCCAAAGGAGCGAAAAAAAGCATAAAATCATAAATAAATCAAAAAACATTTGAACCGAACTTTATATGCCCTGAGGTTCGTTTGAAAACTAAAGAAAATTTATGAATAAATATGGAAATTTCTCATACACAGGAGGATTTCAACCCAAAGAAGGAAAGAAAAACATTAAAAGTTGAAAAGGAAATGAAACTTGCATAATTTAAAAGCCAGGGGAGATCCTTTTTGGGGATTTTTTAAGGAGTTTTAAATGCTTCTTTGAGTAATTTTTATTTACTGAAAAGTAAGTTCTATTAAGAAAGGATTTATAGAATCTATTTATTGTCAAGAAATTTTCCAAGAAGCATAAATTAGACAAGATTTAAATAATTTAAATTCTTCCAATAGAATTCCTACAATTTTGTGCCTCCAAAAGCACACAATAGAATCGAGGACTACGGGAAAAAGGACATGTCCTGCTTATTATTATGAAAATGCCGTTGTCGAATGTCAAAATGCCAGGACGAAGGCACAACAAAATATACAAAATAGTACAAACGACAGAGATGGCAGGATTGTGAAGAAAGAGAAAGCATTCCTTGTGCAGGGTAGAGGGGTGCGAAAAATTCCTGAAGTTTTTAGCGCCAAGAAAAACCGCAAGCCCTCTGGCTTTTCTTCTCTCCCGTCTTTTTCTCCTTCTCATACCATTTCTCCAGGCACTTTCACCAATTCCACGGCTTCCGCACGGCTTTCTCCCTTCAGCTTTCTCTCGGTGTATGTTTGTCCAGGGCTTGGTCTGGCATTTTAAGTGATTTAATGTTTGGTTTTTGGTGCTCCGGCGGATGAAGTTAAGGTAATATCGAGAGCCCTTCGGTGAAAGTGGACGAAAGTAGGGAAAGTAGGGAGACTTGAGGGGTGGGGGAGCAGCAAAAATGCTGGCGTTGCCGAAAAAATATTTCCCAGCAAATGTTACGCATACTCAGCATAAATCTGACCATTCACAAACATTATGAAGGCAAATCCTTCCTCGTCCTTTGCCTCAAAACACATTAGGAGAAAATAACTAAAAGGAAATTGTGGGACAGAGAAAGTCATGGGGTTTTGGGGCCAGAAATTTATGCCACAGGTGCTGACTTCGAAGCCATCACATTGTTACCCACAATTAAACGCATTTTCCATGCCCTCGTCCTCTGGTTTTTCCGAGGAAAACCAGATGGAAAAGCTGGAAGCCATGTGGCTTCTTCTCGCTTCGCTTTCTTTTTCTTCCCAAAAAACTTTTGCCATTAAGTCAAGTCTTGAGGAATAATAAAGATAAAACAGGATCACGAGAGAGAGAGAGTAAATTAATTCAAAGTCTATTTAAAGTTTAAGTTTATTCAAGTAATTACATTTCCCAACCAATCAAAGTATTATTACTTTTGTTTTGGGATTTTTTCTTAGGAATTAAATAATAATAACTATGAAGATGTCGTTTTATAAAATTTTTAGCCACTTTTTAAAGCCACAAACCGTTTCTGAAAGAAGAATCTCTCGAAAATTGCAAATTTTCACCTTTTCTGTTCAAGTCCTTGCCACATCCTGCCCCTTAAAGTCCTGCCACGTCTCATTAACTTCATTTGCATTGATGATGATAGTGTCCTGTGTGTGTAAACTTTCAGTTTCGAATTTCAACAGAATCAGGACCTGAAAATCTCACAAAAACACCGAAAACCATTCATTTGCCTTTGTGGGGGAGAATCATCGCTCTGGATTGTGTGTTTTTGGGGGTGGGGCGGTAGGATATCATGCATCCTGCCACGCCCAGGGGCTTAAACACCCAGTCAATGTTGTGACTGCCACTTGTCGTCCTTCAATTGTCCCCAAAACTCCGGATTTTTGCACCGCACTCCCACTTTTTGTGCTGACATCGTCTAATTTCAATTTATTTAGCCTACCAATGACGACGCACAAAATGCACTTGAAAGGCACTGAGAAAAATAGGGAATTTAAAGGAATAATTAAGGTTTAATATTCAAGCTTTTCGGGGAAATAGAAAAGGAAATACGAGATTTTTAAAGTGCTTTTTTATGCCTAATTTGATGTTTAATCGATGTGCTTGGTTTCTAATACCTTTTTCTTGGAGTGTATCAAAAGTGTCAGGCTAATTTGGATGTCCTTTGGCTTCCTTCGTTTTTTTTCTCAGTTTTTTTTTTTTGCTGAGCTTCGCCACTTTGGCCGACAAAGTCAGCATTTTCCGCCTGGCATTCAAAGATTTTCCTCTTGGCCCGTCTTGCCAGCCCCAGCCCCTTCGGAAAAATCACTTTTCCTGTCCTGTCCTGTACTATGGTTGTTGCTGTTGTCCCAGCAACCGAAAAATCAACAAGTGAAAATGCAAATGTGATTATTTATTAAGCGCTTTAAACATTTGCCTGAGCTTCTCAGTCGCTTCGCCACGCCTCGCCTCGCTTTTTTTTTTGTTTGTTTATATATCTCTTTTTTTTTTTGGGAATTTTATTATTTCTTGTCTTTTTGTAAGAAAGGGGGGGAATTTTTTTTCATCAACAGGTTACCCCATCAGGTCACAAGGTAAACAATTTGCTTTGCTTTTTTATGTCGCTCGTGTGTTTTTTTTCGCCGCTTTTCCGCTTTTCCGGGTTTTTTTTCTGTTGTTTGTTTGGTTGACTGAAGTATTAAAATGGAAATTCATGGCTCGGGCCAATTGAAAATTCAACAGGAAAATTTATAAACGATTTCTTTGTGTTGGCTTTCGTTTCTCTCCTTCGACTTTTGTAATTGCGCGTAAGACTTTTCTTTTCTTTTCGTTTTTTTTTTATTTTTCATTTCCTGTCTTGACTGTCTTGATTAAACGTCAATAGGATTAAAGTATTCGTTATGGGTTTTCCTTTGGCCCTGGCTTTTCTCTTTTATGCATAATTTTTGGCCAAGAAAGGTGAAAGTCGTGGGTGGAGCTTGGGAGGGCGAAGAAGAAAATTAATAGAAAGGCAAATGTTGCCAATCGCGGGATATTTATATTTGTTTTTGATTAAATGGGGAATTTATTTTTGGTGGCCTAGGATCCTTTTTTAAACTATTAGATCTTCTTTGGAAATTAATAAAAGACTCATAAAAATTATGATTTTTTTTTAATACACTTTTATTAGCTTTTAAAATATTTAAATTCATTTTTAAAGTGAATCCAAATCATTGGCATATCTTTTCCTTAAAAATAACTTGTTTTTTATACAAATATGTAGTTAAAAAATTATGAAACAAATCAGTTTGCGCCTTCAAAAATGTCTATAATTAAATTAAAACGATTATTTGCCTTCCCTGCCCGGGAAAATCCCCCAAAGAAAAGTGTGTGTGTGGGTGGGTGGGTGTGTGCGAAAGGAGAGTGGAAAACTTCGCTTTTCCCAGCGGTGAAATTCTTAATGAGCCAAGTCAACGACGCTGTCCCCCCTCCAGCCTTTCTGGCGACGCCTCTGCCCATTTCTGGCAGTTCCCCCACCAGTCCCTCGACAGTTCTTTGGCTTCTGTGCCTTGACATGCAAATTAATTTAAAACAATTTCTTTTCTGGTTTGGTGGCCCCGGCAAACTAATAAAGTATATAAAATATATTCGACTATGTATATACCTTTAGTGTGTATATACTTGTGTGTGTGTAGGAGTGGGATGTGGGAGTTACCACGCCCAAAAATAAGCATCATTAGGCGCTTAGCAGGCGGCGGCAGCTCCTTTCGATGGCCGGGAAGATGCTTGAAGATGATTTTTCAAAAAATTGTTGGCATTGCATTCGGTGAAAATGGGCGACAGCTGGAAGATGCCTTGAGGGCATTTTCATTTTACAAGAAAACCCAGGCTCAAGTTACCAAAGTGAGTATAAGAAGTAGGCGTGGCAGGAGCAGGGCCAGCAAAAAAAAACACGAAGGAAAGAAAATGTAGGCGGTCCTTTTCACAAAAGCAAAAGCGTGTCGAGCCAAAAAATAAAGCATAAAAAACAGCGCCAAGGTGTTTGAAACGCAAAAAAGTAAGTAAAGCTATGCACTGAGAGGAATTTTAGATAAAAAGAAAGACCTTTCTGAAATCAAATTGATATTTTGGGGCTAAGTTGGGGAAACTTCGCAAGAAAGCGAAATTTCTTATAAAATCTTCCCCTTAAAAATGTCTTAAAATTGTTCTCAGTGTACAAAAAGCAAGCAAGTGGATGAGAAAGTCCCACACAAACACACTCATATATATTCAGGAGCCTTTTTTTCGTGTAAAAGGACCTTTACGGTGCTGCTTCTTTTCAGCCTTTGCCTTTTCAAAATTGCGTATCGGCAGCTTCTTCTTCGTTCTCCATTCTTCAGCTTAAATGAAATGAAACGCCAAAATGAAGATGGATCGCATAACAGCCACAAAAGCAACAACCACAACTAACAAAAACGTTAAAAATTAAGTAAAAAACATTTACCAAAAAAGGCAGTCCACAATATTCGCTAATAGGCGGCCAACAAAAAGATTCTATGAAATACAAGGGCCTCGGAAAATATTCAATTATAATTACTTTTCATTCAAAAGTTGGCAGATGAATGATTTTCCCTTCTTGGAAGCTTCATATTTAATGATTTCTTCATTTTTTCAAGGGGTCTGCACAGAAAAATTTTGAAAAAAATCGACAAAATATTTTCTATCAGGGTTTTGATGCAGATTGATAGGGAATTCCAGATTCCAAACCTATACTTGGTTCAAGGATCGGATGAAAACTGCCGAAGATATGGGATTCGAAAGGACAAAAAGCGATTTTTCTCGATTTTCAGATTTTTCAAGGGGGTCCATCAGAAAAATTTGAAAAAAATCTCAAAAATATTTTTTGCCAGGATTTTAATGCAGATTTATAGAGAATGGAATAAAGATTCCAAATCTATACTTGGTTCAAGGATCGGAAAACTGCCCAAGATATGGGCTTCGAAAGGGACGAAAGGCGATTTTTCTCGATTTTCAGATTTTTCAAGGGGGTCCATCAGAAAAATTTGAAAAAAATCTCAAAAATATTTTTTGCCAGGATTTTAATGCAGATTTATAGAGAATGGAATAAAGATTCCAAATCTATACTTGGTTCAAGGATCGGATGAAAACTTCCGAAGATATGGGATTCGAAAGGGACGAAAAGCGATTTTTCTCGATTTTCACATTTTTCAAGGGGGTCCATCAGAAAAATTTGAAAAAAATCTCAAAAATATTTTTTGCCAGGATTTTAATGCAGATTTATAGAGAATTGAATAAAGATTCCAAATCTATACTTGGTTCAAGGATCGGATGAAAACTGCCGAAGATATGGGCTTCGAAAGGGACGAAAAGCGATTTTTCTCGATTTTCACATTTTTCAAGGGGGTCCATCAGAAAAATTTGAAAAAAATCTCAAAAATATTTTTTGCCAGGATTTTAATGCAGATTTATAGGGAATTGAATAAAGATTCCAAATCTATACTTGGTTCAAGGATCGGATCGGTTCAAACTGCCGAAGATATGGGCTTCGAAAGGGACGAAAAGCGATTTTCCTCGATTTTCAGATTTTTCAAGGGGGTCCATCAGAAAAATTTGAAAAAAATCTCAAAAATATTTTTTGCCAGGATTTTAATGCAGATTTATAGAGAATGGAATAAAGATTCCAAATCTATACTTTGTTCAAGGATCGGATGAAAACTGCCCAAGATATGGGATTCGAAAGGGACGAAAAGCGATTTTTCTCGATTTTCACATTTTTCAAGGGGGTCCATCAGAAAAATTTGAAAAAAATCGAAAAAATATTTTGTGCCAGGATTTTAATGCAGATTTATAGGGAATTGAATAAAGATTCCAAATCTATACTTGGTTCAAGGATCGGATGAAAACTGCCCAAGATATGGGATTCGAAAGGGACGAAAAGCGATTTTTCTCGATTTTCACATTTTTCAAGGGGGTCCATCAGAAAAATTTGAAAAAAATCTCAAAAATATTTTTTTGTCAGGATTTTAATGCAGATTTATAGGGAATTGAATAAAGATTCCAAATCTATACTTGGTTCAAGGATCGGATGAAAACTGCCCAAGATATGGGCTTCGAAAGGGACGAAAAGCGATTTTTCTCGATTTTCAGATTTTTCAAGGGGGTCCATCAGAAAAATTTGAAAAAAATCGAAAAAATATTTTGTGCCAGGATTTTAATGCAGATTTATAGGGAATTGAATAAAGATTCCAAATCTATACTTGGTTCAAGGATCGGATGAAAACTGCCGAAGATATGGGCTTCGAAAGGGACGAAAAGTGATTTTTCTCGATTTTCACATTTTTCAAGGGGGTCCATCAGAAAAATTTGAAAAAAATCTCAAAAATATTTTTTGCCAGGATTTTAATGCAAATTTATAGGGAATTGAATAAAGATTCCAAATCTATACTTGGTTCAAGGATCGGATGAAAACTGTCCAAGATATGGGACTCGAAAGGGACGAAAAGCGATTTTTCTCGATTTTCACATTTTTCAAGGGGGTCCATCAGAAAAATTTGAAAAAATCTCAAAAATACTTTTTGTCAGGATTTTAATGTAGATTTATAGGGAATTGAATAAAGATTCCAAATCTTCACTTGGTTCAAGGATCGGATTAAAACTGACTAAGATATGGGCTTCGAAAGGGACGAAAAGCGATTTTTCTCGATTTTCACATTTTTCAAGGGGTCCATCAGAAAAATTTGAAAAAAATCGAAAAAATATTTTTTGCCAGGATTTTAATGCAGATTTATAGGGAATTAAATAAAGATTCCAAAGCTATACTTTGTTCAAGGATCGGATGAAAACTTCCGAAGATATGGGATTCGAAAGGGACGAAAAGCGATTTTTCTCGATTTTCAGATTTTTCAAGGGGTCCATCAGAAAAATTTGAAAAAAATCTCAAAAATATTTTTTGCCAGGATTTTAATGCAGATTTATAGGGAATTGAATAAAGATTCCAAATCTATACTTTGTTCAAGGATCGGATGAAAACTGCCCAAGATATGGGATTCGAAAGGGACGAAAAGCGATTTTTCTCGATTTCCACATTTTTCAAGCGGGTCCATCTTTTCATTGCGGGGCATGAAATAAAATGAAAATGCGTATTTGATTTGTGACATTTGTGGGCTTCGTAGATTCGTAAAATTGTCCTTGAGTCATCCCCCTTTGATCCTTACAAAGTGGCGCCAAATGACTGAATAAATTCTCAGTTGCTGTCTAATTATTTTCACACTTCTGACTAATTAAAAGCCGAAAATTAACTAAATGTGTGTTTGTTTCATTGACAGGTATGTTTATTTTTACACTCGGACATCCAATTAGCTGTGACAAAGTCGCTGGCAACCGTATGTATAACAGATATATATGATACAATATATATATATGGGAGATGTAATCGAATGTGGTATATAGGAAGGGTATTATGTGTATATAAATTCCTGCATTCAAGTGTGGCTTTTGGTATTTAGTGGCATTAGCGTCATAGGACTTGCTCTGTGTGTTCACCAAATTGGCATTAGTTTAATTGCCGATGAGAGGGAAACTACTTACGTGGCTAAGTGGGCTTTGGCCATGTTGATCCAAACCGAATCGCATCGAATCCAATCGAATCGAATCGAATCGAGTTGAACGGTGGCAGCTCAAATTATGGCTTATAAAGTTACAAATGAAATTATAGCTATTGAATTAACTAATTGCATTTGCGTTGTCAACGACCAAAAAGGGGTTAAAGCGCACACAGGATTACAGGGATACAGGACATGGGACAAGTGAGACGGGAAAGGGGACAAGGGACACAGGACCAAAGGATACGACAGGGCATGGGACACAGGATACTACAATAAACCCCTTCCTCGAGAAAAAGGGTAATCAAATATAATCAATGGCTTCAAATGGTTCGCCCTTTCCCTCTTAAGGATGATTAAATTTTGTGTCCTGGCCAAGGAACGGGCTCTTAAAAGGCTTTAAGATTAGCCATAAAGTATTTAAAGATGTCTCAGTTTGATTACTGAAACCCTAAAGTGTTATAAAGCCTTTAAATACTTAAAAATTAAATATCCTTTTCTACCATAAACCTTTCTATTTCAAAAGAATTCCTCTCTTGCAAAGAATAAAGTCCCTTAAAACGATTTTTCATCACCTGGAGATGTGAAAAGACAAGACATTTAAATTCCACTTGCAAGATTATTGTCTGTCAGCGAGTGCTTTATGACGTTTAATATTTCCAACGTACATCCATTTGTTCTCCTCTTGTATTTTTTTTTTGCACTTCTATTAGCCTTGTGGCAGTCCTCTTAATGCGCTTAACATCTACTCAGTATCCTGGAGTATCCTGAATATCCTGAGCATCCTGAGCTCCTGTTCGGTGAAAGTGTGTGAGTGGCTGATTGTGGTTGGGATTTGGTTGAGGGAAAATGTAACCCTTGGATTTAGGAAAGTGCACAAGAAAAAAATAGTTTTGTTTTTAGACAGTTCTTAACAATAAACGAATGCCTGCTTTGTTTAATCCTCACCAAAAGTCTTAGAAACTCTTGTTCTTTCAAGATATAATTTCCAACTATATAGACTATTGTTTTCTGTGTACTTTGAGCTTGTATTTAACCGATTCCCTCACACGCATTCGGGCGTTGTTAATAATGCGGAGTTCGCACTCGAATCTAGATGTTATCTGGGACTCGGCGGAGTCCTGGAAAAAAGTACAAGTAGCTGAGAAATTAAGCAAAAAAAATATGAAGAAGAAAGTGGGCGAAAACCAGCACGCCCACTTCCATTTGCCGCCATTTTAGATAACGCGCCTTAAGCCTTTGCCATGGCAATTTGTTTCGCAACAGTTGAACAAATTTTATGCAATAAATCTGCACTGAATAAAATAAGTAACTTAAAAATAAATAAATACAAATTAAGGAAACATTTTGGATCATATTGCGGTTGAGAATTATAGCAAAAAAAATACTAAAAGACAGGGAAAGCTCCTTTCTTTAAAACAAAATAGTTTCTAACTTCAAACCCCCTTCTTTATTTTTTAACATTTTATTTAAGCGTGTTTTTTATAATCTTATATCTAATATTATATCATATATTACCCATATTTTTCCCCTATGTAATATTTCCATACACAAACGCATAGAATCCATATTTATATTTATTTTGTGGCCCTGGGATATTTCGTTTAACTTTTTCTGATTGAAATATTTCATTCTGTGTGTGTTTTCCTTAACCAAAGTCATAAACACACACATAGGCCCCCCTTGGGGATGTGTACCCCCCCTTTTCTAATGGTAAGCTGCAATTTATAACAATTTAATTTACACATAACTTTGCACTAAGCCCCAACTAAGCTACAAAATGTTCATCTTCAGCCAGAAAAGTGTCAACAGTTTCAAAAAATAAATAAAAAAAAAAAATAGAGAGGGAGGAAGCTTAATAAAAGATAGAAAAATATTTTGCAATTGCAATTTGAAATGTTTACCTTGTGGGGTCTGGCCAGGAGGCAGAGGATAGCGGAGGATGGGACGGGGACTTAATAAAATTTATATGCAATTTTGCCATAAAATGGAATTTTCATAGAAAAATTAGATAAATGGATGGACAACAAGTGCTGAATTGTAGTTCAAGTGACTATATCGTTTTTATTTTCGAGAGAGAAAAATTAGAATATTTGCAAATTGAAATTGCAAAAATACAGAAAATAATAATGGCAGTTTAGAGTTTTTATATGAAATGTAATACTTTCTTCTATTTGGATATCCGTTTAATTTGTTTTTCCATAAAATAATCGCTTATGATTTTATTTTCCACAATTACTGAGTTTGTTAATTGAATTTCCCATCAAACTGTTGGCCCAAAACCAACAAAATAGAATGAGGTGCAAAGTAAATTTCCATTAGGCCAAGAAAATGAATGAATCGAACATAAATCAGAGATCCCCAGCACTACCCACGGAATATAGAATTTTCCGGGCGTTTAATTTACAACTGTTTTTGGAAAAGCAGAAGCATTCCCTGAAAATTTATCGACTCCGATGGGTTAACGTAATATATATATACAAATTGATCGTAAATCTTGGCCATTTCCCTCAATTTGCATTTCCTTGGGAGTCAGAAATAAATTTGTCGATTTTTCCTATTTTCAATCTTTAGCCTTTGCTCAATCTTTGATCATTTTCATTTCAACACGAATTAGCATTTGGCAACTTAATTAAAAAGTTTCTTATATTGTGGATATACATATATACGTAGACATTATTTTTTTGGGACACTCATGCAACAAGTTGACGGCTGTCCATGACGCACGTAGAATTTATGATTGCTTATGGCGATTTTTAGTATTGCCGAAAACCGAAAATTTTCGAAATTATGAGTTTTATATTTGTACGCCTTTGGGGCGGTCCAAATTTATTGGCCTAATGTAAAATTAAACATAAATATATGTCCGTTGACAGTTGTGCGACGCTTTATTTATTTCTTTTAAATAATGAATGATTACTAAATAAATTTACTAAATTATTGGACATATCTTTCTTTTGGAATTCGTTTTTATATTTCCGTGGAGATCTATAAATAATAAGCAGTGTTCTTCTTAAAAATAACTGGTTTCTTAAAAAACCAGTTAAAAATATCTGTAATCCAAAAGATAGGCTATCTTTTTTCCACGAGCTGAGTCTTACGCTCTCTCTCTCTCCCAATTCCTTCCACAAAGTCGCTCACGCATTCGCTCTGATTGGAAGTCTCTTTCCCCCACCATGTCCGCAGGCGATCCTGTTATTTACTTGCCTACTTTAAAGGGCTTTAAATCTTGAATTTTCTCAGTAGTTCCTTTTACTTCCTTCGCGAGTGGTTTTCTAGTTGTGTTTTTAAGTAAAAAAGTGTCTTAAAAAGTGAAAGAATATGAATTAAATATCGGATATTTGATTTATAAACTCTAAAATGTTAAAATTTGTTAAAAATCGCCCCGCCAATCCGTCGGAGCCTTCATATTATCGTCCTAGCGTTGTGCAGGTAGTTCCTGTACCTTTATCATTATGGATTTTTATTCCAAACTTGAAGAAATTTCATGTAAGTTCAGTTTTATTGTTACTTATCCGTTTCCCCATGATCGCCAAAGGTACAGTTCGAAAGGTACAGTTTCGTCGGAATAAAACTAATTGTTACATAATATCAAGCTGCACTTGCGTTATTTTGCTGCATTCGCTCCCTTCACACATTATATAAGAGCTCCCATGGATCTCTTATATCCTGCCCTCACGTTTCCACGCATACTCGCATGAGTTAGACCAGTTGGAATATATCTATATCTCTTTCTTAGTAGCTTGCTCCCAGCATCCAAAGGTCCCGTTAATTTGTGTGCCTACCTGACCACTTGCGCTCTCTCCATTCCTCCCACAAAGCCGCTGACGCATTCGCTCTTATTGGACGTTTAAGCTTCACTTTTTCTATCCCTTTCCCTCTCCATGACCGCAGGTAGTCCTGTTGCTTTGATTGTCTACTTAAGAGGGTGCGAAATCTTGACTTTACTCAATAGTTCGGATTAGCTCCTTTCAATCGGTTGCGCGAAGTACGCGTGTGATTTTATAGTTGTTTTTCTGATTCGCGGTAAATAGTAATTAATCAAAGTGTTTCAAAGTGTTTAAAGTGTTTTGCGTTATTAAAAGTGAATAAATATAGCGTTCAAGTTTAGAATTGTGTTTTAATCACTGTAAAATCATGAAATTCGTCGAAATTCGTCGTTTTTGCGGTTTATTTGAGTTGGAGCGCTCATATGATTACCCTAGCGAGGTACTTAAATTAATATAGATTTCAATATCACATTTTTGGAAGTTTCATGTAAGTTCAAACTTATTCTTTATTGAGATATATTTTCATGATCAATCCGATATTAAATCCTATATAAAATGGCGCCCCCTTACCACCTCATTCTTGTACATAACGCCATTTCAAAGCTGTCTCCGTCTTCGTTAGTTTCTGTTTTGTTTCGGTGCCTAGTTTTCAGCGCCTGAAATCAAGACTTTTCTGTAGTTGTTCGCGTCGTCTGCTTCCCCAGCGTATCCAACGAGAGGTACAGTTGACACGGAATATTGTAGTTAGTTATGACTTTGGCAGCAATTGCGATCTTTTGGCTCCCTCTCCTCCTTCTTTACATCCACCCATTCTCCATCATGGCCTCACGTAAGCCATGTTCGTTTCAATCCATTCCTTTCTGTCCTATTAGCCAGCGCTTGAACGCAGCAGCTGAACGTTTCCAACTCGATTTACAGTTAGCCTAAATATATAAGCAAGCAAGCTACACTTGCGCTCTCTTATATCCTGCCGTCGCGCTCTCACGCATACTAGTTAGACTCCCATTAGACCCATTGGAATAAATCTATCTCTCTTTCTCATTAGCTTGCTCTCCAAGCTTGTTGCATCCAAAGGATTTACCGTTTGTTACTGTCCCTATTTACTTAAGCTAGAATGCTTTTTTGCTGTTCTCCTTCGTCTGTGTGTTTAATCTTGGTGTGTGGTCTGCTTTCCTCTAATCCCCCAAATCAAGGTACAGTTTCGCACTTGGAACTAAGCAACTTTACTTTCAAACAAGAGAGGGATTTCAGCTAATAAAATGATCTTTTCTGGATCAGTCCGATTAAAACAGATTATGGGGCTAGAAAAACATGAAATCTTTTGATTAAACTTAACATTCCATAAATATTTTCATAAAGTTTTAAATGAAATAATATTAAAGCGTAGAAATTCCTCTCAGATAAAAATGTAGCTTCTTAACATTTTATTTTTGTAATATATGCATTCGCTTCTTTTCTCCTTTTTCTGCAAACTTAAAATGCAATTGAAAAGCCATTTAAGAAACTTACTGAAAGGGAAAAAGTGGGATTCTCTAGTGAGTGGGAGTGGGAGTGAGTGGTGAGGTGGGGTAACGGGGCAAAGTTGAAGGGTGAATACCAGAGATAGTTGTATGTGAAGTGAAGCAGTTTTCTTGGCCATATGCAGAGAAGCATGAAAGCCAGATAAAAAGACGCTATTAGGATTAGGCCAAGAAAATGGCAGAAACTGGCAAGTGAAAAATTGAAATGGCTTTAGAAGTTTTTTTCTTGTAACTTGGATTTGGAATCAAATCAAATTTGGTTTCGGCGATTAGTAATACATTTTTTATAAATTCTTACAAGGCGTTTCTCTTTAATTAAGCAAATGTTTGTTGATTGCTTTTCTGCATTAGAATTTTATGATTCTATTAACCTTAATTTCAATTCCCATAACTTGCAAAACACAAGAACTCTTCTCTGTGGCAAACTGCCAATCTAGATTATCGTTTTAGCTATTTAATTTTCCAATTGAAACTGGATAATGACATATCCTGTCTAAACAGTTGAGTCCTTTCACTCCATCATCCAAGCCGCATAGCCATATCCTTGTGGCTGCGGAATCCCATCGGGATTTGGCTTTAATGCATTTAAGTATCATGCAATGGGGCTAAAATGCCCCAATGCAATTAGACAAAAGCCAGCCAGCAACAACCTCAAAACCATACCCCCAACAACAACAACAACACTAAAAGCACTAACACTAACAGCAACAACAACAAGGACTTGATTAACCACTACAACTATCGCATAACAAGAACAACAAGGAACCAGGACCTGCATTATGGCCAAATGCAACACGCGAGCACTCGAAATGCTTTTCATAACTAAGTAGCCATGTAATGTGACATCATGGTTAGGGAAAGTTGTTCAACAAACGCATCCACCACCCACTCCTCCTCCTCTTCATCAGCCTTGGTAAATTTTCCATACACTGCAACAAATGGGAAAGTTCTGGGAGAAATAGAAGAGACTTCAAAGATGGAAATTCCATTTTTATTTATTATTTCACATTATATATATTTTATATTCTATATTCAATATTTATATTCATTATTATTATATTATTTTTTTCATCATATATTTTGTCCATATTTCAAAAATGGATATTCCATTTTTATTCATTATTTCATATATATATTCTATATTATATTTATTTCATATTTTGCCCATACAATGTATCATGTTTCTCTTAAAAATCGTAATACGATTTTTTATCATCAATATTATTCAAAATTCACAAACTTCTTGGGACTTTTTCTCGAACTTCTGGGGAGAAGCTTAAGCTTCTTAGGAAATCCTTAGCTTTTGGACTATTAAATATATTAAAATATTCACATTTCTCCAAAAAGAAATTATTAAAATGTAGAACTCTAAAAAATCTTAAATTTTGCTTCCTAAAAAATATTAAATTCAATTTTTTGTCATTAATAAATAACTAAATGCAACCTTTAATTCATTAAATTAATTTCCCATTGCCAAGTCTCGTACTAGGATTTAATTTTGGAATTTAAATCAGAATTTAAATCAGTCAAAGGAATACAAGCGAATTATTTGCTGAGAAATTTAAATTGAAATTTAACTTATTCATCAGAAAGTGAGCAGAAAAGCGTTTGTTAACTTTGTTATCAATTTTCTCACATTTTTTGCCCGAAAGCCGTAATTGTTTTTAATCGCTTTTAAGCCACCCCCGACACCGACCCCGACCCCTTCGAATGGAAACAAAAAGTTAAGTCAACTCGAAACAAATCGGTATGCTATTAAAAAAACACAAAAAAATACAAAATAATAATAAAAATAGCAACTGAAATGGATTAACAAAGTAAATTGAATGGCAATCAATCGAAATATTTTCATTGTACTTGAACATTTGCAATATTCTTAGTAAATGGATGGAAAACTGACCTGTTTTAGTTGTCAAGTGCACTTTAAAGGATATTCGCTCAAGGGTTCTCTTAGTTAGTTGGATTAAAGTGCACAAATTAACACAAAAAGTCCTGTCAAAATGACACAAAAATAGATAAAATCGTCTTTTGAGAGATAAAGATTTAAATTGGAATTTGTTTGGCCCCGTTTTTAGAGTGATGTGTGCTGAATTTTATTTTTAATTTTGTGAAAAGCTTTCTAATGTATAATTAATTGTCCTTTCTACTCAGTCCAGGACCCCATCCAATTTTTCTCTCCCCCAGGTTCAACGTGCTGGGAATTCGTTGAGCTCAAAACTAAACTAAAATAAAATACAAAATGGGGAAAAAATGTAGGAAAACAGTCAGTAGGAAGGGCGGAAAGGGAAAAACGCGATACACGACACGCATAAATTGCCAAGAGCATGTTGATGGGCGGATGGTTGAGTCGCGGGGGGCGTGGCCAAACACAATTTTCCTATTACTAAAAAAGGATTTTGTTGCAATTAGAAAATGCACTTTGAATGCAAGAGGGAAAACCCAACTGATTACAAACTATTGTTATTCCTTGAAAAAACGAAGGGAAATAGGGTTTATATTTTTCTGATTATTCCCATTATTAGTTTTTTTGCCACCCCTACTCCGCCCTGATGAAGCATATTAGAGCACAAATTACGCAATTAAATATTCATGAATCCCGGATTCCACATAAATAATTTAACAAAATGCAAAACTTTCGCCGCTACGGCTGCTGCCACTGCCGCTTTGCTATTTTTCAGTTAAACTGTCAAAAGCACAGCAATAATAATATAAATTGTAAATATGATTTAAAATGCATAGTTGGACAGTTTTGGTCTGTGCCAAAAATTGTACAGTTTTCCGCTGGTAAAAGTTTTCCTTTCCAACCCAGCTCCATCCTCCTCCTCCTCCCGCGTGAATTACTTTCAAACTTTAATTATAAAATAGTGAGTGAGTTTCCCAACTTAAAAGTCCCTACCTTAATTTTTGTTGTCTTATTTTTTATATTTTTTTGGTATTTTTTTGACAAGCAAAGCAAATATTTTAATTGAACGCCAGAGTGGCGGAGTGGCTCGGGAACATGAAAGCGAATAATATATAACATTTCTGTTTTATGTTTGCCGAAATATTTGTGCCAGCAATTATAATTGTGCTAAAAATTTTGTAAACATTTTTCGTTATGTCCCTGGCATAAAAAGTAATTAAATTGTTTTCGTTCTGCGACTCTCATAAATATTTAAATTGTTTTAAAAAAAACATGCGAATTTCGGGGAACATTATTTCTTGGGCACATTATGCATATTAATCTTGGCCCGGTATTATTGTTATGGCTTAATTAATGCTTTCCGATTGCCCTGTAATTTTCTTCTGCTCGGTCAGCGCGTTTGATTTATGTTTTTTCTTTGGCTTTTATGGTCTCGGACGGTCTCGGGTCGGATCCGTCTTTATTTTCTCAGTCAGGTGTTGGGGGATAAGTATTTCTCGTCTTTATTATTTGCCAGGCAGCTTTTATGGCCAATATATGATTTTTGTAGCCGTATTTTTAGCTCTTCTTTTCCCATAAAAATAAAATTTGAAAGAGGTGTAAACGGAATTTATTCTTGTATCAAAATTAAATAATTAAAAGCCGGTGAAAAGTCTCCTCTATAGTGTTTATAAAAATCTCGACTCTATAGTTTGGAAAATGAACCCAAAACCACAACAAACCAAAACTCTTAGCTGGCAAACCGCAGCAGGAGCTGCTGGAGCCGCAGGAGATGAGTTTCGGAACAGCACTTTGCGATAAATTCGAGGAGATTACGTCCGTTTGTCGGCGGATCACTCACGGATATTTACCTCGAAGGATATTCCCTTTCTGGCCTTTCATTTCATTTAAGCCATCAAAATAGTTTGCCTTTTGGGTCCCCGTCTAAGCCGGGCCGAGAACCTTTCATTTTGTTGCTTTTGTTAAAGGCCCGAGGCGAATGTTTGTGTGGCCCACAAAGGCCGGGGAAAAACTTACTCGGCGGGCTTCCCATACAATTTTCTCCCATCGCCCATATGTGTAGAAAAAAAAAAATAAAACCAAACTTTTCATTCATTTCTATATAGAGGAAGAAGAAGGGTATATATATAGTAAATCAAAGACTGGCTCGGCTGGCTTTTTGATGTTTCGAAATGTTTACCAAAAAATAAAAACCGAAGCGGCGGGACGAGGAAAAGTGAAACTTTATTAATTGCCAGCCAGTTTCCACTCGTCTCGTCGGTATTTTCAGTTTGTTTAGGTAATTAAAATTATGACCGTGTTCTTTGCTTTTGATTTATTCCATTTTTTTCGCTTTTTTGTGTTAGTTTTGTTTGGCAACAGCAATTAAGGCGACTCGAGTGACGTCAGAGCTGCTAAAAAAAAACAGAAAAGGGGGTCGGCTGGGGTGTTTATGTAATGCCCTAATACAGGGTGGGGTTAATTCGTTCTTCTACTCTCCTCCTTTTCTGTTTTTTTTTGTTGTTTTTGTGTGTGATTTTGGCTGTCAGATCCGGCTTACATAAGACGGAAGAACTCGGACCGGCAAAAAGAAAAAAAACCAACAAAAATGGTAGAAAAAAAGCAGAATGGCAGGAAAGCAGTTAAGCTGCTGAGCAGCCTGGCATATGTGACTGTGTGCTCAGTGGATTGACACAATTGTAGACCAATGTCAATGCCTTTGAGTCTATTTACAGTGGTTTCAGGATCCTTTAAAAGTTAGTCAAAGATAAAAGAGGATGAATTTAGGCGCGGGAGCTATAAATGTCCATTTTTTGGGGGTTAGAAAAAATACCAAAAATGTATCTGTTAAAATTAATAATCAAAAACTAAAGTAGTTTTTGAAAATACATAATATTCCTACTTTAAAAATATCTTAAACATTATAAGGCATTCACTTTGAAGTTTAAAAATATTCCTTACAATTTTGAATTTTAAAAATCACCTTCTTGAGAATAACTTTTTTGGTATATTTTATTTAGTATGATTTTTTAAACAATTTTTAACTTAAAATAAATAGAAACTTAACCAATGTCCCTCTGTTGTAATCCAGCCGCTTGAATTGTCCTGTGTCCTCCGTTGCCTCCTCCTTGCTTTCTCTCTCTCTTTTACCTTGTTAGCGGACTTTCTCCGGGCGCAGGCGTTGTAACTTTCTCTTTTGGCTCCATTTTGGGACTCTGATTGCGAGGCTCGTCCTTTGAGTGAGAATTTACATGTTGAGTTGAACTCAAAGCGTTCAAAGCTTCCTTTTCGGTTCCGTTACCATTTTTGCATCGTGCGTTGCCCTTGTAAGGGAAGATGCACTGAAAGAAATAGGTTTTCATAGTCCCTAAGCCTCTATAAATATTTGGAAGTTAAGAAAGAAACTTTTAAGAGTCTTATTTCATTTAAAATTTCTAACTAGCTTAGTCTCTTTGTTAATAGGTTGAATTGTCAACCATTTCTAGTAACTTTCATCATCATCAAAAAAAGTCCTTAAACCTTCAGAGTTCTTAGAAAACCCATTATACAATTTATTACAATATATTTTTTTGTGTCCTTGCTGCTGCCTTTATGTAATTACATCCTCTTCGTCCTGCTTCCTCCCTAATTCCATATTACTTTCCTTTACCTTTGTTCCTTATACTTTCTGTTCTTTTCTCGGCTTTCTTTTTTTTGGCATTTTGACCCCATTCGAGACTGAGACTGCCGCTTACCTTTTGTATAATTCGTGTATTTTTGTTTGTACTCCACTCTGCCGGCAAGCTTGAAGCATCCATAAATTGTAATTACAGCGCAATAGAAGCGCAATTTTCTGCCAAAAGAAAGAGACGGGTCGAGGAGAGCAGGAAAGAGAAGGCAAATGGTTTGGCGCCAAATTTTGCTAGGCGTGACATCATTAAAAACAAGTTGCAACAAACTTTTAATTAGATTACTCAACGCCAACGTCAGCTGTTGCATGTTGGTGTGTCCTCTTTTTTTTGGCACATATCCTGCATCCTTTTTGCGAAGGATTTTCGGCGGAATACCTTCAAAAACTTTTGTTTTGACTGCCACTTGTCTGGGTTGGAAAAGTTTCCGCAAGCTCTGTTTTTAAAACTATCAAAAAAGGATGTTAAAAAGGATATCCCATGGAAATCCAATCCCATTCAATATTCACTTCATTAAATAAATCAGTAGAGCTGGCAAATCTGTTGGATGAATCCATTGATTATGGCCACAATCGATTCAATCCGAGGCTGATTGATTGCAGTTACCTTAACCATATTTTTGCGGTTGGATTATTCCGGAAATTTCCTCAACTCAGCCATATGAATGCATTCATTCGTTCGAGTATGTCTCGAGGTATTCAATTGCATAAACGAATTGATTTAATTTGTGGCCAAAGTGTCGTCCACTTAACTTTGAGACTAACGAACTAAAATGTATCTATGAGGGAAGTATCTCTCATGAAAGAATGTGACTACTGGATGGGAATGTTTTTGAGGTTATTTTTTGTTGTTTTATTTTGTTTATTTTCTGGTTTTATGTGTGATAGAATGAGTGATAGAATGCGAGTGTAGCAATCAAACTGTTGATTCCCGCCCAAGGGGCAAGCGAGAAGAGAAATAATAAAAATGGCATTCGCTGTCGCTGCCGCTGTCGCTTTCGATGTCGTTGTGGCTTTTGCACCCCCTCTGGCAGTTCTGACACTACCCCTGGCACCCGTGGCACATCCCCCCACCTCCGCCAACACCTCCATCAATTCCATTTGTCCTTTTTTGCTGTTTTCCTTTTTTTTTTTTGCCCCAAGGAGTGTTGGCTTGGTTGACAGCAACAGCAACAGCAACAGCAACAGCAAAATAGACACTCGAATAGAGAGAGAGAATTTATGCCAAATTCCTTTTTTCCATTGACGCCAAACATCCACCTCTCGTTATGGATCCTCCAAGGTTATGCAATATTCTTCGCACTTTATGCCGCACATATTCTGTGTCCAACGTCAGCGGGGACTTGTTTACACACAAAAGATGTTATAATGAAAATCCCATAAAGCCATGGAATGAATATATATATTTTAAGGAATGTTTCGAAACTATAAAAACAGAGGAATTTAAATAATCAAGCTACTTGCTTCTAATTATGCTTGGAAATGACTTTTTTTTATTTTTATAGCATATTAAATATGAAAAATAGTTGCTATAAATTGTGCTATAAAAAAGGATATTTTTTTAAGTTTACCTTAAACCAAAATCAATCTGTTTTTTTACAAGAAAATTAATGCCAAATCATAGCTATAATTCCATTTAATTCAATTAACTGTAGAAAGATAAAGATAATTCTTTTATAGTAAAAGGTTTATCAAACCTCCTAGGCCTTTTGACATTTTTATTCGCCAGAGAAAAAGGTCAACTCGAGTGTCGCTAAAATATGAAAATAATCTGTACTTACTTGGGGAAAGGCTCTTTAAAAATTTAACAACAAAATGTGCCAGGACCCAGGACCCTTTTTCTTTCAAATACAAAAAAAAAAACAGGCCAGACTGACAGACATATTGATATCCGTTAGTCATGCAAGTGGGCGGCGAAATGTGGGTGGCGGCCAGACAAAGAACCAAAACAAAAAAAAGAAAATTTGAAAAGAAAGTTGAAGAAAATGAAAAAAAAAAAAGAAAATGTTGCGAAGGCAAAATGCTAAAAGGTAAAGTGCAATCGAACATTTTGTTAATATACTTTATGAGTTTTCGTCCTGACAACGACGTGTTGCTGGCAAACAGGATAAAACGAGAAGGGAATGGCTAAAGTAACAGCATAAGGGATAACAAAATCGGTGGATATGAGGGAATGAGAAAAAAGAATAAGGAATAAACCATTATTTGTCTAAGGCCAAAGGGAAATTTTTAATGCTCTTTGAAAAAAGGTTTTTTTAAGTTGAAAACCAAAAGTTTCAGAGTAGCAGTATTTTTCAAACCTATAAAGTTTATTAAAATTAGTTTTAGATTAATTATTATTATTTTTAGGAGAGTTTTTTAATAGTTTCTGGTAAAACTCCGCAATTTCTCATATATTTTTTATAGGAATATTTTTCCCTAAAGAAGGGTATTGATAATTTCCCTTATGGGTTTGCGAATCAAACTCAGTTTCTGACTGACAGGCGTCTATATTGATGTGACCTGCCTACCGAGCCTCCCCATCGCCTCCCCCTTAAATCCATTCTATATTCTCTATATCCAGTCCCTTCATTTTTTTCCTTTCTTTTTCTTTATATTACTTTTCTTTTCTTATTTTTTTTTGCATTTACCTGAGGCCCTGAGACTTTTGGTCCCCAAGTGATTTGCACTGAAGGGCGAGGGCGGGGAAAAAAAAGGAAAATGTTGGAAAAAATAGCAACAAGCAGGATGGCATTTTTTTTTAGAGTGTTGAGCTGAGTCCTTCGATTCCATTTTTGGGGCTTTATGTTAATGGCGAGGCAAACCGCAATAGGAAAAATTCAGCTTTGTTATTTGGGGAATTGAAAGTAAATAATGGATGTCGAAAAAGGGTTTTCTCTCCTCCTTGGCAAGTGCTAATTGGTCATGCGATATGTCCCCGGGGGTCCTTGGGTTTTTGATGGAAGCAAGTTGAGAGAAGTTTGAAGAAAAGTGTGGAGGAATTTTCCACAGGAGGCCCAGCATCCATTTCCATCGAGTATCCTTTTGGGGATATATATTTGTAAAATATATATATATATATATATGTAGATGTGTTTTTAGCGAAACTTGCATTTCGTGTCAATGGTTTTTCCTTTTTCGCCATTTTCCATGCTGCACAAATCAACGGATATTGTGCACTGACAATTTCCGCCCTTTTCTCTGTTCAGACGGGGAAAATTTCAAAAACACGCCAGCAAAACTTTTCATACAAAGTGACAGCGCTTCCGATTTCTTCTGCTCATTTTCTACTAGTTACAGAGAGAGAAAAACAAAGTATATAATATCAAAAAAAGGCTTATTAATAGTTTCCAAGATAAAGGGAAATTTAAAGGGATTTTTAGTTTTTTAAAAAATCAAACTTAAAACGTTAACTAGAAAGCTTTTCTCTCACTGCCCTTAACCCATCCAGACCACTTGCTCTGGACTCGCTGAGGGCGTTGAATGTCAAGCGTGAATTGTGGGCGTGGCCGTGTCATGGGGCTGTCTATCTGTTAGCCCCGAAGCACCAGAACCAGCAGAAGCAGAGCCAGAGAAGTGGGCCAAAAGCAAGTCGAGTGCTGGGGATCCTGCGATGAGATGGAGGTTGAAATGGCGGTTGGGACAGTGCCAGGGGCGGAGCTGGTGGGGGGTTTTTGAAACATCGCTAATTGCAGCGAAAACACTTGTTGGTTGCCTCGAAAGGCAGCGGTAAATTGCGGGAGTAACTGTGCCACTGTGTTGCAGCTTTCAGGATGCCAAATCAGAATGACAAGGTTGGGAAAACTTTTCTTTTTTTTTTTCTTGCCACACACATCCACCTTTAAGAGGCTGCTGCGGCAGATTGATTTCCATCAAGCCAGAGGCTGAAAACTTTGTTTTATGTAACTTGTCTTGTCTGCTTCTCTTTTTTCTTCCTTAATTTAAAAGGGTAATTAATCATCTTTTGTTTTAAATATTTGTTTTACAAGCTAGAGAGCCACTAATTTAATAGGAAAATTAAAGAAAGAAAAGGAAATTTTAAAGCCTTTGTTTTTAAAAGATTATCTCTTGATTAAAAGCTCTCGAACAAACAGAGTTTCTCTTTTCAAATCCAATCCAAATCGGATTTAACGATTTACGCATCAAGTGGGTGTGGCTTTGCCCCCATTTAACCCTCTAAAATCGAGATTTCCTCCACATCTGCGGACGGTGCACTTCAATTTGCATTTTCATTGTCGCAACAACAGTTTACTCTTGCCACACACAGATGCGTTCTAATCGCAATTAAATCAATTGCATTTGGTGCCCCAAAAATTGGAAAAGCGATCCAGCGAAAGGCTCATTACACGGTTGGAGTTTAAAACGCTTCAATTTGGGATCTAATTTGACCAAAACGAAGGTTAAACTCTTCTCTATCTCTAGAGTTTCTCCCACTAATGGGAACAGCAAAAAAAATTGGGGTATAAAAAGGAACATTTATACATATGTCTAACGGCTTTCAAACATCTCCCATCAGACATATCAATAGACGAACATTATTCCCTTTATCTAATCCAGAAAACACAACGAGGGTGGAATTTAGTTTTCCACTTTATGGGAGGAAAAGTTATAAAATAAAAAGGGTATGTGGGGTTTTTAAAGGGATTACAAGAATTTTAGAAACTAGAAAGAGTCCTTAGATGAAGGATAAATCCTGAAAGTTCCAATATCTAAGACTTCTTCTACCATAAACCGATTCTTTCTTTAAACTCTTCTTTCCCTCTTGATATATTTAAAATATTATTAACCTTGTCAATCGTCTCAGCCGCAAATCTTTTCAATTTTTCGTTGCCATGGCCAACAAGTTCTAAGAGTATTACCAGCTTCGCAGTGGGCCAACAGCGAAATGGTTTATGGAATGAAGACAGGGATGAGGGGCTGGGAAGAAATTCTCATTCGAGAAGAGTTTCCGTTTGACGACTTAACAGCTCCCCGGTTGGCAATAAACGAAATTTTAATGCCGACAAAGTAGCCAAAGTAGGCAAAGTATCTAAAATGGCCAAGAGTGGCTTGGTCGGCAGTTACAGTTACATTTACAGTTACACAGTTACAGTTCGAAATTAAACTTTCAGATACAATATGATAAGCCTTTCGAGTCGAGTCGAGTCTCGTAGAGTCTCGTTGGTGGTTGAGAAAAAAGATTATTTGTTTTTGTCTTGGGATAGACAAGATTTGAACAGGCCTCCCCCCCTACTACCAATACTGGCTTGGCCATTTCTTTATTTTTATTTTTGTGCGGGCTCTAAGGGAATTTTCTATCAGCCCGTGTCCTGTGTATTTCTATCCTGTAATCGATACTCGTATCTATATATATATGTATTCCCTTCTATATATATTTATATATATATCTTTGTATATATATTTAGACTAGAGCGCGTGTGTGCAGCATTAAAAAACACAATAACAGCCATAAAGCAGCGGGGGACTATAGAAAAAAAGGGGCAATCGAGTGGCGATAAATAAGAAACAAACAAAGGATATATATTTAAAAAACACAAAAAAAACAAAAACAAACAACAATCAACAAATATATTAAAACAAATAGAAGCGAAAACGAATTCGGTTTCTTAATTGAGAACAGAATTTTTGCGTTTCTCTGGGAATTTTTTTCGTCAATATGCAGAAAATGTTTTGGTCAACATGGCGTATGCGTATTTTTAATAAGGTAAAGAGATAAAAATAACTGTAAAGGATATGGAGAGGTGGTTTTTTTGTAAAATATTCCCCTTAAATATTCCCTTGATTTTGCATTATTATTTCAAAAAAACTTTGGCCCAACAAATCATTTTTGAAAAACCCCAAAATAAAACATCATACTTTGTTGGCAGAAAAAATTCCAAATTTATGATATGGCACAAAGTCTGGAATCATCAGCTGCCAAAACACATAATATTCTTTATATATCATGATCTTCTTGATCGTTTTTGAGGTCGGCAAGATAAACACATTTTTTTTTGTTTGGGGAAATTTTCCATCAATATTCGTTTTGACGTTTCGGCCAATTTTCCTCGATTTGATTTTGCCTTTTGCATAAAATATAAAATTGCCGTTTGGCTTTTGACATGATGGCCAGATGGTATTTATTTTCCCCTTTTTTTTCTGTTCCCTGTTTCATCGATTGCTGTAGGCCAAGGTCAATGGGGTTTACCTATTTCGAATTTTCTAGCGGAATAATAAATGTGTATTTGGATTTCCTATTGTTTTTTTATCAGCTTTGTAAATAAGACTCTGTAATATGATTGTAATACGCATTTATCTTTTTATGGATCGGCTTTTGGCGTCATCAACATCATTACGATCATAGATATATATAAAAATATATATCTGTGCTGGTTTATTTTCATTACGTTAATTCATTTGTAAATATTTTCCTTAACTTTTTGCCAGGCTCTTGGTTGCTGGCTTGTTTATTTACCGATTTTCCATGTTTTCACCCTTCCCGGTTTTCTTTTTTTTTTCGGTGGGTAGGCGTGAGTAGGCGTGGGTAGGCGTGAGTAGGCGTGGTCAGCGCATACCTTTGAATAAGCCAGACAAACGCTCAATTTCATTTATTTTGTTCTTGTCATTCACGGCACAGTGGGGGACATTTCGTTTCGTACAAAATCCCAAACTAAGGAAATAAATAAGGACACTGCTCGGAGGGTGGGAAGGATTTTCATTGGGGGAAAATGATATAATTGCCAATCCTGGGATGGGCAGGGGGCGGTGGAGTCCCAGAGGCGTCACAGCGGGTGGGCTGGGGGTTCGCGTAAAGCATCTCACACTGCCCACTGTCACCAATCAAAGAACGTGAGTGATTCTGCATCTGACAACCGGAGCTTTATGTTTCTCAATAACAATTTTTTTCTATTCTTTGGCTTCGACAGGAAAGTTTTGGAAGAACAGAAATGGGAAAAATATTTAGCATTAGTTGGCATAATTAATAGTTCAAGAAAAAAATGCATTCTTTAAGAATAAACAAGTTCTTTAAAGAACCTAAGTCCTTCCAGTTTCTGACTAATTTGTTTCCTTGTGTGTTTTGCGGCATTCGCTGGCCACTCTGACCTCTGACCCCAACGGTTTGCGGCGTCTATTCGCCCGATATCGGCTATTTGACTTGGTCCTTTGGTATTTTCCCTTTTCCCAACCTGTTTTTTTTTTCGCAATGGATGAATAAACGATGAGCTGGCGGACATTAATTGCTTTTCTCTGCGATCCGCGGGGTCGAGAAGTGAAATGAAATTAACGTGCATTAAGTGCAGGCTAAGGCATTCATTAAAGGGAGAATAGCTGGTATGCTGGTCGTATAGACGGGCAGGTTGAGGTGTGACTCTGATTTATGCAAAGTGGCCAAGCCGCTGAAATTGCAAGGTTCACTTCACTTTTTGTTCGTTTTTTTTCTACTATTTTTCCCCGCCACACACAAACAATGACGACAACGAATTTATCGCATTTAATTTGCATGTAAATTTGTGCAGAGAACTGCGCTTTTGCCTCATTTTTTTTAGCAGCAATTTTTCGTCTTTTTTTTGCTTCTACCACTGAGTACCCAGATAAGTATGCAACGGTTTATTTTTCTCTGTCCAAAGTCCCGGTGAAGAATTGCTGGAAATGAAAATGAGCAATTGTGGCTAAAAGAGCCACTTGTGGCCAACAAAAAAGTATAAGCTTCTGCAGGGTTTTGGAGAAAGAATTGGAAGAGAAATTTAAGAATTATTTAGGAGTTTTTAGGGAAGAAAAGATAGTTTTTGTATAAGAAATAGTAGATTTACTTCTTATTTCATGTTTAAAACATATTTAAAGTCAAAATCTCTTCCAAAAACCTAACTTTGCAATCAAAATTCATTAAAAAACCCTTCAAAGCCTCTTAAAGAATTCCCCTGAGACAGAAGAATGCAATATTTATTAAGCCAACTAAAACAATATTAGAAGAAATCTGTACAGTGGCCATTATAAATGACAAACTAACCCAACCGAGTCGCATTTATTAGAAAATTCCTTGAAGCAACTCCTTGCTTGGCCATTCCCTTTGTCCTGTCTTGCTTGCTTGTTTCCCATTTTCCGCTGGGCTTTCTGCACTGCGCTTTCTCCACAACCCACTCAACCACACACCCACTCTCTCTCTGGCACTTTCCCCAAAGGGGTAAGTTGGACCGGGGAAAGTGCTATTTATTTGCTACTTCATTATGGCACAAGGTGGCCCAAGGACGGCTAACTTCAAGCTGGTAACTGGCAGCTGTAAAATTAATTTGAAATGTTGCGGACAACTGAAAGGGGCGGAAAGGATAAAGGGGCGGGGGTACTGCGTTGTTTTTGTGGCAAGCGAGTATTTTGCATTAAGTATTTAAAAGAAAATTTTTAAGCAGATTTCAAACCTCTCGGTCCCAGCTGGGCTGGCTTTTTTCTCCCTTTTTTTTGGCTAAAGACAGAGATGGCTAGAGTGGCATAAGAAAGAGATGGCTATCTATGAAATGCAAAAAAGCGGCTTAAGCTTCGATAAATATTCATGTGGAAAAAAATGAAGAAAATGTTTACCGAATAAATATGAAAATTGTGGTCTGAAAAATTCAAGGGTAAGCGGGAAATTTAAATCTCCAAAGGGACGAAATTCACGAAAAGATTTAAAACGGGTTCCTTACTTTTCAATTTTTGTATTTTATCACCAAAAATGCTTGTCCTTTTAGCTTTCTTATACATTTTTCCAACTTATTTGCTTTTATGTCCCTGGCTTGTGCTTTTATCCTTAAAGATAATCCAGAAAATTTAATTTAACGCAAAGCCACCAATGCAAAAACCAAAAACCGCGAAAAAAATACCCAACACGTCCTCGGAAGTCAAATGAACTTTTTCATAAATATTTCAGTTTAGAATAATGTGCTTCCATTTCGCTTTTTCTTATGTTTTTTTTTTTTTGCATTTAATTAAAGAAGCTGTGAAAGTAAAGGGAAAAGGCGGCGCTAACTAATTAGCAGGTTGGCAGGATAATTTTTTGAACGCAAGACAGGACGTTTACTTAATAAGTTGCGCATACGCCACGTGGGCCGAAAAAAGGAGCAAAAAATATTAATAAATTAATTGTTGGCAGCTGAGCGAGTAAAAGGAACAAAAAAAAAGGATATAGGTATTCCTTGCATGTCGCCTTTGTTTCAGGATACCCAACAGGATACCACCAACAACAATAAAACCAAAATAACAACAAGAACAACCGCAGAGCAAACTCTCCTGCCCATCCTGCACTAAAAATAACCATTTCCGCTCTAATAAACATTTCCGCTTCGTGAAATTTAACATTTTACAATAAATTAAGTGAGAAGGAACAAACATAATTATATATACATATAAGGGAATATATAAAAGAATATAAAGGAGTAAATATTTGAGCGGGAAAGGGTCCTTTTTGGGATAAAAATTTAATAGAAAGTTTCAAGACTTTAAAATCTTGCTCTTTTCTTAAATATTTCCAAGCTCTTTCTTTTAATTAGAAAAAATACCAAACTTCCTGACTTTAATCTTCTCAATTTCTTTGAAAGAAGAAACCAAAAATCCCCGATATCTCTAGGAAAAAATTAATTAAAACAACTTTGGCCATAAAAGGATACAACCCCAACCCCCCTGCTTTCCTTTTGGAAAAATCAATAGAAATTACCCCAAACCCCCCGCGACCAAGAAAATTAACATTTAACTTTAAGGATTTTGTTTTCCATTCCATTTGATTGTGTGTTTGTTTTTGTTTTTGTTTTTGTTTCGGTTTTTGTTGTTTCAAACAAATTTGTCACTTAATGTTTCCACGTGACTTTCGATTGAGGTGCGAAAAGGAGAGCTAGACCAAAAATGTACAAAACTGTCACGTACTTGTTAAATTAAAAACGATTACTTACTCCAAAAAAAAAAAAAAAAGAAGAAAACTTGAAGAGACTCGAGAAGCGAAATTTGCTTTCCGCTATCCGCGTTGCACTTAATTTAAATTGTTATTGTTATTATTTCTATATAAAGTCAGTCCGCGGATTGAGATTGAGATTCGGTGTGGCAGAGCCTCGGGGCTGGGACAGTGTATTTTCAATTAAAAGGATATGCGGCCGGGATTTCTCTGTCCTGGGTTGGGGGTCCTGCGTGCCGTTGACAAGAAAATGGAAAATGGAAAACGGAAACCAAGGAAAACTCCTCGAGCCCCAAAAAAAAAACAAAAGTTAAAGGGAAACTGAAACTGAAACCGTAACAGAAACAAAAAAATTATATAAATGAAATGGGAGAGAAAATAAAATGGTAAAGTTAACAAGAAAAACAAAGCAATTTCGTTGATAATTTTGCTACAAAAGAAAATTAAATGCCGCCGAGGAAATCGCAACCAACAAAGAATAAAATTGTAAATTGTTTTTAACAAGAAAATTAGCTTCGTTTCGAGAATAATTTGCAAGCTTTTCTACGACAAAGGGGAAACGTGGATTCTTCTTCTGGAAAACTTCAAACAACGCAAACTAAAATACCTTAAATATTATTTTCTATAAAATGAGACAACAAACAAATAAAACTCAATTAATTCAAAAGCTTTTCGGTAATTAAGTTACAAAAAGTTAAAGTTTTTGAAAGGGGAAAGGGGCGGGGAGTAAATCCTCTACAAATTAAATTTGCATTTAAAATATTTGCTTTGAAGGCAAACCTGGGCAAAAGTTTTATTAATTTTTTTTCTTGGTGTGTTGTGTGGAAAATGAAACCGAAACTTTCATTTCAAATCTCGCCTTTGATTAAGATTTTAATCAGCTACCCGGTTAATTATTAGGTCTCGTTTGGCAGAAGGAAAAAGGACTCGAAATTGGGGATTGAGAATGAGGTTTAGCGATTGGTTTTCTCAGACAACAAAAAACAAGAAAATAATAAGAAAAGACAGAAAAAAATCGCATGACAAACCACAATTTTTATTACGACAAGCGGCAAACTTTTCATTTACTTTTCGGTTTTCGTGGTACAGCAATGACGTCACAAAAAAAACAAAAACCCCAAAAGGAAAATAAGGGGTTTAACTTTTTTCCCCCAAAAATTTCCCCCAAACACGAGAAGGGAAATAATAATAACGTAATAAATGAAAACGAAAGTTTTTCTTCGGTTGTTTGTAAACAGTTTGTCCTGTTTTGGTATTTGTGTTTTAATACATATTTGGTCATACTTGTAAATCATATTTAAATGTGTTTTTATTTATTTGTTTATGAAAAAAAATTGATGTAAGACCTTGAGGGAAAACCTACTGAAAAGTATTTCTTGTTAAATTGCTGAAATAATACATCACTTAAATATCATTTAATATTATATAATATATATAGATTTTATTTATTTATTATCGCCGTTCAACGAGCGGAATAAGCTTTCCCCGCTCGACTGCATCGAATGTCAATTTTGCGGTCAGGCAAGCTGTCATTAATTTTCAATTTCTACTTGTTACGCGACAGCAATTAAATGTTGACATTCGAGTGCAATATTTTGCCACCCACTGACCCCACCCCCGGGAGGATGACCTACCGCCCCCGCCACCCCGCTTTTGGGTTAATCAGTCGGCGGCACGTTTGAATTTCATTTAGTTAATTCAATTCCCAGGTAGTTTAGAGGGTTAACCGGGTCAACGGGGTTAAAGGCTGCCACACCCTTTGTTCTTGGCCACTTTTTAGCTGCGGTCTCGGGCTTGTGGCTTGTGGCACCAACGTAACGTAACGTCACGTCCATTTGGATGCAACACAAAAAAAGGGGGAAAAAATTCAGACAGAACAGAAAGCTACAGAGAACGTGCCTTGAAGAGGTTGACTTTTCCGGGTTGTCTGCAAACATTTATCGATTGTGGAAGACCGAGAGAAAAAAAAACAAACAGAAATTGTCAACAAAATATAAACAAAACATGAGCCAGAGAAGCAGTCTAAAAAAATAGGTTCTTTTTTGGATAAAATTTAAGATTTAAGATCATGTTTTTTTTATGGAATTAAAAGTTATTAAGAGAACTCAGATAAAAAGCTCCTGAAAACCAATATATAAAAATTGAAAAAATTCCAACAATGCATCCTCGAAGTTGATCTTTTCAGAATTGATGATTTTTCCCTTTATTATTTTAACGTCCTTTAGCACTTTGTTGATTTCCCCGGAAGCTCTCTTCGGGAGGAAATGCTGTTCAGGCTGTGAAGAAGGGGGGTGGTTGGCTGGGCAGGGGGGGCTTGAATAATAATCCAGGCCAAATGGAATTGCTCAATGCACAATGCCCTTTTCTTTTGTAAAACAGACGAAGCAAAAATCCGGAATGCAAAGGCAAAAATGCAGAATCTTTTTGCGCCGTGAATCGGAAAAACGAAATCCCTCTTGCCGGGCTCTTGCCCGGGCTCCTGCTCCAGGAGTAACATTTTGTGATT
Organism: Drosophila ercepeae; assembly: GCA_018150545.1. Classification (NCBI taxonomy): domain Eukaryota; kingdom Metazoa; phylum Arthropoda; class Insecta; order Diptera; family Drosophilidae; genus Drosophila; species Drosophila ercepeae. The sequence goes on from JAECWL010000197.1 coordinate 7,665,782, forward strand.
GGCCTGTGTGACAGGCACAAGGCACAAGGCGGTCCCTTTTTGGGCGAGGAGTTGGCTAAAAGCTTTATATAACCATATTACGTATACGCAGCGTTTGCCTAAATAATTAATGCACACACAAAAGCAACAGGCCCGGCTGCTCCAAAGGACATTTAGCCGCAGGATAAAGACGCTGACAATCCCCACTCCTCTCTTCACGCACCAAAAATGTCCTGACGGATTTCCAGTTTCCGTATCCCTGTCCAGCTCTGTCTGTGGCTTAGTTTTGACCGCAACCTTCATTCAACTGCCACTTCCTTTCCATGCATGCCACTGACAGTTAATAGCCCCCTCATCCCCTCGCTCGTCCTGCCATTTTTTGGGTGCCGGGGGGTGTTCGAGAATTATAAAAAATATCCTTGGCAATTAGCCGCATTAAAATGCCTCATTAAAAATTATTTAAGTGCCCATCAGCAGACGCTGAATTATGAATTATTATATCGCCTTTCCGCAGTCGCCGTTTTTATATCGAAATTAATATAATTTTTATCTTTTATCTTTCCAGGTGAGTTTCAAGAAGTTTTTAAATAATTTAATAGCTGTTTTGTGAGTAAAATATTACATTTCCTTATAATATATTCCATATTTCATATTATTTTATTTCAAATACATATTTATTAATTTTTAACCTTAGTAAAAAATTTCCTAAAATACTGGGAAATTTTTTATGAGAAGAATATTCCACACAATCTCTTAAAACTTCTTAAAATTTATTTAAAATATTAAAGACTAGCAAAACCTGCCTTAAATTCTCCTTAAATCTTAAATATTTTATAAGATTTTAATTTGAAAAATTTCCCCTTCACAAAACTCAATCCATTAAACCAATTTCGAATCAATTTTTAAACAGTCAGCGGGCAATCAATTAATGAGTATCCTTCGTGATCCGCGAAATTAATTAATTTCTAGCCCCACCATAGAAAAATATTCATTTCATTTGTCGTTTTTTTCGCGTTTTGCCGGCCATTAGAATTTTAACAGAGAGAGCGACCCAGAGGGGGGGTCCTGGTATTAGAGAAGCCAATGAAAATGGCCACAGAGAAGTGTAAATCATATAACATCAATTTTCATTAGATCGTTGACAGGCGGATGGCCATTTTTCGGGACTCTGGCAATTTAGTTGATTTGCCTAAACCAGTGGAGTCCCTCGGTCCTCTCTAGGGGGGGCTACCGGACAATAAATTGCAATTTTCGGCATTAAAATGCTATAAAAATATCATGAACAAAGCAGTTAAGCATTAATTTTTATCATTGTTGCTGGGCGGACCCCCCTGGATGGTGTGGCATCCATCGCCACCGCCTCTGTCTTCGAGTGTTTTTGTATTTTTTCCGAAGCAGGGGGGAGGCGCAGCAAAATTAATTGCATACAAATAGGCGTCAGCAGTTGGGTTCTAGGTAAATAAATTAGTTTTTGGGGCGGGTTTTTGGTGGCCAGGAGATGCCACAAAGGATCTATTGCTGCCAGGAGGTGGCACTGTGGGGGGATAGGAGATAGAGGGTGTAAGGTAGTGGGTGCTTTGGTGAAATATTCCCCGGCTTCCGGCACATGCTTCGAATGCGCCAAACAAACAACAACTTAAAGCTTTAACGGAAGCCACCGCAGAAAGCAGGGGGGGAGGCAGGAGGAGTCGTTTCGGGTTTTAAGGGGCTTTTAGAAAAGAGGCGGAAAAGGGGGTGGTGGTGGTATGGTGGCAAAGCCGCAGTCACGACAGCAACACGCTCTTGGAAAATCTTCTCGGGCAGATGGGTCTTGGAAAATGTCATCAAATGCTGCCCGAGAGCCTCGGATAAGTTTACCGAAAGTGCCACAGGAAAGGTGACAAAAATAAGGCCTTAAAATGGCAAATCTATAAGGGTTTTAAAAAACACTTATTTTAAATATTTAATATGTAACAAAAAGGAATATAAAATAGTTTAACTAAAAAAGAATACTCTTTAAAATATTGCTTTGGTAGCCCCTTAAAATTTCTTAAAATTTTCTACCAATTTTTTTTGTGTTGGTTTAAAAATTTGTTAAGGTTCTTCCCAATTAATATGGCACTCCAGCTCTTCGCTGGCTCGCTTTTATGCAATTTCCTAGTTTTTCGACGAAACGCCAACAAAGTTTCGACCATTTCGCCATTCGCGCCGCCACTATCCTTGCTTTTCAACATTTTGAGTTCGTTAAACTTTATTTCGGACTTTTAGCCGAGTTTCTAGCTCGGTTTCTGGGTTTTGTTGGAGATTAGAAGATGCGGCCAACTGAAACTGAGACCGTGAGGGAGATGGAGAGGAGGAACTCAAGTCCCATCAACGGCTGCTGGAAAAGTCAAGATGGAAAACTGTCTTAGTCATCTTTTCCACCCACCACCCATTCTTATTTATTTCATTCCATTTCAATTTCGCGCTCATTTCATGCATATGATTTTAATTTTATCTAAACATATGTATGTATGAGAGAGCATTTCCTTATTACCACGCCCCCTCGCGCGCCATCACCGCCCCCATCTTGGCTTGGATCTCGACGCACATTTTCCTTGGCCTGTAATTGAATTTGTTTTTGCCCAGAAGTGAAAATGGAATTGCCAACCCGGCAAATGGCTATATCTTCTCATACATCAGTTGAAAAGGCACTGAGAAAAATAGTTTCAAGTACTATTAGTTTTAGAATTTCTCAGAAAAGCTTAGATCATATTTTAAAAGGCTTCTTGCATTTATTTTCTTTGTAAAACTATCAGATAGTAGTCTGTTTTTTTCTCTGTACTCGTCTACTTATCATCGTGTTAGTGAGTATCTGTGTGTGGACATATGGACTCCCCGTGACAGCTGTCAGGCTGCAGGTGGACCCCAGACACGGACCCGGACCCGGACACAGACCCGTAACAGAACTCCTCCTTCTCGTCCTTCTTTACCAGAAAACCCCCTTCTATCCACTCAACGAAGTTGGAAGCCAACAAATCATAAATGCCATTACAAGGAGAAACACTGAATATGAACAAGAGGGAGGGGATAGCAGGATGGCAAGGATGGCAAGGATGGCAGGGTGGCAGGATAGTTAGGGGACATCCGGTGTAGTGCGGCAAACTGTTGCACAAAATTCCGTTGCACACTTTTGCGGACAGATGTCCACAGGACTGTCACCAGCCGGACCGACAATTTGCAAGCCCCAAAAGCGAAAGAAAAAAATAATTAGGTTGGAAATGTGAATTCCAGGCGGGAGATGAGAGGGAAAAGTCATAAAAATTCGAGGTTTTTGATTTGCTTTCTATAAGGAAAAATATTTATTGCTTTTTTATAAATTACAAATATTTCAAAAGGAGTTAAGTTGTTTAAATAGAAAGTAGAGAGAAGAAGCTCTTAATTTTCTCCTAAAAAAGGATCTAAAAATATTGTATAATCCCTTTTTTGTTGTTTAAACTGGTTCCTTTCTTTTTTGTTTGTGTACATTTTCGTATTGTCTGAAGGACAACATCTTGAGAACTGTTACCCCTAGTTGAGCAGCTAGCAGGATAATCAAGCTTAGCCAGGAGCAAGGAGCTGAAATTTACGACTGTTGACAATGTGTACAAAAGTTGCGTCACTTTTTACTGCTTCCCAGAAATGAAACGACGTGTGAAAGTTACTGACAGGGGGGGATACGGGAAACAGGAGCTCTACTCTCTACTCTCTACTATATACATATCTACTCATATAAATATATATACAATATATATATATATATCTGTATATACAAAGGGAGATGAATTGAAGGGATGGAGATCCTTAGTCCGGATCCGGTCGGAATTTATGCAGACTGCTTGGAAATTTACAACTATTTTTATGAAGCCAAGCGGGCGTCCTTGGACACAACTCGAACAACTTTACGACAGCAACACGCCCGAATATCCTGGTAGGAAACTAGAGCAAAAATAAAAATAAGAAAGACAGGGAAATATACATATATAAGGGAAAGGGACTTTTGCAGGAAGACAGGACCTGGGGTCGGGGCCAAGTGAATGCGAAATGGCTGTGTTCCAGAAAAGATTAGGAAATTGATTTCGAAATCAATCAAAGTGGATAAGCAGCGGCGGCGGTGCCGGTAACTCTTTCTTCCCAGCAACAACCAGCTGACAATTTTATTAAAAACTTTGGAAGGCGGTGCCAGGGAGCTGCCAACGCGGTTGCGTGTTCACCGAAAACTGCCAACTGAATAAGTTTTCCACACACGTCGAATGGAAAATTATTATTATTTCCTATTTTCAAGCACGCAAATTTTTTATAGAAATTGGTTTGGGTTCGGGGTTTGTTTAAAGGGGAATTTACGAGGATTTTAATCCTTTAATTCTTTATTTTTTATTGTTATTTCGAGTCGGTTGAAGCATAACAATTGTGTTGCAGTTGTTCTCCAGTTTGTGCCACAAAATTAGGCAAATTATGGGCATGTTTTTCGAGTTTTCTGATGTCTGCCAGACTTGTCACCCAGAGTCGAGCAAAAATGTTTCGGAAAACAGAATAAATATGCGACGAGAGTTCGCCAAGAGTGTTTTCCGAGTGCCATATGTGGTTATGGGTGGTTTTGGGGGGGAAAACCCACAGGGAGGGGTGAAAAAAAAAAAAAACGAAAATGAAAATGGAGTTTTGGAGCCTGGCTGGGCATACAAATGGCTTCATTTTGACGAACTGCCTGGAAATGTGTACAAATTTTGTCGGAGGGCGAAAAACAAATGATTCTTTGTTCAGGCCTCCCACAAAAAAAACCCACATTTGTGTGCTTGTTTTTGGCAAATGTATATTTTTCGGAGTGCTATTCGGATATTTGAGTACAAATTAAAGGTTTTTAGAATAAACTCTTTAAGGAACTCCTTTAAATCTCTGGAGAGCATCGAAATACCATCGAAATATCGTACATTCTCATTAATTAGCCTCCAAATATAGACATAGAGAGCTTTTTACCTTTTGAGGAATTATTTTCTGGCAGAATTTCCAAAACAGAATGCACCGAGAAATTCGGATAACGATGATGCATCCACTCGAGAATGCTTCGATAATGCATTTTGGTCATTCATCAATCAGTACATCACTCAATCAGTCAGTCAATCAGTCAGTCTTTCAACACACATCAACAGTTAAATCCATAAGCCCCTCCAAGTGTGTGTTTTTCCAATTTTGAGGCACGAGAAAATATGAAAAATATGGTCGGTCGGGAATGGCTGCTCGAAGAGAGTTCTATTATTAGAGGGTAACAAAATGTGGTGGGCTCTGTGTGAGTGGGAGGTTGGTTATTGATTTTCAGCTTGGCCACAAAACAAATGCGGTTTTAGCCACCGACCTGGTCCGGGTACGGGTCCGGCTTCGGGTACGGGTCCGCGTCCTGGCCAGGGAGGGGGCAAAAGTAAAAATGGTTGAAAAGGAAGCTGGCCGGATGAAAAAGGTTGGTAAATGTATGCGTCTATTCGTGTGGGTTTGCATACAAAAATAGTCTCATGAAAAATGCTAAAAGGTGGTGGGTGGTAGAGGGGTGCGTGTGTCCAGGTGTTAATTTAAAATTATTGGCCAAAAACCTCCAACCCACCTGGCTGCCTTTCTCTCAATTAAGGAATCGTCAATCCTTCCAGCAAACATGCTCTTTAAATCCCTTCTGTCGGCCATTCAATTTAATTGCATATTATGCGGCATTAATTATTTAATTAAATAATTGAAACTAAATAATGCACAAGCCAAAGGGGGGGGTTTTAAATAAATTTATTATTCATTCAGGCTTCGTTTGCTTGTTACTTGTGCAATAAATTAATTAAATAATCAAAATAATTGTCATTCAAGTTGCGGTTCGTTTGGGGTTTCATTAGAATAATTAAAATACAATTTTCTTATCCCAATCTAGTGGAAAAAACTATTCTATTTAAAGCCTTGCTTTATCCAGATTTGGAATACCGGTTTCGAAATACTTGAAAAGTCCTTTACTTTCTGCCAAATACCTTTGCTTTTAATTAGTTTTCGTGACTGTAATTGTTTCAGTTAATTCTATTTGTCTCTAATTGCTTAACAAGATAACTTGTTTTCTGCGGCACTAAGGTATCTCTCCTGTCTCTAATTTTCTGTGTCTGGCGAATTTCCCAAGGGGGGGTCCTGCTGCACGGTTGCTGTGGTCATGTCTGCGACATTGCGTGCATTAAAAGGCTCCCCAAAAAAAACAGGGAAAAAAGTATAATAAAAATGTCATTCGTTGTCTATGAACTCGGCTTGTTGGTGGTCCATCAGGCTACGCCCACACCTGCTAAAAAGTAGGGAAAACTTTGAGGTAGAAAAAAAAATAGAGCTAACATTAAAAAGGATCAACTTTTGAGGAAGAGAACTAGAAAACAACTATTTATGATTATTATTTTAAAGGTTTAGTATTTTTTGGTTCAAAGGAGTCTCAAAAAACCTTCCTAGAAAGCCACTTTTTAGTATTATTTTTCCTTAAACTTTAACACACTTTCCCCATTATCCTTGGAATCGTTTTGCTTTTGTTCTATTGAATTTCTGGCGGAGATTAGTGGCTCCTAAAATCCACTGATGATGAACAGTTGTAAATGTCGCAATCGCTGTCAAATTGCTGGGATTCCCCCTCCTTTGGCTGGCCCCCAAAAAAAAAGATTGATGATGTTGACTGAAGATTGAGAAGGAAATTGGGTGGCGGGATAAAGGCCATTTTGGCGCAAATAATTAGCTCAGCTGGTCGGGAAATTCAACCTCTTTTTTTTGTTTTGTTTTTTGTGGAAGAGAATTCCGGCATTAAACTTAAGCTGGCTTGACATTAAATTTAAACGAAAAGCCAAGCTGAGTTCCTGGGGGAAAATTGATCTTTATTAAATGATGAGTGAAGGAGGAGAAAGTCTGCATTTGATTGATGCATAGACGAGGCATGCGGCTAATTGATTGATTGATTGACGTCGATTGAAATGCCTCGATAATTGAAGTCGAATCGAGTCGTGTCACCTTGTCGCCGCCGTGCTGCTTGTCCCCAGAGTTCCACGGCAGAGGTTGTGGCAAAATCTCAGCGGATGGCGCAGCCCACACACGTAGGCATCCAAAAATAATGGAAAAAAAGGCAACCAAATGAAGAGAGATGCCAGACGATATCGACGATATAGACACACATACTGAGTGGCACAATTAGGACGCAATTCAAACAGCCGGCAGACATGTCAAAACTTGCTTTATTGGTTTAGCACATTCAGGAAATGGCAACTGGCAGAGGCCAGCAAAGCAGAGCCACAAAAAATACAAAAAAAGGAGGGAAAAATTCAAGGAAAATAGAAATTAAACCAAACAAAACCCAAAAACCGGACAAGGAATAGCAAAAATCTAAGGGAAATCAAAGCAACAAAATAAGAAACATTAAGTTGGTAGTTCTGGGAAAAAGGTCTCTGAATCGAATATAAAAATACCCTAGGAAGTAGGTGTCTCGAAGCTTTAAATATAAAAATATTATCGTCTTATAATGAAGGATATTAGGAACTTTATGGCACAATATTTTTATTTTTAAAAGGTATCAAAAATTCTAGAAAAATCCTAAAAGAACTTTAGGGACTTTGTAAAGGTTTCTCTATATATTTACTATCCCTTATAATTCTCCAGCCCACATTTCCTTCTCTGTCTGTGGGTCCTGGTGTCCTTTTGACTGTCTGTGCTGGCACTTTACACTGAAAGAAACTCAGGAATTCAATAGGAAATTTAGCCAGGTCTTCCTAAAGACTTTCTCACTCTGTTTAAATGCCCATGTCGTGTCTTTATTTCTTGGCCAGCACGCAGAGTCTTGGCCACACCTACGACCCGACCACGCCCCTAACAAAACGCCCCCCCCAGCTGGGCAAAAAGCACAAAAAAAACGAGCAGAAAAAAAAACATTCTACAGACATTCTACTAACTGATTAAATTTATGCGCTCTTTGCATACGAATTCGAAGCCAGGGCGAGCCAGGGGAAAAAAAATAAATAAAATAAAAATAAAAATAAGAATAAGGGAAAAGAAACAAAATTAGGCAAAGCAATTTGGCCAACAGACTCGAGGGCAGTTTTTCCAGCTAAACTAATTGTTTCTCGCAGGACGTTTTATTGGCCTGGCCTGGCCTGGCCGACCTTTGACCAAAACTGAAGTGTAACCAAACTTGACATAAGTAAGCCTTAAGTCGGTTTGCTTAACCCCCCCGAGCAATATACAACTTTGTCCCATCCGATTGCCTTTCCTGGCAAATGTTCTTGAACTTGACTTTTGGCCCCGAGGCTTTTTATTTGACCTTGACAGGAGCGCTTGGTTGGGGCGCAAAACTAAATTAAATATTCTTGAATATTCTGTTGTAAATACTTCTGTCTGTAAATCTTTTTGAAATCCATGGAAAAATCTTTTAAATTTAATCTAAAAATCGACAAAGATTTGGCTTTAAACACACTTGTTGATTTAAGCCCTCTTTTCGGAGCTTCAACTAAGACACACTTGTCACTCGTCAACTCTCCAGAATTTGTAAGCCCCACACAGCAGCTGGCAGGCATTGTGTGTTTTTTGCGCGAACAGAACAATAATTCGGGGAAGTGTAGAAAAAAAAAATTACCCAACATATCCAAGCGGCTTATAGTGTTTTTCAAAATAAAATAAAAAAGGAAACAAATTCGTGGGTGGCACTGATGATGGCCTGAAGTATTTGCAAAATAATAAGCAGTAAGCTAAAATTTCCAAGGAATTGGGCGTCGTAACAATAACAATAATAAGACCAGAAAGTAGCAGAGAGCAAAAAAAAAAAACCACACAAGACAACATAAAAACATAAAAACAAAATAAATGTATAGAGGGGAGAAAATATACGAACAAGTCACGGACAAACAAGGCGTAATTGTATGCCACTCGCCCCGTCTCTTTCTCTGCCACTCGACCGTCTCTTTCTTGGGGAGGTGGGTGGATGGGTGGGTGGGTTTGGTGGGTTGGTAGGAAAAAAAACATCATGTATTTGTGTGCATGATGTGCGTTACATATAATATATAAGTCACGTCGAGCATATCAACATCAATGGCCACAAAGCGCAGCATATCAATATACATAAATACAGGGTGTCCTTGGGGAGCAGGCACAAGGATATGCATGAGGAATGTTGCTATAAAGAATCCCCATCTCATTTATCTATTTTCTAAAGCATACTTTCAAGCTTCTTGGATTAATATCCCTGTATATCCATCTCTTTCTGTGCCACCCTGTTTCCGTCTCTTTCATTTCTGCCATCTCATCCGCCCAGAAAACATATGACCATGCCATGCCCTTTTGTTTTCGCTTGAATTCAGCTCCCAAGTCTTCTGTTTTCTGTTTTCCACTCCGTTGCCGTCTCTTTCTTTGTCTGAAGACGAATGTCACTTCCATGCCATTGTCCCTTTCTCTTTCACACCGATATCTTGCCTCTCCCTCTTAGAAAAAAGTATAATACGAACCGAACACCCAACAGCAACAGTTGTGCCCATTGTATTACGTTTGCAATGCTGTTTGCTGCTTGTTATTGTTTTCCCTTGGAATACCCTTAAATAGGGGTATTACGAATACCCAAAAATATAGGGGGAAAATCTGGGAATATCTCTTCCTATAAAAAGTTGCTATAAAAAGGGATATTTTTCCCTTTGCGGGAAGATCTACCAAAAAAGTAGGGAATTTATTTCGAGAATTATCCTTAAAAGCGTATTTCCCTATTCGTTGTGGACACTAAAAATCAGACCGCCATTCTTGGGGCTATAACAATTTTTATATGCTCGAATTGCTGATGGGTTTTGGGTTTTGCTTCGAGTATAATATGGTCGAGGAGAGTATCTGCCCGATCCGGAATTGGAATGGGCCAAATGGCGAAGAATACGAATCGCAATCGGAATGGCTGGGCTTTGTATGGCAAGATGGGGGACCTTGATGGCTTTTGCTTTTTTGCTTGCGTGGTCTTTCAACTTGTTGCTTTTTATTGCAGCTCTCATATATATGAGTACGTTTCTGTGGCTACGAATGGCAGTGCGAGTGTGGCAACTTTAACCTTTCACCCTTGGCGCAACAACAATGTGCAACAACAGGGTCAAGTAATCAAGCTAACCGATTCAGTACCAATTCCGAGTGCCCCGTAAACTTTATTTTCTCCTTCACCCAGCCATTGTTTTGGGCTTTCTCCTTCGGCGAGTTTACTCTTATTTTTAATTCATTTCAAGAATGGGGAATACCAAGAATGTTTTTCAACAACAAGGTACTTTCGAGGCCTTTGTTTAAACTAATTGTTTGGCCAAAGACAACATTTAAAGTTAGTCTCTAAAGACTCCAAAATAAAGCCTTCGTAGATCATAGTTCTACGCATGTTTTTCATATAAAAATCGATTTAAAAATCTTTTAAGGACGATGATGGCCAAGATATAGCCTCCGCTTTGGGCTATAATGGACTTTTCTAAGATTTCTTCATTTTTTCAAGGGGTCTGCCCAGAAAAATTTGAAAAAAAAATCGAAAAATTATTTTCTATCAGGGTTTTAATGTAGATTGATAGGGAATTGATTCCAGATTCCAAAGCTATTCTTTGCTCAAGGGTCGGATGAAAACTGCTCAAGATATGGACGAAAAGCGATTTTCACATTTTTCAAGGGGGTCCATCAGAAAAATTTGAAAAAAATCGAAAAAATATTTTGTGCCAGAATTTTAATGCAGATTTATAGGGAATTGATTCCAGATTCCAAATCTATACTTTGTTCAAGGATCGGATGAAAACTGCCCAAGATATGGGCTTCGAAAGGGACGAAAAGCGATTTTTCTCGATTTTCACATTTTTCAAGGGGGTTCATCAGAAAAATTTGAAAAAAATCTCAAAAATATTTTATGCCAGGATTTTAATGCAGATTTATAGGGAATTGATTCCAGATTCCAAAGCTATACTTTGTTCAAGGATCGGATGAAAACTGCTCAAGATATGGGCTTCGAAAGGGACGAAAAGCGATTTTTCTCGATTTTCAGATTTTTTAAGGGGTTCCATCAGAAAAATTTGAAAAAAATCGAAAAAATATTTTGTGCCAGGATTTTAATGCAGATTAATGGGGAATTGAATAAAGATTCCAAATCTATACTTTGTTCAAGGATCGGATGAAAACTGCCCAAGATATGGGCTTCGAAAGGGACGAAAAGCGATTTTTCTCGATTTTCACATTTTTCAAGGGGGTCCATCAGAAACATTTGAAAAAAATCTCAAAAATATTTTTTGCCAGGATTTTAATGCAGATTTATAGGGAATTAAATAAAGATTCCAAATCTATACTTTGTTCGAGGATCGGATGAAAATTCTCCAAGATATGGGCTTCGAAAGGGACGAAAAGTGATTTTTCTCGATTTTCACATTTTTCAAGGGGGTCCATCAGAAAAATTTCTGATCGGATAGTTGCGAAGATATAGGTGTTTCGCTTCTTCGGAATAAAAGTGTATAGTTTTTTTTATGCATTTTTCTATCATAGCCGGCTTTATTGATTTAATTAATTGCAGTCCTTAAAGAGGATCGCACATGAGTGAAGAGAAAAAAAAAATTATGGTTATTTGCCAGGATCGATGTTTTGGTGGAAAGCTCCTAGGGTTGGTGGGAATACTCTCCTGCTGGGAATGGTCTAGCCCCTGTTTCTCCTGTTCTTTCTCCTGTTCTGACGCCTCTTCCGCCTTGCAGCACGCCTCTTAGCAGCACGCTTCTTGGCGGCGGCTGTCTTCTTCTTGGACGAGGAGGAGGAAGAGGAGCTGGAGGAGCTGGAGGTGGCGGTATCGCTGCTGCTGCTGCTGGCCTCCGTGGTGTCCGAGGAGGAGGAGGATGAGCTGGCCGTGGTACTGCTGCTGGACGCAGTGGAGGACTCCGTGGAGGTTGAGGACTCCGTGGAGGAGGAGGTGCCTGCAGTGGTACTGCTACTGTAGTGCAGGGCACAAATCAGGACGACTGCCAAAAGCAGCCAATGGAGTTTCATCTTGTCTGGTGTTTTTTTTTCACAACTCTGGTGTAAGAAGTTGAGTTCTTCACTGACGATCTTAGGCCTCGTTTTGGCCTATTTATAGTCGATTCCATGAATTTTTTATCCATTTAATTCTTGATGGTCTTTTTCATTCTTTGCGTCACTGATACAAAGCATTTGCTGTTTGTCTTTGGAGTTAGAATTGTTAAAATTTAATTATTTGCACAAATGTCTCTTATTTGTTTGCCCACAAAAACGTCGAAACTTTGGCACACATGTCTAACTCTTTACCTTTAAAATTGCGTTTTTTTTTCTATTTATATTTGTTTTTGAAAAAGCGGGGAATCTTCCTTCATCGATTAGACGAAAACTGCTTCTTCAAATTAAACAATTCAAATATTGTCTTTATAGTAGGGAATCTCTATATAAATATTTAATCGCATTTCAAACTGGCATTGAACATGAACTTTGAAAACAACTACAAGTTTTTTTATAACATTAAACCATAAATGATAAATATAGAAAAACAAATATTAGCCACATGTGGGGAATGTTTTCTATATTATTTTAATATCAATTTGGAACAACAAACAAGCCTTTTAATTAAATAAAAAATATGCGTTTATTTGAATAAAATAAAATGCTATAAGAGAAGAATTTGCTAAAAAAAACTATCATCCTTGGGGTATTTTTTGTCTAAATTTATTTCAGTGCCAAAGAGCTCTTAAGAGTTCTTCTTGGTAAAAAAAAAACAGGAAAGTGCAACCGGAAGAGAAAGGAAAATGCAGAAAGTTAAAGCTTTTTCTTAGCATTTTCTCCTGAAAAATGTTGTATTTTAAGCACCTCCCCCTGTCTTGCCCCAATTAGAGTCCATCCATCAATCTGCATAATTAAAATGCTCATTAGGCCGATTTCCATATCCAGTTTCAGTGCAAAATCCAGCAAATTCCCCAAACCCGACGCCCAAATCAAAATGCTTCGCCATATGTTGCCATGTGACACATTTTTTCCATGTGGAAGGGGAAATTGTGGGTGGAAATGCCACCCAGCCCAGTATTGGAAGCCCAAAATTCCATAAAGATTAAAGTAAAATAATTAAATTATTTATATAATTTTTTTTTATACAAATTTCATCATAACTTGCAGCTTTTCTTTGTATTTGAAGCGCAAATCATAAATCCCGGAACAATAAATTCCGCCTAAAATCCCTTCAGACTTTGGTTTGAATCTCTTTTCATTAATTCACTCGGAATTGCCTTCCTTTTTCGCATTATTTTCCTCATTTTTTTTTTTTTTTTTTTTTTGGCAAAGGAGGAAAAGCACCACAGGTCAGTGTTCCATCATCCCAGAATTTCGACCTTTTGTGTCACGGAGTCAGTGTTTTCATTTGATCCATTGTAAGGACCAAAGGACCAACAAAATTAATGGCATTCGCTTGTAGTTTTTTTTTCTTCTGTTTTTATTATTTTTTTTTCCTGTTCTTATTTATTATTTCTGACCAAAGCAACAACAACTGGATTTGCTGGCATCAATCAATAAAATAACTCGACACGAGTTTCCAAAGTCAACTATCAATGCAGGAGGAATAGATGAATAAACAAAATAGAAGGGGTCTAGGAAAAAACATATAGTTTTTATAAAAAAATTATTTATTAAAACCTAAATTTTATCTATTTTATACCAGAAAAATAATTTTATTAATTAATTTATGGCAAGTTTTTGAGTTTGAGAGTCAAAATACATTTTTAAAGCTTGGAAAAAATTCTCACATCTTATATTTAATAATTTTTGTATACTTTTCTAAACAAAATATTTGTTTTGGTGCCTTTTTCCTGGTCCACACCCACAGCCTCCCAGAAGGATATATATCGAGGCAAAAGGATGTGTGTCCTGTGCGTATCGCAGCATTCCCGTGGCTGCTCTCGAATTATTTGCCATCAAAACTCTATTGATTTATTAATGTCGCTCATCATTCGACAAGTCGAGTGCGCATTTCCTGGATGCCTGGGAATAATACCTCCCAGCTCCAAGCTCTCCCAGCCAGCCCCCCCATAGGCATTAATTTTTCAAATGTCTCAATAAAAATCAATATCAAGAGCACCAGAGGAGAGTGTATATCTGGTAACCAGGGGGTTTGTTTATGACTCTATCAAGTGGATGTTTTATCAAAAGAAATTTGATTGCTTGGTATTCGGATTTCTTTTATAACTTCCCATACAATAAATTCAATCCAATAAATATTTCCCAAATTAGATCTAAACTTCTCTTAAAGTTTCACTCTCAATTTCTCAGCTCCTGAAGTTCTTAAAAGACTTGTGGTTATTATTTTTTTTTTGTGGCATAGTTGAGGGCTTGGTTGGGGAAGGTGCCAGAAACTATGCTTCATTATGTTTCTCACCGATAATTAATTGCGTAATGGCAACAATTTAACTAACAAAACGCCTTGTTTTCGCTGTTTCATGTGGTTTTTGTAGCACAGCTTTTTCGGCTCTATAGAAACAGCTTTTTGTTTCTTCTTAACTGTTTTTTTTTCCATAGCTCCATAGGTTTTGTATATTTTTTGTTTTGTTTTGAGGCCCAAAAACTTTTCGTTTATTCCACAAAAACCAAAATGTGGCACACTGCCTTTTGGGGGTTTTGCTGGTTTCCCTCAACTCGGTTCCCTACTAATGGATTTCAATGGAAAACTCCAACCAGCTTTTCCAGCATCCGTGTAAATATTTAATGCCTCGATGTCTGCATTTTGAATTTATTTATTTGGTAAAGGATGCAAAGGTGAAAGGTAAGAAATCTGGACATGATTTCCGTTTGCCTTCCTTTGATCATGAATAATATTGTTTTTTTTTTGGGGCTTTACCTACCAAGGTCTGTAAAAATAGAAAAACCCCTCCTTTTTTTCACATATCGATATGTTTTAATTGCATTGAGATTTTTTTCAAATTATAAAAAAAAAGAATGAAAAGTTTAGGATTGGAATAGGAAATCAGTTTGCGGTTCGTTGTCCTTGATCCTTGGATTCGATTTAAGACCTGCGTAGGCGGCGAGAGCGAAGACGGCCACTGCGGCTCCTGGTGCGGGTCCTGTTTCTGTTTCTGTTTCTGCGGCGGCTCTTCGTGGAACTACTGCTAGTGCTGGTGCCGTCGTCGTCATCGTCGCTGCCGTCTCCATAATGCCGATGTATTGTCCTTTTAACTTTTGGCATCTTTCGTTCAGTGCTCCATGTGATTTTTCTTTTTTTTTTTTTCTTGGAGGACGAAGAGGAGGAGGTGGTGGTGGTCGTGGTAGTCGAAGTCGTAGATTCGGTGGTACTCGTAGATGCGGTGGTGGTCGTAGCTGCGGTCGTCGTGGTGGTGCCGGTGGTTGCCCCCTCGGAGTCGCCGATCCGCACCAAGGTGACGGCGGCCAGGAACAGGATAACGCAGAAGTACCTCATGGTATGGATGCCAAGGAGAACTGATATTTAGGTCACCTGCTCCTGGCCTATTTATTTGAAAATTTCACCTCAAAACACATTAAAAATAGAATAGAAACTTTCTAAATGACAAAAAACAGAAGCGAGTTTAACAATAAAGTAGAGAATCTTTGGTAATTTTAGAATGCCATGTTGGCTATTTGAACAATTGCTTTCGAAGCACAATTGCGAATTTTATTTGGCCAAGAACTTGGTCTCCGCAAATAATTTACTCTCGCTTCGCAAATTTTCCAGACAATTCGTCAAAGAAATTCAAACAATGGTCCACAAAATGCAGATTGCCGGATAAACCCATTAGAAAGTAGAGACAATGCCATAGTTTCTCGGGTATAAAAGCCACTAATGGATCTTTCGAAGATCATCATCCAATTGTCTCTCGACTATTCCACAACATGAAGATCCTTTCCCTGCTCTTCCTGGCCCTTCTTGGCTGCGTCCTGATCCACGACTCCCAGGGGGCCTCCAGCACCACCACCACCTCCGCCTCGGCCACTACGACCACCGCAGCCTCGTCCTCGGCCGACACCACCACCGCAGCATCGGCCTCCAGCTCCACCGCCACCACGGAAGCCACCACAGCCACCACCACCACCACCAAGAAGTCAACCAGTGGAACCAAAAAAAAGCATAAGCATACCCATATTAAGAGTAAGCGCACAATTAATAAGCCGGCCCGAAAGACGACGACCCGCATACACAGAAATCGCAATAGGAGTCGCAGGGGAAGGCTCTTTGACGACGATTCCGAATAGGCCACTAACTCCCAGGACACCCCAGACCTTTAGATCCCCTGATCCCTCCTTGACCACTGATTCGAAATATTTTATTATTAGTTTTTAGTTATCAAAATCCTTTGTTTTTTTCCGTCTATAGCAAGTTAAAAAATAAAGAAAAATATTATAATAATCATCTTGAGTTTTTTGCTTCGAAGGAGCAACAGGGCGGATACTTAATATTTCATGTATACTGTTTTAATAAATCTAAACAATGAAAAAAAGCGATTACTCCTCATTGTAGGATTAAATTAGTCTTTTTGATGTAAATTAAAAATAAAAAGGAACCCATTAGGAATCGAATTCAAAATTCTCCACCTTAATTATGTAAATGTTATTAAAGTCAATCGAAAAATAGGAAAAAAATGTATAAAATGCATGGAAATACTAGACGATTAAAAAAATATTGAGATAGGTTTCATTTTAGACAAGTCGCTTGATTTAGGCACTGAATTGTATTTAAAACCTTCAAATTTTTAACAAAGATGTTATTTTTTATTAAAAGATCAGGAATCAGTGTTAATAATTATCTGGATTTGAATAATTTCTTCACCAATAGAACAACCAAATAATATTTTTACACAAACCCTTAAAAACTTCCATTAAAAATTCAGTGTGAGTTTTAAAAAATTTACTTTTTAGCAACTACTGAATAAATTTATAGAAAAAAGTAGCCAACTTTGTTATTTATTAACTATAAGAAATATTTTATAGTTTAATCGTTGATCGTCCAAAAGTTAAGTTCATGAAATATTTCGAATATTAAGTAGCCGCCCTGTTGTAACATCCAAGCATGAAATTATATCGTCCATTTAAATAAAATGTTTGATTGGCTATATGAAACATTGAGTATCCGCCCTGTTGCTCCTTCGAAGCAAAAAACACAAGGTGATTATTATAATATTTTTTTTTATTTATTAACTTGCTATAGACGGAAAAAAAAAGGATTTTGATAACTAAAAACTAATAATAAAATATTTCGAATCAGTGGTCAAGGAGGGATCAGGGGATCTAAAGGTCTGGGGTGTCCTGGGAGTTAGTGGCCTATTCGGAATCGTCGTCAAAGAGCCTTCCCCTGCGACTCCTATTGCGATTTCTGTGTATGCGGGTCGTCGTCTTTCGGGCCGGCTTATTAATTGTGCGCTTACTCTTAATATGGGTATGCTTATGCTTTTTTTTGGTTCCACTGGTTGACTTCTTGGTGGTGGTGGTGGTGGCTGTGGTGGCTTCCGTGGTGGCGGTGGAGCTGGAGGCCGATGCTGCGGTGGTGGTGTCGGCCGAGGACGAGGCTGCGGTGGTCGTAGTGGCCGAGGCGGAGGTGGTGGTGGTGCTGGAGGCCCCCTGGGAGTCGTGGATCAGGACGCAGCCAAGAAGGGCCAGGAAGAGCAGGGAAAGGATCTTCATGTTGTGGAATAGTCGAGAGTCAATTGGATGATGATCTTTGGACGATTCATCAGTGCCTTTTATAGTCGGGCTTTATTTGCAAATCTTTGTTTAATTAGCAATTTGCATTACTTTCTTTTATTTGAACTGTTTTTTGCAAATTGTGTCAGTTATTGTTGGTTTTTTATTTACTTAAGGTTGTAGTTTGTGGAGAAACTTCGAGAACTCCCATAAGACGATAGACAGATGGTTTAGATTGGAGTTTTCTAACTTGATAGAGTTAATTTCGATCAGGATGTTTTTTTTCATATAGTATAGTTATGGAAAAAAGAAAATCCTTTTAGTCTCGCATTCCTATATCTGAAAAAGTCAATTATTTATTTAATTGCAATAATTGCATCTCCATGACTGAGTTAAGTGGCAACGATGTTTCAATTAGTCCTTTCCAATACAAAACCGAACGAAAACAAACATTTCGATTACCACAATTACGGGGCTCATCATCGTGGGAATGTTTGTGTTTTCAAATATTGAATCAAAAGGTTTTTGTGTTTTATTTATTTCAACACAATAATGATGAGTAGCGCAAATAATGACGGTTTTATTGTTTCAATTCGTATTTGTTTGTTTCCAATATTAAATATTTGATATTGTTTCTCTATTTATCTTTGTTTTGTTGTAGTTTTTATGGTTTTTTCGATTAAGTTTTTTCAAGAACCTTTTTGAGTTTTCCATAAAATGAAATCCGGGTACTTTCTAGCTTTTTGGGTGTTTTTTTCGTTGGTCGTTTTTGTCTTATTTGAAATGCATACTTTTTGGCTAAATTTTAGAAAGAATATGACAAACTTTAGACATGTGTTTTTCAAGCAAACAAATAAACTGAAATTATAAGAGATTCAGTTTGAGGAATTAATCGAAGCTATTTTTTGATGATCTATTTTATTTGTATTATTATTTTTTTTTCGACTATCTTACAAAGTATTCCCCTTCTTAATGAAAAGCATAAATATTTCTATTATAAGCAAAAATAACTAAGTTTTTTTAGCTTATAAATATTTTATAGAATAGCAAGAATGCAGGTTTTATTTTATTTAAAAGTAGATTTTTTATTATTTATTTTAATATCTAAAGAGTGTCCTTAAAAGTGAAAATAATCATCCTGTTGGAGCGTTGTGAAGGTATCAATGTAGTCCTCGGGATGATAGTCCAGGCTGTTGTAGAAAATATCCGATTCCGTAAAGTCCTCGACCTTGTAGAAGGTCTTGCAGATGAGCAGCCACGGCAGGACGATTATAAAAGTCCTTAACCCAAAACTCGGCATCCTTTTCCTATTCCGATTCCTATTCCTATGCCAGCCAAACTCCGACAATGAACTAATGGAGAAAATCCGCTGACGGAGCGCCAAATAGAAACCAAAACTACAGATACAGATACAGATAGAGGTACAGATACATATACAGATACGGATTCAGATAGAGCTAGGAAGATATAGATATGTCTGAAGATATAGGTATGGAGATACAATGTATATATGTATCTATATCCCGGCATGTGGGTCAGTTTGTGCAGCTGCCGCTTGTCCCTGAGAGGTGGAGGAGGAGGAGGAGCGGATGTGGGCAAATATGTGACTAACCTACTTCCGTATCCGCCCCAAAATCCGCCTGCCCATGCACCTGTGCGTGGAATACTTTTGGGAGGTGGAGGGGTTTTTGGGGCGAGGGTGGCAACTCTAATGGAAGGGAATTTTTCAGCAGCTTAGGACAGGGCTTGGCAAAAAGCTGTTTAAAACGAAACTAATTAAAATGTGCTCTAGCCTATTAGTGTGGGAGATTTTGTACAGTTTTTAAAGTTTCTTATTCCGTTTATTTTATTCCAAGAGCTACCTCTAATATATATTGTATTTTTTTTCTCTTTACAGATCTCGATTTAGAAAGAATGTCGCCTTTTAAAAGATAACTCCCAATCCCGATCCCGAGTGGGAATGATGCGTTTGGCGCGCTTCACGCAGGGCTTCTCCTTTAATAAAAATGCGGCCAAGGTGGCAGATGTTGCTTTCTAAATATTTGATATGATTTCTTCCGTTTGCCTCCGGTAAGAAGGTCCTTGCTAATATCTGTATTATTTCGTTTGCAGGAAGACTTGCACAGGGCCGCCAACAGGAGCCGCCAAGTAGGTTGCAGTTGCAACGCCAACGGCCTGGCAGCCAGTGGCGGTGTTGGAGGGGGCGGCGGCGGCGGCCAGAACGGGAACGGGAACGGAAACGGGAACGGGACCGAGAACGGTAAAGGTAGCCGGAACGGAAGCAGTGGTGGCGTTAAGGTCGTCGGCGGCGGAGTCGTCTGTGTCGACGGCATCGAGGAGTGTGAGAGCGGGAGCGAGACCAGCAGCTGCGGTGGTGGCCGTAAACGGAAGAAGAACAAACAGCGAAAAAAGTGGTTCGGTAGCACAGTGTTTCGGTGTTGCCTCCCTTGTCGCGGGGGCTCCGGATCCGCAGCCCCCGCCACAAGTCCGCCCCAAACTCCCAACGCCCAGACGCCGACGGACGAGGATAAGCCCCAGCCCAAGGATCAGGCCAAGGAGCAACTGAGCGGTCCCGACACCAAAGAGGAACTAATTTATACCGAAAAGAAGCATTCGCTGGCCGACACAATTAATACTTCCGCCACCACGCCCATCTCCCTGAAGACCCTAATCAACGACGTCGAGGTCGAGGCGGAACTGCGAGCGGAAACGGAAGCTGACCAGCAGCCCAGTGCAGCGGATATAGCGGCCGCCAGTTTGGCCAGCGGTCTAGTGGCTCGTCGAGCGGAACCGGAAACGCTCAGCGACGCCAGCGTCTCACCCACCGCTGTGGTGCAACAGCAGCAGCAACAACAACAACAGCAGCAGCAGCAGCTGCAACAAGCTCAGCCACAGTTGCAACAAACACCGTTGCCCATCATAACCACCACAAACACCAGCAACGATCTGCTGACCGAAGTGACCGCACTCCAGAGTGTCAACCCGACAAATCCCAACCAGAATCCGTCACAAAACCAGAACCAGAACCAGAGCCAGAGCCAGCGCTGCACCTGCCAGCCGCAAACTTCCCCCTTGCCTCATATCAAAGAGGAGGAGGAATCGGAACAGGCCAACAGCGCCAAGCTACAGCGCCAGGAGGAGCCCCACTTGCCGCCGATCACCATAGCCGGCGGCTACTGTGGCAGCTGCGAGAGCATCCACCACAGCTCGGCCACCTCCTCATCCCAAGGCACAGCCCCCACAGGCGGCAGCCAAGCCGGACAAGACTACCTGCAAGGTGAGGACTTTGAAGAAGATGAATCCTCAAAGCTATACCCTGTACTTAATCGATAAATATTGATTCGCTTCCAGGTTCTGCTTCCACCCCCTCGCCGCGCATCAAACTAAAGTTCCGCAAGCCGCACAAGTCCTGCTGGTCGCGCATCGTCCTTGCGCCGATCGGTTCCAACGCCGGCTCCTCGGCCGCCTCCACCGTTATCGGAAGTAACTCCAACGAGACCCTCGCCTCGTGCGGCGCCGGCAGCGGCAGCACCACTGCCACCCAAAACAGCAGCAGCGCCAGCCACCGCCTCAGCTCCAGCTCGGCCTCCGCCCTAGCCTCCTCCCATCCGAGTGGCTCGGCCACCCAGCTCCTGCCCACCGGCAAGATGCAGGCGGAGCAGGGGTCCATCGGGGACCTCCAGAAATATCACAGTCGTTACCTCAAGAATCGACGACACACCTTAGCTAACGTTCGGTAAGTCAGTTTAAATCATTTTTTATTATATTTCATATATTTTTAAAGGTACTTTGGGGAATTTTTTAATATTCCAATATTCCAAGCTTCCAAGCACTTGAAAGAACCGTTTCTCCAGCGTATCCAACGCGAGGTACAGTTGACCCGGAATATTGTAGTTAGTTATAACTTGGGCTGCAGTTGCGATCTTTGACTCCCTCTCCTTCCTCCTCACATCCACCCATTCTCCATCATGGCCTCACGTAAGCCATGTTCGTTTCAATCCATTTCTTTCTATCCTATTAGCCAGCGCTTAAACGCAGCAGCTGAACGTTTCCAACTCGATTAACGGTTAGCTAAAATATAAATGCAAGCAGGGTTCATTTGCGCTCTCTTATATCCTGCCGTCACGCTCCCACGCATACTCGCTAATTAGAGTCCCATTAGACCTGTTGGAACGAATCTATCTCTTATTCTCATTAGCTTGCTCTCAGCATCCAAAGGATCCCGTTCGTTTCGGTGACCTACGTGACCACTTGCGCTCTCTCCGCTCCTTCAGCAAAGCCGCTTACGCATTCGCTCTTATTGGACGTTGAAGCTTCATTTTTTCTATCCCTTTCCGTCTTGCCGTGTCCGCAGATAGTCCTGTTACTTTGTGAGGCTACTTAAGAGGGTGTGAAGTCTTGACTTTACTCAATAGTTCGGGTTAGCTCCATTCAATCGGTTGCGCGAAGTACGCGTGTGATTTTGTATTTGATTTTCTGATTCGGGGTAGCGGTAAATAGTATTAAATCAAGTGTTCGATTAAAAAAGTGTTTTCTGTTAGTACAAGTGAAAGAATATAGTGTTTTCCTTTAGTAAAAGTAAAAGAATATAGCGTTCAAGTTTAGATTTGTGTTTTTATGACTGTAATATCATGAAATTCGTCGTTTTTGCGGTTTGAGTTGGAGCGCTCATATGATTACCCTAGCGAGGCAAATAAAAAACATTGATTTCAACAATATACACAATACACTTTTGGAAATGAACATAGAATTCAATAACTTAAATTGGAAATTTCATGTGAGTTCAAATTTATTGTTTTATTCAGATATATTTTCATTATCAATTTTATATTAGAATTGCACATAACGCCATTAAAATCTCTCTGTCTCCGTTATTTTTTGGTTTGCTTCGGTGCCTATTTTCCAGGGCCTTAAACCTAGACTTCTTTCTGTAGTTGTTCTTCGCGTCGTCCGTTTCCCCAACTTCTCCAACGAGAGGTACAGTTGACCCGGAATATTGTAGTTAGTTATAACTTTGGCTGTAGTTGCGATCTTTGGCTCCCTCCTACCTCCCCTCTCTCCACACATCCACCCATCACGTAAGCCATGCTGGTTTCAATCCATTCTCTTTTATCCCATTAGACAGCGCTTGAACGCAGCAGCTGAACGTTTCCAACTAGATTTACAGTTAGACCAAGTATAAGTGCAAGTATGGTACAGTGGAATGAAAGTTGAACAATTTCGTTAGAAAAATTTTCCTTCCTTCATAAATGCTTAGTTGAATTTAATTTATAGTTGATAAGTGCCGGGTGATATTAAGGAAGAACCAATAATATATATTATTTTTAATAGAAAAAACGTAACTTTTTCCACTGTAACCCGAGGCCGGCTACACTTGCGCTCTCTTATATCCTGTCGTCACGCTTTCACGCATACTCGCATGAATTAGAGTCCCATTAGACCAATTGGGATCTATCTCTTTTTCTCATTAGCTTCCTCTCAGCATCTATAGGATTTACCGTTTGTTACTGTTCCTATTTACCGGTGCTAGAATGCGAATTTTTATCTTTGCTCTCTTGTGTGTGGTCCGCTCCCCTTTTATCCCCAAATCAAGGTACAGTTGAGTAGGAAAATAGTTAGTTATGACTTTCGCTGCAGTTGCTCTCTTTGGCTGTCTCCCCTCGCTCCCCCCGAAGCGGCCACTCAGCACGTGTTGAAATAATCCCAGCAATTATTGAAAAAGTTTCCATTAACCAAAAAAAAAAAGACAACCTTCATTTAGGTCGTCATTAAAAGAAAAAGAAAGAGAAGAAAAAACAACTTGGTAAATAGAAATTTTGCAATTTAAAAAAAGCGAACTAATTAACGCAAACCCCATTCTTATTTTTGGCAATATTTGAACAATTGTTTCGAGCTTTCTCTAAATAATTTCTTCCATGTTGGTGAATTAAGAAATCGGCTTCCAGGCCGTAGACTTAACTACAAAACCAAACTGAAAACTGGCAATTGGCAACTCAAAAAGTTTAGCCAATGATGAAGAAGGCAGCCAATTACAAACTTACAATGAAATCAATTTCCAGTTAGTCAACTTAATCGAATTAGAAAAGTTAAAGCGACAGAAAGTTTCAAGTGAAGGAGACGCCACACCGCAGGAGCAAAATCTGTTGATTTACCCAAACAAAAGGGAGAAGGCAGGGATTGGGGGGATTGTAACTTGAATAAAATATGACAACGATAGGTCTGTGGATAATTGAACAGATATTGTGGCCTGTGATAGTTTCGATTCCAGTCATCGACACCTGTTGGCCAGCTTGGCTTTGGCCTTTTGACTTGTCGGCCCGAAAGGACTTCAACACCAGATATTTATTGCACAATTCACACATCCTTGTTATCGGATATTGAAGGGATTTTATATCAAAATAGAAATTGGCTTTTTGATGGGTTTTAAGCCATTTTTGTTTAGAGTTTGTAGCCTTGGATTTTATTTCCCATTTTATGAATATTTCTGGAATCTTTTCTGCATTTTATGAAGTTTAATTTTTGTTTCAAAATCACAACAAAAACACCCATGAATATTATTGATTCATGAAAAAAAATTTATTTTTTTGAAATATTGAAATATTTTTGCAACTTAAAAGTCCTTTTTGAAGGATTCTTTTCTAACCACGCCTCCTGGCATTGTTGTTGCGACGACGGTTGTTGTTGTTGGTGGAGCGACGACTGTTGGTGTTGCTGCGACGCCTGTTGCTGTTGTTGTTGGAGGACTTCTTCCTGTTGTTGTTGTTGGAGGCCTTCTTCCGGTTGTTGTTGCCCTTCTTGTTGTTGTTGTTCCTCCTGTTGTTGTTTTTCCTTTTTGGAGCCTTTGTTGTTGCTGGAGCCGCATCCGAATCGGAGTCGGAGTCAGAATAATCCGCATCGCCGGAACCACTTCCGGAATCATCATCTCCATCCGCGGAGCCTGCCGGAGAACTTCCCGAGGTGTCCGGCGATGCGGTATTCGAAGATCCCGACGAAGATCCCGAAGAAGATCCCGAATCGGAGGAGTCCACCTCGGCACTGGATCCCACATCATCGTCGTCGTCGGTATCGGCTCCTACAACCAGGACTGCCAGAAGTCCCAGGCACAGGAAAGCCAACAGTAGTTTATTCAATTTCATTTCGGATTCGTTTTCAAACACGTTGCTTTTTTATCAATGAGGTGATAGACCCACAGATCGTGGCAATTTATAGACAAAGTCCCAACCCCGAACTATTTGCTCAAGCCAAGGCCAAAAGCCGGTGAAAAAAATTTAGAAATACAGAAAAAAGGTGGTTAGAAAAAAATCTGCAAAAACAAATGGCTACGAAATTGACAGAATTCACAAAAGAAAAAATCCCAAAACTAAAGAGAGCCAAATTAAAGGCAAATATTTAATATTAAAACACACATTTCTCTATCAAAACAAATATTTAAGTTCTGTTGGAAGGTAAATATTTTTCCAGAATACCAAAAATTTGACAAGAAAAAGCTTAGTTTAAACTTTTAACTAAAAAGTCTTCAAAATTTCATAGAATTCTTTAGCCTGGAGGGACTGAAAGTCCTGCATCCTGGCTACCTTTGTTTCCTTCCCTTTATATACAAATTACACATGCAATTGTCGCTGTCCAAAGTCCTCGAATCCCGAGTCCTGGCAGTCCTGACAATCCCACAGATGCCACAGAATTACGTTGCATGTGTGTTAATGTTGCCCATCACCCTGACAAGAAAGAGACGGGCACTCTTGCTGTCCCTTTCCCTCTGTCGCAGCCATTGTTTTTCCATTTTGCACGCCATTTTGTGTGGCCACAGCGGAAATGAACTTGCTGACAATGCACAGTTAGTTGTGCGAGAAGAAGCCCCATCTTTCGGGCAAGACAGTGAGAGAAATAATTAATTTTTGTTTTATTTAATTTTTATTTAGTTTTGAAAAAGGGGTTCCAAGCTCTTAGGAAAGTATTCCGTACTTTCTCTCTCTGTAAGCTTTTGCAAATTTGTCCTTTTGTGCGTTTTCTGCGAGTGAGTGGAAAATGGTGTATTAATTTATCACAGGAAGAGCCTTGAGGTGACTCCTTTTCAATCATTCAATTCAAAAAATTTAAAACAAGGAAAAAGCTTTAAAGTCCTTTAAAAAATATATCTTACTGTGAAAAATATAAGAGTTTAATTTTAATTAAAATATTTATTAAAGAAGAGTAACTGATGTTCCCCAAAGAACTA
The DNA here is from genome assembly GCA_018150545.1 of Drosophila ercepeae. Taxonomy (NCBI): domain Eukaryota; kingdom Metazoa; phylum Arthropoda; class Insecta; order Diptera; family Drosophilidae; genus Drosophila; species Drosophila ercepeae. The sequence continues at coordinate 7,691,604 of JAECWL010000197.1, forward strand.
ACTTTTATTTACATAATTCAACAGAAAATACTTTCCTTTATATAAAAAAATAACATTTCCTCTTATATATGTGCATAAATTGTGCCCCATTTTAATTGCTTCCATAATTTTGTGCCCCATTTGATAACAATTTGCACACGGCGGCAAATTCTTCTTGGACAATTTGATTTACATAATCTTCATTGATGGCAATCAACTGTTGCGCCAACCACCCAGTCACCCAGCTACCCCCTTTTACGGCCATGCATTATCCAATCCTTTTGTGACATTTCCGCCCACTTTTCCGGTTTTTTGGGACGGGCTTTTTGCCTCACAATAATTCACGCCTGAGTGGACCCGTGTTGTTGGCTTTGCTTCTGCCTTTGCTAGTCATTGAACTTCAGCTTAATGTGGGCCTCCTGAATATTATTTTTAACCCAAAGTAGGTGAAAGGGGTAATACGGAGCGGTGGCGGGGGGAGCTGCGGTAGCTGGGGAGGTCCTGCGATGCCAGGACAAGAGCCAGAGCCTTGAAAAGCAGGTCGTTCGTCCCAGAATAACCCACAAATAATCAATACCAATGCCTAAATTGACTTTTTATATTTTTTTGGCAATTAAAAACAAATTAAACGCAACATAAAATAATAATAGAAAGAAATTAAAGTCAAAAAAAAGGTATAAAACCTAAAATATTAGAATTCAATGTTTTTTTTATCAATTATTTTTGATTAAAACTATTAAAATAATTTGCTCAAAAACCAATATATCAATCCAAACAAGACAAAGTTTTCAACTTAGATATTTCCAAATCATTTTTAACCATTTTTTTATATATATTAAAAGCTTTAAAAAGTCTTTAAAAATTAAACAAAATTAAGTTTAAACTTATTATATGACTTTCCCATCGTTGACACCCAATTTTTGAATTTAAATTCAAATGTAAGCTCAAAAATATTACGTATACGCCACATGGTTCAAGAAAAAGCATAAGACTTGAAAGCTTTCAAGCTTATGAAGCTCGAAAAGCTCAAAACTTTCACCTTTTTAAGCAGGAAACGTTCACCATTTTGAGAAACTTTCACCACGAGAGAGTGGCTTTTCACCTGAAATATCAAAAGTGTTGAATATCCAAAAAATCCACCCATTTAGCTTTCAAGAAAATCATGAAAAGCTTTCCCAAAACTTGTAGGACCCTCGCCTGGAGGTTGTTTTAAAATTTAATAGGAACTTGCCTTTTATGGCCTTGCACTTGAGGCGGCCGGAAGCGAAAAGAACTTGGAACCATAAAGGTTAGCAAAATCCCTGCAACTGACAACACATATTGCATGCTGCAAGGTAGCATGTTACAGGTTGCTGCAGGATCTATGTTGCAGGTTGCTCTTTCTCTGTCTCCCCTAAAAAAGACAATCAATGCCGCTTGCGGCTTTCTTTTGCTTTCTTTACATTTCCCACGTAAGCGCGTGTACGATTCAAGTGTCAGAAAAATATATTAGCCTTTCGAATAAGAATATATAAAATGTTTAGTGCCCTTCCTGTTATCCTTGGCCTTCCTGTTACCTTGGCCTTCCTGCCTTCCTGGCATCCTGGACTTCCCGACTTCCCACATAAAACTGTCATAGACCAAAAGGTTACAAAAAATTGTGAAAACGGGCCAGGAAGTCAGCCGTCTCCCGCTATCTGTGATATTTTTTGAGGGAATAAACTAAACCTCTGGCGGTGTCAGCTGCCAACTATGTTGTGGTCGGAAAAATGGGCTAAAGTCAAAGGTTAATCCCGGAAAGCTAATAACTAGAATATATATTATATTCCTTTTTGCATCTCAAGTTCAAGATCAAGTGCAAGGTTTGCTGCAAGTTTTATGAGAACTAGTATCTTCTCTCTAGGGATTTTTTGACAAAAAAGTACTAAATGTTAAAAAATATATATATTTTTGCATTCATGATTCAATTATCTGCAATTTTTATCATTTTGTCCTCACTTTACATGCGTAATGAAGTCTGGAAGCTTGGGCAAATATTTTCTTAAATTCCATATACAATTCTTGGGAATAACTTGACTTTGTTTTTATTGTTTATTGTTTTTCTACAAACCAATTGAATTAATAAAACATTTTTTCTCTCTTTTTTTGCTCTCTTTTTTTGCTCTCTTTTCAGGTGAGTCTTTTTTAACGTCTTTTTTATTAACAGACTAAAAATACTAATTGAAATATTGAGTGAGTACTTTTAAAAAAACATTTATTTTTATTTATCAAAGATTTTGGGGGGAATTCCAAAGTGAAAAATTAACTTGCCTTAAAATTATCATTTACAGATATTATATTTTTGCTTTAAATATTATTAGAGGTCGAAAAACAAAGAGATTTCAAAGAGATTTAAAGGCCGAAAATATTATTTAAAAGCGGGAATCTTTAAATATCTTTAAAATAATATTAAAAAATTCAAATAATCTTCTAGAATGTTTAAATATTTGCGAAATTATGAATTATATCTTGAAGTTAAATATTTTATTGCTTTAAATATTATTAAAGGGTTCAAAAACAAAGAGATTTCAAAGAGATTTTCAAAGAGATTTAAAACCCAAAAATATTATTTTAATGTAATAATCTATATCTTTAAAGTAACAGTTTTTTTATGTTCTAGAAATTATCGATTTTTTGGTATTATTTCTTAAACGTAAATATATTATTGCTTTTAAAAATATGAGCGGATCAAAAACAAAGAGATTTCAAAGAGATATCAAAGAGATTAAGATCCCAAAATATTATTTAATTGCAATAATATATATTTTTTTAATAACATCTGATTTACCTTTCGAAAAAGTTAATTTTTTACTTACTGGGAAATTATATCTTAAAGATACATTTTTAATTGCTTTAAATAATATTGGAGGTTCCAAAGAGATATCGAAGAGATTTCAAAGAGATTTTAAGCCTCAAAAATATTATTTAAATGCAAGAAAATATATCTTTTAAATAACAGTCAGTTTATCTTCTAAAAATTGTGAATTCCGGGGTACTTGTGAATAATATCTTAAAGATAAATATATTATTGCTTTAAATAATATTAAAGGTGACTAAAGATGATTAAAAGTCCCAAAATATTATTTGAATGCAATAATGTATATTTTTTAAACAACACCTATATTATTTTCTTGAAATTTATATCTAAAACATAAATATATTAATGCTTTAAATAATATTGGAGGTTTTAAAAAGATTTTAAGCCTCAAAAATATTATTTAAATGCAAGAAAATATATTTTCCAAGTAACATCTATTATCTTCTTGAAATTTAAATCTAAAACATAAATATATTAATGCTTTAAATACTATTGGAGGTTTCAAAAAGATTTTAAGCCTTAAAAAATATTAATTAAATGCATTAATATATAAATCGGTGTGATATTGACTATTTTTCTATATAATTTTTACATTTTTGGTGATGGGATTATTATTATTATTATATTCTTTTAATTTATAACCAAAACTAACTTCAAAAACTAACAATTTATAACAAAAATATTCCAAATGAAATCGAATTGATTTCCATATATATATTATTACATATTTATATATTTATTTCATTATCAAATATTATTCTCGAAAACAATCAAACTTATTTTTTGAACTGCTTTGAAAAGTGCAATTTATCTCTTATTAATTTCCAACTCCATTGCCAGAAACCCCAAAAAACAAAGTGGAAAATGTTGTGGGAGAGGTGTTGAATCTTAATGAGGTTGCGGTCAGTTCATTAGGGACTAAGGACCTTCCCCCCACACCCTCACTTTGTTTCAACGCTTCTTTTTTTTGCAATTTCCCTTTCTTTTTTTTGTTTTAGTTGCATGTGGCACTGGCAACAGAGATGCCAGCAGGGCTGTCAGTCCGTTAATAATTGAGAAAGGCAGAGGATAATAGGAAATACTGGGGAGTACGGGGATATGGGGGCTAAGGGGTGCTCACTGATAGAGCAAAGGTCCTTTCTCGACATGTTCAATCAATTTAACTGACATTTTCTATCTCTATCCGCTGGTTTCAATTATGTTAACTACTACGAAATGGATAGTGCCTGGTTCTCTCTGAAAAAAGGTAATTATTTTTAAAAGTCAATGAGAAGATAAAGTATCCTGTGTGGAGAGCCAAAGGACTCTTCGGAAAGTCAATCAAATGAATGGCAATTGCAATTGAAAGCCAGTTTAAATACTTTTCTGTATGACTTTTGCTTTCGGGATTTTAATCGGGGATAAATGTTAAGAAGGAATTTTATATTCTTTCACCAAACTTTTCGAAAATTCTCTCAAGTTCTTTGTTCTTCGAATAGTCTCCGTTGCGAAACTAAAGTTAATTATGGCAAAAAAAAGCGATTTTTTTTGTTAAACAAAGCGAAACACTTGCACAAACCCAATTGGAATGGAAATAAAGGAAAAAATAGAAAGGAAAAAAATAGAGAAACGAGTACAAACAATGAGAAATGATGGGCAATAAATGGTGGAAACGAGGTGGGCCAAGGCAGGAAGCAAACAATTTCCAATTGCGAAATTGACTTGGAAACTTTAAATGCATTTAATGCAAAAAAAAATACGAAAAAAGGGGATAACTTTTGCCGTCTTTGGGTTTGGAGGGAATCTTGTTCTTGCCTGATAAATGTTTGCTAATTTCGTTAATCATACGCCGCGTTGCACAAATCCCCATAAAACAAACTGAACTGCAGGCAGTCTCCTCATTGTTGTCTAACCCATTCCGATGAGTGATTCCTTTGGGAAATCTCCTCTGGGAAACCAAAGAGCATCCATTCATCCAGTCGTCGCCGCTGCACTTTCCGTCTTTTGTTTGCTGCGTTTTTAGTCCAGAATTCAGAATTCCGATTCCCCCCCAAGTCGCCGAAATCGTCAAAGTCCGGCGAGAAGCGCCCAGCTGAGCATCTGAGCTGGCCAACATGTTAGCCTGGTCGAGACCATTCGAGCCTCCACCAGCCATCAGCCAGCCAATGGGACCGGTTGACCAGCAAGCGCCAACATGTTGGCTCGTCCCGGGCTGTTTTCCCACGAACAGTGGGCTCTAAACTTGGCTAAAACTTGTTTACCAATTCTGGGACTTTTCCTCGAAATTTGTATCCTCTTTTGAGAAAAATTCTTAAGAAAAACAAACAAGATATTTTTCTAACCTTCCATAGTTAAAGTTTCAGAGAAATACGAATATTTTCTCTCCCAAACCTTCTTTTTATACTTAAAAATCCGTTTTTAAGTTGAAGAAAACTTGAGAAGGAAAGATTATTTATTTATTTATCTTAAAATAGATTTTTCGAAAGTAAAACATTCTATTTTAACATAAAAAATATTTAGAGGATTTCAGAATGTTTTTTTCATATCTAAGAATAGATACAAAAAGTATCTTAAAAATGGTTAATAGAAAAAGATACATTCTTAACATGAATCTCTGAGTTTTCGTGTAAAATTCAAATCGATTTCCATTTCTATTTTATTTTTCAATATTTATTGAAATAGTTTAGACGTGAAACCACAGTTATTTGGCCAACAATCATCTGCATTTCGATTTGGTTTATTTGTTTGATTTGCGTTTGCACATTGCCTGCCAATTTTGGCAACGAATTGTTTTGTTTCCGTGGGCTCTGTGGGCTCTGGGTCTGTGCGGGCGGCTTGCAACATGTTCGGAGTCGAACGCGGAACAGTGGGTCGAGTGGCGGTGGGGATGTCATGCTTCTGGCTGGCTGACGGCTGGCTGGCTGGCTGGCTCGATGCCTTTCGGGCCAAGAGCCGAAGCGAAAGGTTTCGGCCGGCTGATGGCTTATCGGCGGCACTGTCTTTACATTTGGCTGCCCGAAAAAAACAGTTGCACATCAGACGTCTATCGAGGAAGTCGAGCAGCAGCGGCAGCAGCGGAACCAGGCAGCCACAACAACCATCAGCAGCAGAGTAACACCACCAGCAGCGATTTAGCAGCGGCTAACTCACAAAAGCCAAAGCAGTTAGCCAGCCGTAGGACCGCCAGAAATCAGCAGGAGAACCACACCGGAAGAAAAACCACAGCACGTGTCGTTCCTCAACGTTTTTTTCTAACATTTTTTCCAAGTGTCTTGAAGTCGTGTGTGCTTTTGTTCAAGTACCATCCGTGCTTGAGTCGAAATAAATGTATTTACGAAAGAATTACGAAAAAAGTAGAAATATTTTCGAAAATATTTGAAGCCAGAAACAAAAGGCACAAAGTGAAGTGAGTTGAAGTTGAAGTGATCGCCTAGAAACACTCAAAAACTTAAAAACTTAAAAAGTTAGAAACTAAAAACTAAAACCAGACTTAGACTTGTTGCAGGGCCCTTAAATGGTTACAACAACAAACAGAGAAACAGAAAAATAGAAAGACTGTAGAAAACATGTGAATAAACAATTAATGGCGTGGGTGTTGAATTTGTCAAAGCCAGATCGAGATCGAGTTTATATAAATGACGAAATGCCATAAATAGACTCGATGAAAATTAGCAGCGAAAACCTAATCGCTCTCATTGATTGTTATCATTTGTATTTCCTACAGCTGATTCGGGTCATAAATAATTGTTTTGCTCATATTTTGTGTTTCAAACAAACAAATTGTGCTGCCAAGCCAGGTGTCCATTATGGTGATAAGCCGTAAAGTGTGTTTTCATGATTAATGATGCCAAAGAAGGCTTTTCTTAGCACCAGATTTTCAGATTTCCAGATCAAAAGCTGCTCTTGAAAGCCAAGGCAATGTTGCAAGCTCAAGGGGATTAAAGGGGGATTTTTTTTTAAACTAAAAGAAATATTAATTAAGAGTATCTCAAAAAAGGAAGTGAAATTTTATGATTAAGGCCACACTGATTTTCAAACTTCCTTGTCCTTACAAGAACTTTATAGTTTCCAAATTATCGTCCAAATCAGGCACTTCAAGCCACAAACTTGCATCCGCAGAGTCAGAGTTCAGGCCATTATCCAGAGTCAGAGTTTTTTGATCCCACTAGATTGTTGCCAAAGAAACTTTCAACTTGGCCAAAAGCCGCGATGACTCAAAAGAAATCACAATGGCCAAAAGAAAACAAAAAAATTAGACCAAACTTTTCATATCATTTGCTATCGTTTCGCAATAGCAACAACAATTAGCGTAATAAAGTCATAAACTCTACTCGAAAATGTGTCGATATTCCCAACACCCGGATACCACAAAAATATATATACTCAAATATATATATATTTAGAGATAGATATAGAAAAAAAAAAACGTTGTCTAGAGACAGAAAGTGATTATGTACAAAGTAGTTGATGGCGGAAAGGCAAACAAATAGTCGAGTGAATAGTCAGCCATCCACTTTTGAGGAAATCTGGGTGATTCTTCTAGACTCTAGACGCTAGACTCTGTCTTAAGTTACTTGCCCTCCACTTAGTCATTTTTGTGAAATGCGAAAACTCAAATCTGAAATCTGAAAACTGAAATCTGAAATGCGGCCGAGAGTCGTCTAAGAATTTCTTCGTTTTTTTTTTTTTTTTTTTTGGCAGCAATCAAAATTATTGGACGTCGCCAAAACACTAACAAAAGTAAGAAAATTAACACATTTTGACGAACTCTTGTGCGGCTGGCAAAACAATTTAAGAATATGTTTTTTTTTGGTTCCTTGGTTTAGGTCTCGGGGAAAATTAAATGAAAAATTTTGACATTTAACGAACTTGATGTGCTCTTTAATTTTTATGAATATATATTTGAATGGGAAAAAATGTTCAGAGAGCTTAAGGATGTTAAATATAAATATATTCCATTTTGTAGGGAATTAATATAGTAATTTATTATTCTATTTTTTTGGATCTAAAGTAAAAGCCTTTTCTTTTAAATATTTATGGGACTTGAATAGTTTTTTTCTTTACTTACAAAAATTAAAACAATTTAAAGACTAACTTCAAATACAATCAAATAATAGTTAAATCTAGTATGTTCCTACTTTTTTATAAAGAAAAATATTTTCGTAGTTTTTTTAAAAGCTCAAAAATATATTTTCTTTTAAAAAAGAATATAAAACAAAGAGATTATTTAGGGTTAGCCTTTTTCCTAGTTTTCAATACAGAAAAAAGTCCCTAATTAATAGTTACAATAAAGGGCTTTCAAAATGAGTTAAAAAATTGCTAAATTAGTTTCCCGAGACCTCTAGACCTTTTCCAAATCTTTAGAAACTGAAAAAAGCTTCTAATTAAATAGAACTCTTACCAAAATAGTTAATGAAAGGGAAAGTTCTTGGCCAAATCCAATGAGAAAGTCAACATGCCCCTAGCCAGCCGCAAAGTGTTGGCAAAAAAAAGAAAAACAATAAAAAAGAAAAGACGGGCGGGAAGACGGGCAGAAACAGGCAGCAGGGGGGGAAAAAAAATAAAAGAATAAAAATGATGAAAATGTGGGAAAGAAGGCAAAACGACAAATGTTGTCGAGACAGAAACGCACATTCCCCGGGAGCGGAGGAATTCATCAAAATTGAAATGCTTCTGGGTCTCTTGGCTAAGTGCTCGTGTCGCATAATTAACGCATTCCCTGGTGCAACCAGAAGATGTATCTGGGGAGTGGGAGGATGAGGTTAAGGTTGAGGATGAGGATGAGGATGCCATGGGGGTATTATCCTCTATCCTCGACCGATAATCATTATTGTGTTTAGCTTGGCTTAAAATTCATTTCGCTGGCAGTGCCCCCAAAAACCAAAAAAGCCAACAACACACCACACATAGAAGCCGAAAAAAAAAAACTGAACAGAACTTATTTATAAAACTGAGCAGTCGAGTGGATGAATATTCCACCCCATACCGCCCCGGTGTCTTCTATATTTTATTTATTTTTTTTGTTCCTGTTGTTGCTGTGGTTGTTCTTGTTTTTGTTGTTGTTGTTTTTGGGCCCTGAAACACGAACAGAATCCGTTAAAAATAAACCAAAAGCCAAAAAGGCCAACAAGACGAAAAACAGTTTCAGTTTTTAAACCAAAAAGTCGCAAAGGTGTAAAAAAAAAATCATGCGTTAATTTCCCAAACAGATAAATCCAAAAAAAAAACAAAATCCGAAGATAATTTTCAAAGAAATAATCACAAAAAATAAAAGAGAGAAAAACTCGAAAAGCAATTAAAACAAATTGTGCCGTAAGTCAGGTCGGTAGGCTTACAATAACAAAAACGAGAGAACAGAAAATAACCACCGAAGGAGCACCACCACAGGATCCAGGATCCGAAACAGGACCTTCCATTCTACAACCCCACCACCACCACCACCACAACAACCACCAGCACCACCCCCTCGCAACAACACAAACAAGGACCCACCGGCGCACAAAAGGTAACCAGGAATTATTTAATTAATATTTCATAAAAAACAATCAAAATGAAAATTCTCCAACTGGAAGAGAGTCCAGATTTTTGCCTCCTTCTTGCCTCCCACCCATTGCATACTTTTTGTGGGGGACCAGGTCTGACCTGACCCAGGACCAGGACCCTTGAAAAAAATTATATTGTATATATTTATGACCACTTGAAATCGCATATTATTTTGCAGTCGATTGCATTTGATTCGATTTGCGGTTGAGCAAAAATTATGAATTCCTGCCACTCTGGGCGGGCGGGCATTGATTTTGGAAATCATATTCCGGCTATTCGGGCAACAATTTTAAATACGATTTAACTTTTTAGGGTTACCGCACCGATTCGCCTGAATGGGCTTTACCCCAAATAGCCAAAATGCAATTCAATCCAATTTTCCCCTTTCGCGATTTTATTTTGTTGCCAAAACACAGAAAATATCAGAAAAACACACAAAAAAATACACAAAAACACAAAAGCGTACTTGTTGAGCGTGATTTTTGTTGACTTTTTGTAGTTTTATCGTTTTTTGTAAAATGCGAGAGAAATCCTCGCTTGGCCAAGGCCAAGGATAATGGACTTTGTTATGGACTAGTTTTGAGCTGGGAATCTGCCAGCCGGACTAATTGTTTTGCAATTAATTGCAGCTTTGAATTCGCAATGTTTGGGAATTTTAGCAGAAGGGCTGAGACAATTATTGCATTTGTTTATTTATTCGGTTTGTTTGTTTAATTATTTGATTTAACAATTAAAAACCATTTCAATTAGTAGCAGCTTTAATCGATTATTATAAATAATCTTTCCTTATTAAATATTTTTCCATTTGCATTCGCATTTGCATTTTCCATTTTGCATTTCCCGCCATTAACGCTTTTCTGACTTAACTTTAATTGCCCGAATTTTCCTTCTGGGCTGACTGGCTGCTCATTCGAACGGCTCCACTCGAATCCCACTCGAAGAGTGGCACTTGAGGGAACTCACAAAACCACTGCCACGCCCCTCTTTTAGTCCCAAACCGCCCCTCATATGGGTGAAATCCCCGGGCCTATCTGGGAAATGCATCTGCAGAAATGTCTGTCATCTGAGATGAGGATGAGGATGAGGATGAAGACAGAGGCGTTGCATTTGGCCAAAAACTGTACACTGTAGGAAATATTTTGGGGTCTTTTGATGGCCTGAACTTTTGGCCTGGACTCTGTCGCCCAACCACGAGCTCCTATTTTATTAAAAAAGCCCCAAAACCACCGAAATTAATCACGAAACAGAAATGTGAATTGTTTCATAATCGCACCTCGATCTAAGGGGGGGACTGACTAACTGGACAACCGATAAGATAACACCCCGACTATATATATTTATAAATTTATATGTAAACATAAACCGATAGAGCCCGTCGACTTAATGTCTGAAGTAGGTCTTTTCCTTCACAAGAGCTGTGCACAAGCCCCGAAAAAAAACGTGTATATATATTTCTATATATATATAAATTATACAATTCACACGATAGATAAGACCCGGAATCGAATCCGCTGTGGCGTGTGACATAACCGGGTGTTCACTGTACTCTCCACCGATCGACTTGATTGACGTTTCACAAAGAAAGGAAAAAAAATCAACAAATAGGCGACAAGTCGACTGGCAATTTCAAATAAATTTTGCCATCATAAAAATCGAAATGATTAGATTTTTATTTGCATTGCCGAAAATTTCTTTGAACTACGATACGTACTCGTGTGTAGTTCTAATATCGAGAAATTCCTTATTCCGAATTGATTGGCAAATGGAGAGAAATTTCCTTAAAACTTGATTATGTTTCCTGCTAAACATTTTTGTCTTTTTCCAATTTACAATTAAATTGGGGAAAAAATGTTCAATTGTTCGAAACTTGACTCGCCTGAGTCACAAAAAGTGTGCATTAATTGGAAATCCTAGAAAAAAGTAATCGATTCTAGTTATTTGCTAATTAATTGTGATTTTTTTCTGTGTGTATTTTTTGTTTGAATTGGGATTCATTCCCAGACTCATTACTGGGGAGACACTCACCATTTTGATCGTTCATTTGCACTCATTTCTATGCGGCTCGAATTTCCGAATGATTGAAATGTAATTGACAGGCTCTGTCTAAGTAGCCTGGGTCCTGGCTTGGTGTTGTTTGGTTTTACATTGACTTGCACAAAAGAACTCACACAGATACTCAGATACAGGATACATGGATTCTCAGATACACAGATACTCAGATACAGATACAAAATACAAGTCGCAGCTGTTAATGCAATGCTAGTCATGTGCTTCGATTTATCGACAGCATTTCTATTTGTACTTTTGCCACAAAATATTTACACAATTGACAGCTGCTTCTTTTCAGTGCCACCCTCGTCTACCACCCCCTTATGTTTCTCTCCCCTCTCTTGGCAAATGAATTATCTAAGCTTATTGTCACATAATCTTTGTCAACATGACGGGGGCACCACCAGCGACTTAAAATACCCTCCACGGAACGCTAAGCCACCGATGCTGTGTTCTACATATAAATATATATCTATATATCCCTATATATATCTATATATTTATATATATATCCTATGGAGTATATACGGGTACTTTTGGGGAAAGTTTTTGGGGTGAAAGCCTGCCTTCAATAGGCTTCTCTCCTCTGACAGGAAGTTCTTGTATTGAAATTAATGGAAGTCGACTGGCAAATCAATAGAAACTCTCTGGAGTATCAATTTATAAAAATTAGGAAGTCGAAGGGTAATTAATTTATTTAACAAGATTTATAAATTAAATTAATATTATTTTACTTTTCTCTCTCGAGAGAGAGAGGGTATCCCTGTTTCCGTCAGAAATCCCTGGGAATTTCCAACACCTCCTCGGGTTTTATTGTGTGTGCAATTGTGCGTATACGTAATATTTCAATTTGCACTTATTTTAGAGCTTGGCCCGGCTTTCACTTTCACTTTCTCCCATTCGCCCTGCCGCCCTTTCTCCCTTTGCCCTTTCATTTATCTCAGATTATTAAACACGCCAAGGGAATTCCCTTGGCTTGGTTTCATTTCGTTTTTTGTTGTACAAGTACGAGTATTTATTCATCCAGCCAGGCTCCATTGCGGTATCTCTCTCGTTCGCCATTAATTCCCTCGCCGCAGAATTCACACATTCCCGTAGAGACCCCACCAGAAAGAGACAGCTAGCCCGGGGACGAGGGAGAGGGAAGGTCTAACCTCAAATCAGTTGAAAAGTTTTGTAATTAAATAGTAATATGAATACGTCTGGACGTGCCGGTACTGATAAGAGACCGAGAGCCACTTGGTAACAAGTTTTATCAATCACTTTTTTATACGAAAAGGTACCCTTGCCAGAGGGTAATGCGATTTTGTTGCCAAACTAGTCCCAGACTAGTTAGGAGTACAGGGTAGCATATGGTTGAGGAAATTCTAGACTCTTTCTTAGAGTAGAAAACCCCTCGACTTGTCTTTTGTTTGACTTTTTTTCACGTGCTCTGTCTTGTTATTTTTTTCACGATTGGACAAGGTAACAGATTGTTTCGTTTTATATTGATTTTATATCAGAAAAGTGACCCTGGGTCGAATTTGCATAGGAAATCAAGGCCAAATCGAAGTTGACAAACTGTCGGCAATCATTTTGGGTCGCCTAATGGCGAAAATTAACGCAAGCAATTTGCGTCAAAACCGAAGTTCAAATGGTCAATTGTTGGCATTGAATTGTTGCCATTCGAGAGGGAAAACATGGAGACAATTTATTGAATAATACGAAAGGGAAAAGCGACCAGACCTCGATCTAGCCTAGCTATAGCCTCTGGAATGCCTCTGTCTAATATTGACATAATAAACACAAAGTAGCTTCGACTTCGAGTTGATTGAAAACTCCTCGCAGCTCGTTCTGGCGCAGCTCCTCATTTATCCAGCACATACATACATTTTACACATTTAATTAAAACTTTCTGGCAAAATCTGGCAGATAATTCGAGGCATTTGCCGTGGCTTTCTCCGGCACATTTCTCCGTAAATTTGCGGCCAAGGAAATGCTTTCGCAAATTACAAATTTCGGTCTAATTGTATGCAACTGACAAGGCAAGTGGTCAAAGGAAATCACGAGCTCTGACAGAGATCCGAAATGAAAGTAACTTGCTTATCAAATCAGAATCAAGATTTAATTGAGTTGAAAATGAAAAAGGGTATTTATTTATTAAACTTTTCTCGTTAGCATCTTTATTAAAGTTTATTAAATAAGGAATTTAAAGAGATTCTCTGTCCCTTCTTCCTTCTTCCTGGTTTATCGAAACATTGAAAAATCGTATGAAAATTATGAAAAATTTATTGAATATTGTGCAGCTTGATTGGTAGATGACATTGCGCATACGACATGTTGTCTGCTCGAATTCACGATATAATTGGATTCGATTGTTTGATTTGCCAGCTGCTATTCAATGACAATTTTTACACCCAACATCGATTTCTCAGCGGACAACCTGGAATAAAAATAAAGTGAACATTTTTCGTTCTTTTTCGGTTTTTTTTTTGCATGCCACGCCTCCTCCAGCAGGCATTCACATTCCACTTGAGCCATCGATTTTCGATTTTCCAGCTGCCGTGGCCTGCATTGCCACGGTTTGCCTCCTTCTCCGCCCCCAATCTTTTGCTGTTCTTTCTTTTTTTCGGGGTCACCATTTTGGTGACACACAAAAAATGCTAAAAAAAAAACTACAGGTGTGTGCAGTTCCGGTTTAGGGTTATGTAACTTTAATGTAAATGTTTTTTTTGGCAAAGATTTTCTCTCTCTGCATGCTTTTCCCTTTGAATATCAATTTGAAAAGGCAATCAGGTGCAGAAAAGACAATACAACGGACATGTTCATCAAATTTCATTTAGGACTCGCATTTGGGAATTTCTGCGGCTTCGGCAGGCAAGGGCCTGCGGCCTTCGTTTCTCGACTGATTTCTAATTAAAGGCTCTTCACTGCCAAAAATGGTAAATGGTAAATGCTAAATGGTAGCCACCCCGTTTTTACCCAGAAATAAGTCGAAAACGTGTGCTTTTGTCAGTTGTTCCGGGAGGTACAGAAATTAATAATCATCGATAGCTGGTAAGCTTCTGTCCGATGTGAAATTTTTGGGATTGACGTTACTGAAGATGGACAGCCGGTTGGTTGGTTGGTTCGTTGGTTTAGCAATTGTGGTCTGGTTTTGTGGCCGAATAATTTGCATTTATGCAACGCAATTCCCGCAATCTCTGATTCAGGTTTCTGATTTTGCAATCTGTCAGCCAGCCTCTCCATTCGTAGTTCCTCCAAAATTCAGTCCAATTTCGCCCTAAGCTCTGCTCCAAATCCAAATCCGACATCCAGATTCCAAATCGAATTCTCAATTACAATTTCCAGCTGAAGTTGGTCCAGGACCCAAGGCTCTCACTTTCCACTGACTTTTGGCATTTTCAAAGGTATATTTACTTCCAAATAAATCTCATTATAACTCAGTTTTCGGTCAATTGGTCAGGAAATTTATGAATCAGCCATAAAAGCCATCAGAAACATACAAGCCAGGCTCGTTGGAAATATAGAGAAATTAAAGACAAGATTTTCATGATAGGAATAATAAATTCAAAGCCCCCCGACTAGTTGAAATTTATTTAAATTTATTTAAAAGTAAAGTGAAACCTTCATCTTCCTGTTACCTGATTTTTCTACGGCATTTCCCTTCAATTTAAAATTCTTTTTGTTTTTTGGCTTAAATTTTGTCAACCTTTATCCTTTTTTTTCTGCACTCCTTTTTGCTGTTTTGGCTTCCGTCTGCCCGAAACTCAATGCCAAGAACTCGGAGCCAACCCATCCATCCATCCATCCAGTCATCCGTCCAGGCCCGTCCTCCACCTTCTCGTATATGAATTTTGAATGAGTTTTTGATTAGCTTCTGACATATATAAGCCTGGCACTGTAATAGAATGCAAAACTTTCCCAGAATACATATGTTGGTTGAACTTTTCTTCTGGTCAGTTGCTCTCAGAAAACTCTATTTTTTTTACTCTTTTTTTCTGCTTGTTGGTAGAATAATTAATTAGCTTAAAGTTGGCCAAAACAAGTGAGAAACGAAAACAGTTTTTCTGACTCTAAATGAAATATAGAGAAGAGATAATACATTAATCCAGAAAAGAGTTATCGCCATGGATTTATATGTATATATACGTTTTTTTTTTTAGTCTTTTTTGCGATAGACGGTTAATGTGCTTGTTATTATTATTTTTAGTCGTTTTTTTGGGTTCTCTCCTTTTTTCAAATAAACTGATAAGCAGATAAGAGCTGTAAAAAAATAAAACCAAAAGCAGCAAAGCCCCGCAACGAGTACAAATAACTTGTTAACATGACTTTGATTGTGATTTATAGGACATAGCCCATAAACTTATCGCGAGACCAAAAAAAACCAACGAAAAAATATAGGTATATAGTCTCAAAAAGGTAATACTAATCGGAAACGTGTAGGAATTGACAATTGGTTTGGGATTAGATGGGGAAATATTTAGGGAAGTATAAAATAGGGAAAATAAAATCGAATTCAAACTGGAAACCAATTAAAATCTGATCAGACCAATAGCCATATTAATTATTTTAATAAATCAACGACAACCCACAGTTGGTGTGGAAATTCTTCGCCTCAGGCATTTCCCAAAAAGAGAGGCATGGCTAGTTTGTGGGCGTAATGCCCAATGTCGGATGATGCAAATAATTGGCAAGTTTTTGCCGCAAAACAAGAGCATCCTCAGATGAATGCAACAAAGTCGAGTGCAACTTTCCTGGTTTAATTGAATTAAGCGAAAGTTTTGCATTATCGGGTAAAAGGGAAAAGTGTCTGAGGGGAAGGAAAAAGGACCAGGACTACGGAGTGGAAAACCAAAAGCAAAAACTTTTTGCTGCCAGTGGCAACTAAATTACAAGCTGGGCATGTAATTAAGGCAGCTACTGACCAGCTCTAACTTACTTGTCAACTCTTTTGTGGCGTCCATAAATGAAAGCACTTTGAGAAAAACGCTTTTTCCGTATTAATTTGAAGATTTTCACATAAAAAAGAAACCATATATTCTAGATGAGAGATAGAAGAAAGCTTAGGGGAGGGATTTATTAGGATATTCTTTCACTTTTTGGAAGGAATTTAAGGTTTTTATTAAGAATTCTTTATATTTTCTTTCTCTGCATACAATTTTACATATTTACGTGTTTTGGGACTGAAAGCCAATTATGAACCGGAGCGTCGTTCTCGAGCAATTTACCGGAGTTCAATTGCAGGTGTCGTTGGTGGCAATAGAAGGGGCACGCCACAAGGGGCAGGAGCTGGGGCAGAGACAGGGGTGGTTCAAACACCATCCAGGGGGTGAGGTGGTGGTGCCAGTCGCAACCACACGTCGACAACTCCACTCAACTCGAGTGGCTTCGCTTAGCCAGGGCTTTTGGCCCTGTTTACATGTCAATCGTAAGTGGCGAACAGGGGTTATCGGGGGCTCTGATGCCGGCCTTTTTGCATGCACCGTTATGATTGCATTGCCCCGCCCCATCCATCCAATTCTTTGGAAACTATAATTCTTCCGCCCCCCAGAAAGTGGAGAAGTTGGGGTGGAAAAAAAGAAATTCCAATCGAATTTCCAAAGTCCTGCCATTTCATCAAGATAATCGCTTTTTATTGGCCATATTTGGCCCTTGAAGTGTACTCAATTTTTTGCCAGGCACTGATTATCCTGAAGGATCCCTCCCTGTGGCTGCGATTTTAATGTATTCTCGTTATGGGAATTACTTTCAATATCTGGAGCAGTCCCAGTGGCTTTTTAAATCTTTTATAACTTTATTGAAGTAATTTTTTAGACAATCATTGAAATTTATTTCCTGTCAAAAGAATTAATCAAAAAACTGGAAATATTCCCCATGGAAGTGCAGCAAAAAATGTAAACCCGTCAGGTATTTTCTTCTATAATATAAATGTTGCACTCTCGCATTAGCAAACTTTTTCCCCCAGGCCACAAATTACTTTTAGTTTCAGTTTCCGGTTTAGTTTTTCACCGACCTCTGCTCTGTGTTAAAAAATGCATTTGCAAGTTTTTTCACCGAAACGGAAACTTTTTAAGTTTTTTTTTGGCTGGCCCACTGTTGTAATTGCATTTGGATTCAGCCTCAGGCCTTCATCGATCATGATTCCTCTTTTCCGTAATTGGTGGAAATGCGGCAAAGGTGGAAAAGTTAAGGAAAAGTGCAGGAAAATGTGTGAAGGAAAACGCGGAGGAAAATGGACGCGTGTCAATTTGATTTAATAATGAATGGCAAGCAGAGGGGGAAAGAGAAAAAAAATAGTTCCTTCTTCGATTTATTCCCAGTGGGTGGGAAAATCGCCCCCCCAATTTTTCAACCACCCCCCCTCGTGTGTAGTCATTAGTCTTACGGCGAATGTTTACGTTTAATTTTCTTGTTTATTTGTGCAATTTTTATGCCTTTCTGTCGACATTTTATTGGGATTTCGTTTGCGCCTTCATTCATCAAGTATACGCAACGTGGTACACCGTAAATCGTAAGTCTTTCATCATTTTTATTCGGTTTTTATTTTTCCTCCCTTTGGTCTCTGTTTTTTTTCTTCCTAAGGCCCCGCGGCGTATTCAAAAATTTATTAATACTTGCGGGGGAGCCAGGCAATAAATTGCCTTTAAAGTGAAAAATCTTTTCCAATTTCTTGTTTTTTTTTTCGTCGACTTTCACTTTTTTTCCGTTTGAACATGATTAATTGCATGTGTGTGAGTGGGGGGGTGTCTGAGTGTGTGTGTAAACATGGGCGGCGTGAAAAAAAAGGAGCAAAAAGGAGCAGCTGCGAGGGCATAATGAGTCCTGTCATTAACTTGTTTTATGTCGCCTAATCAAGTTGGTTTTTGCGAAACTTTTCGCCGCAATTTCGACCTTGGCCAGTGGCTGGCAAACAAATTAACTAACTGGGCTAAGACTGGGTGTCAGTCAGTAACAAACCAAGCCAAAAGCATGTCCTTTAGCCATTTCAGTTTCATGTGACGTTCGCACATAGATTTTACTACCACTTTTCGGTTAGCCACTTCATCGCGAATGGCCCATAAAATATTTGTTAATCGTTCGTTCATTTTTCATTCTGGTTTAAAAATAAATGCTTCGTTGTTTATTGAAGATTTCGCTAATTACCAAAAATGATCGAATAAAAAACTCATAAATTCTTTGATAAATAAATTCATTGATAATGATTGGAAATCAATTGGCAAGCACCTGCCGGCCATAAAGTAATCAAACCAATTGCACTTTTAATTATTTTTCTGTGCACTTTTGTTTATTTCCTGTCTTGGCAATAGCCTCCAACAATTTACAAGCCATTTGGTCTACAAATCAGAGAATAATATTACCAAACACTCGATTAAGTGCGTTTGGAATGATATTGAAAACATACTGGCTGGCATTCTGGGTTTCTGGCATTCTGGCACTCGGCTTCTTTTCCGGCATTTTCCGGCTCAATGTCAATGCCAAAGTGCTTGTTTTCCTGCGGGTTTTTCTTTCATTCTACACGGGGAGAAATTTTTAAGGGTTTCTTAACAATATTGATAATAATTAATAGGATTTTGTTTTCCCTTCTTTTTCTCTTTGAAACTCTCTAAAAAAATCCTCCTCAAATAATGGGTACCTATTTTCTTCAAGTGTGTAGAACCTAGGGCTTTCATGGAGCATTTTCTATCCTTTATAACCGGCCGGGTATCGGCCAGGGGAACTTTAAGTGTCCACTTCCTAGTTGGATCTCTAAGCTCCTTGAATGGCATCGTTGGCATGGCGTTGTCCTTGCTGACTGTATCCTGAAGTTCCCGTTGTTGTTGTTGTTGCTGTTGTTGTTGTTGTTGCCGTTGCTGTGGCCATTAACGTTGATGCGCTTAATGCTAACACACACACACCATCTCACACACACCCTCTCAGACTCACTCACACAGAGAGACTCGCACATGGACAATCCTTTTGGCTCCCAGTGTCGTAGTATTATATTTATGTGTGTGCTTATTATCCTTATCACATATTTTCGCCCAGAGCCAAGGAGCAGGCAGGAGCGGCGTCAAAGGATGCCTGGCAAATGTCAAGCGTCGCCCAGAGCTGCACTGAGCGAATTTAGGGCTTCTTTTTAATTACTATCCATGGAGGGGAGGCCTTAGGCTATAGAGTTTATAATTTAATTCGCTTTCAGAAATAGTCACGGAGTGGCTTTTGTATTCTAATTATTTCCTATAAAAATTACCCATAAAAAGTTCTTATAAAAATTGTCTTACAAATTCTCTGAACCCTTCAATCCTTTAAATACAAAATCTTGAATTCCCTGACCAAGAAATCGGAAATTTCTTGAAATATATCTTACACTCAACGAAAAGGACTCGTGTGTAAATTATTAATTTTGTTTGTGTACCCTTTGGCTGGGATTTTAGTCTGGAAATGTCAACGATTGGCAGAAAGTCGACAGCTTCGATGACTGTCACTCCACTGATGGAGTCCTTGCGTCTTGGTCCTTCGTCCTTCTTCCCGTCTCTCGTTCTGTGTTTTGTGTCTTTTAATTTTTGTTGTTTTGTTTGTTTGTTTTCCCCTCCCAGCTCGCAGCTCCCAGCTACTTGTAGTTTATGCAAAATATTTACTCTGCCACCCAGTGAGCGCAGTTTTGTCATTGTCTCGGCGGCAGAAATACAACTGTGTTGCCATGTTGACAACTTAATGCCACCGAAAGCCAACGGGAAAAATATCTATATAATTTCCATACAAACACAGATCGCTGGATGTCCTCGGACAAGGACTCCCGCTTACATATGTCTTTGGAACTGATTTTGGCATTCCCTTTAGTTTGAAATTAATAGAAAGTTTAAAGGAATTTTAGTTTAGGGAAAGGATTAAGTCTTTGAGTCTCTATTAAGAGATTGTTTTTCTTTACCTTTTACCTAAAATTAAAGGTTTAAACGAGTCTTGGAATACAAAAAAAAGGTCCTTCTCCCCCATGAATTGCCAATTCCCCAACAAATTGACTTTTCTGCTCACTTTCCTGGCAATTGTCCCCGTGGAAAAATTGCGTATTTGGGAGCTGAAAAGGCTCTGGGAAAAGTAGATGCCATTCAGCTGGAGGCTCTATTGGTGGCATCGCATTCCTCGTCGTGCTCCTCTCCAAACTGGCAGCTAATCAAATTTTACACGCTTTGCCAGCGGACAGGCGTCAGAGGTCAGGGGTCAGGTGGTTGGTCCGATCCGGCAGATGCAGGTGGGGTGCAGTGCGCCGTAGGGGGTGGCTTGCCGTAACTGGAACTTGTTGACAAGAATTCTTCTTTGCCTTTCTGGTGCTTCTCCTCCTGCTGCTGCTCCTCCTGCTGCAAAATGAAATTGGCTGCGCTGTTGCATGCCCCATGATGATGGCTGCGGGTTAACTTTACTTTTATCGTTATGTCGGAAAAGAGTGGGTGTAGCTTGGTTTTGGTTGCAAAGAGGATCGAGCAACAACGAAAAAATTAAACCGAAAACAAGACTGAAAAAATCGTTAACCCGCGGGCTAGTTTAAAATTGAATTTCGATGGAAAAGCCTTTTTTTGTGGCAGATTTTAATTTATTTTAAAGCTGGCCTCGTAGTCAACAGGTTGACTAAACTAAAGTAAAAGCTTGTATTTATTTGAAGCGATTTCTCATCTCGAAATCAATACGAAAGTCAGAGGGAAAGTAAAACAAGCAACAGGCAGCCATAATAAAAAATTGCAAGGCAGGGAAACTCCCTCAGGCCAATGATAAAGGAGGAATCGTTATGAATAATGCTTCAAAAATGTTTGTGGCAACACATCAAAGTTGCCCCCGGGCAGAACAATGAAAAGCGAAAGCAACAAATTCGCCTTATAATGGCAGACATGAGCCCAAATTACAGCGAATTATGTTAAGTAAAACCGAAAGCAAAACCGCAAACAAAAAACACAGACAATCTCCAGGAATGACAAACAGGAAATTAGAATACAAGTAGGAATGGGTAGGAACCGGAAACGAAAACGAAAAACGGAAACGGAAGCAAAGGTAACAAGAGAGGAAACTGATTTTCTACAAGACATTCTTCGTTTTTTTTTTGGTTAGAAAAAGATTTCCCCATCAGGGAGGTAATTAATTAGCTTTCTTTTAAATGATTTTAATATTTTCTTTGTGATTAGAGCCACACATCAGCTTCTTGAAACCAATAATTTCGGTAACCTTTTCTTATTATTATAGTCTCTTGGGTTGGGTTGTAAATGGTTTATATTTCCTCATATTATTACCCTAAGCCTGACAAAACATTCTTTATGCCTCGCCCGTCCATGGGCACAATAACTTTTTTAATGAACATCGTTAGGCGGAGGCAATGTAACAGTAACGAGCTCAAATCTGTTCTGATATTGTCGCATCCTGCCGCCCCCGGGGGGTCCCGGAGTGTCCTGGGAGTCCCGGGCGTCCTAAGGAGTCCCAAGGACTCCTCGCCCAGTCAAGGGCTTACCCCTTTTCTAATGGCTCTCTCTCCTAGTATGTTGTAGTCCCAGTGTTTGCTGACCCTTGTGTGAATTTAATTTGCCTTCTAATTTGTATGAATATATTTTGTTTGTGTTTTGTGTGTTTGGAGGAGGCGGTGTCATGTTTAGCTCTCACGCAGGTTTCCCTCCCCCTCATACTGCTCTAACAAAGCTCAAACAGCTTCCGTTTCCGCTTTCCTTCTGCTTTTTTTTTCGTGTTATACTTCCCTGCTCTTCTCTTTTGCTTTTTCCTTTGGCGAGGATGAAAGTGCGGTGAAAGTGTGGGGCACATAAGTGTTGCCAGCTCGCTGAGCACTCGACAACCTTAAGCAACAACAAAAACTGAGATTACAGTGAGAGAAAAGTAGGGGGAGCTTATCAAAAACTAATAGAAACGAGAGCTACAGGGTTTCTGATAGGAATAGGAATATAAATCGATTTATTTATAATTTTCAATAATTTCCGAAAACTATAAAAAGCTTTTAGAATTTTCATTTAAGGGTATTTCTATATAAATATTTTTCTTTTTGTTTTCAAACTCTACTAATGTGCTAGTTACGCCTGTCTGGCATTTGTGAAAAGGGGGCGGACGGGTTTCCGGCGGTTGTAGGTGGGTGGCGGGGTCCGAAGTGCTTCCGATGGCCAGAGGCTCTGGGGGTTTCAAAGGGGTCGCGGTGGGGCCTGGGGGGCAAATGTAGCAGAAAACACTTCATAATTTAATTAGTGCTAGCAGGCAGCAGGCAGCCGGCAGCCTCGTTCCCATTTGCCGGCGACCTGTGAGGCGGATTGAGGAAAAAAATACACACAGCGGGTAGCAGGTGACCAGGAAAGAGAGGGGGGGCTACTGGCTATGCTGAATAAATGCTTAATTAATAATTATAATAATAAAAACAATCTCACGCACGTTCGTGGCAGGAAAGACAAAGACTGAGAGGCGATTGCCTGGAGGCTTCGCAAAAGAAAGGAGAATAAGAGGGAAATTTTGTCAGTGGAGAAAGCGAAAGGAAATTCAAGGTGAAAGTGGGAAATGAAAAGCGGATTAAAGTGGAGCAGAATCTAAGGCGAAATGGAAAAGGTGACAGAAAGGACTTCACTACAATAATGGTTTTATGAGAAGCAGATTGTTAACCTTTAAAACGAAATGAAATCCTTAAAGTAATAAATAGAAAACCGAAAAACCAGAAGCACTGGAAATATGGCCAAGCAAGCGAGTCAGAAAATTTTGTTGCAAATGAAAATAAACAAACAATTTTCCGGAATGAAAACGAAAACGAAAACGAAAACGAAGACCAAGAGATGATGTTTTCAAGTGGAGCAGAAGTTTGTTTTTGGTTTTCGGGGCTGGCCGAGAGAGAGCAAGGGCAAAGCAATATGAATTTTCCACACATTTTTGTTTGCTTTTTATCCACAATCTGTTCATGTTTTTTGTTATATTTTTTTCTTATAATTTTAATTGCTCAATTTTCCAGTCCAGGAATTTCTTACAAATTACTTATTTACTTTTACATTTGCCATTTCACTTTAAATGTGACTAAAGACCTGCCTGATGGCCGATGTTTTCCCTTAAATTTCCCTCAATGAAGAGGCTTTTCAAGATTTAATGAAATCTGAGCGAGCAAATAATAGCAAAGAAAAAGGGAAAACAGTATCACTTCCAAGCCAAGTTCATAAGCCAAGCGAAAAATGCAAAAAAACACAAAAAAACATTAAAAAACAAAGGACAACAAACGCGGCTGAAGAGCAGCAAAAAGAATGCCTCATTGTTGCTGTCCTTTAAGCCATCCATCTCCCCATCTCGCTCTCTGGTTTTTTTGTTGGTTGGTTTTCGCTTTCATCCTGTCGCCCAGTTGCTTGTCATTCGCCTTTTGTCAGACAGGTGGCCACTGGAGCATACTCTTGGTCCTCGCTGTGGCAGAAAGATGAAGAGGAAAAAGCGTTGCCTACTTTCTGGGGCAGGAGCCGGGAAATGCCGCGCTCCGCCTTTGTAATTCTCAAGTAGTTCTGCGGGGGGTGCTGGAGGTTGGGGGTAAAAGGAAAATATATATTTCTATTTGGTTAAAATTAAATTCTTTAATTACGATTATTTGAATTCCTAGAATGTTTTCTACTGTGCACTTTGGTCTTTTTTTTCCTCATTTCATATTTATATTTTTTTTGTGCTTCTTTAGTTGGCTGGCTTGCTGTTCCTTGTTGTTCATTGAATTATTATGTAATTGCCCCTGAAGAGCAAGAGAACCCCCCGGGGAGTCCTGGTCCAATAACATTGAAAACGAACAGAAGGACAAGCAGCTCCTTTGCATCAGAAGCATGTTAAATCGCCTTAAAACAAAAAAAAGAAACACATACAATTCTGCCACAATTTATCAGAGCTGGTGTATGAGTGTGTGTCAGGTGGGGGAGTGTGTGTACGAGTGTGTGTAGGAGTGTGTGTAAGAGTGCTTGAAGTGCCTATAAATATTTTGATAGCAGAATAAGCAGCAACAGCACAAAAAAATGAGCAAAGCCAAAAGCAGACACTCACCTGTCCAGGCTCCCATTCAACCAGCCATCAGATAAGGTCACCACAGGCGGCCCTCGCTAAAGGCCACAATATTCCATCAGCCATAAAGCCACAAAATATGGGAAATTTGTCACATGCTGTGGATTATTGGTCACTTTTATAGCAAACATTGTTTCGATTAGTTTCTGAGTTTATTTTCAAAACAATTCACTTCCTAAAAATCTTCCATTAAAAGGGTTTACTTGAGTAAAATCCTTTATAGGCATTTTTTCCTATACTCTTGGCTGTGTAACAATTTCCCACAATGGCGCAGCCCTTTCCCTGGGAATCTGCCACCCTTTTCGGTGCCTTCTGCAAGGCAAATGTTTGAAATGCGTCGCCAGGAAATGTTTGAACAGTGTCCTTGTGCGGGTAGGTGTGTGTCATAGATACAGGATAACCAACAGCCCCCCCACCCCCACCACCCCAACCACTTCCCGGGCCACTTTTTGTGAAAAAGATCAACTCCGTGAAAGTTTAAAGCTTTTTTTGCAGGGCATTTTTTTTTTTGCCCCTCAGCATATTTTTCCCCCCATCGATTTTGCATTTTTTTGGTTCTTGCGAGGGAACCAACAAAAAAAATAGCAGCACATTTTTTGGGGTCAGCTTTTGTGATTCCGTCGTTATTCTTATTTCGCCCGCTTTCTCCGGCTTTCTCCCGCTTTCTCTGCTTTCTCCGCCCTCTCCTCGGGGCCTGTCAATTGTTAACCTGCTTGGAAATTGCCGAAAATGTTGCATGCCATGTTGTGACCTCACTCACCTTTCCGCCTCCTTTTTGGGGAGGTTGGGAGGTGGGTGGCTGGCAGGATGAATGAATGACTGACTGATTGATTAGGGGCGTGGCATGATTTTGGGCGACTTGAGGGGGCGGTGGCAGTCGTAGTGGCAGTCGCGTGTAAAGAAGTTGTTTCCGAAACCCAAAAAGTGGAGTTCGGTTCCTTTTTAAGTTCCAACTCAAATGGTTCTATTATGGAAATTAATGAGAACTATCAAGAGGGTAGGAAAACGATATTTAAGGCGGAAAAAAACCCTCCTTACGAAAGGAGTTATAAAATATATTTGGATTAACAAAATCCAGCTTTCCTGTAAAAGTCAAAGCTCAAAGTTTTTCCGATGAAATTCAAATACCAAAAGCCAAACCCTCTGGGCCACAATATAAATATCAATTGTTTTATATTGATACAAAAAATAAGAAAAAAAAATAAAAACCAATAAATAATGGACCTTCAAAGGCCATTAAAAAGGCAACTGCTTTGAGTGGTTTTTAATATTTTTTGTCACTTGCGGGCACAGAAGTAAATGCAACTTTTTCGTGTTTCTGACACAAAGCCGAAAAAATTTAATAAAATAAATACAAAATACAACCACAATGAACAAGTAACACAATGATTCAGTAAACGATTAAAGTTTCTAAAGGGATATAATCGAAAATTGAAATGCTGGCAGCTTGTTAATTATTTTTTTTTTTCGTTGAGATGCTGACCTTAGAACCCTAAGAACCCTTCAAGGATCTCCCGGGTCCTCGCATCATCAAATTGGTTTTGTGGCTTAGTGGTTCGGTGGCTTTTGTGTCCGAAAACCACTTCATTGTCTCGGCCCGATACGAGACGAGACGTAACGATTTTAAAGCGACATCACGCACAAATAAATTAACCAAATTTATGGCTATCCAACCTGTGAAGCCCAGCCAGCCACCCTTTTTGGTGGAGAAACCCGGAGAACCCTTCGGAAAACCACCCATTAGGCCACCACATCTTCGCGTGCCGAAGCCTTCTGGCCAAGTTGAGGCGCCTCTGGGCCTTGTTTGCTCGCTTCTTGGCCTACACTTGGCTTAAAGCCGGGGAGTGTTTTCCTTTCAATATTGAAGTTGGTTTTATTATTTGAATTAATTGTGTACTTTGTTGTTTTATGAATTTCTGGAATTTTTTTTATTGTTAGAAATTATAGAGGTTTTTTATACTTAATATATATTTTTTGTATATCGTATAAATGGTTCGAGATCTTTAATCTCTTACCTTTTCTAATACAAAAACTTTGTTCTGTACTTTCTGTTCTTTCGGATAAGTTCGCTTTCCGCTTGGCTTTCCTTGTCTTTAATTTCGTTCCTGGCTTTGACTTTGGGCCACGTTCTGTGTCTTTGATTGTCGTGTTACCTTAAGCCATGCCCCGCCCACTGCCCAGCAGCCCACCGCCCCCTGACCCATGACCAAGCCACCTTAAGCTTAAATAGGCTTAAGTAATGTAGCCGGAAGTGGGGTTGGAGGTTGTTTAGAGGAAAATGGAAAATGCTACAAGCTTCTACAATTTCACTTTGCTCTTGGCACTCTCACTTTGTTTTTGGCACTGTAAGGCATTTCCATTATTAATGGAAGTTTGATTAAATTGCCGGTACAAATTCCACTTCCACCCTCACCTCTGACCTTTTCCTCCATAGTTTTTCTCTCATGCTGTCACAGGACTCGAATAAAAAATATATATATATATTTATGGATATGAGACAAATTCTCACAAATTAGCCAAAGTGAAGTGGCGCATCCGTTTCGACCTCCATATTTTTCGCTTTCCGCTATCCGCCATCCGCGCTCGCTTTCCCGGAAAATTCGATTTTCTCTATGGCCATCTCGCTCCCACCAAGGATGATACGGTTAGAGGATAGGTAGGACCAGGACCCGCCCGCCCCCACCATATGCAGCAAAATGCATTAAAATTCTCTTACACCAACCAAATTCACTTAGCCCTGCCATGATGAGCACACAATGATGCAATAAGCCACCGGACCGCAGGCACCGCCCACTGGCCTCCTCCTCCTCGTCATGGGGGGCGTGGCAGCTAAGGTGGTAACACGATTTGTGTCTAAAAAAGCTAAAAATTCCACTAAAAGGTTCGGGTTCCAAAACAAAGTCTAAAGATTTATTTCGAAATTTTAAAGATTTTTTTAATATTTAAAATTCTATTAAATCTTCAAATCTATCGTAAAGGTCGTGACAAAGTTTCCTCCTATTTCAAGCCTAAAAAAAGCCTCTCTGAATGGCAAAAGCGAAATAAATTAACCTTCAACCCGATGCTATTCCTTTATATTTTCTGAATACCGTCGAGAAATGGGGGAGGCCTCCCTCCCTCCCGGCGGGGCTTAGAGGCATCTGCATCGCTGATATTTGCCAAATGAATTTACCTGGCCGGGCTGGGACCGGTCCGGGCCTGGCCTGTTCTGGTCTGGCCATTCGTCTTGCCAAGGTCACAGTTCCGCTGACATGCATTAAAAATAAATCCACTTCAAATTGACTTTGATGGCAGCGTCAAAAGAGGCAAAAGTGCATTTATATGTATGAAAAAAATATAGAATATATTCATACTAAATGGAATCCATAACCGAAACGGAAACAGAAACAGAAATAAATCCTGGCTCGACCTTTTTCCATACTGGGGGGGGGGTATGGCAATTGGCGGAAAAATATAAAAAAAAAGAAAAGCCATCTCCTTTCGAACTCAATTAACGTCGTCAGTAATGCACTCTAATTGCACAATTTCCCAGCCACGTAATTGATATGGAACGGTTATTATGACGGGACTTGACTCGAATCAACTCCAATTGATTCAAATCGAATCATTTTAATGGCCGTGCGTTATTTTAAATGGATAACCCGATAAATATTTATGGGCCAGGCTTGTGATGGAAATCAAATCATTTTCTAGTTAATGCGTTTTTCAAAGGAAAGCGCGTAGCGGAGAGCTTTTGTGGCTTTGAGTATTCATTTTTTATGCCTCATTTAGATAATTTTCAAAGAAATTTCAAAGGAAAATCGAGGAAATAGAACAACTTATAATGGGAAAGTACGTATCCCTTTACTTTATTCTTTAACAAGCTTTTTTGTATAATTTTTTAAAGCCCATCGCTTGCTCTTGTTATATAATTCTTTTCGCCAAGTTTACTTTTCTTCCTTTTTGCTGGAAAGTCGTTAAGAAATTTATTGGGTAAGCATTGAAAGTGAAGTTGATATATGGCTAATGAGTTTGACATGTGTTTGTGAGCAACAAAAGGCAGGAAAAGCCAACAGGAAGGGAAAAGGAGCGAGCAGGGAAACCCCCTTTTTGGTCGCAAGTGGGCGTGGCAATCAACACATGAAGTTTATTGCTTTCGTCCTTGTTTGCTGTAAATGCAAATTGGTTTTGTTCTCTCGGAAGGGGGGGATCCTTGTTGTTGCAAAAGCAAAGGCGAAATCAAATCAAATATTCGCCACCAAATGAGCGATAAAATCTCCGAGAACATTTCGAGTTATTATTGCAACCAATATTTAATTTATTTGGCGATCGAAATCATGCCCTCCTTGGGGGGTCCCCGGTGTTTTTCGGCAGGAAATTCTGTCAAACGGATGAAAGTATGCGAAAGGACACAAAGGACACCTGCCGAGAGAAAGGCTGAACGATTTTTGGCCCCAAAAAGGATTCTCCAGAGTTGGAGCATCCGACCTACTGAAAAATTCCTTTTAAACATTTTTTTTTTCGGTAGTGAGAGAAAAATATAGGGATTTTGAGTTTTTATAGGAAAAAATGGGAAATTTTAGGATCTGGTATTTACTATAAAAAATTTTAAAGGAAGTGCTATAAATAGTTTTATGGGAAATATTTTAGTTTTGAATAAATTTTATAGGAAAAATTATAAAGGAAAATTATAGGAAAAAGCAAGCCCTGGTAGGATTTTTAAGATATTTGAGAGGCAGATCCATACATTTTCGTGGAAAAACCCTTCAGATCCCGAAATGTTCTCATACTTTTTCCCAGTGTAGATTTCATCCGACCCTTGGGCCAACAATGTCGTCATTGTTGTCCCATTTCTCAGGCAACTAAGCGACCCAAAAGGTGGCCATTTGCATAAAATTGCAGTAACATCCATTCTCTCCAGTGTGTGTGTGTGAGGGTGAGGGTGTGCGGGTGTGTGTGCGTCCCCTGTCTCTGTGTGCGTGACTGTTGCACAAGATGTTGTCTCATTGTTGTTGTTTTTGTTGCGGTTTGCTGATGGGGGAGAGACTCGGGGGAGGGACTGGAGTCATGCGACATTCAGTGTCCTGTCCGGTGTGTCCTGCTGACCTCCAATTGTCCGAAAATTTGGTAACTGCACTGTCAAAGCGATGACAGAGGGAGGGAGGAGAGAAATGCATTTTGAAACAGTTACCGAAAATGGTTGGAAATTTGCATTCGAAAACGGAAATCGAAATCGGCAGGCATCTTCTTTTCATTTAAAGCCGTCAAAACAATTACGAAATTGCATTTAATTTTTACCTTGAAGTAGAAATCGTAGATTATGCAGAAATACAAACGCTTTGAAGAGCTGTTGGAAAAGCATTTATGGCGAAAGGAAAACATTGATTTCCATGGGGAAAATGAGGAAAAATGAGGAAAATGTGGGGGAAAAAATAAGCCAAAGAAACAGATTAAAAAGGACGTTCGTGGAATTCTCTATTGAAATATCGCTGTTAATTCAAGTTGGCCCGGATGGAGATGGACAAGCTGTGCTTTCAGGCTTCAGTTCCATTTCCTGTTTATCCTTTTTATCCTTTATCCTGTTTTGCACTTCACTCAAAATCAAATTGCAAAATCTCCGAGCGCAGAGCACGGAAAAAGGAAATCTGACAGGAACAGAAGCGGAAATCAAAGTCAAAGTCACGGTTGCACTTCAAGGTCGTAGCGAAAGGAATTATGTAGCAGAAATTACTCAACGTTTTGCGTTAATTTAAGCTGATAAATTTTTCTGTCCAATAATTGGCAGCAGTTCTCAGTCCAAAACGGCAAAAAAAAAACGAGAAGAAAGTTGGTTAAAAAAAACAGAATACGGATAACGGAAAAGAAAGGCGGACTGCGGTGGGCCGTAGGCGAAGGGGCGTGACTGCGGTGCAGAGTCACGGTCACGGTTCACAGGTTAATTATGCAGCTTGTTAAGGCACACCAGCGAAAAAAGCCACCGCGCTTCCAAAAAGAACACACACACACAAAAAAACCCCAAAAACAACGCGAATGAAAGCGAAATTTTTCCCACAACCAAGCCAGCAACAAAAAAAAAAAGATGAAAACAGGAAAATTTCGCCCAAGGCTCTCGGGCAGGAGAAAGAAAAGTGGGCGGGGCGATACATGTTGCGTTCGAGTTGGAGCCAAGTTTTCCTTTTTTTTTTGGGAACACTTGCGATTAAAGTTCCCCGAACTTTGCTAATAAGATTCTTTTGCGTTCCAACAAGGAAACAATGCGAATCACACAAATCAGATGTCTTATTAGGGATATAATTATCGGGGGTATAAAAAATATATATATAGCAGAGATTTTCAAGCAATATTTCATTCGAGAATTTTTCAATAATCCAAGCTGTCAAAAAACACACTTGTTTGGGAAAGTTTCCAAGGGAAACTTTTTGGTTCTTCTTCCTTAATTAAGCCGTTCAGACCCCGAAAAAGTATGCAATGGAAAGGCAAGCGAGAGTGCAAGCTCAGTGTCCCCCGCAAAATGGCAAGAAAATTAAAAAGCATAAATTCTGTCTCCTCCCACACACCACCCTTACATAGAAACGTAACAGGATTATATACAGATACAGCATACAGATACATATACAGGATACAGTATACAGGATACAGGATATAAAAATATAACTAATCATGTCTGGAGAAAATGGAAATGGATCTGGGCAGCAGCCAACGCAGCAGCCACCGCAATATATCATAACCACGCCGAGCGAGGCGGATGCCGAGGAGATACGCTCGATGGGCGATCTGGAGCTGGAACTGGATTTGGGTTCCCCGGACAGTCCCAAGAGCAGCCAGACCCTGGTCCAGAGCCAGAGGATTAGCTCCAGTAGCTCTAGCACCACCACCAAGGTGGCCACCAGATCCTATTCGATGACCAGCAGCAGTGCCGCCAGCGGCATGTCGGCCATGCAGCAGTTGCAGCAGCAGCAACAGAACATGCAACAGCTGCAGCAGCAGCAGACGTCGCAGAAGATCATCACCAGCTCGACCCGGAGCCAGAGCCTCCAGTCCAGCGCCATGGTGGGCGAGGTGGTGATCAGCGGAGGCGGTGGCGTCGGTGTGGCCACTCCCGGTGGCAATCATTTGCTTGGAGGCGCCGGCACTCTCAACCAGCAGCTCAAGGCCCAGAGCTCCACCTCGATCATCACCAGCAGCGAACAGAGAACCAGCACCAGTACCAGCAGCAGTAGCAGTACTCGGTTCATGGCCAATTCCACGTCATCGGCTTCGGCTTCCGTTTCCGGTTCCGGATCCGGTTCGGGCTCGGGCTCGGGCTCGGGCACTTCCGGTGGCAAGACCCGATTCCAGAGTTTCCTGCAACAACCCGAAGGAGCACACGGCTTCCTCACCGCCCACCAGAAGCACGTCCGGCAGTTTGTACGATCCACATCCGCCCACTCGGAGGCGGCTGCCGGAGTGGCTCAGTCCCGGCCGGAGAAGTGCATCCGGAGCGCCTCCACCCAGATCGACGATGCCGGAGTTGAGATAGGCGCCGTCGGGAGTGGAGGCGGAGCCAGTGGCAGCAGCAATTTAGGAGACAGCTCCTCCACCGGCGGCTCCATGACTCTGTCCATGTCCAGCAAGCTGGGCCTCCAGCAATCGTCATCGATCCTGATCTCCAAGTCGGCGGAAACCATCGAAATGAAGAGCAGCTCCTCCTCGGCCGGAATGAGGACTCAGCTGACCTTGAGCGGGGGCTTCCTGGCCCCCCCGGGCAGTCGCAAAATCACCATCTTGAGTCCCATCCACGCCCCGCCGGGCCTCCACGACATGCTGAAGAGATCCCAGGGCCGGTCGCCCCTCTCGCCGAGGATCAGTTTCCCGGGCAGCGATACCGACCTTTTTGGGTGAGTTTTTTATGGTTTTTATGGAAAAATTTCAAAAGAAAACCCTGATTAGTACAGGGATGCTTTACGTTTCTTGCTAAACTTTAAATTTACTTTAAAATTCATTTATTTTCAATGTTTTTTCGAGAGAAAAATGCAGGGTTTTGGGGTTAAAGGGTACTCATTAGTACCAAGTATCAAATAGGCCTTCATTTTAATGAACAAAACAGATTATTTCGAAAGAATTTTTGCCATTTTTTGGATTCCAACCATAAACCGAAAATTCATTCATTTTGCATTATTTTGTGTGACAACAGGGCGGCTACTTGATATTCAAAATAAATCATACGCCCTGTGGTACGAATAATTATTCATGAAAATAATACATTTGTTGACTTTTTCTCTCTTTGAATTGTAATTTGGAAATTACAATTTGCCGAATAGCGATATTAAATGAAATTAAATATTGTTTTTGGAATAAACTTTAAATTCCTTGAAATGTCCTTAAAATGTTTTCTGAACTTTACTTCCTCCTCCGAAAGCCTTTTAAATTTTGTCTGTTTTCCTCCGCTTGAATTGTTTGGCCAAAAACGCCTTTGGGGCTAGACCCTAGACCCTCCCCCCGCCTGCCTGAAACCCTTTCGCTTTTGGCCCATTTAAACCTCCCCTTGCCGCCTAAACGTCACCGCCCCCGAAACGCTTTCCTAATGAACTTGTTTATATCCTTGTCCATGTCCAGGACTCTGATGGCACATTGAACTCGCTGCTAATTGTTGACTTGTTGTTGCAAATTGTCCGCGTGGGGACGGGGGCATGGCCAGGGGCGTGAGCTTGGGCGTGGGCGTGGCCTGATGGGCCATCAGTCAGAAAATGTCAGTGGCAACGGAAAATCCCTCATCTGCCCGGCCCTGCCAAAATTTTTGTCAAAATGCCAAAATTGTTTGTCATAGTCGTATAATTAAATTTAAATGTTTTTAATTTTTTTTCCCCTCCTCCTCGGTCACTCTCTCCCCTCTCTTTCTTGTCACCCTGGTGCCGTCTCTTTCGTTTTGGCTCGCTTTCTGGCCAAGACAGCAGACATATATTGATAACATTGGGCAGAAAAAAAAAACAAAAATAATAATAAAGAGAACAATTTTAATGAACCCAGAAAGCGAGAAAGGACGAAGGATGCAGAATACGCGGGTAATTGAAGCTGCCAGGCCATGAAAATTTTAAAGGCGAATGAAAATTGGCAAAAGGGAAACTTAAACAATTATTGGAATTACGTCCATCGAATGTATTTAAATTTAATGGCGAAAAAAAAACTGGAAAAAACAGAAAACATCGAAAAGTGTATTATAAATCAGAATGAAATATTACACGCACTAATGGTTTAACACACATTGACATTTGCGGATCAATATTTCCATATTTATTTCGCGCAAAATTTTAATTCATTCATTCAGAGACCTAAAAAAAAAGGCGCTTTTGTAAAGCAAACTGAACAGGTGTAAAGTTAATTAGGATCGACAAAAAAGGCAATAAATCAGCATGGAATCATAGCCAGGGATTCGCATAAATAAATACAGGAATTTGTTGAATCAACAAAGCAACAAAATTATTTAGATTTTGTATTTAAATTCACATTTAATATTAAAAATCAGTTTTGGCTTTTAGCTTTTTAGCTGGAAAATGATTTATTTCTGCCCTAAAAGGCCTCTTAATCAAATTTCCCTCCGAATAGGTATGAGGGCGAACATTTTTGTGGTAACATCTTATCAGTTTTTGGCTAACAAGTCTCGTCCTACTCTCCCTCCCCCGCCATGCACCACAACATTAATTCCCAAATCAAAAATTCCCTTAGGTATTATCTAAAAAGGCAAGTTTTATAATATAGTAGTAGAAATTTTCGGTACATAGATGCTGGGAACGGAAAATGCTGGAATTTTACGTGAGTTTTTTGTGGGGGCTTTCAAAAATCCAGACAGATTCGGAGGCAGGCCGCAACATTTGCATAGCTTTGGCCACAAGGCAATGTCCCAGCCCCCGTCCAGCCCGCCTCTGTGTCAGCCACTTCCCCTCCCCCAAACAGTGAGAAAAATGAGGGGGTTTAGGGGGAGTTTTCGGTTGGGACTTTGTTTCTTTTAAAGGGAATTATGAAATGATTTTAATAAACTACAATACAGGGGATTATTTTTTACTTAAATCATAAATTTAACGTCCGTTAGAGGATGTTTCTCTCAGTGCCTTCATAAATCTGAGGAGGCTCAAGGCTCAACTTTTGGGGCTCAGGCTCTGCTCGTGACTTATGTTTACAGTTTATTTATTATTAAAAACACACAGACAAATGGTCCGAGAAGAAATGTTTATTATTGTTGTTCTTGTTGCTGTTTGCTTCACTCAAACACGGGAAACGGGGGGCAAAAAAAAAGAATATATTTTTAAAATCACAACAACAGAAAATACGTACACATATATTTTATATACCTAGAGGAATTTAAGAGACGGGATGAGATGGGGGGGGGTGGTGTATCCTGGGGAGCAGGTCCTTTGGGTGGTCGAGAATCCCTGGCGATGCCTCATTTATATGCCATGTCAAAGTTGTTTTTCGTTCGCCGGTTTTCCCAATGATTTCGAAAATATTCAACGGCGGAGCTAATGTCCATATAAATTATCCTCCAATTTGGCCAAAACAATCTTTAAGCTATCAGGGGATTGTCCAGTGTCCAGTGACCAGTGTCCAGTGGACACAGTTCGCATTTTTTATCACCCTTAAAAAAGTAGCCAGAAAAAAAAGAACATGAAACTATAAACGGAGTAATTCCCCAAAGGGAAGAAAAGGGGATTTGTGTTTTTTAAGTGAGTTTGTCATAAAGTTGAAAGGTGTTTGGGGAGTAGAGAAAGGAAAACAGAAAATATTTACTAATTTTAAATAGTTTTTAAAGCTATTTTCAAGGTTTTTCTATTAAGAAATCCCTGGCCAGGTTGCTGTAAATATTTCCCTATAATTTCCACAATAAATAACCCTTTTCTCGCCTCTTTAAAGCTTTCATAAATCCCCCTTTTAATCGATGCCATATTTTTCTGCCAATCAATCAAGGCCCTGGCAATTGTTAATTAAACTGTTCAACTTTATACTTTATGAGGGGGCGGGCGGTTGGGTTGAGGGTTAAGCCTCTGGCTTGCTTTTAACCCAACGCGTTTAACCCGTTTTAAAGGGGAAATTCGACCTACTTGCTGGTCATCTGTCAGTCGTTTCCCGGAAAATGGAATATCGCCTCGGAGCGACAGGAAAAGTTTTTTTTTCGGTTGATGGTGCGACATTCGAAAGTGAAAAAGATGCTGGCACTCCAATTTTTGCCGCTTTTCCCGCTTACTCATTTTCTCGCTTCGGTTCTTGTATCTCCCGAGGAGGGAAAAGAAAAAGTGGTTAAGAGGGACTTAGGGGCTCTGGAAATGGGCCGAGTTTGCATGCCAGCACGTGCCTTTGTTTGCATATTGTATTCGCGTCGTTTTGCCACGGGTTTTCCTTCGTTTTCCTTCGTTTTGCCACGGTTTTCCCTGGGCTTCCGCTTCATTTTCCATCGCTTTAGCTCGTTTTAGCTTGGCCCTCGAGTGTTGCATACTTTCAGGCGCTAATGAAGGCATATTTGCGCAGCTGAAGAGGTGAGAAATGGGCGCCGGTATGTTTAGGATATTCAAGGAACTCTATATCGGCTCCTCAATTAATTTTCAACTCCTTCTTTCCGCCTCGGTCTCTTTCTCGGATGTGTTACAATTTCTGTTAATTATTCAAATATCAAAGGCACAGCCAGAGACACAGTCCAAATTTTAATATAATTGAAAGGTGTTAAAAATATCTTTATCCTTTTTTTGTCAACAAGCGTAGTAGCATAAAAAATCTCAAACAGAGATTTTCATCTACACTAAAAAGAAGTCCTTTGAAAGGACCTCTGCCATAAAAACATATTATTGCTAATTAGATGGCATTAAATCATCTATAAATTACCGCCTATGTCACGCCTCCTGCCGCCCAATAATTAATGGTTCAACTTTTTCGCGGAACGCTGAACGCCGAACACTTTCGGGGAGCGTTTAATTTATACAGCAATTAGATTGAAAAGGAAATTATACAAATAAACATGAAATCGAATGGTTAATTAGCATAAACTGATGCAAAGTAATGCACTCGATAATATGTTTATTTTTTCCGCTCGTTTTCCAACCCGGAACAAAAGCGGAAAAGAATCTTCGGTTAATGCTGACATTACAAATATTACGCATACGACACGTGTGACATTTTGCAAGCAAATCCTGACGGGCAGGCTAAAGGAGAAGGAGCTGGGTGAGCTCGGGTGGCCATTTGAAGTATATCCGTAAGATAAAGGCAATCTGAGATGGGTTAGACAAACATATCCAGTCTGAGGCACACAACCCAAGGGATGGATGGGGTGGGACTTGGAAAAGTCCGTGGAAAAGTGAAGGGAGCGGAAGGTGAGCAGGAGCCCTGGGATGGGGAAGGAATGATAATAAACACAAAACCATTAAAACAAAAAGGACTACAGCAACGGGGGGGCAAATCTGAGGGAAGAATTTAATATATTGCATTGCAAGAAGGCAAGAAACAAAACAAAATACAAGTCTAGGAGGATGCCAATTGAGGAAAAACTGGTAGGAGGGAAACAATTTAAAAGAAGAGAAAAGACAGCTATTTTCAAAGTGGATCATATTCCTGGAAGTAAAGTTGAATATTTCAACTACAAATTCTTAAATTCTTCAATTTAAAAAACCATTTCCCTGTTAAAGAGGCAACCTCATTAGTAGGCTTACGGCTTTCATGAAATATTTTATTCATTTGCACTGCATTTTCTTTATTCTGGAAAAGTTAAGTTCCCTTTTCTCGTATTTTTTTTTCGCGGAAACTCTTTATGAAGAAAAACTTTGGTCTGTTTTCTGAGAACTTTCAGGGATTCGGGAACAAAATTGAAAGAAGTTTTAAAATATTCCAATTTTCTCTGCTTCTTTCATTAAAAGCA
Organism: Drosophila ercepeae; assembly: GCA_018150545.1. NCBI lineage: Eukaryota > Metazoa > Arthropoda > Insecta > Diptera > Drosophilidae > Drosophila > Drosophila ercepeae. The sequence goes on from JAECWL010000197.1 coordinate 7,728,848, forward strand.
AAAGATATGCTTTTAAATTTTATGAAAATAAGGAAAGCTTTCCATTAAAAACACTCAGAATTTTCCCAAAGAACTTTCTTAGCCAAAATGAAAACCAGAAAGCTCTGAAAAATGGCCAAATACTTTCTCCTGAGCTTTTCACCACAGCGGATGTTCCAAAAACTTTCCCTTTGAAAGCTAGAAAGTCAAGAAAGCTATGAAAAAGCACCGTTAAGCTTTGCGGAAGCTTTGAGGAACTTACTCAATAGAAATATTGTTGGTTAGGGTCAGGATTTGAAAGTAAAATAATTCCAAGAATGGGTCAAAACACATCTTGATATTATGGGAAAAAATAATCATTTAGAAACATATATTTCTAATAATTTCAATCAAAGTTAAAGGAAATGTAAAAAATCCTTTAAATAATTATTTTTTATTAACAATTTTCTATAAAAAGGTTCCCTACCATCTCCCGGGTAAAAAAACACCTCCCTTTGATAGGGTTTATTGCGTATACGCACTGTGTTCGCGGTTCAGCTGGTTGGTGGGTGTGGCAAACGCCCCCTTACGCCCATTGTTTCTTTTTCGGAGCTCCCTTAAGGACCCGCAGAAAGGAGCAAAAAAACAATCAGCAACACGTTGAACCTTGGCATTTTGCACTCGCTGTTTTATGATTAACTTTTTGATATGTGCACTTTATAGAGAGGAGGGGAGTGGCTGTGTCTCCGCCCCCGGGGGGATGGGGGAGGTGAGGAGGTGGCGTGGCACATAGCCCACCTGCCGCTTTTGGCAAAGTGCAAACTGCAGCTTCTGTGCGGGTTTTTTTTCCACGCGAAATGAGAAATGAGAGACGCATGCAATTTGTTTGCCTGCCGGCCACGCCCCCCCATTGCCGCCCTAACGCAGCGGGGGAAGGAGCGTATAGCCGCAAAAGAGGCGTGGCAGTGTACACGCACAGCGGGCGAGTCGAAAATCTCAAACAAAATCGGAGCTCAAAGAGCAGGAAATTGAAAAATATGAAGAGACAGCTGCACCGAGAAAGAATACAAAAGGATTTTCAAAATGTCCTTAAAAAAAATAGAAAAAAATTATCCAAAAGGTCAGAAAATTATCCAAAAATGTAATAACTTCTCACAGTTTTTTTGAAGCTTTTTAGAAAGAAATTGAAGGAAAAATCTTGATAGAAACTCCGATTTTAAATCCTTTTTGGGTATAAAAGATAGAATATTCTACAGGATATTTTTGCCAAGCATTTTTCCAATGAAATTCGAGGCTTTTGGTCTGAATTACGCGGTTTGAATGTTTTTGTCGCAAATATTTGACTCACGGGGACGCCCCGAAAAAATCTCTCAAACAAACAACAAGGACAGGACATTCCAGGACAGGGGGCGTTACAGATATATACAGATATTTTATATCTATATATTTGTATATCCGCTGCCGTATCCGTATCCGTATCCCTATGTCCTGGCTCGTTATCCTGGCTATCTGTGTGGCTGCCCCCCTGGGAGCCATTGCCCATCCATTAGTTTCCTTTTTTTTTCGACACTTTTCTCTCCGCCTTCTATGTTTCGTCCTTTGCTTTACTTTTTTGTTATTGTTGCGGCTGTTTGTCAAACCAAAAGTGGCCGTTTGCCTGGCGGGGCGAGGGGTCACGCAGGATACTCTGTTTTTTTATGGTAAAAAATAGGCGGAAAATACTCTCCAAGTTTGTTTGGTTTTGAAATTAGTTGAGAAAATATCATATTTGTTTATGATATTAAGGATCTTAAAACTAGGAAATCGTCACTCCTATAGAAACCCCTCAAGCACCCCTCGCTGGGTCAGTTTATTTCCCGCTTTTGACAGATTTCTTTTGGCTGAAAAATGGCCCAAAATAAAGACCAGAAACCAGAGAGTTTTGCGATAACATCTGGTTTTGGGGCAGTCATAACCATAATACCAGAAATTTCGTAAAAGAAAGTACTGCTAGTGGTGTTCCAGCACCTGTAGCAAGGACGAAAGGACCTCCCAGGGAAATAGATGGAAATTTTCATTAAAACAAGTGGCAAGTGGCAGGCGGTAAGCGGCAAGCGGCGAGCGGCATCTTTGATGGATAACTCTCGCAGGATAATTGCAATCCGAGCCCGAAGGCTCATTTCAGTCCACTTGCCGGCATACTTGACTCTCCACTTTCTACTTTCTACTTGCCACTTGCCACTTTCCACTTTCACTTGGGGCTAAGGCCGCGCCGTGCCACGCCGTGCCGCGCCGCCTTTGTTTATTTTTATTGGGCCGAAAAGAAATTTGAAACTTTCGGGTGACCCCAGCCTTTGTGTATTTGTGTGCTTTCTTCTTGTGCACCTTGAGGCACCTGAGGCAGCTTAAGAGCTAATAACGAAATGCCAGGCCACTGGCGGCGGTAAGTGCAGCATAAGGTTACGCCCATTCAACCACTCTGTCCGTCCGTCCGCCCGCCCATTGCTGGGGTCACCACCCCCTGGTTAGCCATCTTGGTCTCGGGGTCACCTAATCTAGCAATCAAAACTGCCTCGTGCCCTGAAGAGCCAAGCGAAAGTGAGTCCCGTAATTACACGGTTAAAAGTCTAGAAAATAAAAGCCTTAAAAGATATAGAAGAAATATTTAAAGATTTTTAATAATTAATAATAATATTACGTATACGTAATATTTTTTCTAAAGGAAAGTTAAGCCTCCAAAAACCTCCTTTTCATAGAAGACTCAGAAACTATAGACCTTCAAAAGATTCAAATATCGATCATTATTATCGATAATTATCGAAAAATTTGAAATCTTTAAGAAAAAATCGAAAGAAATCCCAACTAGGATATTCGTAATCCCATTTTCCAGTGTCAAGACGACAACCTCGCGATTTCGCCGCTCTGCTGGCGTTGCTGCTGCCGCCTCTGCTAGCCGGTGCAAGTTGTCCTTCTGCCGGCGGCTCAGTTGGCAGCGCTGCCGCCGCGCCCATCACTTGACCCAGCTTTATTTATTAGATTTGCTCCTCGATGGCCAAATGCGAATGCAAATTGGCCAAAAAAAATATATGGCGAGAATTTAGATAAATGCGTAAATGGAGTTTTCAAGTGCAATGCACTGAGAAAAAAGTTAGAATAATGAGCTACAACAAGACAACAGAAGCGGCAACAACAATGTCCAGAGTTTCTGATAAGAATGCATGGCGGAAGCAACGCCGACTGCGACGCGCTAAGAGAGTAATGAGACGAGAAGAGCGCGCAGCTTTCTGCGCAAAAGAGAAATTCCGGAGAGGAAGCAGACTTTCCGACATCTCTTGCTCTCTCCCTCACTGTCTCTCTCTCTACTAAACAATAAATAATAGTAGAAATATAAACCTAACGATAATAATAAATAACACAGACTTTATTCTGTCTGATAAGAAAGTTGAAAGCCAAAAAAAACAAAAAATACAAAAAAAATATCAAAAGTTTTTTGGGAAAATTTACAAGTTTATTAAAAGTTTCCGAGAAGTAATGCAGCTGCTGCTCTCACGGCGTCTTTTACTATTTTGCGCACTTCATTCAGTAGAAAACTTGGATGGATTCGAAGATCCGAAGGAAGATACCCTTTGATCTGGAAAAAAATCATTTAAACATAGAAGAACCCTTTTCTTTCTATGCTTTTAGTTCCGAATTTATGGAAATTTTTCCTATCAATTCGTTGGATTTTACGAAGTTTTTTGTTAATTTAATACGAAAGAAGGTGGGTTTGGGAGATTAGATTAAAAGGCATAAATTATTGTGGGAATTATGGAAAAATTGGGTTTCTATTATTCAAAGGAAATGGTTCTTAGATAGAGTTTCCCATAGAGAACCCATTAGAAAGTATATAAGGAAGCCCAGCATGCCCCGATTCTGATCAGAGGGTGAGCGCAGCTCTGCCAACGCTGGCTGCACTGCTGGCGCCGCTCGGAAATCACGCAGCTTCCGTTGGCGTGCTCTTCGCCCTTACGCTTCGCCGCCTGCTTCGCTGAACGCTGCCATAAAGGTTCTAGGCCAGCCCGCTCTCGCCGAGAGAGAGAGAGTGCCGGAGAGAGGACGCTGCAGCACGGCGTGCGCCTCTGCCTCAGTCTCGGCCTCGGCCGCGGCGGGCGTCGGCGTCGCGTGAGAGTGGAAAGCGGTGCCAAAAAGCAATTGTGTTTACGTTTTTCTTTTCAATTCAAATTTCGAACTCCGACGCGAACAACGGAGCCGAGAAACAAGAGAAACTGAAACTGAACCGAAGACGAGGACGAGAACGAGACTGTTAACGCTTTTTGGATGAAACAAAAGAAAATAGTAAAGATCGCCGGATAGTTGAGGGGCTTTTGGGGGAAAGACTCCGGAATTCAGAACAAAATCGAAATGTTTACCAAATGAGCATCGCGTCGCCCGCCAGTGTGTGTGTGTGGCTGCGTGTGTGTGTGCGCGCGCGCCGCCTAAAAAGAAAACAACCAAAAAGAAAACATCATTAACAAACAAAAACAATAATAAAAACAGGCGAGAAATATAATAACAATAATAAATATTGTAGAAATACAGCCGAAACCGAGAAGAACCTTCAAATCTAACCAAAAACCAACCCGCAATCACAATAATCGTAAAATATCGTAAATGCTAAATATTCGCTAAAAATAAACACACACACACACGGCTTCGTTTTTTATTCTTTTTTTTTTGTTGTTCAATTTTTTTTCAAGTGCTTTTCGCACGTGTGCAAAAATTCCCAAAGCAGCAGCACCAGCACCAGCGGCAACAACAACATAATAATACATCCCCAAGGAGGAAAGGAGACGGGGCGATAGGGCTCTCCGAAAGTGCGAACGAGAGCGGGAGAGCAGGCTGCTGGCAGCCGGCGGCTGTAAATTACATAAAAAAATATAATAATAATAAAATAGGCAGCAGAAGCGAAAGCAAAAGCCACGATAACAGTGCGAATGATAAGAGAAATGTGAAATTCCAACAAAAAAGAGCATAAAAAACACACAGAACCGAAACTTAATCAAATTAAAGCCAAAAATAAATTGTCTAAAATAATTAATGCAGGAATTTGAGGAACAAAACAAACTAAAAACAGAGCCAAACGAATAGTTAAAGATTTTAAATTAAAAACAAAGGCCAGAAACGTTGTCTGTTTTAGAAAAGTGATAAAAAATAAAACCTAGAAACCCAAAAGACTTCAAAAACTTTTTAAAAAACATCGAAAATTCAAAGAAACTTTAGTTTTAGAACTTTTGTCTTAAATTCTTTTGCAAATATTTGGCTTAAATCGTTTCTAAAATACTTGGAAGTCCTTTTAACTTGTTTCAAATGTTTTTAAATCAGAATTCTAAACCCAAGAACTTTCAAAAACAGTTAAAAAATCCATAAAATATCTTTTTAAATCTCTAATTTTCAATTCTAGAATAATTGTTAAAGTTTTGACAGAAACTTATCTTAAAGTTTGACATTAAAATAGACTTTAAATCCTGAAAATTCCAAAAACCACAAGACAATAAATAAAAAAAAATAAAAAATAAATCGAAAAACCAATGAAGGCGCCACCGCGACGTCGACGCAGCGCGCTGCCGGCGTGAGCAGAGCGGTCCTGTGGATGCGCCTGAGTGTGTGTGTGGCAATGTCCGTGTTGCTGTTTGGTCTGTATGTGTGCGTGTAAGTCGGCGGCAAAAAGGATCTGAACTGGCGGCCAAAAGTGACGACGACGTCGACGTCGCCGTTGCAGCGCAATCGCCGCCGGCTGGAGCGGCAGCAGCAACAACAACTGCAACTCCAACAGCAACAAAAACAGCAACAGCGACCACACTCCCGGCAACAACAACAACAACAACATACAGATCGAGAAATCTGCTGAAAGCCACCGCCAAGGTGAAAAAGAAGAAGTGGAAGCAAATATCCTTCGTGGATGATCAGCAGCGCCTGAAGAAGGCAGCAACTGCGACGCCGACAGTAGCAGCGACAGCGACGTCCTCACTGGCAGAGCAGCTGCGGAAGCGCTCTACCTGCAGTGCCCCGCCCGCCCTTGAAAGCCACGCGCCGCGCTTGAAAAAATTCCTAAAGTCCGCCAACGCCGAGAGCAGCGCTGCCTTGGCCTCTGGCGGCGTCGGCGTCGCAGCAGGACGACGCAAATCATCGGCGGCCTCGATCATCGCCGCCGCAGCCGGCTTGGATCTCTGCCGCGACCGCGACAAGGAACGCGACCAGCGCAGCAGCAGCGCTGCCACAGAGGAAACCTCCAGCGCCACCCTTTCGGGCAACGTCGGCAGCGGCGTCGGCAGCAGCAGCGGCAATACTTCGACGTCGACGTGGTGCGGCAGCATCAACTTTCTGGTGTATATGGTGTGCTCCTTCTGTTGTTGCTGCTATAACTTCCGCAATTCGCCATCCAGGTGAGCCTCCTCATCGAGTAATCGATAACAGTCGAGACTATCGCGATAACTTTTCTGAAACGGAGTTGTTCAAACCGGGAAAAACTTCATAATATCGGTTCTGGGATGATCCTGATAAGGGTCCTTGGGAAGGTCATATCTCGGTTAATATTCATCCGAGCTTAGAAAGGGATACAGTTATGGAATCGTGGCTCGATTTACTATAAATCTGCATTAAAATCCTGGCACAAAATATTTTTTAGATTTTCTTCAAATTTTTCTGATGGACCCCTTGAAAAATGTGAAAATCGAGAAAAATCACTTTTCGCCCCTTTCGAAGCCCATATCTTGGGCAGTTTTCATCCGATCCTTGAACAAAGTATAGCTTTGGAATCTGGAATCAATTCCCTATAAATCTGCATCAAAATCCTGGCACAAAATATTTTTTAGATTTTTTTAAAATTTTTCTATGCAAGACCCCTTGAAAAATCTGAAAATCGAGAAAAATCGCTTTTCGTCCCTTTCGAAGCCCATATCTTGGGCAGTTTTCCTCCGATCCTCCGATTGAACAAAGTATAGCTTTGGAATCTGGAATCAATTCCCTATAAATCTGCATTAAAATCCTGGCACAAAATATTTTTTAGATTTTTTTCAAATTTTTCTGATGGACCCTCTTGAAAAATGTGAAAATCGAGAAAAATCGCTTTTCGTCCCTTTCGAAGCCCATATCTTGGGCAGTTTTCATCCGATCCTTGAACAAAGTATAGCTTTGGAATCTGGAATCAATTCCCTATAAATCTGCATTAAAATCCTGGCACAAAATATTTTTTAGATTTTTTTCAAGTTTTTCTGATGGACCCCCTCGAAAAATGTGAAAATCGAGAAATATCACTTTTCGCCACTTTCGATGGCCATATCTTTGGCAGTTTTCATCGGATCTTTGGACCAAGTATAGATTTGGAATCTTTATTCAATTCCCTATAAATCTGCATTAAAATCCTGAAACAAAATATTTTTTAGATTTTTTTTCAAATTTTTCTGATGGACCCTCTTGAAAAATGTGAAAATCGAGAAAAATCGCTTTTCGTCCCTTTCGAAGCCCATATCTTGGGCAGTTTTCATCCGATCTTTGGACCAAGTATAGATTTGAAATCTTTATTAAATTCCCTATAAGTCTGCATCAAAATCCTGGCATAAAATATTTTTTAGATTTTTTTCAAATTTTTCTGATGGACCCTCTTGAAAAATGTGAAAATCGAGAAAAATCGCTTTTCGTCCCTTTCGAAGCCCATATCTTGGGCAGTTTTCAACCGATCCTTGAACAAAGTATAGCTTTGGAATCTGGAATCAATTCCCTATAAATCTGCATTAAAATCCTGGCACAAAATATTTTTTAGATTTTTTTCAAGTTTTTCTGATGGACCCCCTCGAAAAATGTGAAAATCGAGAAAAATCGCTTTTCGTCCCTTTCGAAGCCCATATCTTGGGCAGTTTTCATCCGATCCTTGAACCAAGTATAGATTTGGAATCTGGAATCAATTCCCTATAAATCTGCATTAAAATCCTGGCACAAAATATTTTTTAGATTTTTTTCAAATTTTTCTGATGGACCCTCTTGAAAAATGTGAAAATCGAGAAAAATCGCTTTTCGTCCCTTTCGAAGCCCATATCTTGGGCAGTTTTCATCCGATCCTTGAACCAAGTATAGATTTGGAATCTGGAATCAATTTCCTATAAATCTGCATTAAAATCCAGGCACAAAATATTTTTTCGTTTTTTTTCAAATTTTTCTGATGGACCCCCTTGAAAAATGTGAAAATCGAGAAAAATCGCTTTTCGTCCCTTTCGAAGCCCATATCTTGGGCAGTTTTCATCCGATCCTTGAACAAAGTATAGCTTTGGAATCTTTATTAAATTCCCTATAAATCTGCATTAAAATCCTGGCACAAAATATTTTTTAGATTTTTTTCAAATTTTTCTGATGGACCCCCTTGAAAAATGTGAAAATCGAGAAAAATCGCTTTTCGTCCCTTTCGAAGCCCATATCTTCGGCAGTTTTCATCCGATCCTTGAACAAAGTATAGCTTTGGAATCTTTATTAAATTCCCTATAAGTCTGCATCAAAATCCTGGCATAAAATATTTTTGGATTTTTTTCAAATTTTTCTGATGGACCCCCTTGAAAAATGTGAAAATCGAGAAAAATCGCTTTTCGTCCCTTTCGAAGCCCATATCTTGGGCAGTTTTCATCCGATCCTTGAACAAAGTATAGCTTTGGAATCTTTATTAAATTCCCTATAAATCTGCATTAAAATCCTGGCACAAAATATTTTTTAGATTTTTTTCAAATTTTTCTGATGGACCCCCTTGAAAAATGTGAAAATCGAGAAAAATCGCTTTTCGTCCCTTTCGAAGCCCATATCTTCGGCAGTTTTCATCCGATCCTTGAACAAAGTATAGCTTTGGAATCTTTATTAAATTCCCTATAAGTCTGCATCAAAATCCTGGCATAAAATATTTTTGGATTTTTTTCAAATTTTTCTGATGGACCCCCTGGAAAATTGAGAAAATCCAGGATTGGAAAAATATGGCCCCTTGGGAAGGTCATATCTCGGTTAATACTTATTAGATCTTAAAAAGGGATACAGTTATGGAATTGTGGATCGATTTACTATAAATCTGCATCAAAATCTCGGTAGCAAAAAATTTTTCGATTTTTTTTCCAGATTTTTTTAATCAAAATAACTCGTTTTCCTACAACCCTACCACCCTGCTCTATAAATGCCATAAAAAATTACATATTCCAAATCAAATAGATCATTAAAAGCGCTTTATAAAGCCCCCAGAAGATATCTCTCCCATATAGGAGGTATCTTCTGCCCCTTTTGAAATGGAACAAATTATATTTTCTTTGGTCGTATAATGGAGCAGGCAGGCAGGCACCTGTAATTTCCCTCGTCTCCCCAGAGAGATCTCTCTCCGGCGATATCTATAATTAAGTTGTTAGAATTCTATTCATAAACTATACTTCTGCCCGTGGGTTGTGCCATTTGTTAAATAAAGCATGACCGGGTCCGGGTCCCCATGCAAAGCGTGCTTATCTGGCGAAAAAAAAATTAAAAAACTGACTTTTAGATATTATTCTATATAGAATTTTAGATACTCTAAGAGTTCTATGAAATATATATCATAACCAGATATATTTTGGAACTAAAAAGGCATGGGAAAGCATGGCTTTACCTATTTATTGGCTTATTCTTGATCTTCTTTTGTAATTTAAATTCTAATATACCCTCTCTTAGGGTATAAATGCAGAAATCATCAAAGAATAGGGGGAAAAAAACAATTTTTTGATAGCACACGATCTCGCATGTGGAATACAAAATGCGAATAATTAATAAACCCAAGAGGATCAATCAGAGCAGGGAGAATGATCGGGCCTGTGGACCGATATGTATCACATGATATTCATTATATATATTCCTATTCCTATTCCTATTCGTATTCCTATATAGTTGAAAAGAATTATCTATTAAATTCTAGGCTATTGATTGAAAGTCACGAGTTCCGTCACGTTCTTAATTGTTTTGTTTAGTTGTGAAATCTATTTCAAATATAAATTCATAATCCTCTTGAATACTTAATACTTAATACTTAATACTTAAAAATGAATCTTTCAATATCAAAAGGAATTATTGATGGAATCAATGAGAAAAGCCAAATGTATTTCATAATCCATTAGGCATTCGCTTTGTATTGATTTGGTAATCAGAAACTAACTCAATTACCAGTTGATTTTCCTGCAAATAATCGACCCAGGACATTCCAATCAGAATCCTCGAATATCCCATTGACCGTTCTATTGCTTTGCTGTTATCCTTCGCCCACTCTTTGCCACTCCCACTTGGCTAGTAAGCTCCTTGCTGGGTGAAACTCGCTTGGGACTAATTATTACTTTTGCCATCCTGCCATATATCCTTCAAAAATCATCCAAGGGCTAGAGAAAGAGACGTCCTGTCGTCAGTGGGAAAGAGAGAGATGATGATGGGGAAGAAGAAGCAGAAGCTTTGGCTGCTGCTCAGGTGGCGCTGCCAACGTCGGCAGAGGCAGAGAAATGCAAAGATAAAAAGCTTCTACTTCTACTTCTACTTTTACTTCTTTTATTTCCTTTTGGTGTTTTTGATTAGAAGCCGGCGAGGTCAAAGTTCAAGGTTGTCGAAGCCAAAAAAAAAACTAGGGTGGAGGAATATTTATTTGTCATCTGTTTGTTTCACATTTGGCAATTAGCATTTAACGCCTGCCATTCCCCCTTTCCCTCCCCCCGTATTAATTGCCCAAAATGTAAATCCGCTCAAAGGCAACAACAAATTCCACAAACAACAACAACAGTAACACAAACACAAACAAAAACCTCAAAACACTCTAATCCGAAACCCAAAGAAAGGCCCAAATGCCAGGCAATCCAATAAGAAGATGAAAAAAACATCCAAAACCCACTCACCACCCACTCGCTGCGACTTCAAAGGATTTTTTATGTGAATTTATTTAAATATTTACCCAAATAATAGACATTTATGTTTAAAACTTGGGATATTTTAAGGGGTTTAGCTTAATATTTAAATAGAAATATATTTTATTTAATCGTATAACATTTTTCTAATAAAATTTTTTATCTTCTTTTCTTTTAGGTAAGTCGATTGAAAACCAAAAAACCTTTTTATATCAACTTTGGTAAGCCAAGCTTAACCGTTTTTTTTGGTAATTAACACTAATTATATGGGGTTTGGGAATTTATCTAAAATTTCTCCTTTTTTTTAACAAAAATTCTATATATTCTGGTAGCTTTTTTTCGTATTACCAGAAGGGGCCGGTCTCTGGATTCGACAGGTGCTACGTATTTCTGGTCTTTACTCTTTTTTTTGTGTTGTTGTTTTTGCTGTTTTGGTTTTTTCGTTTTCTGATAAGAGAGCTTTGTAGTAGTTGTTGTTGCTGCTGTTGTTGGTGGCTGGCGTCTGATAAGAATCCAAAGAGGCGGCACGCTTTGTAGAATCCGAATGAAAGCCCCCAGAAAGGCAAATAAATTCGAGGCTATTGTCGTTTTTATATATTTTATCACATGTGATAAAACGGGAAAGGAGAAGCAGCCCAAAAGATTAGCGAAAATGCAGGTTAACCCCATTTGGTTTTTTGCTTCCAAGAATATATATATTATTTATATAATATTTAATAACGAGTTTTAAGGGATTATAATATTCTGTAACTTGTTAGTTTTTTCGTTTGTAAATAATTCGATTTTTTTGCGAAACAATTAATCTTTTTCAAATAGAAATTGATTCCAATTGGACATTTCTACTTGTTAGCCAAAAAGAGCAAAAATATGACAACCAATTTATGGATGTCGGACTCGAAAAAAAAAACAAAAACAAAAGCAAAATCGCACGTGTGTGTTTACATGGAGATTTTCGTATGCAGATTTTTACACGTTTCTGCTTTGTATTCCCCAAGCGCCGATTTAAAAGTCACCCTCTTGTCCCGTTTTTTATTTTTGCCTTTTTTGGAGAAGTTTAAAAAGCACAATTATGATTAAAAATAATATTATTCGCGAATATTATTCGAAAAAAAAAGGCAAAGACGACGCAATGTCTGCCTTTTCTGCTTGTAATTGGATTTCCGCTATTTGTCGCACAGGGGGGAAGCGCCACAAAGGTGCGGGGGGGAATTTGGGGACCCCGTGCGAGTGTGATGGGGAGTGCGTAAGAGAGAGAGAGCAATCAGCGGCAGCTGTTCGGTGATGAATCTCAAGTCGCTGTCTCATTACAACTTTCAATTTCAATTGTCAAGTGTTTTCTTCGCCGCCGCTCTCCTCGCTCGCGCTCTCTTTCTATTTCTTCTGGCTTCCACCTGCCGCCCTCTTACGCATTTTCTGCACGTGAAAAAATTCTTATTGGGAAAGAGCGTATTTCTAACTAGATTCTTATTGGAGAATTTTTTTGTTGCTTAGATATTGAAATTATTATCCCATGATAGTTTAACTTTCTTTTTTCGCTCAGCTAACTATTATTGGTAATTCTCAATAATTAATATGCCTTATCTTTAGTTGTCTAAATTGTCTTTACATAACACAACCCCCTATATTTTCTCTCAGTGCATTATCCCTCTCTCCGATGCTCCGTCTCGCTCGTACCCACGCATCGCCCATGATTCTCGGCTGGCTCGTTCGCCTTCGCCTCAATCTCGATTCTCGATTCGTTTTTCGCCTCGCTTCGCTTCGTTTCGTTTCTCTGCCGCTGCCGGCGGCGCTGACTGGCAGCGTTCAGTGTTCAGCTTCAGCGTTCAGCGTTCAGCGGCAGCGACGCTGGCTTCGTTTTCGTTTCGTTTCGCTTCCATCATATAACAGCGTTTGGTTCTTTCTCGTTCTCGTTCTTTCGCCCGTTCGCTGCTTTTCGCTCCGCACACAGAAAATTCGCTTAAAATTTCGAGTCGCGCAAAATTCAACAAAATAAATCTGGATTCGGTGAATTATAATGCAGCATAATTGAAACAAGCGGCGGCAACGTGAAGTGTGCATAATAATACGGTAATACGGTAGCTAGTGATGAAAAAAGCCCGAAAATGGTGCCGAAAAATGCCAAACAAAAAAAATGAAAATAAATAATACGCGAAGCACTAAAAGCGAAAACAAGTGGAACGGACAAATAAACAAAACACACAGAGAGAGAGGAGAGCAAGTGTACGAGAGAGAGAGGGTGAGAGGTGGCAAAAAAGGGCTGGAAGGGCTGGCAGGGTGGGTGCTGTAATAGGACCAACAGAGAGTAAGCGGGAGAGTGAATGCAAATCTAGGATTAGCAAAATCAAAACAATTCTATATTTCATAAATTTCCTATACGAAAGCCTCGATAGCATTAACTAACGTTTTCCAATTGATTGCATCGTCCCTGAGCCATTAAAAGAAAAACAAACAGCAACAGAAACAGCAACAACAACTACAAGCAACAGTGGCAAACAAATAAAATAAATCGGAAAAATAAAACAAATACCCCCACCACCAATTTACAAAAAATAAAAAAAAAATTACCGAGAAGAAATCAACAAAAAAAACGGCACCCAAAAAAGCATTTTTGGTTCGCCGGCCGCACGAAACAGCGCCAACGTCGGCAACGTCGGCAGCGAAGGCGACTGCAGCGCCGGCGTCGCCGACTGTTGATTTTTATCAGAGCGAAAGAAAACCGCAATAACAACAACAGCACAGCCGCACATTCTGAATGGAAAATCTTTTTGCTTCGTTTTCGTTTTTTTTTTTTTGCGCAGAAACACACATTAATGTTTGTTTTGGTTTTGTTTTTAAACTAAAACAAAACTAGTTAGTCGCGTGTTCTTTAATGCTGTTTTTTTTTTGTTGTTCTGTGTGCGTGCGATAAGAAAATGCGTTGAAAATCGTATATAACGTTGTCACATTATTTACCTGTATTTCTTGTTATATTTGTTAACAAATATCGCAGCAACACACTGAAAAAATACACTCTGGAATGGGTAAAGTTTAAAAAAACTACACATACAAAAAAGTATTTTAAATATTAATTTTTTTGTTGTTTTTTTTTTATTTATCTCAAGAATATATTTATCAGTTAGTTATTTTTGTTATCTGCTTATTTTATTGTTGCTATTTTGTAGGATACTAAAAATTAAAAACAAAAATTGATAAGATAGGAGAATATTTTGGTTTATAGAAAGGGTTTAGTTTAGGAGTTTTTAATATTTGTTAAAAAAAACATTAAGAAGACTTCTTTCCCCACCCCCGAAGACCTTCGGCTTATTTTATTTTCTATTTAAACTAATTTGATATCATTTCTTAGTGTCTCCCTCTTTCTCCTCTTCGTTTTATTTTATTTTATTTTTTTTCTGTTCATTCAAACGAAAACGAAAACGAGAACGAAAATCAAATCAAATTAAATTGAATTTTCAGCTCCCGGTTTTCTACGCCCTCCGCCCCCTTTCTTGGTCCTTTCCCTTTCTCCGGCTCCGGCTTTCTCCCTCGACTGTGGCTATCTCTTTCGGCCTGTTCATTGAGCAGAAGAAGAGGAAAACGAACGTGAAGCTTTTCACAATTTTCACGATTTTCGCAGTTTTCGCAGGGAAAAGTTTAACTCCATCTCGGCCTTCGCGCCTTGATTTCTTAAATGTAATTTAGGGCAGGGTCCGGTTTTTTGGTGGGTCTATTTTCTCAGGACTAAGGACTAAGGACTCTGGGATGCTGGATCCTTGGGCCCCGCCTTCCTTCCTTTCTATTTATTTGCGAGGCGAAATTCTATTTGCTGCTTGGCTTGGCTTGGCCGGCGAAATCAAATCGAAATCAAAGCAAAAATTGTAAACAAACATTTTCGTTTTTGCATAAATAACTTTTTCACCGAATCATAAAAGTTTTTCCTCTCAAAAATTTGATTTGATTTGAAAGTCAAAGAATGTAAAAGAAATAGAAGACTGCTGCCTTATAATTCTTAACTAAGATTTTCTAAAGCTGTGGGTGGGCCACCCACTAGGCGACACATTGAATAATATTCTCGGGTCTGTCACACATTAAATGGTCTATAATTCCGTTTCGTACTGCCAGTCACGTATTCCCTATAAATAATTCTCTCCAAGACAAGCCAATGGAATTCCGATGCGTATTCCATTTGTGGTTATATTTTTGTGGCCATAATTGTACGTATTTAATAGGCATTGGATCTACCTCAACGGCCGCGAGTGTCTCTACACTGCACTACTTCAGGGCATGATGGGAATTATAAAAGGGCAAAGTTCAAGTGATCGGATCTGATCAGATTTGATTTGAATTTTCGGTTTGTTTGGCGCCAGTCGAGGCTTTTTTTCCTGTTTTTTTTTTAGCGATTTGTTGCGATTAGGAAAACGGTGTGTGTTTCTTGCTTTTTATGGCTCACTGTTGACGCTTTTGACGTCGCATTTGAATATTGATTTATGGCCTCTGGTGTTATACAGATTTATGGTCAATATGTGTCCCAGGCGATTGGTTTTTGGTAGCGACTCTTCTAGATTCTAGGCTCTAGTTTCTAGCCTCTCTAGATTCTAGATTCTAGTTTCGAATTTCGAATTTCGCGCAATTTGTTAATACAAATCGGTTGCTATCTCTTTCTAGCCATAAATCATACTAAGGTGGCAAAAAAACAACAAAAAAAAAAACAGGGCTAAGAGGGTTGCTTTCGTCACTGAACGATAAGGCTTTTATCTAATTGATAGCAAATTGCTGATTGATGTAAACGATTGAGGGCCGCTTGTTGTTGTCGGACATTTATTTGATTGATTAATTGATTGATGGCTTGATGCACTCAGCTGTGATTGACTAAGCTGTGCGGGGGGTTTGGATAGGTTTAGGGTCGTCTTCTTTTTTATTTAATCGAACTATCAATGCAGAGAAAGAAATAAGGTTTAGATTAAATATTAAACTCTATTTACTTAATTATATTTTTATAAAATTCGTAAAATTTAATATTTAATTTAAAATTATTTCTCTATACTTTTCTCCTCTGGAATTAATTTTATTTTCATATTTTTCGCTGTGGTCTGACATTTTTATGCAGTTTTATGCGATGATTTATTGGCCAATTGCATTAGCATGCCGTCTCGCTCGTTTAGCAAATGGCTCTCTTCTATCCCCCCCTCCTTTATCCCCTGGCAGCCCATAAACGGCGCCCCTGTGTGGTTGCAAAATTTATTGATTTTGTTTGGCGGTTTTTGCAGTTTGGTTGCCTCTAAAACGAGGCTTGGATCCCGTACCTCCCAGCCTCCCCCTCCCCTTTGCGTGAGTTAATTTAAGCCACCGTTCACCGTTCTTTTTTTTGTGAGCGATAAAATTTTTATTTATTGATTTTCATTTATGTTTTCCTTCCTACTAAACAGCTGCTACACTTTATGTCCCGCCCACTTTGCTGTTCTTTCTTTTTATACGCCCCATTCGCGTCTTCAATCTCCATAACGGGAATCCCACCCAAATCTCCCCCCAAATCTCCAGCCATTAGCCATCTCTTTCGCCGGAGCATCTACCCGTCTCTCTCGCCTCAAGCAATTACGTGTTGTGTGAAGTTCACCGCAAGCGTTGCTCCTTCTGCGTCCTGCCTCGTCCTGGTGTCCTTTCTCCTCTCGTTTCACTCAATTTTATGACTCCCATTCCGCCCATCGGAAATAGCGGATTCCAATTGTGAGTGTAGGGGGGGGTTGGGCTCCCCGCCCCAAGCTGGGGGTTTTTGAGGTTATGTTATGGGCGAGGTGATAAACTTTTCGACGCGCTAATTGGATAATTCAAAAGTTTTGATTAATTCGATTCGAAAGGTCACCAAGCCCCTGGCCAAAGGTTAAACCTTCATTTGCCAAAGAAATATTATTCTTCTGCTAGAAAAGCGATTACTTTTCGTAGGAATTATTATCGGAAACCCGACTTTAAAAATTCCCAGAGATGGGAAAAAAATTATATTTCAATATAAATTCTTTAATTAATTGCTTTCCCGTAGTTTCCCACACCGCGGTCTTTGGTTTTTCTTGGATATTTTCTAAACACTTTCACCGCCCACCCATCGAACCCGAACCTTTCTCAATACCCAGAGGGGGCTCCTGGGAGCTCTCAGGGGCCCTCGGGGAGTCTCCCCTTTGAAGAAGCACTATTTACATTGAAAATTCCTGTGCTGGCAGAATTTTTCCCAACATTCCCCAAACAGACGGAGCAATAATTGCAAAATGCCAAGAAAACCGTCGAAGAAAATGCGTCGAATGAAAAATAAAATAAAGTTCTTCACGCAGGACACGTGTGTCCGTGAAAAGGAGAATGGATTTGTGGGAAAAATCTCATCCCTCCTCCTCGCCTCCTCTCCCCTTAATAATTGAACGTAATTAGTTGAAAAATTTGGTAGGGAATTTGCAAAAGGACTTCCTGGATAGAAACTAGGTCGTCGTCGTCGTCGTCTCTGAGAAATTTATGCCGCTTCAGGTGGAAAGAAAGTTTTCATTTCCCATTTTTTTGTTCGCATCCTGTGTGTGAGCTGCTCCTGGGGAGCCATAAAACTGTTTGGCAAAATGAGAATGAATCGTCTAGAGGCATAAAACGGTGGATCCTTACATCCCGGCAAGGATCCAGGATATAAAAAAGGAAACTAAACATTCAAATAAAAGCCTTTAATTTCTCTTCTTTACTATTATTATTTTTTTGTTCCTAATTAATCTCAGGAGTTGAATTTTATATCCTTTTTGCCTGCAAAAGCCAGCATCATTATTGGTGCTCCCGATTTTTGTTTGGTTTTCCTTGAAATGTTGTGGATTTTA
This sequence comes from Drosophila ercepeae, assembly GCA_018150545.1. Taxonomy (NCBI): domain Eukaryota; kingdom Metazoa; phylum Arthropoda; class Insecta; order Diptera; family Drosophilidae; genus Drosophila; species Drosophila ercepeae. Next base: position 7,746,510 of record JAECWL010000197.1, read on the forward strand.
ATTTCCGTTTTGCCGTTTTTGCCGTCACATGACAAACGTCAATGTCAAGCTTCTGTCCTTTGACTCGTTTGTTGTCTCAGTTTGTTTGAAAAGCTATCAATGAAAATGCCAAACCAGAAATCATTAATAGTTTCCCACAAATACCTCCGACATTGGCATTTCTTGGCTACCGATTCCATAAAACCATTCTGTTTCGGTTTCGGTTTCTGTATTTGTTTCTATTTCTGTGGCTGTCTTTGGCTTCAGCTTTTGTTTCTGTTTTTTTTTTTCATTTTCATGATCGCCATAAAATAATCTGCCCTCTCATATCTGAGGCCAATAATAATGCTAGACAAACGACGCAATTTACAAAAGAAACCCCTCCATTCCGTTTATGAACCCCGCCGGTGTTTTATTGTTGTGGGAAAACCTGACCCCCACCACTACTCCCCTCATAAAAAAGTAGGGAATTATTTTAGGGTTTAGATTTAGCTTTAATATTCCTTAAACTATTATGGGTTTTAATTACAAATAATTAGTATTAATTATTACGTTATTGTTTTTCTTCTAAGTGCAATTGTAAAGTTGATCGTTATATTATGGCCATTTTTAGAGAGACACACTTTTAGAATTCTTGTTTACCGATTGCGATTACGATTATGGACGATGGCTTTAAAACAATTTGCAAAGCTCACAATTAGTGGCTCTGATCCCAACCGATCCGAGTTAATTGCCTTCGTCTTTATGACATAATGGCCGATCTATGGCGTCCCATATATATACCATATACCATATACCATATATATAAATACCGATATAGCGTGACGCGATGCAATTGAACCGCAGGTTAAGAAAATACTCACCTTTTGACGCGGCTGTACCTCTCCCGGGAACCATCAATCTGTGTTAAAGAGCAACAACTGTCACTCCTCCTGTCCCCTATTTGGGGTTTTCAACTTCCTCCTATTTTTTTTGGGTTTTTTTGGATGGGAAAGGAAAACAAATTTCCATTTGCCATTTCCCCCGTTTTTCTTGTTTTCTTTGGCCCTTCTCTCTAGGTCTTTTCCATCAATTTTTTTTTAGCTTCTACTGCCGCTGCTGCTTGTGCTTTTGTCTTTGAGCCAAAAGTTGTTTGGCAAAAGTTTTGCACAGCAGCCAAAGCAGAAGCAGAAGCAGATTCCATCCTGCTGCGTACCCCGCTCTTTTTGCCCGCAAAATTCTGTTCCTGGGTCAGGAAGTATTTTCAAATTGCATAAAGTCGCTTTCAGAGCAAAGATTTCAATTAAAGTTGCTCCCTTCCCGCTCATTTCTGGGAAATAAAAGGAAATGGGACCAGGGCTGGCTGGATAATAAAATTGAAAGCCGAAAGCCAGGGAGGAAGGAAGGGAAATTGTTCGAAAAATTGTTGCGGCAGGTTGGGGTTAAAATAACATTATTTTTAGGAAAATTATTCTATATTTTTTGGAAGATTTTTATGTGATAATTTTTAATCCAAGGCATTATTTTGCGGTCATTCCTCTGCGGTTTCCTCTATTTTTTTATTCCCATTTATAACTCAGTTTGGCCAGATAAGGACGGAAAATGATAAAGAAAGAGCCAACAAGAGATCTAAGTAAATAAAAACGTGAACTGCATCGCATTAAAGTTGATCTAATGACCGGCTACGTGAGTTGGGTTTCGAAAAGGTGAGAGATGTCGGCCAAAAGGGGCGTTTCATTAGCGATATAAAAAAATATAGACTCGTCCTATATATAGAGTAAAGAATGGAAAAATTAAAGCTAGGAGTTGCAATTTAATTTGCGAGACAGAATCAAATTATTGCATAAGAAGCACGAGAAGCCGAACCCGAACCACGAAACGCGGAATTAAAGCACTTAAAAAATTTTCATTGCATACATTTTGGGGCCCGGCAAAGGACAGGGAGCCGGGGAGGGTGGTCGAGGGGAAATCGCGTTATGAAGCACTCTGTGACGCAAAAGCTCACACACACACACACACACACACATTCGGATACAGATACAGAGATACCCAGATTGTCGGCAGCATCGCATAAATATTAATAAAGACATCAAGAATTGATTGAATCGAAAGCGCAGAACAGCCAGCAGGCTCGTGAGCCGGAACGTGAGCGTGCGGGGCATTACGTGAGGCTTAGAGATGGTTGCGTGATAGCAGGAGGAGGGGTGCCTAAAATACAGGATCCTGTACAGGAGCCTCAAAATAGTTACCAAAAGCTTTATTCATCTGTCAAGCAATTACAGAATTATTTTTGGCAATCTTTCTGGCAAAGCAGCAAACGCATTCCAAAGAATTCTGATAATTTCCTTTCATCCCGAATTTTGTTGCCCCTTTCACAAGTTGTCTCTCTTAATGAGTTTTGTGTGCTCGAAATTGAAAATTTCAACTTGAGCAAATACACAACACACACATCCGCCCACACACACACCCGAATTAATGGCGGGTTTCGGGTTTGGGTGGAAATTTAAAGTTTGAAAAGTGAGTTTTCCAGGCAGGCAGGGCTGGGACCGGGGGGGTGGCTGATGAAAAAAGCTGTAAATTGTGCGGTCGGCTTTTCGGGGTTCTCCGGGCTCTTGATTAGGCGATGCTTCAGTTGATAAACTTGCCCTCACGCCCACTAAACCGCGGCCCACGACCCACGACCCCCGACCCAGGACCTCTCTTTGGCTTTTCATATGGAAATTTTCACCCAAACTCGCCTTCAAAACTTTTTCGCACAAATATTTTTATGTAAATTGTTTTTGGCATTTATTCATTTATATATGTATGTGTTGACGTTCTATCTGTGTGTGTCTCACACATGTACATATATTGTTCTTGACATTTTCATAATTTAACTTTTTACCAGAAATTCCCACTCGAAAAAAAACACAAACGAAAAGAACAGTTCATTTGGGAAGTTGATTAGTGAGAAAACTTGTTTTTCATTCCATTCCATGGTTCTATCTCTTTTTGTTTTTATTTGGGGCTAACCTTTTCCTCATCCTTTCAAATCGTCCTTCGTCCTTTTGCTTCTTGAGACATTCTTCGTTTATTCTGAAGAGACTTTTTTGAGATGCGAGAGCACTTTTGTGTTGCCGTTTCAGCCAGTTTGTTTTTATTTTCAGTCCTTTGCGTATTTTTGTTAATGAGTCCTTGCGTGTTTTGTTATTTTTGTTGCCTTTTTTTTTGGCTCAAGGAATTGGATAAAGTTTTTCGGGAATCCAAGGAAAAGATGGACTAGTCTAATGCTCTTAAATTTTTTGTAGAAAGAAACTAACAATTATTAAATGTGGCTTCTTTTCTCGTTGGAATGGGAATTGGAATTGTCTTTGGTCCTTTTTCAAGTTTTTTTCTGGACAAGTTTCAGATATACTCTAAGGACCTCCTCGCAGGACATTGACAGTTAAAGAAACTTATGCTAAAATGGCACATGAGGGGCCCTGCTGCCACCAGGGGGGCTTTTCGGGTGATAAAGAGGTAAAAAGACGAGTGGGGGGAAGGACGAAAGGACCTGGACAAAAGCAAAAGTAACAGCAAAAGGCAACGACAACGCTGCCGCTGCCGCACTTAATGTTGCATACTTTTCGAGGTCCTTGTGCCAGTAACGTTTCCGTTTATTCTACTTTTACACTTTCGTACAAACACACACACACATTTACGTATTAAGGATACTCATATGTGTGTGTGTGTGTGAGGAGCACCTTGAATTTTGTTCCACTTGTGGCTGCTCATTTTTTGTTTTTGGCCTAAAAAAAGGAAAGAAAAGCCAATTTTTTAAGTTTAATAGAAGGAGTTTTGAAAGGATATCAAGAATAGTTAGCTTCCTTGTGAGAAAAAGGATATTTCTCCCCCAATCTGCACTTTCCGTTTCGGTTCCATTAGCCTGGCGTATGCCTTTGTAAATTTCCATCTGCTTTCCATCTTCTCGATTCCAATTCAATTCAATTCATCTCACATATCACCTTTTGTGGACTGCTGCTTCCTGCTTTGCCTTTGCCTTTGCAGCTGCCTTGCCCAAGGACATCTCTGGGCATCCCCCCCTCTCATCCCTCTTAACAACTTGTGACACTTCTTACACTTGACTTTTCTTGTTTCGCATTGTTCTTATCTCACTTGACTCTTCCACCGACGATGCTCCGCCTGTTGTTTCAGTCCTATCTCTGCTTTTTGCACTTTTGCACTTTATTACACTTCCGCTTTTGCAATTTCAGCGTTTTTCTACTTGCCCCGTGCCACTCCCCTTGCCACTCCCCCTCACTTTCACTCGCTTCGTGTTGTTTTTTCTTGGCGTTTCCCAGCTTTTCCGCTTTTTGTTGTAAGCGAGCTAGCGCCTTAAACTATGCTATGATTTTTTCATATGCACTTGTCACTGTGTGTTTCTGTGTTTCTGTGTCTGTGTGAATGCTTATTCCTTTTGTTATATCTGTGTCTGTGTGTGTGTTTGTAGCTGCCACTTTATTTGTGGCATGTAGCTCTCCACTTTTCTCCATTTTTTTCCTTCAAAGCCTTTGGCAGCTTCTTTGTCTGACATTTTCCCACTGTTTACACATTACACACGAGGCAGGACATGGAGAAAAACGAAAGGATTGTCTAGGAATGGGAAAGGGAATTCTTTTTCGATAATTTCGATTGCTTTTTCGATCATTTCGATTAACTTTTTGATAGTTTTTATAAGTTTCTTGGTATTTTCGATAAGTTTTTGATAACTTTTCATTGATTTTGAATTAGAAATCAATAAGAAAGTGAAGGGAAGTCTTCTTACTTTTTCTCTCAGTGCAGCTCAGCTCTATTTCGTAGTCACATCATGAAAAGAAACTGCAGGGGGAGCGAGGAAGTCCTGTGGCATTCATATATGTGGGTGGCGGGAAAAAAACCCTTTCATGGGTGTCTGCCTCCAACAGAAATATATATTAATATACCTCAATGTGACCGCATTTGTTTACGTCGTCCCGCTCTATCTATATATTGCTCTCTCACTCGCTCGCTCATCGCTCACACGCCTGTCAAGCTGTCTCTGTCCCGTCCTGCCTCGTCCGCGTCCTCGTCCCCAACGTCTTGTTACGTATTTGCATTTGTATTAAAAACGCTTAAAGTGGAATTTTATTTCCTGTTTCTGGTCCTTAACTGCCCTCCGCCTCCTTCGATCCTTTTGGTTTTGGTTTCGGTTTGGCTTCATCTCCATTTATTGCTGCGCCTTTCGCTTTTTTGTATTTCTAATGCCACTTTTATACGCATTCGCTGTCTCCTTCCCGTCGATGGAGGATGAAATATTTCTATATGATATTTCTCTTTCTTTCTGTATATTTTTTTTGTATATTTTTTGTATTTTTTTTATATGGCCAGCAAGAAAATTGCGATGAATCGATTTGGTTTCTCAAACGGAGAAGTATTCACGTCTACCTTTGGCAGTTGGCTGAATGGAAAATACGAAAAATATTTTCACAAAATTAACTTTTGCACTTATGGTATTTCCATAATTAAATCTTGGGAAATTCTATGGGATATTTTGATAGACTAACCAAATAGAAAGCCTGTAATCGATCGATGCCCGCCTTAATTGGAAACGAAATGCAAGCTTGTCAGGCAGGACTCGACTCAGCAGGACGAGCAGACTGGCATTTACATTCTGAAAGGCAAACAAATGCGTATAAAAGGAAGCTTATTTCGAAATGTTTAAATAATCTGTGCATCTTGTGATACATATATATTATATATATATATTTGTATTTATACATTCTGTGAATGCCTTTTGGCATAGACTGTACTGTAAACATGGCGTTGGGCTGGGCTGGGCTGGGCTGGGCTGGCTGGGTTTTGTGTGGTGTGTGGTGGCAACTCTTTTATGTTACGTTGAAATCCTGCAGGGATTTTACCTACTTATCAGAGCCCGTCTCACTCCCACTTCCACCTCCCACTGGCACCACTCGCACTCATCATATCATTCTGCTCTGCTGCTTGCCGGGCATTTTCATTTTCAATTTCTTTTCATTTTCGTTTTTCGGTTTTTTTGGACCAGCAATCAACGTGCTATAAAAAGCCATAAGTAAAAAGGGAATACGTATATCGGGCAAAGGGGGGAGGCAAGGGGGGGATGGGGGCGGTTGGCAGGATATTGTGTAATGGTCTTTATTGTGTCTGTTAACGGATTTTGTGTTAAGCACAGGACCACCGACCCACTTTTAGATCCTGCCGACCATTCGGTTCGATTTCCTTCTCTCCATGCACTTGAAAAAATATTCGCACGCTCTTTTTTTTAACGATAACCACCTTTAGTTATCGAAAAAAGTCATAAAAGACTTGATAACTTCGATCTCGCATCGATAAAAAGTGAAAACTTCAATTCAATTCACGTTTCCTCGTAAAAAACATCCTTATTTCCCGCAGCGCTTATCCTTTTAATTTTAATAAATGCTCAACGGCTTATAGAAATCATCATCCTTGTCCCCGGTTGGAATTTATTTTGCTTTTAAAGCATACTTTGGGGCTCCCGGCGACATTATATAGTTACCATAACGATCAATTAAGGTCTTTAAGCCGCATCCGCTTGAGCACGATGATGCGTTTGCATTAAATATGTAATCACCTGCCTTGTGTCGGTTAATTATGCCCGAAGGTAAAAGGCAATTGGCTCGAATGAGTTGGCTCGACTTAACTTCCTTTTGCCTTGTGATTTCCTCCGACAGCGGCGTCATCATCGCGCCACCGCCATCGCCACCACACCCACTCCTTTTTAAGCATTTAAGTTTAATTTAATTTATGCACACACACCCAGCTACCCCACAGCTACCCCACAGCCATCCCACCCACTCGTTTTCACCTTGTGGCTGGGATGAACGGGAACTGGGAAAAAAAAACAACAACCACCCACCCAACCAGCCAGCAAACCAATTGGGCCACTGCATTAAATGATCATCAACTAATTAAGTTGCTTGGATCAACGAGCAAATGAAAAGCGCAAAATTGTTGCAATTCTGTTGCATAACTTGATAAATAAATTGCATTCCCTCGCCCGTGCTCGTGCCAGTGCCGGAGGGCGTGTGGCATGAAAATCAAATCATAATAAGCGGAAAACAGATCCCATTAAAAAGCAACGTGATGGAACTATTAAACAATATTCTCCAAGCCGGTCATTTACCAATTTAGACAAGACAAAACCCTTATTATTTTCCATTCGAACTAGTTTTAATTTATGTAGAAAAAAGTTGATTTGCAGAAGGATATCCTGACTCCTTTTAAGGCTGCTTTAAGTAGAAAATCAGCAGGGATCCTTAAGCTTTACCCCAAAATAGGCTTTAAAAATATTTGACATTCTTTAAAGACTCCTTTTTTTGAGTCTTTTTCTTGCTTCTGGTCCAGGATATTTTTCTGGCTCTTCCTTGACTGTAACTGCTTGCAGTTTATAACGCCTCACAAGTGCTATCAATGTGCTCACACACACACACACACACAGAGCAGCACTCACACACAGATACACATATTTGGAAAAGCTTTGGCTTTGAGGCTGACTTGAGTGCTCCATGCATTTGTGTTGTTGTTGTCGAGGCATTAGTACAAACACAGCCAGACATCGTACACACACACACACACACACAGAGAAGCACATTAAATATACAAATACATGTGCATGTATCCTTGTATCTGTGTATCCATGAGATACAGATACACAGATACTCAGGGATAGGCAGTCGATTGTAGCTACAAGCATAATCGTTGCTTATTGGCAGCTGCTGCCTGCCTGCCTGCTGCCTGCCTAGCACTGCCAGGCGATAAAGATGAAAACGCTGATGGCGCAACTTTGGAAAGAGAGATGCCCAAAAGCGTGAAAGAGACGGGGCAAGGCTGTGGGAAAGAGAAAGTGTGAGACACACATATTTGCGTGCTTTTCAGCGGCATTCCTGCTTTAAGCCAAGTGTGAACAATCAGGCTCTCAAGAGCACTTACTTTAATTCACACAGGATCCGCAGGATACCCGGCTGACCTGTTTTTTATTTCGCGGAATTCGCATTCAGTTTAATTAAAAGCCTGCTTTTTGTTGTATTTCAATCATATTTAAAGCATGAATTCGGCATTACGCTCCGAGGCTTGCTTTAAGGATTCCCTTTTTGGCATACAACACTTTGTCAGGTTGATGAAATTAAAGCAAATTTCGCTGATGGAACCCCAGATGAGGGCGAGGGGCGGCATTCAAACACCTGGCTTTTACCCCCCTCTGGACCGAGGCTTTTATATAAAGCATACTTTTAGGCGGACGACGGTAGACGGTAGACGGTTGAAGGCAGAAGGCAGAAGCATTTTCACTGTCACATTTAATTGAGTTTGCCTGGGACCGGGCTGGCGCTAAAAGCAACGTCATTTACGCCACCCTTGCGCCTTGCGCCACCAAAAAATATTCCACCCACCCACCTCCCACCTCCCCCTGGCAGATGAACATTTTTAAGATGCCTCAGCTGTGGCTCTCTGTCTAAATTCTCAGCCTCCCCCACACTGTCTCTGGTCTATTTCTTTCATTGTTCTCGCCGGCATCATTTAATTGTCAAAAGACTTGTGAAGACAAAAAAAAAAGGAGGTGGTGGTGGGGTGGCAAGGAGGTGGCTCTGACATTTGCTGCGAGCCAAGCAATTTTTATGACTATTCCCATGTCTTTTCTTCGCTTTTTTTTCTTGCTGGCTTGCTATCTTTGAAACGACGAAGAAAGTCGGGCGGAAAAGTAAGTAAGATGGCAGAGAAATAAATAAAATACCAAAGTCTGCTCGTCGGTGGCCACCTTTGAAAGTGTGACGTCATTCAATTTAGCAGCGACTCAAGGCGACTAAAGAAATTACCGCCCATAAAAAGGCAAAAAGGCGAAAAAGATGAAAGTAATTTCATTGGCTTGCCCATCATCGTTTTGGTAATACAATAATAATATAATAAATTTTAGAGTCCAGAGTTTAGAGTCCTGCCTCGGCAAAAGTTTCTCCGAGCCTAAAGCCAAATCGGCTTAAAAGAAGGCAAAACACTGCCAAGAGACTGGGAAAAGCATCCACACATGGCCATGTCCAGTGGCTGGTTGGTAACACGATTTGCCAACACTTTTAGTCTTAATTATATTTCTACATAATTTAATTGCAATCTCTTTTGAAACATTTTCCTGCACATGTTCTGGTTCTCGGCTGCCTTAAAGTGCATCTACACGTAAAAAAAGGACATTTTTCATGAATTATGCAGGGGTCTAAAAGGGGGGTGGCTAGGAGGTAGGTTAAGGGTTACGTGTGGCAAGTGTGACGTGGCAAGTGGGTTAAGTGTGTTAGCTAAAAATTCATGGCATGGCGAATGCACTGGAAAATGCAAAGAAAAACTCTTCGAAATGAAAAGCCTAAAAGGAGCTTAAGTTTGGAAACATAAATCCTACTTCTGGGAAGATAGAGCTTAAGAAGTTGTTCAATCTGTAATCCCTAATCCCAAATCGCTTTAAGCTTATATATATTCTTGATGTGTATTTGCCACACAAACTTGTATGCAAATCGCAAAGCCAAATGTAACTCGATGTGTATCTGTTTTGACACTAATTTGGTCAGCATTTGCATTGAGACTCATTGAAAATGGCATTGCGCTAAAGGCCAACGTCAACATCATCGTTTCCATCATCAGGCATCATCATGATTTGCATTTCCATCTCTCCATCTCCAATCAGCATCTACAACCATCCTCCCCATCATCATTATCGTCTTCCAAAAACACAAAAGCCTCAAATTGCAGCTGGGCCAACAAACTGACACATCGGAGACTCTCCGAGCAGCAGGAAATCATGAAGCCTGGACCAGGTGGTGGTTGTGGAGGAGGGGCTCTTGGCCATACCGGGCCTGAGGTTTGTTAGCCTGGCCAAAAAGGCACCGAAGCACCGAAGCGCCAAGGTGCCGAAAACCTGCACTGGGGAAAACGAAAGCGGGAACCAGGAGATTCCAAATCATTTATTTAAAAGCCAAAAAGCAGGCCACAAAAATACCTTTCCCTCAGTGTAGCGCCAATATATGAAAGATTCCATCCCGAATGCTTTCCCTCACTTTGGCCAAAAAAAAAGGGAAATGGAAATGCTTTGTATGCCTCTCGAATGGATTGTGGACTGTGGGAATATCATCAGCTCATGTGAAAAGTGCGTAATGAATGCAATTCCTGCAATTTCTCTGCATGAAATTGTAATGGATTTGCCAAGCTGGAAAATCTAAAGTGCAAACCAGAAAACCCAAAGCCCACCACCCACTACCCACCCACCCATTGAAGGTTAAAGTTGTTGCCCAAAATAACTCTTCGCACTAAACGCTTTTGACTTTTCGGCCAGATCCTCGTATTTTATCCATTATGCGATGCATTTTGCTTTAAATATTTTGAAGGATGTTTTGCATTAAGGATGCGAGGTTGCAAGTTTTCGGCTGGCAGTGGGAGTGGTAGTGGGAGAAGGATTATTTATGACGACGCTGGCACTGGATATTAGCGCCAAAGCCCATGATTACGATACCGATAATGATGATAATAATGATGATGGCTCTAATGATGGGTTGTAGTTTCCCTCTATTAATGGATATAGTTCAGAAATCCCACCCACGCCCATACACACCCTTTAAAGTATAAAGCCAAGTGGCTTGAACTAAATTTCAAGTGATGGATGCCAGTTTATGGGTTCAAGTGACGGCTCAAGGGTTTAGCCAGGCCCAGGCCAAACTTTTGCCTAACAATCAATTTCTGGTTTCCAGAGCCTTCCGAATCATTAGCTCCAGTGTCTGAAATTATGCAGCTTTTGATTTAATTATGGAAAGTCCCTCGGCTTCTGTTCTATTCCAAATGCAATCTGCAATTTTTCCGCTTCTCGTAAGCAGCTTCCTTCCCCCTGTGTGTCCTTTTTTTGTATTTTTGTTTCCTTATTTTTTGTGTCTGCCTCGATTTGGTCAGCTTGGTTTTCCTTTTTTTGTTTTGTTTTGTTTGCTGGCGACGTGCAGTCTGAAAGTTTTTCTTGTTGTCTGACTGGATTCGGATTTCGATTTCTCTCCTCTTTTTTATTTTATTTTTGTTTTTATACTTTTCGGGAAGCATTTTTATTAATGAAACACTGTGTCAACACTCGGAGGGGACTGGGGGGTTGGGGTGGCTAGGAGCGGGGCACAAGTACAATGTATAAATATTATGTAAACACGCAAACAATGAAGTGATTTGTTGCTACTTAAATTTAGCCCCCGAGGGCCAAACAACAACAGCAAAAAAAAAGGGTGGTGGGTGGTGGGAGGGGTTACTGAGATGCTGCACAACCACACACACAGCCACACACACACACCATAATACCTACACATGCTTGGGTATACTTGAGACTCTTGAGGTCAAGATTTTAGAAGCTTTAGTAGACAAATTTTTGGCTTGAATTCTTTGCTATTCGATCTTTTAAAACGATCTTTATTTCATAAAATAATTGTTCTTTGAAGGATTATTAGATCTTAAAATCTTGGCCTTTGCTGTGAAAGTATGTGCCTACCAAAAAGTTGAATAAGTTGCAAAAGAAAAGCAGAAAAAGCAACAGAGAGCTAGGAAGAAAAAATTGAAAGGAAATATTTGTGAATGTGTGCAGGACCTGCTCTGCGTGTGTGTGTGTGAACAGGCGCAGTCGCTGTGAAAATAGAAAGTAGCAAACAGTGCCCAAGGCGCTCCTCGATAGAGAGAGCGCGCTGGAAAGAGACAGAGACAGGGCGAAGAACAAGAAGAAAGCGCGCTCTGTTTCCAGCTTGTTTGCCAACACTTAGAGAAAAGGGGCCTTGTGGCGGGTGTGGGGGTGTGAAAAGCCACAAGAGATGAGCCGCAGGCGGGCAGGCAGGCAGCGGGACAGGAGAGAGTGTAGCGAGTCAGAAATAGGGTCCTTAGAAGCGAAGGATTCGAAGGTGATTTCCACCTGTGAGCGGCCTTTTCACGCTAGATGGCGCTGCAATTGCAATCGCGAAGAAATCGTAGAGAAATCGCAGAGAAATCGCAGGGAAATCGCGGAGAAAGTTAATGTAATGACTTAAGTGGAAAGCAATGTAAGCCGGACTTAAACACCGGACAGCAACTGATTGAATATGGAAGACTAATCGATCACAATGTTGCATCTCATCCCACCTGATCATGACCTTGGCCATGACATTGAGTATCCTTTCTCCTCCTCCTCCACAACCCCATTTCCATCTAAAAATATCTATTTGATTTAATTAAGCGAAATTCCATTTGCAATCCGGTTGCTAAAGCTCTCTCTTGTTTGCTTTATAATTTATGTTTAAGTCCTGTTTCTGCTCGAGGAAAACCACATTTATAAATAAAGAAAGAAAAGCGTTTTTGCTGCTTTCTGCTTGCTGCGCTTAATTCACTTTAGATGCCACTTTCTAGTAGCCATCCTGCCCCTTGGTGGCAAGTTTTCCTGGCCGCTATTCCTAGTTTTTACCTCTAGTCTCTGGGTCTGCTTTTTTTTCCTTCCTTCCTTGGTTTTTTTAATGCAATTTGAACAAATTAAAAAGTGGTGCGTGTGCCGTGCAGGTGGCTCTTGGCTGGCTACTTCATCATCATCTCGTTCCAGCAACAGAATTTGTTACGCTTCCCGGCCTCAGTGCTTTATGATAGCTTTAATTAAACGCAATTGAGTTGGTTTTAAATTGCCAAGAGACGAGAGACGAGGAGACAGGTGTCATCTGTGGAGAAGCAAAAATGGCGAAAAAGAGTTAATTAAAGTTAGTAGTTTCAGGTGGCAGGTGGTGAAAACTAAATTAGAACAATATTAGTTTGATTATCTAGTTTTCAGATGTTTAATTTGCAATTCCAGGCTAGGATACCTCGGTTTTTGGACTTTTTGGGGTATATAAAGATTTCTTTTGAAGAATTTAATGCATTTTTAAAAGCATAGCCTACTTTTTTGGGCCAGAAACCCAATAAAACTTTTAATTAACCAAAGAATGGTTTATCTTTGGCAATATTTTTGCTATTTTTCTCCTAGTTTTTGTAACATCAACTGAGAAAGAACTTGGAACAACTTGTTGTGGTCCCTTTTTCCTCTTTTTTTTTTGGCTCCTGTTAGCCAAAGTCCTTCTAATCCTTCCCCATCTCTTCCTCCTCCACAATCCCCTGGACTTTTTTTGTTTTTTGAGAAACTATCTCATTGTTAAATCATTTCAATTATGGGTAAAGTAAAAAGTATCTAGTTAAGGTCAAGGGGATCTCTGGGGGTGGTATTACTGTACAGTGAGACCATCATCAGTTGGGTCCGAGCGGCTTAGACAACAACAACGAGGGTCCTCAAGGCTAGCTGTTGTTCTTGTTGTTGCTGCTGTGTTATCCTAGACAATTTCTATACAATCTCTGGTACGTTTTTTTTCCTATTTATTTCCCTAACAAGGGAAAAAACTGCTACTCGAGTTGCAGAAGAACCAAGAGAGAGAGCCCACAAAAAACGGTGCAGGAATATAAAAAATAGGGATACTTGAGTCGAGTCGAATCGAATCGAATCGAGTCGAGTCGAGTCGAGTCCTTTAATGCCAAAGGATGCTTTGTGTGTGCATGTGTGTGTGCAATAATTGTGCATTGATTATCATAATATTCCCGGCAAAGCCATCAAAATTGCGCATAAAAATCACTCGCAGCGCAGATAGACAGTTTATATCATTCGGATTGTTTGTCAGTCAGTCGAATGGAATACACATCGAGATTATACTCAACGGGTATATATATTTTTTATAATCTATATCTGTAAAGGAAGTACAAATCGAGGAGGTTTTTAAAAGGCCACGAAGTGGATTTTATTCTTCTTTGACTTTTTAATAGAGATTCCTTAGTTCTGATGGCTTAAAAGTATCATATACTTCTCCTTTCTGGTAAAAACTTCGAAGAAAAAAGTGAAACTAAAGACTTGGCTTAGTTCCTCCTCAGTTTTCCAGGCTCTGCCATGACAACCATTGACCATTGATCCATCATTTGGGGGCACGTGTCTGTCAGTTGCAGCCTCTTCTCCATTTTTTTCTTGCTCTTGCTCCTGCCTCCTCCCCCGCTCGTGTCATTTAATGCCTGTCAGCAGGACTTCCGCTTCCGTTCTCATCCAATTTTCTCTCTCAGCCAAATCGAATGCAAATAGCGAGCGGGAAAGAAAATAATAAACAAATAAAAACAATCAAGAAGTCCCAACAAAAATAAAAATAAACTAACTAAAATGTCGAGTGAAAAGTGAAAACAATAAATCGAACAAAAACCGTAACTAAAAATGAAATATTAACCAAAAAAAATCGAGAAACGAAAGTGCCAAGATGATAGCCACGCTGTTCATCATCTTTGCATTTATAAGGGCTTTTCCCTGGAGCCGGAAACGAAATCGTCCTGCCCTGGCCTTGACCCTGATGCCGGAGAACGGGGGCGAGGATCAGCAGCACGAAGTGCAGGACAGCCAGAAGAGGGACAACAACAACCGACCGAGACCCTCGATAACCCTGGGCAACGGTGATGGAGGATTGCCTTTGCAAAGGACACGCCGCAAGTCTTCCAAGTTCCACGAGGTGACCTTCAGTGGGTCCGTGGGTGGCGGCGAGAGCGATGAGATTGTAGAGGCCTCGCCCGGCAAACGCAACTCCCTCAGTACGACGAGTAACTCCAGCTCGGCTCCGTATCGGTATCTGAGCAACAGCAGCAGGAGTCGAGGATCGCGGGGAGACTGCCACGAGTACTATCAGTTGCAGCAGCAGCACTCCTCCTCCTTGTCGAATGGGGGGAGTCGGAGTCGCGGCATGAGCCAGAGGAGCGACACGATGGCCACGGAGGCCGAGGGCGAGGAGTTCGAGGTGGATCCCATGGACGAGGATGATGAGGACGAGACGTATGACCGCGAGACCGAGGAGTTCTACAGCAATATCCAGGATGCCACCGGTACCGGGTCGAGCGCCAGTCGCAGCAAAAGGTCCTCCCTGTTCTCCCGATCCGACAGCTCCGCCACCACCACCTCGTCCAGTGGCGGCGGAACGTTCACGGGTGGCGGCGGTAAACGCAAGTCCGCCGCCTCCATCCTGTCCTCGTCCCTGTGCTCCGACGTGATGGTCAGCGACCGGCGGAGCTCCACGGCCACGGAGTACAGTGTCCGGTCGGTGGCGACGGGAAACACCCAGCGACGGTCCAGTGGCCGGATCAGGCGCTACGTCTCCAGGATGACTATAGCGGGTGCCAGGAGACGCACCACAGGCAGGTAACGAAACAACTTTTCAGGACCACCTCGGAGCGATCTCTTTTATTATTAATTTATTTATTTCCAACATAATCGATCTATTATTAAATTTCTATGAAAATAGTAAAAGAAAAAGAAAGGAAAAGTGAGCTTTAGGAGCCATTATCCTGCTGCCATTGCTCGTGTTTGGCCAAAAGCTTCTGGCCCAAAGGCCGCACCTGCTTGAAGGCCTTCTCCACATTGGCCTCAATCACCGCTTGAGGCTCCTTGGCTGATTGATTCGTGACTTTTGTGGCGCATCTCACCCGATGCATGCTGATTTCCTTGCAGGCCAAACGAATCTCATCGCCAGTGAATTGATCCGATAGCTTCACCAAACTCTCCACCAGTCTGGGATTCAGGGATATAGTTGTGCCTAGGAGACGGCTTATGAGGCAACTCCTTTCGGCGGCATTCGGTAGTTGGATGAGGAGCTTCTTCTCGAAACGCCGAAGAAATGCCTCGTCAATGTCCCAGGGCAGGTTGGTGCTGGCCAGGACGAAGACTCCCTTCAAAGTGTGCTCCATTCCGTCCAGAAGTTGCAGTAGTTCATTCTTAAACCTCTTGGAACTCTCGTGGTCCGTGGCCCGATCCCTTTTCGAGGTCAAACTCTCAATTTCGTCAAAGAATATGACAGAGGGTGCCCTTTTGGCGGCCATGTGGAAAAGGACTCGCAGGATTTTCTCCGATTCCCCCCGCCACTTGCTGACCATAATGCTGGCCGTGATATTAAAAAAGGTCACCCGACCCTGGGTCTCCGAGTAGAGGGCCTTGGCCAGGAAGGTCTTGCCACTGCCGGGCGGTCCGTGGAGCAACAGAGATCGCCACGGCTTCAGGCCATGGGCGAAGAGCTGGGGATATTCAATCGGTGTGATGACCGCCTCTTTGATCAATTCGATGGCACGTTGATTGCCACAAACATCCGACCATTTTAGCTTAATGTCTTCCCTCAAAATCGCAGTCTTCACCAACTCCGCCAAAGATTGCCAATCCAGGGAGGAGAAAAGTGCATCATCTCCGCCCGAATGTCCGTGTTCGATTTCTCCCACCAAGCGACTAGGATTCTCCATCTGGTTCTCATTGGGGGTTTCCATTTTCTTAATCTGCAACGATGCCTCGGGATCGTTGTTCAATTTCACAGCCGCCGCAGCAGCTCCCACTCCCATATGCCAATTGGCAACCGAATTTTCCGGCTGCGACGGCTTGTTAGTCGACTTTTCCTGAATGGCAGCCGCCTTTCCGGTTTGTTGCTGGGATTGTGGTTGAGTCTGTGGCTTTCCAGCCATTTCCACTTTGATTTTGGGAGCCATTTTCTTGAGTATTTTCGGGTATTTGCCAAATTTCATATTAAAGAAGCTGGCATATTCCAGATACATGCCATCCAGATCGATATTATCGCATAGTTCGTATTCCTCGGAGAGGCGACCCTCGTTCTTTAAGGACTCGGCGCTGGAGTAGAACCCGTTCTCCACCAGATAGCGATGCATTAGGTAAAGGATATTCCTTCGGCGAGTGCTGAAGTTCCTCACATCCTCGCAGAGAACTTGGGAAGCCGCCGTGGCCGTAACTCCGTACTTGCCTTGGGTCTTCATTTTGAGGCCGTTCTATTATTCCTTCGGTTGGAAAAAGTTCCTCCTTTTCTTTTATTTTTTAAGAAAACTTGCCAAAAGCAGTTGTTCTCCTTCGAATGGGAAATTCGTAACTATGTCTATTCCGGTGTTGATGTATAAAAGTTTGTTTTATTTCTCTCAGGTAGGGTTGTCATAACGCATTCACAGAGTCGCCAGGCAACCCGCACAAACGAAAGTTTCCAGGTAACCAAAGGGAGAAACTATGTTTGTTTAAAACTAAATTGTCTTTCGGATTAATTATTACTTTTTTGTGGTTTAGCTTCGCTTCTTTTCACAAAGTGGGGATTTTCATGGATTTGCTTTGCTTTTTTTTTATGAAAAATTTATCAGAAAAATTTGAAAAAAATATAAAAAATTATGTCTTCCCAGATTTTGATGCAGATTAATAGGGAATTGATTCCAGATTCCAAATCTATACTTTGTTCAAGGATCGGAGGAAAACTGCCCAAGATATGGGCTTCGAAAGGGGCGAAAAGTGATTTTTCTCGATTTTCACATTTTTCAAGGGGTCCATCAGAAAAATTTGAAAAAAATATAAAAAATTATGTCTTCCCAGATTTTGATGCAGATTAATAGGGAATTGATTCCAGATTCCAAATCTATACTTTGTTCAAGGATCGGATGAAAACTGCCAAAGATATGGCCTTCGAAAGGGGCGAAAAGTGATTTTTCTCGATTTTCACATTTTTCAAGGGGGTCCATCAGAAAAATTTGAAAAAAATCGAAAAAATATTTTATGCCGGGATTTTGATGCAGGTTTATAGGGAATTGATTCTAGATTCCAAAGCTGTACTTGGTCCAAAGATCCGATGAAAACTGCCAAAGATATGGGCTTTGAAAAGGACGAAAAGTGATTTTTCTCGATTTTAAAATTTTTCAAGGGGGTCTATCAGAAAATTTAAAAAAAAATCCAAAAAATATTTTGTTTCCAGATTTTGATGCAGATTGATAGGGAATTGATTCCAGATTCCAAATCTATACTTTGTTCAAGGGTCGGATGAAAACTGCCTAAGATATGGCCTTCGAAAGGGGCGAAAAGTGATTTTTCTCGATTTTCACATTTTTCAAGGGGTCTGCCCAGAAAAATTTGAAAAAAATCGAAAAAATATTTTGTGCCAGGATTTTAATGCAGATTGATAGGGAATCGAATAAAGATTCCAAATCTATACTTTGCTTACAAATCGGATTAAAACTGCCAAATATATGGCCATTGAAAGGGGCGAAAAGTGATTTTTCTCGATTTTCACATTTTCCAAGGGGTCTCCCCATGAAATTTGAAAAAAATCGAAAAAATATTTTGTGCCAGGATTTTGATGCAGATTTATAGGGAATTGAATAAAGATTCCAAATCTATACTTTGCTCACGGATCGGATGAAAACTGCCAAAGATATGGCCATCGAAAGGGGCGAAAAGTGATTTTTCTCGATTTTCAGATTTTTCAAGGGGGTCCATCAGAAAAATTTGAAAAAAATCTAAAAAATATTTTGTGCCAGGATTTTAATGCAGATTTATAGGGAATTGGTTCCAGATTCCAAATCTATACTTTGTTCAAGGATCGGATGAAAACTGCCAAAGATATGGGCTTCGAAAGGGGCGAAAAGTGATTTTTCTCGATTTTCAGATTTTTCAAGGGGGTCCATCAGAAAAATTTGAAAAAAATCTAAAAAATATTTTGTGCCAGGATTTTAATGCAGATTTATAGGGAATTGACTCCAGATTCCAAAGCTATACTTTGTTCAAGGATCGGATGAAAACTGCCCAAGATATGGCCATCATAGTGGGCCATATTGACCTTCCAAGGCATTTTTCACATTTTTTGAAGGGGGTCCATCACAAAAAATTGACATCCCACCCTGTGGGATAGGGAATCCGTAGTTTCGCTCAGTGTAGCCGAAAATGTTGGCCAACAAAACGTAACCTAACCCAATTTGCAATTGCACGCCAATTTGCTTTATCTCTGACGGCCAAACAATTGAGCCCCTCAATTGGTTAGAGCGCCTAATTGTTCCTTGTGCATTTCTCCACGCCCACCTCCACCCACACGCCACCCACCCAACCACCCATCCAACCAGTTCATCCACAATCCCCCAGCCCGGTTAAAATTGTTGCCAAGAGCTCACAACATGCTCAATTTGGCCAGAGATGACGGCGACAGCTGCTGCAGCCTCTGCCTCTGCCTCGACGGTTAATCAAATGCACGACTACGACGACGACTACGACTACGACGTCGCAATGAAATGAAAATCAGCGGATCCTGCCCGCACACACACACACACACACTCTCGCACACACAGAGATATCGCATATATAGGGGCCACGCCCACTCAGGTGAAATTATGCAACATGCTCGTGCAGATTCGCACGCCCCCAGCCAGCCTCCCTGCCATGCTCGGTTTCGCCATTTTCCCATTTTGTCAGCCATCCATCCATTTCACCTTGCCTTTAAAAAACATTAACAGAAGCAAGGCTACCAGAACTGGGTGGTTGGGTTGTATTTGTGCACTGAGAGAAAGTTGTATACAGATTATAGGTTATAGTTTAGAAAAAGTTTAAATAGGGTTAAGGAACTCTAATGATTCCAACATCTGGAAGATATTTTAGGGAAAGTGTTGAAATACCTTCTGATGTTCTTAACGCTTTCTCCCACAAATTCCTGATAATCTCTTAGTAATCCCCATTTTTTTTTGATAGTGTTTTCTTGCAATGTGCCCATTTCATTTCGCTTCGCAATTTTAATTTGGTTTTTTTCTCTTTTTTTTTTTTTTTTGTATTTCTGTAACCCCACTTCGGGCCCCCACATATTTCATCATCATCCCAGCCAGCTCCATGGCAGTCAGTCTCAGTCTCAGGCTTTTGTTAATGGCCTTGTGACAGTTTTTTTCCCTCCCACTCCCACTCCCCCACTTTTCCCATTCACCACCCAGTGTAGCTCTTCTTCATCATCTTCGCACACACTCAGAGATGCAATCGGTTGTTCTTTCTCTTTCGCCAGGAATTTCCTTTGGTTTTCGAGCTTCTGCTTTGGATTTTTGGACGGTTTTTGGTTTTTTTCTAATTCCTTTCGGTTTTTGGGGTTTCCATTTGCTCCGTTCAAGGTTTTCCTTGGCTAACGGTATTTAAGTATGTATGTTGGTGTGTGTGGCAAGGGGGTGGATTGGGGTGAGAAGGCCACTTACCACTTACCACTTGGCCTCGAGAGCGAGAACGAGATGACCTGTGAGTGGTATTCAAATTCGTGACGAATTCGTTCTCCTTTTTTTCATTTATTTTTCGTTTTCTGGTTTTTTGGAATAGAAATCCACAAAAATAGGTGAGTGGGTGAGTGATTAATGAGTCTGGGGAATGGATGTACCTTAATTCAATTGAAATCGAATCTAGAACGAACTGCAAGGAGATATAGCACTCGAAATTAATTGTTTTCAAAGGACCTTCTATTCTACTTCCTTTATTTTTCTTTAATTTTATTCTTAATACATTTTCCCATATTTATAGTTTGAATCTCTTTAAATTCTTTTTAGCTTTCTTGAATTTATTTCCCCAAATGGATAGCATTTCTATTTTTTTTGTTGTTCTTTAGTTTTTCCTTCCATCAGCTTTTCACAGCTTTTCCTCACACAGACGTTCATTAAGTGTGCATGTGTGTGTGGTGCGGGTGTGGGTGTGTGCTGGGTGTGAGTGAGTTGCGAGTTTAACAAACTAATTAAGTTGGTGCTGGGCGTTGAGCTTAGCTGAAAAGTCTTTCTCTGAAAAAAAGAAGAAAAAAGGGCCAACCTTTTGTCTCGTACAAACAGCAATGACAATACAGCAACCCGAAACAGGCACTGGGAGAAAAACGGTAGACCAAATTATTACAAAAATAGTCAGTAGAATATATATTTCATTTTGAAAAAGTTTCTAAAGGAAGTAAACGAAGAATTCTCTTTAGGTTTCGGATTATGATTGCAGGACATTTTTCTCAGTGTACTTCTCTCACACGCTGACTCATACAAACACACACTCACACTCATACAATCAGCATGCGTCGTTCATTTATTTGCACATATAATTAGGCGCATGAAGAGCTGCCGTCGGGCATACTTCCGTTTCCCCCAGCTCCCCCCCTTGCTCACTCTTACCGCTTCCTGTCTAATTCCTTCTTCTTTTTCTTCTTCTTCTCCTTTGGCTGCTTTCCTTCCACCATCGCGTTCCTCTGGTCGACGCTTTTGGTGGCACAACAACAATGCCAATCTTCCGGCCTGGCTTAAAGCACGTCACGGCTTAAATGAAGGAGAAGCCACTCATCCCTTAAAGCCCCGCCCCCTCAGTTAGTCCCCTCTACCATCCACTTCTATGTGTGTGTTTTGTGGCGCGCCTGCAAGTATACAACAAAAAATGAAGAAAACTAGACTAGCTTTTAAAAAAACAAAACAAAAAAGAGAACCAGAAACCAGAATGAAAATACTCTAGGAATATGATAGGAATGAATATTTAAATCTTAAAAATAATATATTAAAAAACCTCTAAAAAAACCTTCTGAATATTTACAAAAAAACCTTAACAAAAGGAATTTTGGAAAATATACTCCAAGCTTGAGAAAGAATTACCAAAAAATAATCAAGAAAGAAGCCCCATTTAGAATCCCCATGAACTGGAAAGTATAGTTTCCAACTTTTTGAGGTCTTGAAAAATGCAATTTAAAATTTTATACCGCCCAGAAAATGGAAAACTTTCACAAAGGGTATTACAGGACTAAGCTGCCTTGATGAGCTATGTGTGAGTGTCCTTATTTATATCAGAGTGTTTGTGTGTGTGTGTGTGAGTGTTTGGATTGTTAACTCAAAGTTGAGTGGCATTTGCCACGCCCCCCATGGCGCCCTAAGTTGCCACCGTTGGGTGTCTGTTTAAAATTCAATTGAATCTCGTGTTTCTTTAAGTGCCACTTGCTGGCTAGTTTCTTGTTTTTTTTCCCTCCTTTTTTTTGTTGTTGCAAAACTGCAACTTCGCGAATTTCATGGCACTGGACACACGGACATGCCATCTCTTTCGCTGGCCACTTTATCCGTCTCTTTCGCCACAGCGAATTATTGTCCTGCTCGCGCTTATCTTTTGTTTTTATTTCTTCGCTACTTTTTTTCCCACGATTTTTCAGCTTTGTTTTATTTTGTTTTGTTTTGTTTGTTTCAGTTTCAGTTTCAGTTTCTGTTTCTGTTTGTGTTTGTTTTGTTGCTTTTGTGTTTTTTGTCCACTGCTTTTGACAGGACGCTTTATGAGTTTGAGTGCTGTTTATTGTACTCATTTTTTTGCATTCTCTGTATTCTGTGAGTGTTGGGACAGGTCCTTGGGATGTCAGGATAAGAAGGCGCCAAGTATTCGTTGACTTTGAAGGAAATGAATGCTGCATTCATTGCAAAAGTGCTCGAAAAAGTAACAATAAATTAAAATTAAGTTGAAGATAATGCTTTGTGGCGGGTTAAAGGCTTTGTTTTTAGTTGCTGTGATGGGGAATAATATTTAATACAATATAAAGCTTCAAAATCTCTACTCTCGATATGCAAAAATAGCTCTTTTTTCCCCCAAAAAATAGAGTCCTACTAAAGAGTGTCCATAACACTATTAAAAACACAAAATAAAAACTCTAAAGCAGACAAATAAAAGTGGAAAGTGGCATGTGGCAAGTGAGGAGGGGGCAGTGGGAGTGGGAGACTAAAAATATATACCGAAAAACTGGAAACTGAAACCGAACTAAAAACTGGCTGCTGTTGCCATAACTTTTGCTGAAAAGCGCCACAAAGTAAGCCGGGGGAAAACTGGCGACATTGTTGCTCAACCCAAGCCACTCCCACCCCCCAAAGGCACCCACTTTCTGCCGCCTGCCCCCCAAAAAACACCGAAAAGAAACAGAAACAGTAGCAACAAGCGGCAACAACTTTGTGCCAAGTTTACTTAATGACCCCGATATAAATTTTACTTAAAACATCATTTTTCTTTACGACTTTTCTTCAGCTCCCCCGTCGTTTTGTGGGGGTGGGTGCGGAGGGTCGGGTGGTGCTTGGTGGGTGGTGGGTGGTTGGGGGTGTCCAGGATATAGAACCAGCTGTGAGCCTTAACGAAGTTGTGTGGCTAAAAGTGTCCTGGCCTGGCCAAGAGTTTCTTATTTGTTCGATTACGAAATCGAAATTTGACTACGAATGTCATTGAACTGCAGTTTCTATATTTTTTTTTATATTTCTTTAAAAAAAAGGACTTTTATCCTTGAGAACTGTTGGGTTTTCGGTTAAAACTCTTTAAAAAATATAAAGCGCACGCCATCTAGCGGCAAATTGGAGTACCCAGTGTCTGTCATGGTGTCCTGGCAGTTTTAGGAAAGTTTCCTTTTCCACTAACTCACTTTTCAGTATTAAAAAAGTAAAATAAAACTCAGGGGCTCAGGGACCCCATGGTCTACAATTGACTAAACTTTCCTTTTACATTTTCGGCCAGAGTGGAGTGACTTTTGCTTTTCTTATTTTCATTTTTCTTCCTTCGTTTTTTTTTTTTTTTGGAAAGTCTTGTTACAGGAATTTTTTGCCAGCCAGAAAAACTTTTTGCCGCAGACAAGTGAGCAGAGAAATAAAATACAAAAAAAAAGGCAAAAAACTTTAAAAAGCGCCTTGTTAGGCGCGCTTCCGTTTCCGGTGGCATTCCCGTCATATTTTCTTTCTTTTTTCCTTATTTTTTTTCGGTGGGTGGGAGGTACTTATTCTTTTCTGCTGTTTTTTTTGTGTTTTTTGGAGCTCAAGAGAACAAAAACTTGGACAGCTAATCTGCTAAATATTTTAATCCCAAAAGGCTGTCAGTTCAAGACTTGAGAAAATATTTATATATTTGTGTCATAATTTAATGTAATAATTACTTGGGAGAAGGAAGTGTTTAAAGCATTTTTCTAACCAAAAATATATTGAAAATGTCAAGTATATTTTCTAAAATTGTTAAAAATTACCTATTAATTTTGTATAATATTTTTAATTCCAGTTTCGATGTAGAAAATGGCCAAGGCGCTCGATCACCGCTCGAGGGGGGCTCCCCCAGCGCCGGACTGGTCCTCCAGAATTTGCCGCAGCGTCGCGAATCCTTTCTATATCGATCCGATTCCGACTTCGAGATGTCGCCAAAGTCCATGTCCCGAAACTCAAGCATCGCTAGTGAAAGGTAAGTGCGAATCTCTTTTTTCTATTATATAATATTTCTAAAACTGAAACGAAAATCAATCTAATACGAGTATAAGTTTTGTTCTGAGAGCTGTAATTTGATTTTATTTCTGCCCCCGAAATTTTCTATGGAACCTGTAATGTCTATTTGCTGGCCATTTTCAACACCTTTTCCATGTTTTTCCTTAGTTTTCCATGGTTTGTTGTGTGATTTTAGTTATTTTATCCTTTTTTTTTTGTGGGAGGAAAGAAACTTCCTTCAAAAGGGAAGTTCTTGTTATTTTTTGAGATGTTTTTCCTGCTCTTCTATGTGTCTCTCTCTCTCACTCTTTTTCTATAAATCTTACTATTTCTATCTCTATCACTCGATTTGAATTAAATTAAAAACATTTTTAACCCAATTAAGGTTTTCATAGTTTTTGCTGTGTTTTAAAGCCTTCTATACAGAGTTTCCTTTTGGCCATTTCCCCTTTTAAAGTTGAAACCAAACTCAAACATTGCGGCACACAGACATTGTTCGGATATTTGAACAGTTTAAGAAGGCATATGGCCAAAGGATCAGTGAGGAAAATGCTGGAAAATGTGGGAGGAATATGCAGGAGGGGGGAGATGGTTGCAAAATTCCTGAAGCACACATGCGAGAAGTGCAACAACTTTTGCTTTGGCATCTCTGGGCTTCTTCCTATCCTTAGATTTTCACCCTCACTACCCCAACACCCCCAACACCCACCCACTCACCCCACTTTCCTGTCTCTTTGTCACTCTCTGACTCTCTGGAATTGCTGTGACTTTGCTGGAGGCTTACTGTGGTTTCAGTTCCAGCAATTCCTGCCACTTTCTCCCCATCGTCACGCCCCTTTCACTCCCACTCTGCCACTCCCACTTGCCAGCACGCCTCCTTAAACTCGACAAAATATGCAAAGCCCCGCCTGCACCATGAGAAAAATAATTGTTTTTCAATTAATAGTTGGGAAGCGTTTCAAGTCATTAGAATAACAGATTCCCACAGCTCAAGTTAATTACTTTCCAAAGCTAATGTATATTTTTTCAATTCTGTTTAGGAGTTGGGGAAAAGTTCATCAAATGGGATTTCTTTTAATTCAAGCAAAAAATTGATTATTTGGGTTAGAAATTGAGTTAGTTTTTGAGAAGTAAGGGGATAAGTTTTAGAAATGATCCCAAAATAGATAAAGTTCTTAAATCATTTTAACCTTTTATTCGATTTCTGACAGAAATTATTTCTATTATATTTTCAAAACTTTTAATCCTGATAAATTTTTTTAGTTTTCTTTCTTTAAAAGTTCGGTTTTTAAAGTTTTTTTCCCTGTTAGAAGTTGGTGGAACTTTTTTGCAGTTTTATGCATTTTTTTTGCCTTAATCCGTGGCATATTTCTGTCTCTTGGTTTTCGGGCTCAAAGCCCATAGGCTCAACTTCAATTAGTTAGTCGCGGATAGCCATCCCCTCCTCGCCGCCTCCCCCGGGGAACACAAACATACGAAGCCCCCTTCAAAAATCCCGCTCATTACACATGCATGGCCAAAAACGCGTTATGTAACGTTGAGGCCGGAAATGCAATTTTTTTTCCCAGTTCGCCATCTTTTTTTGTTGTTGTTTGTGTGTGTGTTTGGGTGTATTTTTTTTTTGGCAAGTCTCTGAAATGGTGCTTCTGTGTTTTCGAGTGCAGCGCCCTGCCTTCTACTTTTTTTATGCGTTTTTGGCATCGTCAATGGGGCCAACACCGACACACCCACACACACTTATTATGCACAAAAACAATAACACCTAATTACACATGCAGGGCTGTGGGTGGTTGGGGGGTGGCTCTCTGTTCATGATCACCAAAATGAAAAAAAAGATGAAAATATAGATGAGTTTTTCGGCGGATGATGAGAAAAGTGGGCGTAAAGTGGAAAATTCAAAAAGAAGGACCAAGCGGAGGGGCTGATTGCGGGGGGAGGTTGGCAAAATATTTACATTTTTACAACGCCACAAAGTGAGGTCCCTCCAACCCAGCTCTCTTGAAATATAGATCGCAAATTATATATGTAGAGCAGAAATTGTTCTAAAGGCTATATATATCCGATTCTTGGCCACCAAAAACAACACTTAAAATTTTGCAATGATTGGTAAATAATAGAGAATCACATTTTTAGAACTGCGGAAATAAAACACATGATTTTTAATTGTTTATTAAAGACCCGAAAAGCTGGAGAAGGAAAACTCAATCACAGGATGTGATTTATGGGCCTTATCGGGAATATGTCAGAAATAATTATTCAAAGCTTTTCGATTTCTTTGGGCTTTTTTAAATCAATCTTAAATAGATTTTGGCTTTCGAAAGTTAAATAATATTCAAAAAATGCAAAATATATATTTTAAACAAACTTTGTTTAGACTGTTTTTTAGATTTTAGATTCTTGTAATTATGGAAACAAAAGCAAAACTCTCCTTTAACTAAAAGCCACTTATTTCTTGTTTTTTTTATTTTTTGTATATTTTTTTTGTAGTTGTTGTTGTTTTTTGCTAGCGGCTCCCGTTACGGTCAAATTCAAATGTTTTTGGCAGGCGACAGCATCGCAATTTGCATTTGTCCGTCCGTCGCCGTTTTGTGTGTGGAAAGCCAAAAACTTTTGTCTGCCTTCAAAGTTTTTCGGCCTGCCAAACTGTCCACCCCTCCCCACCCCTGGTGGGTGGAAGCAGCACCCACCAACCACCACCCACCACCCACTAGTCCCCTTTTTGGGTTCAGAAATCTTTACCTTTCAGCGCACGCTGCGTTTGCTTTCAATCAAGTTGGAATATTTCTTGGGGCCTGCCACTGTCAAACAATGTTCTTGATGAGCTGTCAATTACAAACACACACACACACACACATCCCATACTTGATACACTGAGCCAAAAAAGAGGGGTGCGGGGGAGGGATCAGTAAGAGAGAAGCCATAACTTTGAGTGACGACCAAGTTTTGTGGGTGAGCCGAAGAAATCATAAAGATTTCAACACTAATAACAAATAATTAGCCGACTGTCTGAGGCTGTCTCACAAGCACCACCCCCCAGCCACCCACCACTCCCTCCCCCTACATAAATACACATATCCCTCACACCCCCCCAGCCCCGAAATATATAGTGTGTAAATGTCAAGGTCGTCATTTGAGCAAAACAACTCACAATTAGTCATAATATTTTGTTCTCGGGATGTTCCTTCTCACATTTTTGGACAGCCGAAACCCTGCCACCACCCACCAGCCACCCCTCAGATCCCACTCAGCCTCCACGGACTCCCCCGAGACCCCACTCAGACTCCCAGAAAATAATCATAACAACAATAATAGATGCAGTTAAGTGGAATGTTTTTCGTCGACAGAAAAAAATACGAAATACAAACGAATACTTTCAGTGGGTATAGGATTACGTGTTCTGTGGAAGAAAAAGGCCTACAAAAAATACGTAGATATATTTTCCTGTCAACAAGAAGCAACTATTTCTGAGAAAACTATTTCATGTATTTAATTACGACCAGGAAGTTTTAGTTTATTTATATTTTAGTTTTTGTTATTTTGTGTCATTAGTAATCATTTTTGTGATAGGAACCCTCCCAGTATGTAGCTATATCTTTGTCAACCGACAAGCTGAAGTATTTCCCGATCATCTCCCCTTTAATCTTCATCAAATTTTAAGAACAAAATAGGGTAAACCCTTGTAAAACCCAGGGTTTTGTCATATTTTCATTATCGAAACGATTTTATCTGCTTTTCGTAGCTGCTCTCGAACTAATCAGATATTCGAGACTTTTGTACTCCGATCCGGGCATTAATTGAACCGCAAACTGTGTCAGGTGTTGGCTCAATAAAATTGTCCCGCCGCCCCCGCAGTCCTTCCACCCCTGCCCTGCCCAAGCCATGCAAATGGCAATTCCTTGAGCCATTCATCCTGTGGAAGTTGAAATTGTTGCTGCAACTTGTGTGTCGCTGCCGCTGCCATTAATTCCGAAACTGAAGGCAGCTGAATGGAAATTGGATTCCAAAGTCTCGCAATTGAAGGAATGGCACATTAAGTGGGAAAGGAGGTGGAATCCTTTTAATTGAGTTGCCAGGACTTGGACTTGGACTTGGAGTTTTGGTGGAATTTTGGCTCGTTTCGTTAAATTGCATCGCTTGGGTGTCACCAAGCTGATTGTGGGTTAGTTTCTGAGCTTCTCGGGTTAACTCGGGCGGGTCGGGTTAGGCAGGTCGAGTGGGTTAAGTGGAGTCGAGTGGGACTGAGTGAGATTGAGTGGGTTAAGCGGGGTGTTGGCCAAATTAAGTGAGGTTGTCTCTGATACGGAAGCAAAGCCACAGTGGAGTGTTAACTAGAAAACCTTTATTGGGTTTTATAAAGCTTTGTCAGGCTTTTGAATATTTCTTACCAATCAGTAAAAGTTTCATTAGAAAAAAGACTTAAAATCAATTTGAATCAATTTTCTTTTTCAACCAATTAAAAATTAGATAGAATTTGTTTCGAGCCACTTTCCGTTTGAAGTCAGTCAGGAAAATGTAATTAAAAGCACTACCAATTCAGGTTACATAATTAAATGGCAAAAGCCGATTTGATTGACTTGGCCAACTTGGATTACATAAAGGCCCCGTTTTGTAATTCTGCTCCTTTCTCCGCTTGGCTTCTCTCCATTTCTACATTTCTGCATTTCTTGGCCACATTTTGCTGCTCAATGACATTTGCAGGAGACAAATGGGCGGCGATGTCTGCTGCCAAAAAGTGGGCGCGGGTGGTCTTTCGTCCTTTTTGGCCATGTCCTTAAATGTCAACACTTCAACTTCGACTTTTTGTGGCAGTCACTGGTATAAATTCGGGTTTTTTTTTTTGATATTTTGTTTTCAGTTTGCAGTTGCCAGTGCTCTGTTTTCTGTTTTCTATTCTCGATTTGTTTGTTTCTTTGTCTGTCTGTCCGTCTGTCTGTCTGTCTGTCTGCCTGTCGGTTGTGACGTACGCGTTGGGAATGACGTCACGATTTGGCAGATTTTGCACTGATCTGCTCTCGTATGTGGCGGGGTCATTGTCTGCGTCAGCGAAAGTCGCTGGGGGTTGCCGACTCCCAACCACCCAACCACCCACCCACTCCCCCACTTTGCAACCGCTTCGATTTGGCACGTGACGCATCAATTAGCTGCTCGGGGATTTACACACTGAAAGAAACTGCATAGCGAAGGGTCTTAATAGGGGAATACTTTATCTATTTGTTATATTATTACTTATAGTTTGTTTTATGGATTTTATTTATAGACTTTAATGTAATTTTTTAAGTCATATTTAACTCTACTTATTTGTAAGCTTATTTAGGCTGCAAGACTATGAACTTGAATTTATAGAAGAAGGCTAGAATATCCTTAGAATAAAAAAAGAGACATAATATTCAGCAATAAATTAGCATTAAACATTAAAAACAAAAACTAAAACTAACTTTTTGTTGTTCCTCCTTATGTTGTGTACTATTTTTAGTTTCAATCTTCTCTTCTACTCTCTTATCCTCTTGTTATTTGTTAGCAACCTTACCCTTAACCCTCTAAAATATAAATATATATATTTTTTTAAATGTAAGATAGTTGGCATGTCCATGAATAGCTAGTGGGAATTTCTGGAGTCAGCTGTCAGTAGTAAGTGGTCAGGGAAAAGTCGTGGAAAAGTTAAGAAAGAATTATTTTTTAATAATTTTTTAGATTTTTTGTTAAATTTTCTGAGGGATCCCCTTCAAAAATGTGAAAGAATCCTTGGCAGATTCGGCTACTGGCCTAAAATGTCCCGTTATTCCAATATCCCACAGATTCTCAGGCGGAGCCCCTCCCCCCAGGGGGGAGAACCCTTTCAAAATCCATAGAAAGGCATATGCGGCCCAGGGCGAAGGCCATATCTTGGCCAGTATCCCACCGTTTCTCCAGCGCCCTCCTCCTCGATTCTCATAAGCTGTACCTAATGAGAATCGAGAAGGAATTTTTTTTTTTATAGATTTCGGTGTTTTTTTTTGTTTTTGTTTTGATTAAAGTACTAAATACTGAATAATTTAAAATATTAAATAAAAACCGCCCTCCTCCTCGATTCTCATAAGCTATACCTAATGAGAATCGAGGAGAGGAAGTATATTTTTTTTTTATTTTTTTTTTTGAGTGATCCATGGGACTTATCTCCCAAAATGTCTATAACTTTGTGAAAAACCGAGCCGATTTTTTTTTTGTTTAACTTTCAAAGTTAGATGAGTTATCGTTGTTTATCGGAAAGCCAGCTAAAAAGGCTGTGAAGTTAATGTCACCCCAAGCCGAAACAGTATTTATTATATTGTTGACACAAGGAGAACTATCAACATATTAACATCAAAATCTGGGCAAGTCGTCGGAGGTCGTGAACGATATGGCCGGAAATAGCGACTTCTGCTCCGTGTGCCTCTGCCGGATGCGACAGCGGGTGAGCACGCCATGCAAGCATTCCTTCTGCAAGAGGTGCATACGCAAAGTCTACGACAAGAGCACCTTGAAAAATTGTCCGCTTTGCCGTGCTCCCTTTGAATATTACATTGTAAGCGATTTCCACTATTTTAATTCCTTCCGATTTAAAAACCTTTCCTTTTTTTTTTAACAGTACGAAAGGAGCACTGGTGTACAAATAGTTTTCTTATCGTAGGGTTCAAGAGCCAAACAATTCTATACTTTTCCCAAGGGCTGCGCTCCGCACTTTTAACAAAATCCAATTAAGTTCACTGTTTTAGCTGATTGCAAACAAATTTCTGTTTTGTTTTGTTAATGGTTTTGTTAAATAAATTCATTTGTTGAGTTGAGTTACAAATTTGTTGGTGAATCCTCATTTAATTTGTCTAAAAAACTGGCAGTTAGAGCCTTTTAAAGGTAGAGCCTTTTTTTTAAGAATTCCTTGGTGGTTTATTTTTTTGTGAAAAGTTTGAATTATAAAAGTTTGGGCAACTGCTCGGCGGAAAACGCATGCAACAAGAATTACGACATCCCGCAATGGCAGAATAACAAAAAATCACAAGAAAGAAAAGGGTTCGAGTGTATTCTTCCTACGCAGGAGACTGACCGCAATTCTCCAGACATCTTCATCATAAATCCGGAGAGTAAACAAGGCCAGAAGGCAAGAATTAATTAGACCAATCGTTCATCTTAGCCTTTATTGGAGGATGGGGGGAAATCGAGGGGGGGATAGCCACAAGGTACTCGTAAATACTTCCTATATACCCTTCCCTATTATATAACTTAGTGATCTTATGATTGTTGTCTGTATTATTGTTGTTTATTAAGATTGTAACCCTTTTTCCAGGTTTAAAGAACAGGAAGCCTCTATACTCGTTGACCGATCGTACGTATGCCGAGAGATCTGATCCACCCGAATCGCTATCTCTCTCTCTCTCTATCTCTTTCTATCTATCTAGCTATCTATCTCTATCCAAGATATCTATCTATCTCTATCGTTATGTCTTGTTGCCTGTCTTGTCGTTGTCGTTTTTGTCCTTGTCTTATTGTTTCCCAGCATGTGGTGTTTAAATATTTAATATTTAAGGTTTATTTAAAAGCTTTTCGTATATTTTAAGTTTTGCATGCAATTGGGGCTTTAATTTAAAAGTTTATAGTTATAAGATTTCCAACTTTTAGTTCATTGAACTCTGAACTTTATCTTGACCGCACAAAAGCATATCATATACTTGTACTTGTATATATAAATATATAATAAGATAGCATCTGAATCATCACAACATCCTATGCATCCTCACATGTTGGTCGCATTTGTTGAGTCATTCCGATTTGTTTTCGAGATCCGAGAGTCACGAGTGTGCAGAACCGACCTGAGGAATTTCTCACATCGAATGACGAACAAGATTTAAACATTATTGAATGCAGGCCAAAGCTAATTTAAATATGAAAAACATTTCCTATTTCCTGTCCGAGTGCCGAGTGCCGAGTGCCAAGGCGAACTCACCGCAAAAACACCGCTGACAAAATAAATAAAACGAAATAATTGCTAACAGAAGTCAATCAAGGGGAACTCCCGCGGCTGCTTTTGCTTTTCCTTTTACTGCCCCGAAAGTTGCCACACGGGGCGTATACGTAACGTACGTTATTCATACGCAGCGTGACACCCAAAGAAGAAAATCTGCCACAAACACACATCGCAACCAAAATCAAAATCAAAATCAGAATCAAAACCAAAATCAAAATCAGAATAAAACCAAAACCAAAGCCATAAAATATATGTGTGGCTCAAGTAGAGGAATTCTCCGCTGCTCTGCCTCAACTAAATAAAATCCACATTTTTGCCGTGCATTAAATTTTCGCTCTGCGCCTCAATTGCCTAAAGTGTGAGTGCCTGAATATGATTCCCAAGTGCTATATATATAAGTGAGCAGTCGTCGTGATTGCGGGCACATAATTTTAGCTTTAATATACACATGTGTATCTTCTTCTATATATGTACTTTATACATATATATACTTTATATATATATACGTGTATATGAAAATGCATTGCACAGTGCAGATTTGTCATTCACACCCAGAAGCAAGAGGAGCAAAAAAATAAAATAGAAAATCTCTTTTTATAGCACAAAAGTACGTGGCATGGAAATGGCAGACAAAAAAACAAATTGAGTCGCTGAAGCTGAGGCTGTGGCGGAGGGAAAGTGGAAAATGGAAAAGGAAAATGGCTGTTCCAAGCTAAAAGTGAAATGCAAATCAACTGCTTTAATATCGGGCTCGGGCTCGGTGCAGTCTTCCATGTTATGGCCAAGAGAATTGGGCTCAGGAAATAGACTGCTGCCTAAAAGATACATTATTTTTGTTAGTTTTGATTCCGACTTAAGCTACAAAACTCGTCAAAAATCAATAAATTCCCTAAACCTACTTAAAGTTTTAAAGGAAACACATCCATTTGATAAACATTCGGAATTATTTGACCATGACTTAACTTATTTGAAATGCCTTCAACTCTCTGTTAAGGTTAAGCCATGCAAAAGCTCTTTCGGCTCTGTTTATTATACATTTTAATGGACATTTTAAATTGTTATAGTTGACTAGTTCTCAAGGCAGCTTATTTGAAATGTGGTCGGCAACTGTTTGATTGCATAAATCCCATAAATCACTCCTCCACTGCAGACTGCAGTGTGCTCTGATTCTGATTCCGAATCCGATTGTTGTCCGAAATATTCCAAAATATTCCCAGACAAACGACTTTATGGATTGTAATGACAACAATCAGTTTATTCAATGCGTTAAACGGTATAATTTGTTGACCTAAAATGTCTGCGAGAAAAACAGAATTATTAGAGACTTTGCGGGTTCACACGGCGTATGAGTAATATTTTGGTGTGTGAGACTTAGGGAAAAATTTACTTATTTGTTAAATATTATAGTGGAAAGGGTTTAAACTTCTTATTAAAATAAAAACCCATTAATATTTTATAATATAATTCTTAAACCAATTTGTGTCACACACTGCGTATGCGTAATATTTCAATGCCCTTCTGCAATTAAGAATTTGAAGCCGTCAAATAATTTATTAATAGACTTTCTTAATAATAATAGAAATTTCGCGGTACTCTCTCTTGTGATAGAAGTGAGAGGCATAAACTTTCGCAGTTCTCGATACGTTTTTTTTCCCAACAAGCTAAAGATATTAAAATAATTGCCGTATTTAAAAATTGATGTGCTCGCTTCGTTGTTTTTTTCTTCTTTGTTGACGCTAATGAGCGTTAATCAAAAGCCAACAGCTGCAGCAGCAACAAAAACAACAAAATAATGATACTAACAAGAAACAACAGCAACAAAAGCAACAATCATCGAAGTGCCAACTAAAATGCCAATTGAAGGCAAACAGAAAGAGAGGGCCATAGCCCGAGGGGAAAGAGCCGGCGAGAGTTGGAGAATTTATTAAACATTAGCGTAGGTAAGTGAGGTAAAAGCTGAGAGCCAGCAGGGTGGGCGTCTTGGGGGTGGTGTGGCATTGCAAATGAAAATAAAATTATATTCGAGCCAAAGAACTTTAGACACGAATCGGAATAATCGCGATTATAATGATCTATATAATAATGACGATAGACCAGGCAAGGACACTATAAAGTGCGACAAAACAGGGTATTTGAAATGTTAAAATAAATATAAAAGAACTATAAATTATAATTAAAAATAATAAATAATTTGTAATTTATGGTACACTTTTTAAGCCGTAAAAAAAATAATAGAAAATTTTTAGACCTTTTTTTTTGGCCATAAATCAGACGGAGAGCCATAACTATTAAAAATTAAATAGTTTTTAAGAGGAAAAGTCACCCTGTATTTGAATAATTGAGCAAATGTGGCCCATGTTGTTGTTTACGTTGTTTGTTGCTGCGATGCCTGATGAAGATGAAAAGCAAGCAAAAATCTTACGCGCGCAAAAAAAATTTTAAATAAAAATAAAAATAAAAAGAAATACACACACACAGATACAAATAGTAAAAGCAATGAAAATGACACACACACGCGAGTAGAAATATTTTTTATATATTTTTTTTAAGTTGAATATAATTTGTTTCTTACGTTACGTTGGGATATCTCCGCTCTATGCTCTTCTCATTTCTCAATTCTCCGAGTTCTCAGCTACTATAATTTTCCTTATATTTGTATCTTTTTTTTTTCTGTTCATTTATTTGTATTTTTCGCTTTTGTGGATTTTTGTATTTGGCTTCTGTATTTTCGCCATCCACGCCGCGGGACGCGCTTCATTCTCGGTCAGCGTGCGGTCGCGGAAAATTCAAAAAATATTAAACAAAAATATCAATTATTTATACAAAACCGAAAACTATAATAAAAACAAGGGAATAGTTCATTTAAATAGTTTATTATAACAACAAAACCCTCTCAAAATAATAAGTACACAAAAATCGAAGATCAAGAAAAAGAATTTTCCCCCCGAAAGTGGGCCCAAGTGGGCCAAAATTGTTACCACTTTGAATATATTTTTTTCTGTGTGTGTTTGTTGGAAGTTTATAAACTTAACTATATCGTGATTAAGTTTCAAGGAAATCCCTCAAAATGCTGAACAAAAACTCAGCTGGCTCGCAGTCGCTGCCGCGAGTTCATAGTTTTTTCAACATGATACCCTCGATCCTGCAGGACGATCTGGCTGTGACAATACTCGCCGATCGGGACAATATGTTCTCCATAAAGTCACAACGCAGGTAGTACATAGATCAATCGATCTATATCATCTATAAAATAAAATATATAAAATACGATATAGAGAATATTTCAAACAGATCAGGGCCATTTATGGCCAGCACTCAAAATAGTTCAGTTGGCATTTATATCTATATATATATTTCAATATATATATTTATATAGGAATCGAAGTACATATATTTCTGCGTCGTTTCTCACACACATATTGTATTTATGTTTCAATTTAATGACATCCAAAAAATAACAAATAAAATATGTTCTTTTCGGTCTGTCTTCGGTGCAAAATTTATTAATTATGATCTATGGATTGCGCACAAATACCGAAATTAAAGTCGAATCAATCGATGTTAATGCTTTCCTCAGGCAATTTTCAAGAAATTGAATTTATTTTCTGCTTGATGTGTCACCTCGAATCCAATAAATCCAATTTCATAGAAATTAGGCACAAGTGTTTGTATTTATTAGAAATTTGTGAAGTGATTTGTGAAATTTCTATAAATAATCGAGGGAATCACTAAAATGAAATTAAGTGGAAAAACCTAATTGCTCTTTTCTTTCTAATTAAATTTAATCAAACCCTTCAAAGCCTAATGAGCTTTAATTACTTGAATAACAAAAAACAAAAGCCTAAAACAATTCCCCCCCTAATTAAGTTAAAGTCTAGCCAGAAACTATTACACATTGTCGCACCTCCTTTAATATTTAATTTTTATTTTATTTTTGTTTGTTTTCTTTTGTGGTGAGTCATTGTGTGTTTTTGCAACTAAAAAGTCAACGTTTTTTGGGTGGAATTGGGGGCGTGAGAGAAAATGCGTCGCAATATTAATAACCCAAAAATAATTGGAGGACAAAAAAAGAAATCCACTTTCTAAGAATTGTCTGCCCGGTAGTCTGTCATTTATTTTTACCATCCTTTTGAATTCTTTTGTTTCGCCTCAAATTAAATGACAAATTAGTGGCAAGAAATAATTGAGCCTAACAAATATATTTTGGGGCTAAAAATGAGAAAGGTTTCAAAGGGAAAAAAGTTGTACATTTCCACGGGTTGAATGCTCCGAAACGAATGGAGGGAAAATATGGTAATTTATCTTGCAATTGCAGCAGTCCGATATTGGTCCGATTTTTTTAAAAGATATATGCGACGTGCCAAAAATCAGGCAAACAACACAGAAAATGTGTTAAGCAAACAGGGCAAGACAAGCGATGAGAGAAGGTTGAAAAAAGCAGAAAAAAAACAGAGGAAAAGTTGGAAAAAAGCATAAAAAATTCAACCTTAAACCACAAAAAGCACGAGTCTGTAAATGAGCTGCGATTGATGTACTTTTTTGGGCACCTTTTTTTTAATTTTTCTTTTTAATTGTTGCCCCGAAAGGAGGTCAATTTTAAACGCGTCAAAAATCCGCTTCAATGGCAACACATTTTTCACATTGTCAGAATTTTTTGCATTTTTCAAGCTCACTTTTTTCACACTTAATTTTCCTGTTTTTTTTTGTATTTTATTCAATTTAGTGGAAAATGAGTTACAAATTTTTGCGAAAATCGGCTTTGTACTATTTTGCATTTTGTGTCCACTTTTTAATGAATCTTTTGGGCATTTCTCAACCGATTTTGGATTGGAATACCATTATGAAATCAGCGCTTCATCCTCCTTAAATCTGTATACAAGTTTTTGGAAAATCGAAAAAAAAAATTTGACCCATTTTTTGTAATTTTTAAAAGGGGTACCATCATGATTTTTGGCAAAAATAGGACCCAAATTTTTTTTCTTTGAATTTCACAAAATTGTGATGGATATTGAAAGGGATTGAAGTCCTTATTACTAAATGGTATGCCATTTTTAAATCCGATGCTTAATATAGAAAATATTGTCAAAAAAGTGAGTTAAAAGCTTATATTTTGGACTATTTTTTATAGTGGGACTTAATATATATTTAGGTTTTTAGTGATCCTGTAACTTAGTATTTCGAATCCTTTAAGTCCGTATTAGAAATTTGGAAAATAAACGCATGTAAGTTAATATTTTTCCAAGTATTTTTCCGCCATAATAAACTTACCGAAAGTTTTATTTTCTATTAATTAAAATTCTTTGGCGCCATTCCGTGTTCGTTTTTTATCCCAACATTTTTTTTTGTGACGTCACTAATGCTCACCGTGTACACGCCCTCGCAATATATATCCCTCCGTATATATATATGTATAAAATCTATTTAAATTTTTTCTGTTTTTGTTTTTGTTTGTGTTTTATTATTATTAATTTATGCCATTTTTTTTTTGTCAACTTTTTTGCGTACGGTTTCGGTACGGTTCGGCTTGTCTATTTCGATTTTCGCTTTTTCTCTGTTAATTTTTTCGGGTTCCTTTTGTTTTATTTTTGTCACAAAACGTTCAAAATTCCGAGACAAGTGGCTCGTGGGAGCCGCTAAGGAGTCCTCCCCGGCAACCCCTACCTCGGCTTTTCAGTTACCTCGAATGTCCTACCAATTTTCTGTAGAATTTTTAAATGCCTTCCAAAGAAACAAAAAACTTGGCCGTCGTGTTGGCGTCCCTCTTTTTCTACGTGGGATGACCCTTTTTTTGTTGTAGTATTCTTGGAAAGCTTCTTTCCCAGTTGTCATTTAAATTCTACTCAAAAATGAATGCTTTACAAAATTTTTAAATAGCTTTTCACAACAGCAATAAAAAAAACCTAAAAAAAACACAAAAAATGATCACAAACGCAAAATGTTAAAAAATTTGTTGTAAAAATTGAGTTCAAAAAATTATTTCATTTTTTCGGTAAAATTTTTCACTTATTTTTGGCAAATGCATCAAACAGATTCGGAAAGTAGTACGATGTAAGAGGTTTATGGTTAATTAAGTTTTGGGTTTATGTTTTTAAATTGTAAATAAGATTTAAATATAAATTGTAACGATTTCTCAAGCCTTTGCATGTTCTTCAATTATTATTTGCTATTTATAATAACATAAATATTCCCTCTAAGATTCTAATTATTTACAAATATCCTTGTCTTTTTTTTTCTACTATTTTTTACAGCCATGGCGAGGATCTCATTGTGACGCCTTTCGCCCAAATTTTAGCCAGCTTACGTTCAGTGCGCAACAATTTATTAAGTCTGACAAATGTTCCAGCATCAAACAAGTAAGTTTGTGGTGACCTTGACTAAGTCCAACACCCAACACCCAACACCACCCTCCTCCATGTCCCAGCCCACAGCCCCTTTATACCTCTCAGACCCTACGCCCCTGGAGACTTTCAATTTGTTGTGTACTAAAAAAATGTACTTGACCTCAAAAATAATAAAAATGATATCTCAGTCAGTGTTTTAACTAAAACCCCGCCCCCTCACCCCACTTTTTAACCCCTAAGTGTGCTGCTTGCTCTTTGCTCGCCTTAACCTCCTGTCTCTTTCTGGCCCACTCTCGCTATCTCTCTCTCTTTTCGTGCTCTTGGTGTGTTTTTGTCGCGTCTCTCACACTTTAATTAATCAAAAAATAAAAAACAGCAAGAAAAAAGAAATCCAGCGACAACAAAAATAACAAACAAAATCATTTTCATCATCTCTTGACTAACAATAACATGATTTGAGGGTCTCTGTCCAAAAAAAAAGTGTAAAAATAGAAATAAAAGAAATAAATCAGAGTAGACTAGAATCCTTACGTAAAGGTTAAAGGTGCAAACTCATGGTACATTTCCCCCATAACCCCTTAACCCCACATCTCCCATGAAATGACGCAAAAAAGTGCCAAAAATATCGCAAAAAAAAAAAGCATCAAATATACGTGAGTGCTAAAAAAAGAAAAAGCGAAAACGCAGGTCAATGGTTTTTTTAAAGAATGATAGAATGTTGGAATTTGTTTGTCAGGTTTTAAGGGAATTGTGTGATTAATCCTTAAATTTAAAGTTTAAAAGTTTAAAAACTAAAAATTGTTGCATGTGAACACAAAAAATTAACCCTTAATCTCTTGAACCCTTGAAGGCCCCCAAGAAAACATGACCCCGTTAGGCGAATATTTCTGTAAATAGAAAGGCAACCGACCCTCCCCCACCACCCGTTTTATTCCCTCATTAAAAAAATAATTTACAAAAACAAAAACAAATTTATATATTTTATCTGTCTTTTTCTCTTCTGCTCTCTCCCCCGCTCTTACTCTGTCTTTATCTAACACTCTGTCTCCGTCTCGCTCTTTTAACCAATTTTTAAATATGTGTGTGTAATGTGTTTGCAATGCAATATTCCAAAAAAAATACATTTAAATCTAAATGTTGTGTTTTTTTAATATTAAATATATTTCGCCAATTACTCGCCATGCTATGTCACCGTCGCCATAAAAAATGTGTAAAAATGCCACACCACGCCCCATTTTTATAAATCCTCTTCCTAACCCCCTAAAAAAATATATATATTATTTATTTATATTCTAAAATTTTGTATTTTTTTTGCACTAATCATTTTTCATTTGCTTTTTTTCCATGTTCCCTTAAATGTTTGTTTGATTCGTTTGATCGTTTGTTTGTTTGTTTGTTTGTTCCTGTTAACTCTCCCTCCATCCTCCCATTCCCTCTCTTTCTCTCTCTCTCTCTCTATCTCCATCTCCCTCTCTCTCTCTGTCTCTGTGTGTGTAATTGCGTGTGTGTGTGTGTGTGGGAATATCGTGTATTAATCAAACAAGATCCAGGCGGCCCACGCAATCCTCGACGGCTTCCCGCCCGGCAAACCCACCTGGAGTACCCCTCTCCCAGGGGGAGGAGGCTTACACCCGGCTGGCCACCGACACCATCGAGGAGCTGGACTGGTGCCTCGACCAGCTGGAGACGATCCAGACCCATCGCAGTGTCTCCGACATGGCCTCTCTAAAGGTGAGTTTAAACATTTTATATATTTATTTCTTTTTAAGATTTTATTAATAAAATGTTTCCCCTTTTTCAGTTCAAACGGATGCTCAACAAGGAGCTGTCACACTTCAGCGAGTCCAGCAGATCGGGAAATCAGATTTCCGAATATATATGCTCCACATTTTTGGGTGAGTAAGAAATATATTTGTATTATTCAGATATAGATAGGTTAAGAAACGGAATCAGAAGCATTACCTGTTTAAATTTCAAACCATTTATCGATTCATCTAATGATGGCAATTTTATTTCCCATTTCGCTCGCGAAACAAAAGAAAAAAAATTGATGAAGATGAAGATGAGAAACTTTTTGCAAAACAATTGCACAACAATCCGAAAGCCCCGACCCGACACTCGAATGGAATGCTGGGATTTCGCAATCAGATTTAGCCTTATTTTCCATTTCCAATGCCAATGCTCTCCATTCCGCATCATCATCAATGGCAGAAACTATGACTATCAATGGGTTAAGCCTTTACCACCCACCTCGCCCACCTCTTCTGGTTTTTTAGCCCTCGAAAGTTATTCAAGAAGTTTTGCGGCTTCAACTTTTCGCTGGCTGGCTGGCTGGCAAATGGCTGCAATTTGTTTCTGCCATTTGTTTTTGCATTTTGTACTTTTTGTACTTTTTGTAGCCGGCTCACCAAAGTATGCAATAAAATCGCATTAACCACAATGGCTGAGGGCAGGAGGGGCTGGCAAATCGAACGGGGGAGGGTCAAAGAGGGTTAAAGGAAAGTTCAAGTAGCTGAAGCCACCAACAAAAGCAAACCAAACCAAACCGTCCATCCATCTCCATATCCAGTTCCAACAAATTAGGGCAAAAAGCGGCAGCAAAAGTTATGCAAATCAAGGGTAGAAATCAACAAAAAAAAAGAATATATATTTCTATATAGAATCTAGTCGAAAAAGAAATACTCTAAACATAATACTAGATGTGTTATACAAATATTTTCATTTTTAAATGCAATTTAAAAGAATAACTATCTCCTGCACCCTCTTCTGCCTCGATTTTGGGGAATTTTTCTCGCCTTTTTTTTCGTTGCCGAATTCAAAAAGTGCAAAATTAAATTATGCAGAGCAGCATAAAAACAGATGAAGTGGAAATTTCATTGTTTAACCTGCGAACCAAGCCCCCTTACTGCGAATTCCTCCAACCCACGATCCCGTCCATTAGCATTTCCATCGAAACCCCCTCAAAGCCAAAGCCAAAGCCACTTTTGTGTCACTTTTGTATGGGAATGGTTGGTTTTTTTTTATTCGGAACGAGTTGTTTGTTTTTCCTGTCCGTTTCTGACCGATAATACCGATGTATTGATTGAAAAAACACAGTTATCGTAATTATCGAAATGGAAAACAAAGGCATTCGTTTGCCAAAAATATTGGTAACTTTCGTGAGGGGCTTTATTATTGATATTAATTAGTGAATCTTATTTATATAGAAAGCTTATGTAATTCTTTGGTATTCCCCCGAATATCGAAAACAGTTCTATTCTTCGTTTTTTTTTCTGTTCATCTCTATTGAAAAGTGGGCGGCTAAACTGGTGGGCGTGGTGGGACAAACAAAGGTGCCGCACCTAAGGCCAAAGCCTCGAAAAGAGTTGTGAAAGCCGAAAACAAAAATCGACCAAAAAAAACGAGAAAAAAAAAGGAAAATTCCGGGGATAAAAGTAGAGAAAAGCGGAGACGTAGGAAAAGGCTGAACTGCCAGCGGGCGGGTATTGGGCATATTTGCACATTTGTCCATATTTCTGCTTCACTGAGCACATAGAGCGGAGGGAGGCAGTGCGAGGGGGGAGGAGAAAGTGGGAGAAAGCGAAGTGGGAGGGGTTTTTGACTGAAACCAAAGGCGTAGGCTGAATGCTAAACAAAGGGGTTTCAAGTTTTTCCTTTCAGCTTGACTTGTTTTAGGGAAAAAACTTGATAAATATACAAGAAATGTAAATTTAAATAAATAATTTAATAGTTCTTTTATATTTATATGTAATATTTTATTGATTACATATTTAAAACATTTTTTAACTGCAATTTTTATACAAATATTTGACCAACTGAAATGGTAAATATTTATATGCCTGGAATCCTGTTTTTATTTGGAAAAGCTTCTCATATTTTCTTCTACAAATTATGTAAGATATTTTTTTGTAGCTCAAAGTTTTGAGTTTCTGGCCTTAAGTCCTTGAAATTTTTTCTATGAAACCAAATTAAAATGGCGTTGAGGCCC
The DNA here is from genome assembly GCA_018150545.1 of Drosophila ercepeae. Classification (NCBI taxonomy): domain Eukaryota; kingdom Metazoa; phylum Arthropoda; class Insecta; order Diptera; family Drosophilidae; genus Drosophila; species Drosophila ercepeae. The sequence continues at coordinate 7,788,838 of JAECWL010000197.1, forward strand.
CCGAGGAGGCACAAGTGACCTTCTGGGGCCACTGGTCACCTTTTTTCAACAAAATTTTCAGGCCTAACCCAACTAGCTTGTTGTTGTTGTAGTTTATCAAGCATAAAATCGCATTTGGGGTATATATCCCCACACACGGGTGCCTAATGTCCATTTGTAACACTTCATTTGAAACAGAAGCCTCGACCTGCAAAGTCACAAAAAAAAATAAGAGAGAAAACAGCTGAAGGGAAAAAAGCTTTCAGCCAATGTTCGCATTTGGAAAAGCGAAAAGAATCTGAATCACAGTCCGGGGGAAGTCTGAGGGAAAGTGTGAGGGAAAGTCCGGGGAAATGGGAGGGGAATATGCAAAACAAGATGCTGCGGCACACATCAGGTGAATAAATTTCCTTTCCAATATATTCTCCCATTTTTTTTCTGCATTTCTTACCTACCAAAGAGTGGGAAAATTCTTGGCCAAGAAAAGTGTGGAAAATGCTGAAACAATTTCCCAGAAAATTTATGCGTTGTCAAGCTGATAGAGTTGAAACTTTTTGTTCGGCTTTAAATCAATGACTTACATTTTATTTGCCCCAATTTCATCCGTAATTAATTTTTTAACCAGCCAGCAAACAGAAAAACACTTTGAAACTCGTGTTATTTATGTTTCATGTGTGTAGTTTTTAGTTTTTAGTTTTTAGTTAGTTTCTACCGGCAACCGAAAATTCAACGCAATTTAGAATTTGAAATGAATATTAATTTATGCACAGAAAATTTGAATTTGTGCTTCATGTTCTGCCACCTTCCGCCCCCAAAATAACAAAAACAAAACCCAAAACCATTGCCGAAAAAAGAAGGGCTTGGGTGCCAAAAAGTAGGCAATGGAATTTTTGAATGGCAACTGGGGAAAAACTGGAAAAGTTTTGCTTGTTTGGCGTTGCCGTTGCCGCTGTGAGAGCTTGAATATTTATATGGCTGTTTAAGCACCAAAATAAGAAGACAAGAAGGTCCTGTTGAAGGACTCACTTCGGTCTCACTGCTCTATATCTACGTTCAAATTTACATTTACATCCTTCGTCCTGTTCCGCCTTTCGAATTCATACTCGAGTATCCTTCTAATTTTTTTTGTCAGTCAACTTGGATAGTTTCTTTTTGTGAGGAATTGGCTTAAAAGTGTATTTATTTAATATTTAAACAAGTTTTTAGGAAAATTATCATAAAAATATTTATTTTACAGACAAGCAGCAAGAATTCGACTTGCCATCTTTGCGGGTCGATGAAAATCCGGAACATGCCGCCGCCACCACCGCCGGAGGAACTGGCGGACAGCATCCCGCCGGCGGGGCAGCCGGACGACGCTCCCCCCGCGGGCCGCCCATGTCGCAGATCAGCGGCGTGAAGCGACCCCTCTCGCACACCAACAGCTTCACCGGCGAGCGGCTGCCCACATTCGGGGTGGAGACGCCCAAGGAGAACGAGCTGGGCACCCTGCTCGGCGAGCTGGACACGTGGGGCATCCAGATATTTAGCATCGGCGAGTTCAGTGTCAACCGCCCGCTCACCTGTGTGGCATACACCATATTTCAGGTGAGAAAATAATGAAGTCAAGATGTTTTTAATAATAATTGGTATATCATGAACTCGTCTCCATCTGTCCGCAATACTTCCATAATACCTCTCTGGTTTTTCATGGAAAATATATGGAGGAAATAGTTTGTTCCTTTGTCCTTTGACTTCTGGAAATACTTTTCGAAAACAAAGTTTTGTCCAACAAACTTCTCTCCACTGGTTTCTACGAATACTTCCATAATCTGTTTCTAGTTTCTATAAAAAATAAAATGCAGAGACTTTGCAAAGGAAATATTTCTATGAAATGTTTTCGTTCATTGTCCTTTGACTTCTGAGAAATATTTTTCGAATCAAGCTTTGTCCGCTTCCTCGTCTGTTTGTAGAAATACTTCTGAAATCCTTTGTTAGTTATGTTTTTATTGAAAGGAAAATACAGAACAGGTTAAATATATTTAAATATTCATACGAGAATTTTATATTATATTCTTTTCATTCATATTTAACTTCCCTTGTTATTTATATTAATCAATCCTTTGCCTTTCTTTTCATGTCAAAAATGAACAAATTACAGAGTAGAGAATTACTGACCAGTCTTATGATACCACCGAAAACTTTTCTTAACTTTATGACTACTCTGGAGGACCACTACGTCAAAGACAATCCGTTTCACAATTCGCTTCATGCCGCCGACGTGACACAGAGCACCAATGTGCTACTTAATACACCGGCACTGGAGGGCGTTTTCACACCGCTCGAGGTGGGCGGGGCACTGTTCGCGGCTTGTATCCACGATGTTGATCATCCCGGCTTAACCAATCAGTTTTTGGTTAACTCAAGTGGGTTCCCCCTCATTCAATACAATATTCATCCCGAAACAGAGTTACTAAACAATTCTTTAATTTCAGGTTCCGAGCTAGCATTAATGTACAATGACGAATCTGTTTTGGAAAATCATCATTTAGCTGTTGCCTTTAAATTATTGCAAAATCAAGGATGTGATATATTCTGTAATATGCAAAAGTGAGTAGTATTCCTTTATTCAACTTGTATAGAGTTCAAGTTTTAATATTGATTTTTCTTTATTCAGGAAACAACGCCAAACTTTGAGGAAAATGGTTATTGATATTGTGCTGTCCACGGACATGTCCAAGCACATGAGTCTGCTGGCTGACCTGAAGACAATGGTGGAAACCAAAAAGGTGGCCGGATCCGGAGTCCTGCTGCTTGACAATTACACCGATCGTATACAGGTATGGATATACCTGGGGATTACCTTGGAGAAGCCTTTTAAAGAAGCCTAGAAAAGTCTAACCTTCACCAGATTTTCCTCTGGACTGTTTTTTAAACTTTAATCTGCTTCAATGAGAAGTAATCCTCTTTAAACTTCATTAGAAAGTAGTTTTTTCTTTTAAAAATCATAAGATCTAAGATCTACCTACCACAACCTATAGTTCCCAATATAACTTGTTAAGAAAAATAACCAAAACTTGCCAAATTTGTAAACTACAAGCTTTAAACTTGTTTAAGAATTCATTTGATGATTAACTTGACTCTCTTAGTAAGTCCTATTAAGATCTGTACACACCAAAACATAAGATTCTTACTTTTAAGAATAGAAATTCAGGGTTTTTAAAAGGTTATACTAAAAAGGCTTCTCCAAACTTATTGAAATCACATTCCCTCCCAAAATTATCCCTAATTTCATGTTAAACAAATCTAATAATATAATATATTTCCAGGTGCTTGAAAATCTGGTGCATTGCGCCGATCTGAGTAACCCCACCAAGCCGTTGCCGCTCTACAAGCGCTGGGTGGCCCTTCTGATGGAGGAGTTCTTCCTGCAGGGCGACAAGGAGCGCGAATCGGGCATGGACATTAGCCCGATGTGTGACCGACACAATGCCACCATAGAGAAGTCGCAGGTGGGCTTCATCGACTATATCGTCCACCCGTTGTGGGAGACCTGGGCCGATCTAGTCCATCCGGATGCCCAGGACATACTCGACACGCTTGAAGAGAACAGAGACTACTACCAGAGCATGATACCGCCATCGCCGCCGCCATCAGGAGTCGATGAGAATCCGCAAGAGGACAGGATACGCTTCCAGGTAATGGATAATAAAAGATGGTATCGCAAGGATCACTCCTTTTATTATTCTCCACTATTATTCTATTGCTTCCTAAAAATGAACGAAATATTAATTTGTGATATATTTTACAGGTCACCCTGGAGGAGTCCGATCAGGAGAACCTCGCCGAGCTGGAGGAGGGCGATGAGAGCGTCGCCGATAGCACCACCACCGGCACCACGGCCACCTCAGCGCCGACTGGCGGGGGCCTGACTGGTGGCAATAAGACGGGTGGCAGCCAAAACCAGCACCAGCACGGTGGAATGTGACGGAGAGTCGTGGGAATTTATCGCAAATTACAGGAAAAGGCACACAACTTTTTCCTACTACGTTAGTGACTACTATTAACACATAAAAACAAGGATACGCCACATTAAATCACCATCGCCACATCACACTCAACAAAAGCCAAGCAAAAAAACCAAAAAACAAAAAAAAACTTTAAAAAAAAACTAGGAAAACTCTTCGGAAAAAATCTACAAAAAAAAAACCAAAACAAAAACCAAAAATTCTAAGGAAATATTTAAAACAAGTGTTTAAAAAGCATAAAACTCCAAACAGCAATAGCGAAAGTACCGTTTAACTTACAAAGCATAAAGCATAGTGAAAAGCATAAAAAACGAAACAAAAACAAAAAATGGGGAATTTAGAAGTCTACTTGAAGGAAAAATGAGATTGATATTGAATACACTGAAACAAAAGCAAAGCATAAGCAACACAGCAACAAAAACAGAAACAGAAACAGAATCAGACACAGAAAGAGAGGCAGAAGCTTATAAGGTAATTCTTTCACATTATCTTACAATTTGATCAAAAACACAAATTTAAAACTAAGAATTTACCAAAACAAGAAAACAAATCTAAGAAAGCCCCAATATTTTATATAGACGATTTTTGTTGCAACTTTGTAGGAAAAGATTTTATTTTTTTGTTCGTTTGTTTTTATTTTTTTTTAAAGTGTTCAGTTAAACTTTGAAGTAACTAGTTCTTTTTAAAAACACTGACAAAAACTGAAAAGGAATATACATAGAACAGAATTCAATACATTTTTAGACTAAGAGTAAGATTTTAAGTTTAAATGTTTCGTTAACTTGATCTGATCAGTTGGATTTATAATTTCATTTAATTGATAAAACATTGAACATTGAATTTTTGATGATTTAGACAAAGTTTAAGAAAAACTTGTACAATTTAAGAAACCCAGTGAATTAAACTAACATAAAAGCAAAGTTACATCAAGTTGAAAAACAAAAAATTGAAATCAGACCCCCCGCCCTACCCCCTTGACAGTCTACAGCCAGACTGTAGTTGTATAGTACTATATATATATATCTAATAATATATATATATACAATATATAAATATAACATTTTTTTTAAATATTATTTGTAAATAATTTAAATGTTGGACTCGAATTTAAATCAAGCTGCTAGCAAAAGTAGCTGCAGCTAAACAAAAACAAAAAAAACTTAAACTAAAACAAAGCCAAAAAAAACAGGAGAAAGGATTAGGAGAAAGTTAAGGGAAGAAGATGATTTTGTAAAATTAAAAAAGAACAAATTTCCATTTCAAGTTCGATTTCGATTTCGATTTGAATTGCAATTTGATTTGCTTCCAAAAACAAAACAAAAAGGCAACAAAGCCTGAGAAAAGGATAAAATAAAACGCTGTCTTCGCAAATATTTTTCGCTATACATATTACTTATATCATTATTTACTTAGTGACTAAGCTGAACAAACTAAAGAGAAAAAAAGAAAGCAAAAGCAGATAGCAGATAGCAGAAAGCAAAAGCATAACGAAATGAGACAAGATACAAGACACAGACAAGAAAGAGAAAGAAAGCGCATATATATATATTATATAATATATGAAGAATTTAGTGAACAACTTTTACTTGCAAAAACACACACAATTTACAAAACTCTCTAAAAAAGACTCTTTTAAAAACAATTAAAAACAAACAAAAGCACAAGCAATTTTTAGTTTTCCAAACAAAAACAAAAAACCAAAACCAAAAACCAAAAAACCTTCAACTGAAAGGCAAAAGCAAACACACAAATAAGCTTAAACGAAAGTCATTGGCTATATAATACAAATTATTTATACCTAATCTAAATAGTCCATATGGAACTATATATATACCGTATATGTATAGGGATATATAGGAAAACGCTATATATATCGATATATATATATATGCAAATGAAAAGTCAAGATCCTGACGCTGGTGCGTGGATCAAAAAATTTCAAAGTGGCAGGCCAAATTCTAGAAGCGCATAAATATATATTACAACTATTTTTTATTATTATGTTTTAATTGTTATTAATTTATTGTGCCCTAATTATGTTTATTCACCGTTTTTTCACACACACACACAACACAAACACACTGAACTTAGTGCTATATTTTTTTCTTCATTTTTGTGTTTTAAGCGGGCAGGATCCGCGCATTGAATAGTTAATATTATTATCTATTATTATTATTTTTTTTTAATTACAACTATAACTATTACATATGTGAGTGAAGAGGAAGATGTAAGGAGGAAAAGGGATGAGAAATATGGAACCTTGATGGTCTAAAAATATCATTAAAACTAAAGGCATGTCCTCGAAGGCATTGCAGAAAAGTTATATTGTTGAAGATGAAAAAAAGTTGAAGTTGAAGTTGAAATACAAAAATAAGAAGAAGTTTAACATAAAAAACCAAGATACTTTATAGCAATTTAAGCAGCATTGTAAATGTGCGCTTCAGATTTACATTTTTTTTTGTTAAAAACTTAATCAACCTTCAGCAAAAATACAAGATATATATACATACAAAAACAAATATATATATACATATATATGTATGAATAATTAAATAAATAATTAATTAATTATACCGATAGTTGCGAAAACAACAAAAAAACGACGGCAAGTCCATGGCAAACTTAAACAAAAACAAAGCTACTTTAACAAATTGAGTGAAATAAAAACAAAATAAAATAAACAAAACAAAAAAAAAACAAGAAAACCTAAATGACTTTTTTTCAGCTCTTAAAAAACTAAAAAGAATTAAAGTAAATATTGTATTTGTAACAAGAATTTCCCTGTGAGTGATGTGTTTTTAGAACCATAGAACCGGAACATAGATGGAAGCATAAACCACACTGACAGAAAATGGTGGCAGTAAACGAGTTTATAGAGAGAGTTTCCGATATACAGATTACTGATTACTGGTACATGTCTATATCTATAGCTATACGATAATGTAACCTACCAGAGTATTAACCGCAAACCAAAAACCAAAAACCAAAAACCAAATGATTAAAAACACATATATACATTTATATGCATACTCGTACATACTCGTACATATAATATACATATATAGATGATATAGAAGATATATGGATGTATCTAGGTACATATACATTTGATGTATAATCGAGTTCAAACTTAACCTAACCACATGTTGTACGTGTATTCTCTCAGTGTGTGTATGTAATTTGATGAATTTAAAGTCCAGTAGAAACCAGCATTCAGCATTCAGCATTCATCCAGCATTCATCGATTCAGCATCAATGAAGGTCATAAGACAAGCAATTTATAGTTAAATCGAAAAGTATCTAAATGTAATTGTTAGACAAAAACCAAAAAATATGCCAAGCAAATTAAAAACCCTCTCTCTCTATCTACTATCTGTCTCTCTATCTATCTAACTATCTATCTATCTCTATCACCATTAGCTAAACTCAATTTTGACTGAAATTGAACAAAAAGTATTTAGTAAGAGGCACTTAGGATTTCCGAAGTCTGTCTGAATTTTTCCTGTCTGAATCCCCCCCGAAAGTCCCCGAAAGTGTGCCGCAAATTATATCAGTGTATATATCTATCTAAAAAAAACCAAATAAGAAATCTAAAAATTATATATATTTAAAGGCATATGCACCCAAAGAAACACACTAGAGTTATGTAGCGTCTATGTATTAGCTCCGGTCATGTGTCATCAAGGATAATACCCACTTAACTAGAGAGATATATAGTAAACATATATATACATATACAAATTAAAAGGAAAGTAAAGTAAAACTAAAGAAGTAAATTTATATAGGAAAAGAGAGAGATCAGCATTTGTAGCACAGGTTGGCCAAATTTTTTGGGGAATTACGAGTTCTATGAAACCAAAATGAAAACTGTTTGTTGTGCTGTTTAGCCGTAAATCAAAAAACTTTTTTTTGAGATAACCTAATAATATACATAAAAGATATATATATATATTATACATACATAAATGTATCCAAATCCATACAAATATATATATATTTATATATAAATGAATAAATACATAAATATATATATACATGTATTGGAAAAAAGAGCAGGCAAACCGAATACACTTGGAGGAGGAGGAACGTATAATACTTAAACTATTGAATTGGAAAGTTTTGTACTATAAATGGAAATGAAAAACACCAAAGACAAAAGAAATATATATAAAAAATACAAAACATATACAAAGGATATACTAAAATACTAAAAATAATGAAAAATACGCGCTGGCGACGGTTGTTAAAAACAAAAGAAAAAGGATATGCCAATTGAGATGCCGAAAGATTGAGAATTGAGAATTAAGAATTGAGGATAATGGATAATGGATACTGGATACTGGATAGAGTTCTACGATTTCGGCATTTCAATCGTGTGGTGGAGAATCGGAGATATTATATATACATATATAAATCACGTAACGCTGGCGTTACTGGGCAAAAACAAAAACAAAAACAAAACAGTTAGGCATTTTTTTTGTTTTTTGGAAATTTATACAATTACATTTACAAAAAAGGCTCACAAGGACAACACACACACACACACACACACACCCACATACACCTACACAAAGACACACACAGGGAAAGCTATTTGCCAGGGCAAAAGGAGATTTCGGAAACGGAAACGGAGACATCCAAAGTTCGTAATCCCCCCGAACCGAAAACCTAAATGCCATATGAGAAAGGATCGGTAAGAGAGTTTAAGAATCGGGAAATTACTTACCACTGAACTAGAGATCAGGCGTACTTTATAAAGTACATACTACTGATATATATATATATATATTTATATATATATACGGGAAATAAATACATATATTATCCGTGATTTAATCGGATCGGAGCTGGCTTATGTTAACTGTTGAATTGATTATTGTTTTTATGATTTACTTTCGTTTCGTTTCGCCTCTCAGAATACCATATACATAAATATGTATATTCTATGTATATATATATGTAGTTATGTATGTGAAAAAGCGTAATCATTTATGAAATTTATGAAACAGAAAAAAAGAACAGAAAAAATCTACCCTGAAAGCAAAAAGAAAAAAAGTCAAACACATAAATAAATTGCATGCAGTAAGAAATATAAATAAAAATCCAAGCAAAAAACGTCACTCAGTTTGGCATTAAAAAAGCATTAAAAAGATGGAAGAAAATATGATATGATACTGATAATGATAAAGATCGGAATGAAGTAGACATTGATAACTGAATAAAGATATGTGAATGATAAAGAAAGGGGAAATGAAATGAAATGAAAGCGAAAAGTTAATGAATCTAAATAAATGAAAAGATAATATTTAAAAATACCCAAAACATATTTTAATTCTAATAAATTTTGGGGCGGGTTTTCAGTTTTCTGAGCGCAGTTTTCTGGTAAGAATGAAATTTATGACTAATTATATTTTATATTTATGCTAACTGCTGCTTTAAATTACTTTGTTTGCTATGCTTCGCTTTGTTTGTTTTATTTAAAACTTTTACTTTCATTTTTTAATATTTAATTATTTTGTTTTTTAATTTTTCAGCTTGGTTTTTATTTCTTTTGCATTTTTAATGCTATCTCATATTATTTTGAAGCATACGTTTATTTCTTCATTATTGTCATCACATCTATGGAGCGCCCTCTTGTGGTTGTTGGCAGTACCATATTCATCCACTAAAAACTGGAGCCGAAAAGTATGCAACGAAATGTAAGTAGAAAAGTCATTTACCTTAAAGGATTTAACAATATAAAATAAGGTTAGAAGAATGTTAAAGATCTTTATAATTAATAGAAAAATATAGTTTAAAGTTCATTTAAAATATTCAGATTTATTTGGTTATTTGCTTGGCATTTCGAATAGAATTAGATTTTACCAAATGAAATAATTTAAAAGCATATAATTGATTATCTTTTTGAGTTCAAACTAAACATGACTTTATTAAGGCTAATATTCAATATGAATTATGATTTTGAAGTAGTTTTCGAGACACTTGGCATTGAAATTCCCAGATCGCACGTCGCCTTCCTGATTCCTTTTTCTTCTGTTGGTTTTCTGTATTTTTTTGACAGTCTTCACAGACAGTACTTCCAATTTCCTCTTGCCATAATTTTTGGCACTTTATGTGCCGGCAGATAAGACATGCCCGAAAATGACGGAATCTTTATAAGTATGCATCTCCGCTTTTTAGGGTTTTACTTTAGGATTTTTATTTTTATTTTTTGGGTAATTCTGTGTGTCTTTGTGAGAGTGTGTGTGATTTTTGGGCTGGCATTTCAAGTGTTTAACGTTAAACGCTTCTCTTTGTGAGCTCCTTGGAATATTGATATGCCTTAGTGCGGATAGGATCTTGTTGGTTATTATCCTTTTTTAGGAAAACGTTTCACGTCGCTTTTGCCACTTCACTGCCAACGACCCCGTCCCCGTCTCCGTTCCCTTGGCCTTTTCCCCTCCCCCTGATCTCAAATATCAATCCAACGGATACGATCCCGTCCGTTTGTCTTTCCAGTATCTGTGTCTTTTCTTTTCAGGTTCGGTTTTGGTTTCGGTTTCGGTTTTTCGACTCACATGCCGTAAAAAATCGAAACGCTCTCATCAGTAGGGGGTCCGTCGAGGCCGCTGATTGGAGATTTTCCGTAAGTGCATTCAAGTATCTCAACTAAGTAATTTGTGTGTGTGTCCCTACAGGCCGAGATACTAAGTTGTGCCCTTGGAAACTACAGTACAACCTTGACCTAAGGAACACTAGGAAAATGGAGTTCTATTCGAGTAGGTAAGTTTTCCTATTCACCTGATCGAGGGCCTACTGTAGCGCATTGATTATGTTAATATGAGAACTAACCCCTGTCCCCCTTTTCCTTTCCCCACCCCTTCTCTGGCTGTTTGTCTTTCAATTTTTTTTAGTCGGTTTCGTAACCCAATGACCAAAGATTTTCATAATCTTCGAGCGAGTTGTCAACGGTTTTCCGTCCCCGCATTATCTATGTGGAACCCCTGCCCTTTGGGTTCCCCTCATCCCATTTCATTGATTTTTTCCCCCCTGATCACGTCCCGTTCCCGTTCCCTTTCACGTTCACACATTATATGTCCATGGAAAATTCCGGAGCTGTCGGGCAATTATATATGTTGATCAGTTTTCTATAGTTTACATATAAATTTGTGCATTTTCCAGTTGTCGCTACGACCAGGTCGGGGGTTATTCGATTTACATGCGTAATGGCTGCGTACACACATCGTTACGTGTCCCAGTCCTTGTCCTTATGCCAATGGGAAGCACTGTATGTGTCTCTGATTTTCCTTGTGGGGGGGCGTTTTCCCAAAACCGCTGTTGGTCGAACATTTTAATTTGGCCGCAAAACAAGACGAGAAGTTTGTAATGTCACTTAATGAGCTCCACCTCCACCCTTTTAATAAATAATTAATGCGACAAAGTAGGAGAGGGTCTTGGGGTTCACGCTTATTTATTGTAGTGTAGGGAATAAGTATTTCAGAAAGAATGGAAGAATCATTTTAGAGTCAGCAAAAGGGTTCCCAGTACTAGTTTTTTGGGTTACTTTTTTATGCATTTCTCAGCCATTTCCCACCCAATTTGGGAATGAAATACCTTTTCGGTATCAGTGTTTCAATGCCCTTGGAACTGTTCCAAAATATCTGGAATGTCGAACAGAAAAATTTCAACCTATTTTTCGCAATTTTGGAAAGGGGTACCATCATGATTTTTTGCGAAAATCCGATCAGTGCATTTTTCTCCATTTTTGGCAACTATTTTTTGAATATCTCGGCCATTTCTCAACCGATTCAGGAACGGAGTACCATTTTTTGATAGGAACTTTATTCCGCGTCGATTTGCATTCAAATTTATGGAAAGTCGAACAGAAAAATTTCGGCCCATTTTTCGCAATTTTGGAAAGGGGTACCATCATGATTTTTTTCGAAAATCGGATCGGTGTATTTTTCTCCATTTCTGGCAACTATTTTTTGAATATCTTGGCCATTTCTCAACCAATTCAGGAACGGAGTACCATTTTTCGATAGGAACTTCATTCCGCGTCGATTTGCATTCAATTTTTTGAAAAGTCGAACAAAAAAATTTCGACCTATTTTTCGCAATTTTTGAAAGGGGTACCATCATGACTTTTTGCGAAAAATGGGTCCGATTTTAGTTGTCCAGATTTTGATGTAGAATGATAGTTTTTTGAATGGTGATTCCAGAAAGGTATAACATTCCACGATCAGCCAAGGATTTGCTGAGTTATGATGGTTTGAAAGTCTACAATTTACCAAAATATTTAGTTATGTTTTTAGGTAAATAATGAAACATATTTTTCCCAAGCTAAGGTTCCAATTCCCCATATCACATATGAAAACCTATATCTCTTTTGTTATTCTGATTAGCTCTGATGGTTAATAGCGGGGATTTTCAACCGCAATAATCCTCGGATCATCAGACAATCAATGTTTATCGCAAATCTCATAAATTTTTGTTGATTTTTATTTTTCTTTTCTGTGTTTGTTTGCAGATTTGCAGGATGTTTTTTGTCTACTTCACGTTGTTCAATTTCCATTTACCTACCTCGGGTGGGAAACAACCGAGGACCGAGGAAACCCGCAGACGATACTTACAAACATATATGGGATTACCGTCGTCATAAAGATCAAATCATCTGTGACTTCTCAATGACTTTCTGGCAGTACACAAATATCGTAGCCGGGAATAAACAATTGCATCGGCAATTTGATGCCCTGTAAGTGGATACTTGGTCCGCCACTCGGAGATGTCATTTGTTTGCAATAAATAAAATAAAAGACCCCGAAACGGATCGAACCATATAGCGACAACGGATAAGTGGACGGCGGAGGAGGATCGTATGAACTCTTATTTTCATCGAAATTTTCATGTGCCGGGCACGTTTGGAAAATGAAGCAATTAAAATTGTTTTTGTCGCTACCTCTGTGCCTCCAGATTGGAACTGCACTTGGGAAAGAATTTATTTGAAGGAAAAAAAGGCTGATTTGGTTTTTGGAAAAGGTATGTTTATGCAACTCTTTCTTTCATATTGTCTTAGTTTAAAAACAATCAAAAGATATATAAATGTCCGACATGAAACCCCCTAGATTTTCTCGCAGTGTGAAAGACACTTGTAGGCGTTTCAGAAGCAAAAACAGCACTACAAAAAAATAAGAATTGTAAAGGAAACGAAATTATTGCCAACACATGGAAGAGATTCCATTGGACATATGGCCTTTTAAACTCTGTCCTTTGCTCCTCCATCCCTTCAAGAAACCCATCCTTCCCCGCCCCTTGTCACTCCATATTCTCAATATTTAGAACTCTCCTGAAAGATCTGCAGAAAAAGTTCAATAACATTTCTGCCACAATTTGCATTCATGCCATGCGGATCTTTTTTGCGCAAGCGCAACGATCTTTTGTTTAAATTGAATCGAAGAGGAACAGGCGCTGGCGCGACTTCCTTCCGCGCAACACAACCAAACTAAATGACTTCCTCTACCATATTCATATATATATTCATATTATTTATATATGTCCATATATATAGGTATATTTATGAAAAGGGAAAGCCCGGGGCAAGCCCCTATTCTCCGCGGACCCCCTTGCTAATCAACTTTTGGATTGAATCCAAGAAACCTCAGCACAAACCTCAAGTTTGGTTCCGATTGGATCGGATCTGTGGCACATAAAACATGTTAATGTTGCAAGCTGCAATTTCCAGCCTTCGTTGCTTTATTGTTGTTGCTTCTCTGGTTTCCTTTTTTTTCCTTGGTGTCGTCTTCTGTTTTTTGATCTGCTTCTGCTTGTTTTACTCTTACCACTAGTCAAGGGCCAAGGATTATGCCAAAAGCTTAAACTTGAGCCTAAAGAGCTAAAGAACAACCATCTAGAAGTATGAGAAAAATATACTAAAAAACGTAAAGTTCCCTTTTGATGAAAGTTTTTAATAATTTCAATTATTCTACATATTTTTCTAAATATTATGTTAGTTTTAATTTTGATTGAGATTATGTAGAGTATATGGTAAAAATTAACTACTAATATACCAGCTTGTTCTTGGTTTTGCTTTCTGTTTTGTTTGCATTTCTTTACTTTAGTTTTTTACTTTATTTTTTACGAACGAACCGGACTTCTTAAGTGTGTGCGTATTTTAATTTTTATTCTTTTTTTTTTTCTTTTCAGCGAGTGCGTGTGCGGCTGCGGCTGTGTGCTTACAGCATAATTTTAATTTATAGCGTCAGCGGCAAGTACAGTTGAGACGCTTAAAAGCAACAGGCGGCTGGCTTGTCCCTCGATGACTCAATGTCTTCCAGGGGGATGGGTTAAGTGGATGGACGCCTAAAGGAAGCTCTGGAGCGGAAGAAGCGGATCGGCGAGAGGGCGTGCCTGGCGTAAAGAAACGAGAATCAAAACAAAAGCACAAAAATATCCATTTATGTCTACCTTTTTTTTGTCTAAGAAACAGGATTTGGCAAATCCAGAGTCCTTTGAGTCGAATCCTGTTTCTTTGACAAAAACGCAGGCAGACTAACCGCCGTCTGGGTTAATAACCGTGTCTATATATTATTTTTTATGTACATACATAAGCCTTGAGTACCAGTTTACCGCTTATTTAGATCAGGATCTTCAAGGAGTATCCTTAGTTATAGTTTGTTCACCCAGCCAAAATACCTTCGACGGACTACTCATAAGGTTTCTTTTCAAATAAGTAAAAACCTTCTATTTACTTTGTATATACACCAAATATAACATTTAAATTGACAGAAAATATATATTTAAGTAGTATTTACATTATAGCATAACAAAATTGAGTTCCTAAACTGTTTTTTAAATGGGACTATAGATATGGAATATATTTATATACTAATTAAAAAAATATTAATAAAAGTTATATCAAAAACTTTGTGTTTGTACTGGGAATGGGGGTTGGGGAAATATGTTAGATATGGGGATTTCCCCTTCTTATCTAGATTTTTCGGGAATTTTCCAGAATTTCCTCGAATTGGTTAGTATAATCCTTAATTATGAGTTATTTTTACAGCATTTTCCCTAATTTTCCTGAATTTTTCTACATTTTTTTACATTTTCCTGAATTTTTCAGAATTTTTCTGCATTTTCAGATTTTTAAAAATCCCAAAATCGCCCTCCGCCACTTCTGAAGTACCAGGCGAACAGAAATCAGCAGAAGGTGGATGCCAAATTTTTAATTTTTGGCGGGAATCCGTTAAAATTCAAATTTGAATTTGAAAAAATACCAAAAAAATTTTAACGGAAAAATACCAAAAAATGTAACGAAAAAATACCAGATTTAATTTTTTTTGGTATTTTTCCGTTAAATTTTTTGGTATTTTTCCGTTAAATTTTTTTTGGTATTTTTTTTAAATTCAAATTTTTTTCCCGCCAAAATTTAAAAATTCGGCATCCACCTTCTGCTGATTTCTGTTCGCCTGGTACTTCAGAAGTGTCGGAGGTCGATTTATGAATTTTTAAAATTCAAGAAATTCAGAAAAATCTGGGAAAATTTATGAAAGCTCAGGAAAATGCAGGAAAATTAAGGAAAATTCTGGAAAAATCAGGAAAAATCGGGAAAATTCGGGAAATTTGGAAAATTGGAAAAAAACTCGGAAAATCATGGAAAATTGAAGAAAATTCGGGAAAATTCGTGGAAATTGGGGAAAATTTGGAAAATGGAAAACGTTGGAAAACTCGGGTTAGTCGGAAAACCCGGAAAATTGTTGGAAATTCTTTAATTTCCCAAAAATTTTCCGAATTTCACTCATTTTCCCACCAGTGGCGGTTAAATTTAAAAAAAATACCTGATGGCAATTTTGAAATTCAAATTTTTAACGGTTTCCCGCCAAAAATTAAAAATTTGGCATCCACCTTCTGCTGATTTCTGTTCGCCTGGTACTTCAGAAGTGGCGGAGGTCGATTTTTGGATTTTAAAATTCTTAAATTTCCCGACTTTCTCCCAATTTTCCACGATTTTCAGAGTTTTCCAATTTTCCGAATTTCCGTGGGTTTTTCTGAATTTTCCCGAATTTTCCTGAATTTCCTGGATTTTTCCGGAATTTTCCGGATTTTTCCTGAACTTTTTCCGAATTTATCCCAGATGGCGGTTAAATTTTAAAAAAAAAGCTCATAAAAGCATGCAACACATTAAAATGTGTAGTGGTCTTTAATTTAAAAACCTCAAAAAAGTATGCAACATTTTAATTTTTGCATCCACCTTCTGCTGATTTCTGTTCGCCTATTACTTCAGAAGTGGCGGAGGGCGATTTTGGGATTTTTAAAATTTTGACAAATTCAGGAAAATTCCGAAAAATTCAGGAAAATTCAGACAAATTCAGGAAAATTCTGAAAAATTCAGGAAAATTCAGGAAAATTCAGGAAAATTCCGGAAAACTCCGGAAAATTCGGGAAATTTTGGGAAATTCCGGAAAATGTAGGAAAATACCGGAATTTTCCAGAGTTTTCCTGAATTTTCCGGAGTTTTCCTGAGTTTTCCCGAGTTTTCCGACTTATCCGAGTTTCCCAACGTTTTTCATTTTCTAAATTTTCCCCATTTTCCTCGAATTTTACCGAATTTTCTTCAATTTTCCATGATTTTCCGATTTTTTTCCAATTTTCCAAATTTCCCGAATTTTCCCGATTTTTCCTGATTTTTCCAGAATTTTCCTTAATTTTCCTGCATTTTCCTGAGCTTTCATAAATTTTCCTGGATTTTTCTGAATTTTCTTGAATTTTTCAAAATTTTAAAAGTCCCAAAATCGCCCTCCGCCACTTCTGAAGTACCAGGCGAACAGAAATCAGCAGAAGGTGGATGCAAAAATTAAAATGTTGCATACTTTTTTGAGGTTTTTAAATTAAAGACCACTACACATTTTAATGTGTTGCATGCTTTTATGAGCGTTTTTTTTTTTAAATTTAACCGCCACTGGTGGGAAAATGAGTGAAATTCGGAAAATTTTTGGAAAATAAAAGAATTTCCAACTATTTTCCGGGTTTTCCGACTAACCCGAGTTTTCCAACGTTTTCCATTTTCCAAATTTTCCCCAATTTCCTCGAATTTTACCGAATTTTCTTCAATTTTCCACGATTTTCCGAGTTTTTCCCAATTTATTAAATTTCCCGAATTTTCCTGATTTTTTCAGAATTTTCCTTAATTTTCCTGCATTTTCCTGAGCTTTCATAAATTTTCCCTGATTTTTCTGAATTTCTTGAATTTTAAAAATTCATAAATCGACCTCCGCCACTTCTGAAGTACCAGGCGAACAGAAATCAGCAGAAGGTGGATGCCAAATTTTTAATTTTTGGCGGGAATCCGTTAATTTTCAAATTTGAATTTGAAAAAAATACCAAAAAAATTTTAACGGAAAAATACCAAAAAAATGTAACGGAAAAATACCAGATTTAAATTTTTTTTGGTATTTTTCCGTTACATTTTTTGGTATTTTTCCGTTAAACTTTTTTGGTATTTTTTTCAAATTCAAATTTTTTTCCCGCCAAAATTTAAAAATTCGGCATCCACCTTCTGCTGATTTCTGTTCGCCTGGTACTTCAGAAGTGGCGGAGGGCGATTTTGGGATTTAAAAAATTTTTTAAATTCAGGAAAATTCTGAAAAAATCAGGAAAATTCTGAAAAATTCAGGAAAAATCGGGAAAATTCAGGAAAACTCCGGAAAATACGGGAAATTTGGGAAATCTCCGGAAAATGTAGGAAAATACCGGAATTTTCCGGAGTTTTCCTGAATTTTCCGGAGTTTTCCTGAGTTTTCCCGAGTTTTCCGACTTATCCGAGTTTCCCAACGTTTTCCATTTTCCAAATTTTCCCCAATTTCCTCGAATTTTCCCGAATTTTCTTCAATTTTCAATGATTTTCCGAGTTTTTTCCAATTTTCCAAATTTCCCAAATTTTCCCGATTTTTCCTGATTTTTCCAGAATTTTCCTGCATTTTCCTGAGCTTTCATAAATTTTCCTGGATTTTTCTGAATTTTCTTGAATTTTAAAAATTCAAAAATCGACCTCCGCCACTTCTGAAGTACCAGGCGAACAGAAATCAGCAGAAGGTGGATGCCAAATTTTTAATTTTTGGCGGGAAACCGTTAAATATTTGAATTTCAAAATTGCCATCAGGTATTTTTTTTTAATTTAACCGCCACTGGAGGGAAAATGAGTGAAATTCGGAAAATTTTTGGGAAATTAAAGAATTTCCAACAATTTTCCGGGTTTTCCGACTAACGCGAGTTTTCCAACGTTTTCCATTTTCCAAATTTTCCGCAATTTCCTCGAATTTTACCGAATTTTCTTTAATTTTTCACGACTTTCCAAGTTTTTTCCGAATTTCCCGAATTTTCCCGATTTTCCCGAGAAAAATTCCCCCAAAAAAATTCCCATTCCCTCACAATAAAATAACTAAAACATTTTAAATACCTTTTATTTATCAATGTTGAACCTTCTATGTGTTATATACATCTTATACTATAATACCTATGTATACCTATATATATAATACCTATATATATGTAATACCTATGTATATATACCTATGTACTAACGTTAATGCAAACCTAAGGACTCAAATTACATAAAAATATTACGAAAACATTCATTAAATTCTAATTTAAGGCACTGCTGCCTTGTTAAAAGAAAAATCAGGAAACTTACTAGATAAAGACAAATGGTAGTATAGACTTAATTATTTACAATTAAAATGTAAAAAAAATTCTAAATAAATGCCAGCATGGGCCCGCTTTTCCGGTATACCGATGCCACTGGTACCGCCGCGATCCTTCAGGGCTGCAAGGAGAATAAGAATTATTAAAAAATTGCTAGGAAAGTACAAATATAAAAAATATAGTAAAAAAAAGTAAAAAATATACACAAAAAAACATAAAAACAAAAATTGCGAAAAATGGGCCGAAATTTTTCTGTTCGACTTTCCATAAATTTGAATGCAAATCGACGCGGAATGAAGTTTCTATCGCAAAATGGTACTCCGTTCCCGAATCGGTTGAGAAATGGTCGAGATATTCAAAAAATAGTTACCAGAAATGGAGAAAAATACACTGAGCCGATTTTCGCAAAAAATCATGATGGTACCCCTTTCAAAAATTGCCAAAAATAGGTCGAAATTTTTGTGTTCGATTTTCCATAAATTTGAATGCAAATCGAGGCGGAATGAAGTTCCTATCGCAAAATGGTACTCCGTTCCTGAATCGGTTGAGAAATGGTCGAGATATTCAAAAAATAGTTGCCAGAAATGGAGAAAAATACACTGAACCGATTTTCGCAAAAAATCATGATGGGAAATTTGAGGAAAAGATCGAGATGATGCAGAACTGGCCTAAAAAATCGACTAAAGGGACTTAAAGGTGCCACGAAAGCAACAAACTTCAAGAGTACAGTAAGCCCTGGCATTTGGCAATTACTGCAATTCAAGTAAGAAAAGAAACAACAACATCTGTCGCCTTTTGGAGAGTGAAAACGAGTTCTTGAGGGCCATGATTGGCTTGGTTTTGGCCCAGAACCGATTGACGTTTATTGGATGTTGGTTCGTCTCGTTTCGTGCACACAAATTATGAAGGTTCCTGCTGCTCGGAAATGGCCAAATTGCCTTTTGGCCAACACATGCGTGTGTCCTGCTCCAGATGGCTACTAGTTAACCATCGCTTTTGGCCACCATCCTCCGCTCACATCAAAGGGGTCGTCGTCGGCGATCGACTGCCCCAATCATAATCATTTTTATAAAGTACAATTCTCAAAAAAAAAACAAAAATAAGTTGGTTGTAAAATAAATCTGGATGGAATTGGCACACGCAATATTTTAACTAATTGGCAAATATTCTCTTGGCTAACAAAATAATACAAATAAACATTCCATTGTCGTATTAAAATAATTTTACGGAGATTTTTCTGTAAACAAGCAAGAGCCAGCATACATTTACTTGTATATTAAATGATTTATATTCTTTATAAAAATCAAATCTTCCAGCCGATCCAATTGAGATAAAAATCAGTAATCCCCTATGAACCGATCATTAAAACTTCTGCAACGGTTTATCCTTAGTATCTTCCCTGACTTTTCACAAAACAGGCTAATCAAGATGTCGGGGAAAAAGATGTCTCAAAAAAGAGCACTCGCGTAATCCCCGGGTCTTAGGAACCACAAGCTGTGAGGGATTCCTAATCCATTGCACACGGGGTGTGTTTTCCCCCTTGAAGTTACCACCTTTCTCTACTTGAATCCCGATTAGTTCTATTCTATTCTATTTTATTTATTATTTATTTTTTTCTTCTTTCCGACAGCTGTTTCTAGTGGGCTTAAACCAAAACAAACAGCCGCTTGGCTTGTTTGCCAAGACACGAGTCAAGATGGTAGAATGATGGGCGAAACCCCCGGGAGTTCTGGAAAGAGAGAGTTTTCACTCCAAAACCACCAGAGGGAGGGGACAATCAATCAAAACACTCAACGGCAACAGATCGATCTTATCAGCGAATAAAGCACTCGGAAAAAATACTGGCCTTGTTTTTAATGTAATTAAAATGGATAAAGCAGAAATCGATTTACTATTTTGAAGAATACTTTCACAAAAATAAATATTCCTTAACATTCCCTTTATGTTATTTTATTTTAAATTAAAAAAGAAAGTACTTACCCAAAAAGCTGCATCATTTTCTCGTAGTGTCCTTTGTTTTTGTGTATTTGCAACCGCACGCATGTATGAAGGATGAGTTTTAAATGCGAGGAGATCGTCCTGAGTACCTGAAGATCGTCCACCTGGGGTGTCTCCTTACTTAAGTTGTCAACAACTGGATATTCCTTTTAAATTTCTGTTGTCTCTGCCCCGAAGGTGTTACAACAAGCCAGGGCGACATCGGCATCGGCATCGAGAAAACCCAATCGCCCTACAAATACCATTCGCAATCGCCTTTCCAGGCCCGGCACTGCGGTCAGCGGCTCAGCCAAGTGTGATCCGTAATTAGCCCACATGGATGGCAGAAGGAGACGGAACGAGGCGGTCTTCTGTCAAGGAGCGACGGGGGATCCGGGCTAAGAGCCTTACAAGATGACCAACCCAGGCTGCTGTTATCTTTCGGCATATCTGCATACACTGAGGGAAAAATAAGAGAGAAAAATAGGGGGTTAATAGTAGAAGGTTATAGTAGGTTATATTAAAGACTATATTTTAATTATTTTCTTAAAGGTGTGCATCTTTTTTCTGAATATTTTTTCAATTTTCTTTGCGTTGGCAACGAAAAATCAAGACCAGAAGACCGAAAGACGAAAAGACAAACTCTGTTGCAATTGTCGGTCATTGGCACGCTGATCTTTGTCGGCCGACTTGTAACTTGACCTCCCCTTTCTATATTTTCTATATGTGCCCCGTCCCCAACCCCCTCGAAGACGTATATAAAGCTGCCCCTTGAGGGGCGCAGTTCAGACTTTCTTTTTTTTTCGTTTTTTCCTCGTTGCGTTGGTAAAGTGTCTGCTTTTTTATTAGTTTAGTTTTTTTTCGCTGGTTTGGGAGAACCTGCGTTGGGCCTGGGTGGCATTTATAGAATGTATCTGAGAGATACATTATGTGTGGTTTCTTTTTCTGTCCCCCTGCCCCCCCCTGTCACCCTGTCCCCCTGTCGTCGTGGCTGCTTTTGTTAATTGAGTGATGTGCTGTGGCAAACTGGCAATGACAATGGCCCAAACTTGTCAACCCGCCCTCCCACCTCTAACACCGACACCCCCTCTTACTCCCCCCCTTTCCTCAGTCCCCACCTACCCCTTTGCGATAGTGATAATGATGATTAAATATACCGTACATTGCCGGGAAAAAAAAACCAGAAATAAATAAAAAAGTGTCGCAGTTGGGGAAGTCATTGAACCTGTTGCGGCAAATTATTGAAATATTGAAAAAAGTCTTAGAGGGAGGGGACTCGAAAGAGTGGGGGCTTGGGGGTAACAGTTGGTAGAACTCATACAAATGCAAACACACTCTTACAAAATGTCTTTTATCATTTCATGGTTTTTGGTTTCTTTATATAAGATTTCTTACATTTCGGCTGGGTTTTCCCATTTCTCCTCCTCCACCTCCTCCTCCGGTGTGTGGTGTGTGTTTGTGACACACAAAAAATCAACTGATTGCTAACCAGGCCAAAAAATAAACTAAGGCAAAGTGCCGCCAGCAAGCCAGCAAATGGGAAAGCAAATCGATAAGCAATAAGTTAAATGATCCGTGAATAAAGTGATTTCGGGAAGTGACTTACAAGATTATGATGTAAAATATTTTCCTAGCTACAAATAAATAATGAAAATCAATCAATTAAATCAATTAATCAATTAAAATTAAAGGAAACCTACAGAGAAGACAAACTCACTAAAACCATGAAATATTAAAAACCATTCTTCTTGTACAAATATTTTCTATGCGGAAAACCTTTGCCAAAAAAGAAGTATCTTTTGTGCTGTCAGTTGGTGTACAGCGACAGATACAGATACTCTCGAGTATCTTTAGCCGCGTTTGACAATACTTGGCACGACTTTCCCTTTCGCCAGACTCTTGATGGATGAATTGTTGGTAAGAAGACGGCCAAAGCGGCCAAAAAGAGTGGGCGTTGCGCCATATAGTTATAGATATTATATATAGTTTACATTTTCGCTTTCATTTCGCTTGTCAATCCGTCTATTTTTTGACTAATTCCCCTGGGGGTCGAAGACCTCTTGATGAGTCCAAGAAACGAAAAAAAAAACACTAATGGGAAGGGTTTGAATAATTAGCCAAAAAAAAAACCAAAAAAAGATAAAAACTAAGAAACAAATAAGCATTTTAAGGGAAACATTTTCGCCAATTAAGTGGCAATCAGGCGATATACGAGTATTCCCCAACACAGAATTTATGTGCGAGTTATATTCCCTTCGCGTGTTAAAATTAAAAACTCGTAAAATAGTAATATCAAAAAAAAAAAAAAAAACAAACGTAAATTGCAGCATAACAAGAATTTTACGATTCATAAAAACTATCAGGGAAGGCTGAGGGCGAGTCGGGAGGAAGGCACAACTGCATCCATTAGGGTAATTATGCAATCCAGAGAGTACACTACGCGTCATAATCATAATGATTTTAATTGGGAAACATAATTTATTTCTCATTTATGAATATTAACCATAGTTCTAGGTATTAAACGTATATCCTTTTTTAAAAAACGAACCTACAAGCATAAAACGCACTGTAGCTACCCCTAGACTAGACTCCTGGCCAATGTTGGTCCATTTAAGCGAAACCAACAAAAACGTCAGCGTTTTCCCAAAAAATGCGGGATGGCCAAAATATGAGGAGGGGAGGAGTAGACGAGGGGTAGGATCCCAGGGGTTACTTCCCAAAAACAACCCAAAAACACGAAAAATGTGAAAAAAATATACGACAGGGATATTCGCCGAAAGCCCCTATGGCGAATCTCTCCAAACTGGCTGACTAGAGTGACTAAATGAATGAATGAATGAATGAACGAATGACAGAGTGAATGAATGACAGAGTGAATGAGGGAATGGTTGACTTTCTTTTGGGATGCATGTTTGCCTTTTTCATTTTCCCATTTGTTGTGCGGTGTTTTCTGGCTGGCTTTCGGGTTAAACATTTCGTGACCTGCATTTTTGTTTTTCGAAATAAATTGGTCCCGGGGCCTCCTTGGCATATGGCAAGCATGTGGCTCACGTACAACACTTCACTCCTTTCAATTATGTGCGAAAGCAGCACCAGAAGCAGCAGCATCTCCAGCCAAACCAACAACAACTTGCAACATAAACAACCAGAAACATTTTACAACAAAAGTCATGAAATACTCTTAACATTTAGACAAAAAAAAAAGAGAAAAACATATTTCAAGACTAATATGATAACTGCTTTTTAGGATATTTGACTATAAACCAGATCATGATTTGAAACTAAAATAAAACCCTAAAAAACGATCAGAACCTGCCATTACAAAGCCCACAACAAAACACAACTATTTCTTGTGATAAAATCCCAATCTGCGCATATTATATGGAAACCGCAGAGTTCCCGTTCCCGTCTAAAAAATCAGATGAATTTTTATCAAACGGTTGGGAAAAAAATTAAACAAAATCCATGGGACAATGTTTTTCGATTAATTTGTGGCCTGAGAACGGCTTGGGGTTTGGCTCTTCATCGCGTATTTGCAACTCTTTGATTGATGATTAATCCAGACTTTGACCTTTGACATTGACAGGCCCTGAGAATGAGAATGAGAATGCGAATCGGAACGCGAATTCAAATGGAAATCCAAATGAGTGGCTCTGTGTGGGCTCGCTTTGTATTTATTTTCTTGGCTTCTTGGGCTGAGAACTCAGCACTCAGAAATCGAGTGGAATTATACCCTAAAATATGGGGTGTAATGATTCTTCGAGAAAACAACTAAAAACTATATCTTTGAGTAGTTTTCCGCAACAAGTTAAATAATCCCCCACAGTTGAGATATCGAAACAGGACAGTGGAAATTTATCAAAATTCCTCCCAAATCCGTAAAGAATTTATCGAATTATTTGGTAATCTCCAAAGCCCAGCCGAAAATAGAGTATTTCCGATTCCATGGATTCAAGGGACTTTGCCACTCTGTGCTTTTTAATTGTAATTGCAAATATGAACGGAAACGACTGCTTTGAATGGATAACAAAACTTTGGCGACCGCAGAGGGTGACCCTCGAGTAAGAACAAAATTATATAAAAAAAAAAATACTAGGAAGGGTGGTCATTGGAAATCGGAAATCGGGTTACGAACCCCTGTTTGCTTTCCAGCTAAATAAGTTCCCTTGGGGCAGAAAATATATATCGATAAGGTCTTCCTTAAGATTAGAAAATGTTGCATTTGCATTTGGCTTCTTGAAGAATATAAATCCCTAGGGTTTTTGGTTTTGAGTTTGAATTGCAACAATCCCGGATATCCCGCTGGAATATAAACGATAATTTAATATAAACTTTGATGATTTCATTTAAGTGACAATTTCCTGGCACTTTTTGTTTCAAATACTTGGATTGAGAAGGTTTTTCAGCTTCAACTTCAAACACTTTTGACTTTGATCGTAAAACCCAAACATGTTTGAAAGACTCGTAAGAAAACCTTCAAAAAACTAGAAATATATTTTAAATGTATGCAGAGTATTTTTTGCATACTTTGTTTTTTTTTCTATCCATTTGTTTGTTTACTTTGTTTGAGAGCAAACATTAGGCAGAGAAAAAAAAATAAGAGGAATTGCTTCATAATTAGTTTCTGTTAAATGATGGCAGATCAGATCGAAAAATCTCGGCAATGACTGGCCAAATATTGGACAACACGAGCCCAGAGATCAAGGCACACAACTCACCATATTTTCTATATATTTTCATGAATTCATGAATTCGCAGGGGAATGACATCGGGAATTTATTTAAGTCCTAAGTAGTTTGTCACTTCAAGTCGAGGGCCAGAAACTTTATGGCTTAGAGTTTGCTTATTCGACAGAAATAGATTGTCCGCAATCGTAGAGTTATTTTCACAAAATCCTAAAAAGAAAAAAAAATAAATAATTAATAGTTTGGCAAGAAAAAAGGAATTATAACATAAATACAACAAAACATTCAAAGTTTTCCATTAGTTTAAAGAATTCTCAAGAAAAACTCTTAATATTTTGAAACTTTTCACTTATAAATCCATAAAACCAAAGACTAATAACATTTTCAGGAACTATTTCGTATTGGAAACCCAATTTAACCCCGAAAATCCCCTTGAAAAAAGTCTTGTCATTAGGTTTACAATGAATCTGTAAATAAAACTTGGCATCTGGATTCCAAAAAAGCCAAAAATCCAAAGATCCAAATATCTAAATAGAATCGGAACAACCTTGTCCAAAATCAGCTGGCTCTGTTCTCGAACTGAAAACTGAAAAATGCATGTCAGATGCGTTTTCGAAAATAAATATTTACAAAAGCAGAGCAAAAAAAAAAGGAGAGAATGCAGTCATGGAAATTTTGGAAAAGTCTATTTGAAATAAGTCTACAAATGTGTTATAAATACACAAGAAAATTGGCATTTATGGCCTCCAAATCGAGAACACAGAGAATAAGCTTAATTAGGTTTCTTTTCTGATATATATATTTTTTTTGTGTTAAGAAAATGTTAATGTTTTTTTTTTTTGAAACAACAGGTGAAGATAGCTCTCGCAGTTCAATGATCTTTTGCGTATCGTTTTGTATCTGTGTGGCTACTAAATATTATTATTGGCAGTTCTACGAAATGTGGAATTAACTCATTCATTAAATTTATACACAAAAAAAAAAAAAACACTAAACACTAAAACAGAGAAGTAGACTGAGAGAGGGAGATGATAAAGATGAAGAAGACAGACTCGAAGATATTTTATCTGAAAGATGCCCAAGCATAACGCTCATAATGAAACGAAACCTGCAAACTCGAACAAAACGAGCCACCAAATAAAATACCCAAAAAGATACCGAAAACAGAAACAGAAACAAAAACAAAAACAAAAACAAGAATAAGAACAACAAAAAAAAATAACAAATAAATAAAAAATAAAACGAAGACGACAACGAACCCCGAGCCTCGTATTAATTGTCGGCTAAATTCTGTTTGAACACCAGATTTTCGGATCCGATCGGATCGGTTTGGATCGAAGAACAGGTACCACAACAACAACACTAAATATATTGAAAAGAAATAGAAACAATAACAACAAAACCAACAACAATAAAATAAAGAAACAAAAACTATAACTAAGGGGAAGAAATACAAAAAAAAAAAAAAAAGAGGCCGCTTAAGGCCGCCTAATGAAACATTCTAATAGATGCAAAGACTTTCCGGGGGATAGTAGCTGGGATATCATAGAATATTCACTTACAGTGAGAGAAAATAATGTTAAATAATAGAAGAATATAGAATAATAATATAAAGGCATATATTTCCAACACTTTCTACCTTAAACTCTAATAATGAAACGTGTTTTTTTTTTAGTTCCAGAGCTTTTTGCCTTGAAATATATTTTAAGCTAAGAATTTCTCACCGTGTCTATCCCCCTTATAGGCTGACTTCTTGGCAACAGGTACACAGCCATCCCCCTTCCCTTTCCACCTGACTCTTGGCCATAAAAAAAAAAAAACAAAATGTATAAAAAATTCAACATCCAATCTCCATCTCATGGTCTCCGGTGGTTTTTTTTCGTAGTTTTTTTCGGTTTTTTTTTTGGGGGGGGATTTCGTAATTTAAATAAAACTTAGATTAGTGTCGTTTAGCAATTTGGAATTTTCACGGCATTTTTTGGTATTTCTCTCTCTTCACTCTTAAATAATTTCGAACGCTTTGCGCGTGCTAAACTGGACTGAAGGGAAAAGAAATATTCAAATGGTATTATTCATGAACTACACATATCTCTGCTCTATCGAAGCATATTCGAATATAATTTAGGAGCCTCTGATTCATGCTTTTATCGCAATTGGAATTAAAATGTTCTGGGCCAGTCCTGTGGTTACACGCACTTTTTTTTAAGTTTAAGAGGTTTATTTCCATCATTTGCAATATCTTGGTGAGACTCTCAAGATTTATACCTTATGGAACCTTTAAGAACCCCTAAATGTAGTTTAATCTAAAATATAGATGGAAAACCCATCGAAAGTCTCTCCAAAATAGATCTTCAGACATCCACGCATATAAAATAATACGCCTTGACATTTGACTGGCAAAAGTCGTAAAATTAATCAAGAACTTGGAACTATGGAGTAGTATTATGTTATCTGCCGTCCCCTCAAGGGAATTAACAGCAGTTCAATGAATTCTAAACGAATCTATACAAAAATACATACAAACTCATACTATATGTATGTATTGCTGGGGTACTTTTAATTTTTAATGATTTTTATTACATTTTCAACGATAGTTTAAACCGATGCGAGGTCAAGCACGGCTATAGAATTGCACGATTATGCGTAGAGAGATTAGATTAGGGACTTGTAGCTATGACGGAACCCTTCCTACCACCTTCTATATAGTTTTTTCTATATATATATATATATATATATATTCCCAACCCGTCACTCACGCGCTCGATTTCCCATAATCACATGCCCCCCGAAAATTTCTGAGCAAGTCCAAGTATTCAAAATTTCACATTTAACATTAATTTTACATCATTGGAAGATTAAAATTATCTTGGGAACTTTCCATTTAAGGTTTCTTAAATAATTAAAGCGGATTTTTAGTGGAAAAATTAAGAAAAATACAAACTAGATAGTGAAGGAAACTCTTTTTCTTAAGGTCTAAAAAAGGTGGAAATTTATACAAAAAAAATAGTATATATATTTAAAATAAATACAAGAACCACCTGCTGTCCTAGACCACCCCACAACCCCCTTCGGAATGGAAAAATAAACCACGTACCTTCAAAAAAAAACCAAAACCGAAAAACTAAAGGGCTTAAAACCCAATTTATCATGATCGTGGCCAAAAAAAAAAAAAATAACCAAAAAAACTATCCGCCCGAAGAAAGAACCCGATCGGAAATAGACTTTCGAGGGGCGGCTTTTGGGGTAGGGGGCGTGGTCCCTAGAAATAGGCCTAGCAACCCATAAAAGAAAAGAAAACACACACACTCGAGGCACGTCAGGAAATTTCGTTTCTTTTTTTATGGCGGTGGGCTTTGTGACTCTTAAGACCAGCGTCGCCATTGATATCGATATGCAATCTTAATAGCGCACACAAATCAATCATAAAAATAATATGAAACTACAACAACAACAAATGTACAACAAATACAACAAATATACACAAAAAAGCGATGACATAGAAAAGAGTTTTCCAATTCCAATTCTAAAAGTTTGAAATGTCAGCCACCTTCCGAAATCTTTGATAGAGTCGGGCGGGAAACGAATAGGGAGATACACTTTTTAAATGGGTTTTAATACTAAACTTTGGGATATATTTTATAAATATATATTTCACGAATTTTCTATATTTTAAATATAGTCTAGGTTATGAATAAAAATCCCTAAATAGTTTTTAATCTTAGTTATAAGTTTCTTTAATAAAATCCTTATTTGTTTAGCTTTATCTTAAAAAAAAGGATATATACTTCTAAGGCCTTTAAAAATCACCTTAAAAAACACACCAAAAAATCTCAATCACTTTTCCCCTCCCACCCCACAGCAGGAAAAGTTCCCAATCTTCGAGGGTGTTTATTTCTTTACGATTCGCTGACGAAGCGATGGAGTTTGTAGAGCAAATATTTAATGAATTTAACTAAAAATGTGTGTTTGGGTTTTCGGGCAGCAGAGTTTTATTGCCTTCTTGCTTTTTTTTGTCTCTAGCTCTAGCATTATTTTTTTTATAAATATTTCTCCCTCTCGTTTTTTAAAAATTTCTGTTTACACACATTTCGGTGTTTGCATTTTTCTTGGATACGTTTGGTTGTCAACGCACTTGTGTAATCATCATTGCGACTGTCTTCAGCGGCGATAGATAAAATAGAGGAAATAAGAGGAGGGGAAACATAGGAGGAATGTATCTGGCATTGCACTTTGTTTGTTATCCATTTGGAATGCTAATCCATTGGACAAATGCCCGGCAGATGCCACAGCACTTGCCTCGATTTGCAGCAGCCTCCCCCTCCCTCTGGCTAAGTGTGATCAAGAAATTAGAGCAGCCTCAGCCTCTACCCGCCACCTCCTGCCATCATAGATACTCCATCTGAGATGTATCTGTGAGATACAGGTATCTGTCCCCGAGGGTGTATCTCGTATCTGTCAGATAGCAGACTTTTGCCCTCGATGCAGGTCTTTTTTGTCTTAGGTTGGAATTTCCAGCCCAATTTCTTGGCCAACTTTATGTGGTATCAGCTGTTGGAAGATATTCGAAATTTTTAAAAACCAAAAACTTAATATTTTGAAATCTAAATGATTCAAAAATACCAAAAAACGATTTTCAACAAATTTTTAACATATTTTCTAAATTAAATAATGAAAATTTTGGAACAAAAAGTTGTAATTTTTATATATTAAAAAAAAAATACCAAAAAAAATACAAATAGAATTTAAATGAAATCTTTTCTGGGTAACCTTTTGTTATACTTTTCTAATACATCGCTTTTCTCTCTTTTTATCGCTTGTCTCATTTATTAAAATATCGGTAAACTACACCCATTTCACTCACTTTCCGGAGCATTCAAATAAATTTGGAAACTTGCAATGCAACTGTCGCGCTTCTCCTTCCTCGCCTATCTGATATCGTGGAACTACAGGTAAGTATGCACCAACACACAGACACACATAAATATACATAGATAACTGGGTGTGCGGTAAGTGTTTGTGTGTTTGCATTGGTGTTTGTCCAGATATGCTCTGTTATCTCCTGTGTGTGCTTGCTCGTTTTCTTTGCTCACAAAATTCTCACGTCTGTCAAATAAAACTAAAACGCAACCGAAGACGAGGACGGGAGACGGAGACGGCAGGCGATCATCATGGCATTGATAATGATCATAATCGTGATAATGCACAAGAAATATAGGAAAAAGCAGCAGCAGATAAGGAGGGGGAGCAATGGGAGGGGGAGTAGAGGTTGGGAAGGAGGGAGATGGAGCTATTTGATACTTCCAAGACTTCCAAGATTTTCCCTTGGCCTTATGGATTTGGGTTCCAAGCCACTGAGAGAAAATATTAAAGGTGAGTATGAATTTTCTTTTATCCTTTATCCTTTTCAAGTGAATGATAAACGTCAGTTATCTTGCCTGTTTCATATTTTCTTGTTTATTTGTTACATTTATTACCTTTTCCCTTAGAAGAAGAAGAAAAACATACCAAAATGAAAGTGATATGCAAATGTTGAACAATTTTCTGTGAGAGCACGAGACCCTCATCATTATCATCTTCATCATCGTCTTTAGAGATAATGATAAATAATATCTGGCCTGATGAGATCTGTGTACTTAGGTAATAGCTCTGGTAATCACTTCAGTAAACGGAAAGATGCTGCTGTTTGCATTTCTTTGCTTTTCAAACCCAAACCCAAATCTAGTTCACAAAATTTACATTTCAAACAATCTTCGCAGCCATTGTTTGGGGGCAACATTTTCCTGCAACATTTTCTGGGAGGTCGTCGCACCAAATTAGGTGATCAGTTTCAGTTCCATTGTCCATTTTTTCGTTCATTTTTTACTCGTTTTTTACTTTTTTTTTTGGGTGAGTAAAATTAG
This sequence comes from Drosophila ercepeae, assembly GCA_018150545.1. NCBI lineage: Eukaryota > Metazoa > Arthropoda > Insecta > Diptera > Drosophilidae > Drosophila > Drosophila ercepeae. Next base: position 7,820,065 of record JAECWL010000197.1, read on the forward strand.
AATAGACAAATTAGAGACATATAGCCAAAAGCAAACTAAAACGTTGCCAGCTGCATGATATTTATCTATTTTTTCGTTCGGATTTGGATTTGGATTTTTTAGCCCGTGCTAAGTATTTAACATCGCATTCCTCTATAACGTGTATTTGTTCAATCCATTTTGTCTTTGTTTAAGTTTTTTTTCTTCTCAGTCGAACAGTTTCCCGGCTTCTTAGGGCAAGTGCCATGGAAAATTTAAGGCAAATGGTAATTGATTATCAATTATTTCCATTTAAATGGTAATCGTATCGGAAAAGTCCTAAATTTCTATCCTAAATATTAATAATATTGCATCTTTTTAGAATAAAATATGAAGAAAGGTAAAAGGGTTTCAAAAATAGAACCCTGATAATCTCTAAGGTCGATCATCCTAACCCCTGGGGACATTTATCACCAAAATTTCTACGACATTTGGCTACGACATAGCCTGTTGGGCTCTTGAGCTTTTTGCTTTTTTTTCTCAATTTTTACAAAGATTTTTGTTGGTTTTTATTTGCTTGGCTTTTGCTTCCTGGTTACACTTATTTTTGGACGCTGTCGCCTCTGTCTGCGAGTGATTCCATCAAAATCGCATAAATCCAAAACAAAACGTTTTAGTCGCCAGCCGCCAAAAATAAAAATAAAAAAAATCAAGAAACAAAAACAAAAACCGACAGCAACAGCAACAAAAATAATATAAAAACCATCATCCTGTGCTTGGGCTGTCGCTTTCAAAAATAGTTTATGTACGAATTTTTGATTTGATGCCAAAATGTCGCCGTATCTCGTAAATATGTTTTAAAACAGTGAGACAGTTTCTGTAAAGTTTTGACATTCCCGCCCACTACCCACTTATCCTATTTTATTATATAGTTTTATATTTTTTTTCTTCTTATTTTACGATGATATACCTTGGACTTGTTCTTTTTCATTGAACTTCAAACATTTATCGGTAATTAGCATTGGGTTGCGAATTTTTGTTGCAAATTTTTGTTGCGAATTTTTGTTGCGTCTTTCAAGTATTTTTATTGGTTTCGTTTAACTTCGAAGCTTTTGTTTCTGGGCTGCCAGAATCCATAATGTTTGCTCGTAAATCCATTCTAAAGACTTTCCAGTCGTAGACGGACGACGCATGTGAAACATATTTGAATTGTTGGATCCGGAAGGGGGTGGAAGGGCAGGAGGTGGGTGGAGGTGGGCCAATGATCTGAAAGCCAGTCGTCAAGTGGCGAAAAAAAAAAATAGCCAAAAAAAACTAAACAGACGCGGAAAAAAACGAAACTAAATGAAACATAAAGTATGAGGATCATTCTCGGATTTGTATCTTTTTTTGGATACTCTTTTTTCAAAATAAAACAAAGGAAGGTACCCATAATAACCAAACAAAACCAAATGTTTGCATATTTTTATTACAGTTTTTTTGATAAAATAATGGAATATTTTTTATGAAGCCAGCAACACCTCCGTTTGTCTACCGATTCCCCAGAATTTCCGGCTCTAACAGAGATTCCTGAATAATTTTCACAAATTTCCACCCAAAAATACACAAAAAAAAAAAACTCAAGTATTGAGCAAACTTTCCACACCCTGGGGAACCATAAAAGACCCAGCCTATGACGCGTAGTGTATCAACCAACAAAAAACATTACAAATATAATAAAAAACGAAGAAAAAGCGAAAAAAAGAATGACTTTTTCGAGGCTTTGTAATAATTTTATTTTATTTTCTAATTCTGGCAACCAGATTCAAGATAAATTTATTATTTCATGCTAATTTCTTTATCTTTGACATTTCGTGTGTTTGGTTTTTACTTTTTTTTTTTTTTTTTTTTTTTTTTCGTTTTTTACTATTTGTTTGAAGGGCGTTGTAGAAGGTGATGGCGAGGGGGTGGTTGGCACATAAAAAAAACACATTTTATTTATTTTAAATAATGGTCTTGACATTTTTTAGCCACTCTCTCCCCTCGACCCCTTTGTTGGCCAACACGTGCCTTAAATTTTGTCTTGGTTTTAATTTTAATTTCAATGTTTTATGTTGGATTTAAGTTCAATAATCTTCTCTAGTTCCTATAATTCTTATTATTTTTTAATTAAAAGATCTTTAGTTTTATGACTCCGTTTAGTTGATTAAAAGATTTCAAATTTTATCTAATTTTATGGGCCATCGCTCATTTGATTAACATTTTTATGAAATGATTGTAAACAAAGCAGAAGAAAAAATCAGCTGTGGAAAATTTTCTAATAAAGTTGGAAACAAGTTCCCTTCCGCGATCTCTGAATTATGCATTAGCAGTGATTTTTTTTTAAGTTCTTTTTTATATATTTTATTGATTTCGAACAACTGCGTAGAAAGGCAGACGAAATCGAATTGAAAAATTCATGAAAAAGTGTTCAAAAAAATTATTTTGCAATGTCAACGAATTGTGTTTCTTGTTCTTGTCGGATAAGGTGACATTTCCTGCAAAAGTTTTATATATTTTTGGGGGGGTGGTGGCAGGAGGCGGGAGGCCACGACGCAATTTGGTGAACTTTCAGCTGACATTGCCAGTCCGATGGAATAAATCGCAAAAGATGCAGAAAATTTATATTTAACATACTTAAGCGAAATTTAATTTATTGAAAATTTATTACAAAGAAACCATTTATGCCGATTTGGTTTAAAATAAAACAAAGCCCATTGTAATTGAATAACAATAATATTATTATGATTTAGCGATCATCAGTTTTCAAGTTCGTAACTTAATATTTTAAAAGCTCAACATAATTGTTAACTAAAAAAAAATCGTAGTGAGAAAAAATTTGAATGAAAATATAAAGAAATTTAATGAATAAATAATTATTAATTGTTATTTTGCATATTTATAATAATCTTAAATTATGTTAAGACTTTCTTTATTTTATTTTTAATTCGAAAACTTTTGTTTGACTTTATTTTAAGTGATTTTTTTAAGTTTCCATTTGTTTTATCAGCATTTATTTTGACTTTGCACTTGAAATATGAAAAATAAATTGTTGTGTCTAGAATTTCCATAAAAAATGATTTTTATTTTTATTATTTCGCAAACTGCAGACCCAAGTCGAAGACTTTGTTCTCAAGAACCGAACCTGAGAAGCCAGGAATGTCTGACTTTATGCATTTCTTGTGTTTTTTTTTTAGTTTCCTTTCATATTTCTATATTACAGTACAGTTGTTTTTTTTTATTTTGTTTAATATTTGAAAGCGGATTTTGATATGTCAAAGCGGAAGGAGTTTTGAATTCTTGCACGTGAATTTTTTTTGTTAGGAATTTTTTCGGTAATGGAGTCTTTTTTGTTGGTTTTTTGATGGGTTAATACTTTATACCTATATAGGTGTTGGATGTTATATATAGATATATTTTTTATATATATTTTTTTTTGGGTAATTCGTCATGCGTGTCAAGGTTGCGGCGCAAAGTGCGTGAAACTTCTTATAAATTAATCGAGTGCCTCGGCGGAGTGCGAGTGTGTTTGGAAAAGCTGTCAAAACACAAAAATGTGATAAAAGTAAGCAAATGCTTAAGCCCTGTCCCGCGGTCCCCCTCCTCTATGATCACTCCCCCTTAGCCCCAACTCCCCCTTCTGATTATTCTCGTTTTATTTTTCTCTTATTTCTTCACCTCCTCAGCGCGTGGGAAAATAGAAACTCAACCGCAAACTTGTATATCGTTTTGTTTTTGTTTTTCTCCTTTTTTTGCTCGTATTTTTCCCCATTTTTTTGTTCTTTTTTTTTGCTTTTTTTGGTATAGCAAGTTAGATAAAGCAACATAAAAATAAACAAAACGTAAAGGGAAGTCAAGGATTGGCAGGGAAACAAACAATTAACGAATAACTTATACTCTTCTATAGAAGTATTTTTGGTAATTAGATAAAAAACGCAACAAAAATTATAGATCTGAATATTTGCAATAATATTATTATTCAAAATCCACAAAATAAAACATTTAAATCGTTTAACTAAAGCCCAATTAACGTTACTAATTTGTTACTAAATTTCAATAAAATCGTTTGTAAATATTATTTAAATCTTTGCCAGAATCAAGTCTATAAAAGTCTATAAAAGTCTATAAAAGTATATATTAAAATATTAAAATCCCTTTAATTAAATTTGAAAAAATGTCTCCAAGATTTTCAAGTCACGCGCCACACATACACACAGAAAAAAAACAGATACCCGGAAGGTAGACTTTTTTTTTGTTTCTTTGTTGAATTTACAATTTTTGTTTTTGTTTTTGGTTTTTTGGTGTTTCCATAATTTGTGGGCAGGTGGTGGTGTCGGATCGATCTGGACTGGTTCGGTCCGCTTTGATTGTTTGGAAATTGGACATTTCCATACACTTGTCATGCGCCATCGATCGCCAGTTGGTTTACACTTGAAAAAAAACTATCCTAGACTTGCTTGGAAGAAGTATTTAAGATTCTAATTGAAAAAAATAAAGCTTCCTGATCTTTAATCTTTGAAATAACATAGCTTTTACCGATTTTGAGAGGGTTTTGTTTGAATAAATGCTTTCTAAAAGTGTTGTGGTATAACTTTTGATAGAAATATATACTAGTTTTGTTCAGTGTCCGTTTTTTTGTGAAGGGCTGCTAGCCGGAATGGACCACCAACCAACTTTGGGCCACACTCCGCACTCCACACCAAAGTGGCCAACAATGCCCGTGCCAATTGATCGACTCGCCGATCGCTTTGAATGGATCAATAAACTGGTGAGTGTCCAAGGGGGCCAGGGAGGGGGCTTGGAGGGGTCAACTGTGTCCAAAAGGGGGCGCGGCAAGGTGCCAGGGAATGTGTGAAGTGCGTGGCTACGGTGGTTTTTGGCAAACGTTTTGGACACATTAAATAATATTAAATAATAAACAAAAACCAAAAACTCTTAATGAAGTTTAGAAACTTTTTAAATTCCTTTTAAAGTCTCCCAAAAATATTAAAAAATATATAATTATATTTAAGTTTTAGTCCCACTGTCCCTAAATCCAGCTTTTTGCTTAACCAACAACAACAATAATAACAATAATAATCGAAACTATAAAAAAACACAACAAAGGCAACATGTTAGACGAGGTTCAGGGTCATCGATGTAATATTTCAATTTATTTGCGAGTCTTTCTCTAGCCCTCGATTTTTGGCATATATATAAGGAATACCTAGACATGTATGTATTAGGTTTAAATACTTCCTTTTATGCTTCCTTTTTTTCCTACCTTTTTTCCTTTCCTTTACTTTTCTAAACGCAAGTCTTTCGTTTTGATTTCGATTCGATTGTAATCGATCTTTCCGATAAATTCTACCTTTTTGGAAACTGGAATCTAGATCCTAATCGATCCAAGATCCAAAAAATATGTAACTATTTTTAAATATATTTATTTTTAATTAAAAACTAAACTAAAATTACTTTATATAACTTTTAAAGATTCTTTTTAGAGATAGTTACACCTTTCTTAACCAAAATACCTCCAAATTTTTATTATTTCCCTTTAAATTAAGTTTCTGAAATAAAAAATTAACCAATAACTAATCTAGTTACTATTTTCTCTCAGTGCCTTGACCGCCTCGTTGAAATTTTCGCATTTTCCCATGGCCTGTGTTGTACATTTCGTTCATTATGTTGATACTTTGTTTCGGTTTCGCTTGTTTTTTGTTTTTTATTTTTTATTTTGGCTTTTGTTCGATTTTGTTCATTAATCTTTCGCCTCATATTGAGTGGTCATCCCCCCCTCCGACCACCGCCTTTCCCTTTTTGGGCCTTTACTTTTCCAATTTGCTTAATTAACTTCTAAACGTCGCCTTTGGCTTTTTTTTTAATACTTCTTTTTTTTTTAATTTTTGTTGCTGATTTTTTTTGCACGCTCCTCCTCCTTCTTTCCATGCGAAATTCCCTTTTGCGACTAATTAGCAGTTTTTTGTCTTGGTCTTTTATCTTCTTGAAAAAATAATAAAAACTTTGTCCGCAAACCTGCGTCTTTTCTTTTGGGAATAAATGGCTTGGAATGCCAGCCAGGCGATCGTGTCAATATGATTATCTCCATTTAGAGTCAATAAAAAAAGGTTCAAAGAAGGTTAATCGCAGATTTGCAAACTATTATAAAGTAACAACAAAAAAAAAAAATGGTAACTAAATTAAGAGGTTTTTTGAGATACTATCTGGAGATACTTTGCAGATTTTATGGCAGATTTTGTCTTGATTTCTGGAAGATTGTGAACCCAATTTTTTGCTATTAATTTAAGGCATAGAAAATACTATAAAAACCCCAACTAATTTGAATATCATCTCGTTTTTCCCGTCTTCCCTTCTTAATAAAGAAATAAATAAAATTACGCCTCGTATCTTTATGAACTCATCAAGGTATTAAAGCGAATTAAATTTGCAGCTAAAAAAGCGTTGATAACAAAACCAACTAAAGTTGAGTAACTATTTTAGTTAGAATTACGAAACCCCTCCTCAGTCCCCGCCCCCCAACAAACTTGTCCCTCAAGAGTTTCTTGCTTTTTCTTTGCTTTTTTTTTCGGCGGCCTTGGTTGGCTGCTGCGTTGGCCAAAAATTTATAGCCGTTTTTTTTTTTTTTTTTGGGGGTTTTATGAATATAATCAAAAAATGAAAAAAAAGAAATCTAAAAAATGCGTGAGGCAGATTATTTGCTAAAAGTTTTTGCAGAATCGCCTGATACAGACCTTGATTGATAACTAAAATATATATAAAATATATACATTTCCTACTCTCAAGCGAAAGACCTTCCATTTCTATTTCTGTTTCCTTTTTTTTTTTTTTTTTTTTCTGGGTTTTTTCTGCTGCTGCAAAAGTGATAGTAAATTAGTTTAGTTTAGTTTGAATTATACTACGACACTTAAGTGTTTGACAATTGATAAGATATAGAATATATATATAAACGCACACGGTTCGATACGGGAGGTATTCTATATACTTTTTTGTTGCTTTACGTTCTGGCATTCTGGTATCAGGAGGCGGGAAACTTAATTAGCAATACTTTGAATGGCAAACGAGTGGCAGGGGCTCTGATTTTTGGTTTTGGTTTCTTGATTGGCGAGACGCTCTGTGGGGGAATCACAGCCGGGAGATCGGGGGATAATGCCTCTCGAAGGTAGCACCGGAAGAATGCCGATAGTTCTGGACATCAAGGGCTTCCAGATTAAAGAGGGGAGTTTTTTTTCCAATTTACTGAAGGGTCCTCTTGGAAATTTTCGAAAAAAGCATGAAAGGGAATATATAGCCTAAAGCTATGGCTATATCTCCGCCAATATCTATCCGATTCCAGAGCGGAATATCTTAAAAGATTCCTAGATCAATTCCCTATCAAACTGCATAAAAATCTGATCACAAAATATTTTTTCGAATTTTTTCAAATTTTTCTGATGGACCCCTTTGAAAAATGTGAAAATCGAGAAAAATCACTTTTCGCCCCTTTCGAAGGCCATATCTTTGGCAGTTTTTATCGGATCTTCGGACCAAGTATAGATTTGGAATCTTTATTCAATTCCCTATAAATCTGTATCAAAATCTGATCACAAAATATTTTTTTCGAATTTTTTCAAATTTTTCTGATGGACCCCCTTGAAAAATGTGAAAATCGAGAAAAATCACTTTTCGCCCCTTTCGAAGGCCATATCTTTGGCAGTTTTTATCGGATCTTTGGACCAAGTATAGATTTGGAATCTTTATTCAATTCCCTATAAATCTGTATCAAAATCTGATCACAAAATATTTTTTCGAATTTTTTCAAATTTTTCTGATGGACCCCCTTGAAAAATGTGAAAATCGAGAAAAATCACTTTTCGCCCCTTTCGAAGGCCATATCTTTGGCAGTTTTTATCGGATCTTCGGACCAAGTATAGATTTGGAATCTTTATTCAATTCCCTATAAATCTGTATCAAAATCTGATCACAAAATATTTTTTCGAATTTTTTCAAATTTTTCTGATGGACCCCCTTGAAAAATGTGAAAATCGAGAAAAATCACTTTTCGCCCCTTTCGAAGGCCATATCTTTGGCAGTTTTCATCGGATCTTTGGACCAAGTATAGATTTGGAATCTTTATTCAATTCCCTATAATTCTACACCAAAATCTGATCACAAAATATTTTTTCGAATTTTGTTAAAATTTTTCTGGGCCCCTTGAAAAAATGAGGAAATCGAAGGAAAGTCCAATACCGATGGCTATATCTTCGACATTTCTTATCCGATTCCTGAGCGGCATATCTTAAACGATTCCTAAATCAATTCTCTACTATTTTTCTACTTTTCGCCTAAAATGTCCCACATATTTTCCGGTGGAGCGCCTTCCCCCAGGGGCGAGACCCCTTGCAAAATCCATAGGAAGGTATATGCGGCCCAAAGCGAAGGCTATATCTTGGCCGATATATCCCACCGATTCTCCAGCACCTTCCTCCTCGATTCTCATGATATATACTTAATGAGAATCGAATTTTAGAATTTACATTTCAAATACAAAATTTATATAAAAAATAAATAAAGTCAAAAGTTAAATGAAAACCGCCCTCCTCCTCGATTGTCATAAGCTGCACCTAGTGAGAATCGCGGAGGAAAGCGCTTCTTATAGATTTCAGAAATTATTTTGAATTATTTTACAATTAAAGTACTAAATAATAAATAAATTAAAATATTAAATAAAAACCGCCCTCCTCCTCGATTCTCATAAGCTACACCTAATCAGAATCGAGAACGAAAAATCTTTTAACAGATTTTAGTATTTTTTTTTGCAAATAATGTCCCAAGGAGGCTATATCTCCGCCAATATCTATCCGATCCCTGAGCAGGATACCTTAAAAGATTCCTAGATCGATTCCCTATCAATCTGCATCAAAAAACCTTAACATTTTTGCTTTGAAAATACTTCAAGTTTCTTGATTCCAAAAAGATACTTAAAATTTTGGTATCAAATGCAAAATAAAGAAACAAAACCTTGTCTTGCGTTAAAATCATTTAAAAAATGTGTTTATTTTTTATAGATTAGCCCAACAAGATTCCGAAATAGAAGACTGAGATATATAAAGAGTAAGAACGACCCCAGGTGGTCTAAAATTAACGAAGCCCCTAAGTTTTCGGGGGCAAGAAACTGCAGCTTTTTTTTTGATTTTTTTTTTGTCTAAAATTGTTAGGACAAAATCGGTCCTAAGGCTGACCAAAAATACATCCAACGGATGCGCCATATATTTCAGTATCTGTATCTCTAAGTACGTGTATCTTTGGATGGTTTAGTATCTCCGAATCTGTATCTGTGCCTTGGGTTGTGCATTTCTGAAGGGAGTTTTCCGTTTTTCAGTTTTCAGTTTTTAGTTTTTTCCGTTTGCCTTGCTGATATTTTTGTTGGCTGCCAGCGACAAAAGGTCACGCTCTTGGCGGCCGAAAAGAGACGGCATATACGGCGGGAGAAAGAGATGGATGGAGTGAGGAAAAGTGAGGAAAAACCAGCAGAAATGGAAAGCGAAAAGCTGCTGTTATCCAAAAATAAACAAGAAAATTATCTCGAGACACACAGACACACACGGCGGAGGGAATTATTAGTTTTTGAGTGGTGGTGGGGGGGAAGGGCAGGGGGGTGGAAAACTCAACTCAAGAGCCTCGATTTTCCCGCTTATCGTGCGTGTGTTTAATGATTTTCCCTCGACGATAACCTCAAGTGCCACAATTTTTGACGAGACGTCGGGGGTCCCGGGAAATCTGAAGTAGCCGCCGGAACGTATCGACATGGCAGGTATGGCATACCCCCACCCTGTACCTTGCACCCTGCACTCTGCACTCCCTACCCTGTACTCCAGCTCCACCCCTCCCACTATCTTCAACCCCCAACCTTCTCCTTTTTGGGGTATATTTTTTAATATTAATTATCGCTGCCTTTTATCTTCTACAATTTTTGTTTTTGGTAAAAAAAATAAATAAAAGGAACTTTCTCTATAAAAAACCCTTTAAAAAATCAAGAAGAAAGGAAATACAGGGTATTTTTTAGTCTTTAAACCACCCTCCAGCTTCATTTAGTATTTTTGTGTGTTTTTCTGGTGTTGATTGTTTTCCCCCGTGGCTTCAATTTGAGTCTCTAAGAGATTCTTCTGTCGAGTGGGTCCTTTTTCTTCTTCTTTTCCCTGCCCTGTGCCACTTGTGCGTGCACCACTTTTTCCATCACTCTTCCCCTCACTCTTCCCCAAGATTACAAGTGCACAAAATCACAGAGAGAAAAACTATGACCTGGAATATAATTTAAGATTGAAAGAGCTGGCACCTTTTCTAAACCTTGATCCCTTTTTTTCGAGTGTATTTAAAAGATAAACGAAACTAGTCTGAGTTTTGGAAAGCCCCCTTCGGCGTTTTTGATTCATGAGGCTTGAAATTAGTCGCCGAGCCCCTCCACGGATTCGAAATTGTCAAATCGAGATCGGAAAATCGGTAGCCATATGGCGGCGGGTTAACCGATAAGGATAATGGATAAATGCCTTTAAAGCAGAGGCTTGGCACTTGACTAATTAAAACTGATAAGGGATAATGAATTACTAGAAATAATTTTGGGTTTTTAATCTTGAAGTTTTTTAACTCTTTTTTTACCTCTTTTCTAATTTAGTTTCCTTTTTAAAAACATATTTTGCTCTGAACCCAAAAATAAAGCCCCAAAATTCGTTTAAATTCAAATCATGGCTTCTTGAATTACCTTTTTCCCCTCTTCTTCTTTTTTTTTTTTTGAACCCTAATGTCCTTAATATCTCATCGCCTTTCCTGCCTCGCCTTTGCGCTCCGATAATTTTTGTCGGTCTGCCATTTTCGTTTTCATTTCCAATTCCGATTTCAATTCCGATGCCAATTCCAAATTCCCGTCGCAGACGCACATTAACCTGGCCCACCGAATGACCTTGAGCCCGCTCAACGGGTGTGTCCTTGCCGCCTAACAGGATAACTACACACACACACCCGCATACGCCAGCTTTTGCAGCAAAAAAACAACAACAAATAATAATAAATAAATAGGAGCTGTGGGAGATGCAGCCACTGCCTGCGACCACACCCCCCAAAAGAGGCGGGCCAGGAGGCCAAGGGCGTGACCTTCAAGAGGAGACGCAGAGCAAAATAAATGGCAAAGGAATCGAAGTTTCAATGTCCTTGGAAGGGGTTTTAATTAAAAAAAAGTTCAAGTTTTAAACTAAAATATTTTAAAAATAAAAAAATTATCTTAAATATTTGATATCCTTATTTAGATCCTTTTAATCAAGAATCATATCTACCCTTTCTAGGGTATTAAATAAAAATAAAAACAGGACGATGGAAGATGGCGTCTGAAATCGCTGAATCCTTTGGAGATTTTCTTGATTGCGCAGGACACGAGAAGAAGAAGCAGCACAAACAGCAGCAGCAGGAAAGGACGTGGAAGTGTCTGTCTGGCCTGCACCACCACCCCCTTCCCGCCGCCAACCCTCCACCACTCCACCCTCCCCTCACTTCTTCCTTATTACGGTTGAATGTCCTTTCGCCCCGTCTGACAAGTTTGTTTTGCTTTTTGCGTTGTTGCTCCGCTTGGATTTCATTATCGTTTTGAAGGTCGCAGACAGCCACGCCCCTTTGCGCCTTCGCCCCTCTGTGTACACGCCCACCGCCGCCCAGCCGCCCAGGCAGCCGTGTGGAAATTTGTGCCAAATACGCAGACAGCCGCAAAACTGTACCAAAAAAGGCAACACAGAAAGCCAGGATTAAGGATGTTTAGTTCGCAAATAAAACGAAAATCTTCATTAAAATTTAAAAGCCATTTCAGGTGAGAAAGTTTTGGCAGCCTAAAAAAAACTTTAAATAGGTTTCCCCTCGAAAAAAAAACCAAACACTTTTCCTAAATTAAAATTAGCATGAAAAAAATTTATATTCTTTGCGCAAACTTAATGAGAGTTTGGGGAGTTTGGGGATAAATATTCCAAATAAAAACGAAAAAAAACAGGTAGCGGAGGGGGGTGCAAACAAGGAAAGGGGGACAGGACTTGGGGGATCCATAAAAAAAAGGTGCCATGGGTGTCGAGGGAGAGATTATGAGGAAAACAAACAAACAAACAAGGAATGTGTGTAAAAATATGTTCAAATATATACAAATACCCCCCCTTAAGCTCACTCCCTAAATTATTCAGGCAATTTTTCGCAGCCAAAAATACACAGCCTTGAACTTTGTATACTCGTATATAAGGATATTGAAACAAAAAGAATTCCTTTAGAAATAAATACAAAAAAAAGACAATCCCTTTCAACAATGTTGCTGCAACATGTTGCACAAATGCAAAGACACGCAAAGACAAAGTCAAAATCACTCAACAACAGGCTCTCCCGCCTCGGCCGGCGCTCTCTCTCTTCACTGTTACTCTCTGCTTGCCCGCTTCCAATTCCACTCGGGCCCAGTGGATCCAAGGGTTGCGCCCCTACATTCTTTAACTTTCGCCGCCCCACCCCCGGCCCACCTTCGCGACCCATGGGGTTTCGGTGGCAGCTTTTTGTTTTAGGTAGCATTTGCAAAATGGTCTATAATTAATAATTAGTTAGTTTAGACGCCGTTGTGAAATACCGGCGAGTGAAAGAGTTAGCAACACGGCGCGCCAATAAAGCTTCCAGAGCTTTTTCCTGCTCTCGTACTCTGGCGGACTGCGTTCTTCTGCGTTTTGTTTTGAGTGTGTTGCTGGCGGCAAAAAACAATGCAAAAGCAAAAAGCAAAAAAGATATTAAGTCGCGTCTGTCCTGCTTTTTGCTTATATTTTTGCCATTTTTTTCGTTTGCCGTTATAAAAGCGCCACGCTGCAGTTTCTTTGCTTTCCTCTCTCATTCGCGCTGCGCGTGTGTGAATGTGTGAGTGTGCGAGTGTGTGTGAGCGCAACTGTACCAGCGGCGTCATCTTCGTCTTGCGTTGTCTTCATCTCCCCATCCTTCCCATCATCATCCTTCGTGTCCGCCACCTTCTCGCCATTGCTTGTGCTTGTGCTTTTCTTGCTGTTGTTTTTGTTTTTGTTTTGTGTTTTTGTTTCTGCAGCTGCCATTCTCTCCCCCCAATGCATTGGCATTCTTTCTTCTGTCGGTCTTCTGCTTTTTGTCTGCTTAACACCTTTCCGTAATCCTTTTCGAAGCTCTATGCAAAATGTGTCAACTACAAAGAAGTTGAGGTAGATGGCAGAATAGGAAAAAAACAAACAGAGAGACTGGGACAGATGCATAACCCAGCGAGAGAAGGCAAGGGTGAGGCATATATAAAATAGAACCCACTGTAAAAAACTTGTAATTCCTCGCAAAATAAATATTATTAAAAAATTCCATAAAACTTTCCACCAAAAATACAACTTTCCTAATCTATAGTTTCCCGTAATCCTTGAAAATCCCCTTAACCATTAGAAGCGTGACCTTCGAGGGGTTTTTGCGTCTATAATTACGTCCGTGAATCAGTTACGCCAAAATACTAGAGTCTTGAGCCCCTCCAATAATTTATAATTGAAGGTCTGGACAAGTGTTATCTTCTGATACGGCCAGGCGTCCGAAAGGTGGCGCCAAAAATAATAAATAAAAAAAAATGGCAAATCTATAGCCTTCTAGTTTTGGACTAATAATTGTTTGTTTTGTTTTGTTAGAAAAAGCATTCCCATTTTTTCCGGGTACCTTCGATTAGTGATAACTACAATGTTGCTAAAAAAGTGCGCAAAAAATGGACCCTACAATTACCAGGCCCTATCAATGGGAGTCTGTTTCGGACCTACAAGAGCATTACGTTTCAAACAGAAATATATATATAGATTTGTGAATAGATGCTATATGAATAAATATTTGCATTGCCATTACGAACGATTACAGGGCACACCTGTCGCTGGCAGCGCTGCTGCTGCTCACTGTTCGCTGTGCAACGGAGGCGGCTGGCTCTTATCAGCGTCGACGCTAACGCTGACGCTGACGCCGGCGTCAACGCTATGGTTACATTGTTGCTGCACGTGTAAACCGTTAAATATCACATAAAATGTGACTAGAGATGGGTGGAAAAGCGGAATTTCAGGAATTTCGCCAACTATGATTACCCTAACATATTTTAGAATATTTAATAGTATACTATTTAGTGATATCTTTAAGTTTTAAGAATTTTTTACTTAATATATCCGCATTTTTATAATATTTTAAAATAATTTTTGTATTAAATAATATATAATATATAACGGAGGACTTACCAGTAATTTGTAATTAATTTAATTTCATGTTCTTTCCATTTCGATGATTTCCAGCCTATCGAACTCCCGACATTTCCCTTGACATTTATCAATTTCATCTCTAGACGTTTATTATGGCAATGATTGAAGGGAAGTGAACAGTTTAACGTTACGTCGTAGCATTTTTGTGAAAGCTCGGCAGAAAAAAAACATTCTTGTGCAAAAAAAACTTGAAATTGAGACACACGGGGACGGCGACGCTTACGCCGGTGGAGCTGCAGCAGCGCGGCCACTTGTTGCTGTTATTTACGCAGTTGGTATTCCTCTTTCACATTTCCCGCAACAAGAAAAAAAAAAACAAAAACAAAAACGAAAAAAAAGCAGCACACGCAAAAATTAATTGCGCAAATATCGAACCACGAAAATATGTATTTCAAAACATATTGTAATCGAACTTTGCCAGCAGGAAAATTGCACTTTTAACGGCGAGAAAAGCTCGCGAATTGTGCGCCAATTTTTTGCCCACTACTGCATTGATACCCTGGAAAACGAAGATATTATGAATTAGTAAAGAGGTTTGTTTATTTTGATAAAAAAAAAAACGTTATATAGAAATATGCATAAGAATAATAAATAACACTAGTGATACAAATAATTAGTTATAAGTAATAAAAATAAAACTCTATAATAATATTTTCTACCTACATACATTATTGAACCAAGACTCATATAATAAACTTATAATATTTGAAGGGTATCTACAAGTTGATACAAAACAGCTTGCACATTTTCTGCTGTGTCGCTGTGTGGCGAAATCAAAACAAAATCGCAAGCGTGCAAGGGAGAGAACGAGATAAACAGAGAAAGGGAATGGAAAAAGGGAGCAAGGCGAAGAGAGCGGGCACAGGGCGAAATGCACGCGCCAAAAAGTGCAATGTAATTGCATGAGGTGTAAAGGGGAGGGGGCAAAGGGGCAAGGAAACGTGTAAATGGAAATCAAAGCGAAACTGAACGTAATCAGAAAATCGGAAGGGCAGGGAAGGAAGAGAAACCCGAAGAGAACTTTGCTTTTTGGCTCTGCTTTTGCATTTTCATTTGCTTTGGTAACCACCTGATGAATTTCTGTGTTTTTTTTGTAAGCGAAGGGTTGAAAATAAAATGAAACAAACAAAAAGACATAAAGAAGAGTTAAATAAGTTAGAAACTAATAAGTTAGAACTTAATAAAACGTAAACAAGATTCCGTTGATCGGAAAAATAACTGTAAACGGGATGCAAAACAGGGTGTAAAAAGGAGACGGAAAAACGCGAAGGAAAAGCAATAAGGGAAACCTATTTTTACACACTTGCCTCTTTTCTGCACTTCGTGTTTCCATTTCACAAGCAAAACCCTTTGTTTTCGTAAATTATATTTATTTGCACTTCACTTTGAAAGTTTCCTACTGTCTTTTTGTTTTACTTTCCACTTTTGTTCTTCGCTTGCCAGAGTTTTTGTTACTCTGTTTCGCGTAGTGTGTTCGTGTGCCTTGTTTTGTTGCCCTTCCTTTGACCATTTGCTTGTCATAATTTAATTAGACTTGAGGTAGGCTCCAAACCCAAACACACAAACACACACGCACACGCGTACACTTGAAACAATAATATTTTCTTGTGGCTCATTTTTTGCGCTTTGTCTCCGCTGGCTTTTGTTTTATTTTTATTATTTTCTCCTGCACAAAGTTCACGGGTTCAATCAACTTGACAAACTGAAATTGGAGTTGCCACCGACGAAGAAAGAACCAAATGCGAACGAGGTGCGAGGCGGGGGCCGCAACACCCAGAGAGCAGGACATAGAGAGGGTGCAGCTTAAATTACAAACAAAACGCAGACTGAGAACTAAATAGATAAAAAGAGACAGCAGATCGGGCTTTGCAAAAAGGAATCTGAGCAGAAAGACGAAGAAAAAGCAAGGGTGGCGTGCCGGGGGAGAGGGTAACAAAGGTGGGGTTAATAGGGGGACAATGCAAATAAATATAAATATAAATACTAATATTTAATTTATCTCTAAGCTATGTTGAGTGTAATCTAAATTAAATATATGTATGTACATTTTTTTTATAATTCAAATTATTATATATCAAAGAAAACAGTTACAAGTACTAGGTAATTCCCCAAACATGCATTAGTAACTACTATTAACTATAAATAATCTTTCAAAGTTGAGAAAAATATTACCGGTTGCAGTATTTTGACGAAATCGGGAGCTGATAGAATTTACAGTTAGGGGGACCCGAAGATTAACGGACAGGCGGACGAAGAGCATGACAAAAACGACGCTTGTTATGGTTTTCGCAAAAACTGAATTGGATTTCTATTTATAAACTGTTTAAGGTGTCTAACCAACTGTACTTTTACACCATTACATTTATTGCAATCAAATGCGATTTGTTAAGATTAAAAGACTCGGAAACAGTTGAGAAATACGAAATTCTTAAACGCTACTACTAGATTATGATTTATATGGCAAACTTGTGCAAAAACTGAACAATATTGCTAAAAAATTGCCCCTTCGCCGCACGACTGACTTTCTGTCTTTGTTTTGTCAACAAACTCAAACTCGCGTCGGTGGTTTTTCCAACAAAACGCGAACGATTGAGTTGTAGCCGGCCGGCACATGTACCGGCATGTCTCTCTCTGGCGCTCTCTCTTTTTCTCTCTCTCTGGTGTTTTGTTAACTCTGCCGCCTTCTGCAACTGCTACAGTCACTTCCTCTGCCACCTCCTCGCCATAACATTCTTTACCAGGCACTGTCTTGTTTGAGTCTTTTTTTGTTCATGGCAAACAAAAATATTGACATCTGATGAAATTCATTTAAAATGGTAGAACTTTATAGAACTGGGCGGAATTACGTTGCAAATTGCAATAATTAGCAATTGAGGAAGGCGGAGAGGGAGAGAACGAGAGAGCTCTGCCGCTGTTCAATAACAGCACTCAAAACGTATAAAAGTCTGTTAACAGGCTGCGCTGCTCTCATTTTAACAGAAAACGGCCTACAAACGGCCGGGAATCTCTCAAAGAGAGACTCTTAGAGATGACTGTTAACTCGGTGCCGGGTGCTCAAACGGCAGGCAAAACAAGTGACCGGCAATAGCTGCGGTCGCCGCGCTGCTCTCTCTCAATTTAACAGAACCCGTCGCTTGCCGCGGCGTTTAAAAGCATCAACAATAACAAATTTTTTTTTTCGAATTTCGAATTTTGCCACGAGCGAACGTTACCCTGGCTCTTCGTGGATTTTTGGCTGTTTTCCGCCCGACAAAAAAATAAATAAATAAATAAAAAATGTAGAAACAACCTAATTCGAAGAATATAAAAATTACAATAGTGCTAAAAAAAATAAATCAAGCAAGGAATAATTATAAAAACTTGCAGGTGTTAAATAATTAAAGAAAAAAGCAGAAAAAAAAGATATACAAAATATCTAAATTAAGCAAAAAGAGGAAGCAAGCGAGAAAACAATTAACTAATAAATAACTAACATATTTAAAGGTGATACGTGAAACGCAAAGCAAAAATCCGGTAACGCAAAAATAGAAAATCGAAAGTTCTCTGCGATCGGTAGATAAGGAGAGAAGCAAAGCAAAGCAAAAAGAATTGCGAATTAACGGTAAAGCGCGCGGCAAGGAAGAATAAGAAGAAGAAGAACGAAGGGCGAAATTTTTTTTGGTGTCCCTTTTTTTGGTGTTTTTTTTCCCCCCAAAACATATTGACGCAAAAAGTGCGCAACAACACTTGTGAGAACGTAAGATAGGCGTATCTGAAAAACTTAACCAAATTGGATTACATTTAATTGAATAGACAAACACACTGACAACTGGATACACACACCGACACACAAAACACACACTCGATCCAGTAACGGAATCTAAAAGCTGTTCTAAAAGGTGAGTTGCAAAAAAATTAGAGAAAGAATCGAACAAAAATCCAAAGTTCTAGTGAAATTAGTGAGAAAACCGAATTCTCGGTAAAATCGGGCGAGAATTCATAGAAGGAGCGGGAAGGCAAACAGTTCTAACGAATTTTAAGAAAAATATAACTGTAACTGTTTTCGTTTTGTTATAAAAATAGTTAAAAACAAAATAAATATTTCCTTTTGTTTTTCAACGAAATTATCAAAGGCTTGTGAAATTCGAAATGGAAAATGACGGGTTTTCCATAAAGTTCTATGAAAATTCCATTGGTTTGTGAAATTCAAAAGGAACCACCGGTGTTCTAGAAATTTTATATAAAAAGAGAGAGTGTCGAGTGTCTTGATAAAATTC
The DNA here is from genome assembly GCA_018150545.1 of Drosophila ercepeae. Lineage (NCBI taxonomy): Eukaryota > Metazoa > Arthropoda > Insecta > Diptera > Drosophilidae > Drosophila > Drosophila ercepeae. The sequence continues at coordinate 7,838,567 of JAECWL010000197.1, forward strand.
GTATCCTTTAAATTGAACAACTTCCGGTTTCAAAGAAATAAAATTTTCTTGATTTTTTGCTGTGAAAAAAAAGTAATACGATTAAATCGTATTCTTGTGCGTGTTCCAAATATTAAAGCTTTACTGTACTGCACAGATCCACCGTTAGGTTGTAGGGCTTTATTTTTTCATCTTCCCTTTTCACTCGCAAATGCAACGGCATTCCGGATCGTAGGAGATTGCGAGGGAGGAGGAGGTGGAGGAGAAAAGAGCGCCAAGAGATCAACATTTATCAATTTTGAAGGTCAGAGGAGCAGTTTTGCTCGCTCCTTTCCACCTCTGCGCGTTCCCCAGCCCCCCCGTTGTCTGTTGTCTGTTGTCAAGAGGGAAGAATCGGCGGAGAATCAAGAATGAAGAATCGAGATTTGGGGGCGAGCTGCCGGGTCCCGTTAATAGTGTATAAATGAATAGCGTATATGGCATTTATTTTCTTTTGATAACATTTTAACATTTGCTGAACCCGAAGAGTCCGAACCGAGCCAGCGCCGCCTGACGTCAGTCGTCGAATCGTCGAATCGAAATTCTATATATTTTAGGTATATTTATGTAGTCCAGTTATATAGACTTTGTAGGATTTTTTAATGGGTTTCCAGATTACTTTTTAAAGCAAATTTCAAAGTAGTTTGGGTAGAAAAGCAAATTTCATTTTAAAACAATATTAAATTCTAAATTCTATTTCTTATGGTAATTTTTAAGGAATATATAGTTTATTGAGAACAAAAGGGAAATAGAAAAGAAAATAGGAATTAATTTTATTCTAAAAATTAAAGGAATTCATTGATAAATTGAATAAAAACCGGAAAAAGAAGGATTTTAAAACAAGAAAAGTTTAAATAATATTATTTAGAAATAGTTTAAATATAAAGCTTATTGATTTAGAAAAATATGAAACCCTTCAAGAAATAATTTAGAATAAATCTTTCCAATTTTGGAATACTTTTAAAATGTTTATAAATAATATTTAAAATATATTTTAATTATATTTTTTATTTAATATTTTTTTTGTAGACGGCACAAACTCAGGAATTAGACACGACATATGTATGTTTTTTAAACCCGACACAATGGAACTAAACGATTACCTTGAACTAGACTCGATGGATCTGTTTATGGACGACGACTTCCCCAGCATCGAGAGCGATTTGGCTAAGATATCCGATGACTACAGCTGCTCCTTCTCGAGGGACGAGGAGGACGTGAAGACGGGGATCCGGAACGCGGACTGCATGTGGTCGGCGGTGCACAATGGCGGCGCCAACGGAGGTGCCAATCTGAACAATGGAGGCAACAGTGCCGCCTCCTCCTACACGGACACCATCTCCATGCCGATGGCCCTGGTCTCCAGCTCACAGAATCCCTACGATTCGCGCCAGAAGATGCAACTGGAGTTGCAGCAACAACAGACCAACAGCGCCAGCGCCAAGGTCTACATCAAGGATGAGCCTCTGGACGAGGTGAACAGTATCAGCGCCGCCACCACCTACCAGCCCATCAGCCATATCCGAGCGGACATAAAGTCCAGCCAGCTGGCCACCAACCTGAACGAGGACTCGTCGATACCGCCCGGTGGCAGTCTGCTCCGGAAGCGAAACAACCAAACGGGCGCCTCGTCCCTGACCAAGCTGAACGTGTCCCGCTGCCAGCGACCCGACACCCCCCACAGGCTGGACGAGGATGGCATCAAGATGCCCATTTCCAGCCTCGCCCCCGAATTCCGTCACAACGTCGACCTGCGGGCCTGCGTCATGGGCAGCAACAACATCTCGCTGACCAACGACGGCTACACGATCAACCAGATCTGCCAGGATCTGCAGAACTCGAACGGCAAGGGCCTGGTGCGGTTCCCCTGCTCCTCCATCGTCGATGTCCTCGAGGTTCTCAGCGCCCAGGACCAATCCAACATCAATGACTTGTACTCCGCCAGCGGCAGTTCGGTGGCCATCTCTCCGCCCACCACCAGTTCCGACTGCGACTCGGACGACGGCAACGGCTCCGTGAACTACGTCTTTGGACCGCCTGTCCAGCGCCTGCGGAGCCATCGGACCCACGGCTCCTCCTCGAACATGATGCAACACATCACCGATCACAGTTATACGCGCTGCAAAGACGATGGACCCAGCATCGACACGCCCTCCGATTCCGGTGAGTTTTTTATTTGGATTATCATTTAAATTTATTAAAAAATTATATTAAAATTAAGAAAGTTGAAAAAGTGGCATACCCAGCAGATACTCTTCCCTTTTTGAGAGGTTGAAAGTAATCAACTAATTATAGAACAGGATATATCTCGTGGGTTTTCTGATTAATTTTCCAAACTGTCCCCCTTGCCCCTTCAAATGTTGCACATTCAACTAGTGTTCGCACTTCCGTTTCTGTTGTGTGGGTGTGAAAAGTGTACGGATACAGATACACAGATACACGGATACACAGATACACGGATACAGATACAGAGATACAAATACACTGAAAGAGACCGGCGGCGCCACAAAATCGATCCGCCAAAAACGCCTACGTCAACAGCAATCGTAGTAGACTTGTTACGTTGCACACGCCCACGCGACGTCGCTGTTGCCGTCGACTGCGCAGCCAGCGTCTGTCTGAGGTGGCATTTCCATTGATTTTTGATACGTGGTACTAAGAGATAAGAAGGGTATATTGGTTTTAGGAAAAACATATTTCTTAATCAATAAATTATTCTTATTTCCAACAAAAACATAAAAATCCTAAAAGTAACCTAGGAAATCCTTCCCTATTACAGGGTATCATTATAGTCCAGAGAAACTCAACGATTCTTGCTCTTTTCGCCGCCTTTGGGGGCTTTCCTTTATGTTTTCCCGCAACTTGGGGCAGAATGTTGGTGGCGCGTGGCATTCATGGGGGCCATTAAACTGTGGGGGTGGGTGGGTTGGTTGGTTGTTCCTAGTATTTCTTCTTCTTTTCCGGCTCCATGGCGTCATCCTCTCTGCCGCTCTGCCTCATCATCACACGGCGGGGCATCACCCCCCGAAAACCCGATAAAAGGGGGATGATGATGAGATTCTTGCGCAGTAGTAATACGCCCAAAAATTTCCGACTTTTCTCTCACTCTCTTTCGGGGGCACTTTTGGGGCAACACCCCAAATTTTCCGGTGCCTTTCCCCAACGGCTTATTGTTGTGTGTTATCGTTCGTCGTTGTTGGCTTTTCAAGGATGTCTGCCACGTGGCATCCTGGGCAGACGACGATGCGTTGGTCCCCCAAAAAACTTTCCTTCCCCCTTTGGCGGCGGCTGCGGCGGCGGCGCTACCCTACACCGAAAATGTTAGGTAGCTTGGCACTTGAAGAAAAAACAGATGCTGTGTTTTATTTTTATAAAGGAAATCAAATTTGTATTTAAAATTAGTTTTCCCCAACGGTGTCGGTGGCGGCGGCGGGGGGTTCATTGTCTTCCTCTCTCTTTTTGGCGCGCAAAGTTCTCCGGCCATTGAGCAACCCTCCCCATCGCTCTGTCTCGCTCTCCAGAGCTTACGTCACGTCAATCATTTCTTTTCTTTCCTCTTTTTTCTTTTTTCCATTATTTTTACTACTACTACGCTGTGCATTTGCCCCTACTACTACTACTACTACTACTACTACTACTACTACTACTACTACTATTACTATTACTACTACTGCCACTACTACTACTACAACAATGTGCAAGCTTTCCAACAGATGCTGCGTCTGGTGCCCATTAAGTAAATAAAAAATGCAAAAAACAAAAAACAAAAAGCAAAAAGCAAAGAATGAAAAGCAAAAGCAAAAGCAACCACCATGCGCTCACTTGTTGTGACGGCGGCGCACTTTCTCGCTCTCGCGCACGTTTGCAATTTGCCGAGTGCAGTTAAACCGAAATGCAGCAACAAAAACACAACACGGCAAAAGCAGAAGCAGAAGTAAAAACAAAAACAAACGCAGAGGCAAAAACAATTTTGCAGGCGCACGTTTTTGCGTGCTTTTTGTTATAATTGTGTTTTTTATTGCTGATATTGCCTTTGATTGTCATTCGAATGCTTTTTTTTTGTGTTGCCAAGCAAATAATTGCAAACTTGATACAGTTTTTGCATTCGGTAAAAGCGGAAAAACGAAATAGATAAAGAAACTATTATCACACGCGAACATCATAATTTTTCCACTGCTAATTTAGCAACTAAAAAAAAAACTTGACACAAGTGGTCTAAGATTATTTCCACCGCCCCACCGCCGTCACCCACCCCCCCGTTAAATTATTTTACGCACAGCAACGGGCTAGAAATAGAAAAGCAAAAAGGCGAAAAGAAATCAGGTGCGTGGACGGAGATTAGCAAAATATTCCTTCTCCCTTTCCCACGCACTTGTATCAATAGTAGTTTTTTTTTGCCGCTGCATTTGTTTTTGTATTCCAAACTCTTCTAATTAATATAAAAGCTGATTGCGTGTGAGGGGGAGAAGGCGTGTCACGTGAGCGAAAGAGAGGCCATGACTTGGCAACAAAACGGCAATAGATAAAGTCAGAGTGGGTGGCGGGCGGTAGGGCGAGAGAGAGAGGGAGGGACAATGCGTATGTTGGCGCCTCGAGAAGCTTTTTTTTGTTTCTTTTTTGCGGTGGTGGTGGTGCGTGTTGGTTTTTGGCATTTCGCACCTTAACGTTTGTGCGTGTGCGAGTGATTTTTGGTTTTTTTTTTTGTGTAAAATGTTAATGAACTGAACCAAGGTCAGGCGCTGGAAGAAAAAAAAGTGCGTAGAAAACGAAATCGAGAATACAAAACCAAATTTAAGTTTTATGGCCAAAAAAGTTACCCACGGAAACAGAAACAAACAGAAAAAGGGGGGAAATAATAATAATAATAGAAATAGAAAAACAAAACAATGGGTTTTATTTTCCCTCGTTTTTGTTTTCACTTTCATTTTCTTTGCTAGTTTTTTGCGCTTTTTTTGGCAAATTTAGGGAGCAAAACAATAGTTGCGAAAATAAAGGGTGGAGCTTAGTGTATTTTTAACTTAATAATAGTTAAGTAATAATAGAATGTTATTTATATTTTTCTAACATTTTAAAACACCCCCAAAATAAGTCTCTTGGCCAGAAATCAGCTTAACTTGGCTTGTAAATGCCAGCAAAAAAAAAAAAAACCCTGTTAACAATGGTGCGTATGCTTGATAATTTTTTTTTCTTTGGTTGTCTCGCGTTTGGCTTTTTTTTGGGCAGTTTCTTTGGACTGTTGCTAGGCGCGTCTTTTGCCACCCTCTCGCTCGCGCTCGCCTTCTCTGTCTATTGCGTCGTAGTTGGTGCTTTTGTTGTTGCTTTATTCGCACACGTGTAGCAATAAATTGTTATGCTCAAGGTCGAAAAAGCGGCGACGTTGACGTCGACGCAGGCAGAGGCAGCGCCAGTGGCAGCGGCGTCGGGTGATAAAAATGCCAAAAGCGGCAGCGATAGCGTCAGAGCGAGACAGGGCAAAGCTCTCAGGCCTTTACTGTCTCTGTCTCTGTCTTCCTCTCTCTTTTTCACGCAGTTGGCACAGCTTTATTTATTTATCTTTTATTTTTGCGCTTTTTTTTCTGAACGAGCCTCCCTTTCAGCGTTTATGAGAGATTTCCTGCCTATACAAATACATATATACGATATATATATATATCTCTGGCTATATGTTGCTGTGTATCATGTTGCTTGCGAATTATATATAAAAAAGATCCACGCCCAAGAATGTTGCCGAAAAAAACGCAGCGAAATGTTGCCAGACGCATTTTCATAATTTATGTGCAAGTTAATGTAAAAATTTACATTAATGATGCTTGAAAAAGGCAACAGCAACAGCAACAGAAAAAAAACACTTTATATGTCGCATTGCGACGCTGAAAAAACATTTGTCATTTTCCGAAAGGAGGAAAGGCAAGGGGTGGGGCATTTTCTTCTTGGCCAAAAGGCGCTTTGATGACTCACATCCTGCTTTTCCTCGTGTGATGAAATTCCCATTTTTTTTCCTGCTTGCTTGCCAAGCTAGGAAAAGGCGAAAGGAAAAAGGAAAAAGAAGAAGGAAAGAAAATTGCAACAAATGCGCGTGGGAAAATCTGCAAATGCAGCAGCGGAAGCAAAAGAAAAAAAATTAAAACAATAGAGGATATATGATTAGGATTAATGTTCAAAATAAAAAAGAAAATAGAGGAAAAAATGTTAAAAAGAAATATATTTATATAAAGTTTACTATAAAATATATAGTTTAAAATATTTCTTTATATATTCTTTACAAATCCTATCTTAATAACCTCTATTGTAACGTTTTGTTTTTGTGATTTTGCGGTTGAGCGACATGTTGCCAGCAGATGTTGCATGTTGCTTGGTCTGCTGTTTAACCTTTTGGTGCAAAGTGCAACATGTGTTGGCGGTGTTGCAATTCTATTTGATTTTCATGCGAAATGCCAACGCAAATGGGCGTGGAGGGCGTGGGAAAATTTCAAAAATTTTGCATTTCTTCCAAGAACTTTCGAGTCGAAACGTGAAATTCCCGCGAAATCGTTTAATTAATATAAAAAAAATATGAAATCATTCTTGCCGATGATCTAAAGCCTTCTCAATGAACTTTCTTTGGCAATAAAAAAGCAAAATGTCACGAATGTCATAAAAGTCACAGACACCGAGACACAGTCGGGGGGGAAAAATAAACAAACTTTTTGTTATTAAACAAAAATTACAAGGGAAGGAGCGACGTCTCCAGACTTTGTTGTTGTTTTTGTTGTGCTTCTGTGTTAAATGAGCGGATTTGTTTAATTTAACGAGTTTTGTTTGCGGGCACAGTGGTTGAAAAACAACAAAAATTAGGCAAAAAATACAAGATCAGGGAGGAGGTTATATAATAATTAGGGAGAGGAGTTGTTTATATTTCTTGAAAGTTTCTTTTTTCCCTATAGTTGACCCTTAAAATTCTTAACTAGTTCTAGTCCCACTGTCTCCTACTTGCTGACTTATCATTGCCATTTTTTTTCGCTGTCATATTTGCTTCTCTTATTTTATAGGCTGAAATTCTTTTGTGTATTACATCATTCCGCCTTTTTGTCGTTTTGTCGTTTTGTCATCTCGAACTGGAAAACAATTTAGATTGAGGCTTTAACCCTTGGGCGGCGGTGTTTCAATGCAGAGATACATCTCATTTTTATTGATGATGCACTTGTCCTTTTTTTTTTATGTTTGTTGCGTCTCTCCTTTGGTCTGTCTGTCCGCTTCGCTTCTTCTTTTCAATCTTTCACCCTTCTATATGCTAATTTTATAGGGCAAAAGGCGTCTGTGGCGTTATCGGAATATATATGTATATACCTCTATAAAGTATATATATAAATCTATATAGTAGAGATAGATATAGATGCGGTGCATGTACCGCCCCCTTTTGTTCCTCAAAGGTTGCGCAACATGTGGCGCGGCGTGTGTGCATTTTATTTGCAATTGTAATCAACAGACAGCTTCCTCTTTGGCATTTCCTATGCCCTACCCAAGGGGTATATTAGTTTCAAAATAAAGTACAAAGTAAACAAAAGATTTTTAAGCAGAAATCAAGCAATATTATAGTTTTTATGGCAAATATTGATCAATCTCATATAGACTCTGCTTTATAGAGTATTATATAGACCTGGTTTGCTTTCTGGGTCTCTCCAAGCCGGCTTTATTATTACGATTTGATCTTGGCTTGGTTCGCTTAGCAACAAAAGTTGCTGTCGTCTCGTATATAAAAAAAAATAAAAATAAAAGTTGCTTTGTTTGGTTTTGTTTCTGCCTCTTAGGTTTCTTGTATCTTAATGCAGCAAACGAGTTTGTCTGGTTTCGATTCAGGGAGATATATCTCCCCACACATACATATGTATTACAAAAAATCCGTATATATATGTATTTGGAGAAGCGATTTGTGCGCGGAATAACCGTTAGTTAGCTTTTTTCCCCTTGCAACCCTATTTTCGATATATATAATCCGAAAGCTTTTGTTTTCATTTGCTGCAAAAATGCATTTTTCAAGCAGATGCACTTTTTCAATAAGTCCAAAAAGGGGGAGGTTGTTGTTGACGAATAATTGCAAGTTGTTTTCATCTCAACATCTCATTTGGTTTCATTCATCATTAGTGGTTGTTTTTTTTACGTATTTAATTAGGTTTCAATTCAATTTTAATGCTAAATTGATTTTCTTTTTTTTCGTGTGTGTCTCGAAATTCCTTGCAGCATTTTTGCTGACCATTTTTGTGGCATTCCACAGAATCCAGTGACTTCTTCGCTGGCATTTCTTCTTATTTTTATTCCTTTGGCGCATTCCTAATGAAAAATGGCCGACAGTTCGACTTCTTGCCCCCCCTCCCCCCCCTCGAAAGAGTGTCAAGGGGGGGGATTTGGTAATCTTGGTGGTCTGTAGCTTGTCTAGCCAAAGTGGAATGATGACGTTGGCGAAAAAAAAACAACGTAAAAAAAGGAGAAAAAACCCAGAGAACTTGTCTCGACTCCTTTTTTTATCTGACTCATGCTGCAAGTTGGCTGCATCTCTCTCGCACTCGTCTTGTGGCAGGTTTCGATTTCGTTGCGGTTTCCAGATGGTATTTTTTTTTCCTCCTTTTTTTATATTTTATTTCATTTCTGGTCGGTCTTGTGTTGCAAGTCTCCCATGCACTTGATCTTGCAACTTGTTGCACTTGTCAGCAGCTTCTGCCCCTCTCCCCCTCTCTGCACCTCTCTTGCCACCTGTTTTTATATTATTTTTTATTTATTTATTCTGTTGCCAAGCGCTCTGTTAGCACAGTTGTTGTCATAAAAAAACGCAAAATAAGGCAAATATTTTATTTAAACAGTTGCTCGTAATATTTTTTAACATTTTCCATTCAAACTTTGAATCATTCTCGACAAGTTTCAAAGGAATTTCAAAGCCAGTGGAGTGCAGCTTCTTTTTGTTCCGCAACGGAAGCATTAAATTAGCAAAAACGGAAGAGAATTCCAGAGCCAGAGCCAGTTCTCTTTTCTCCGACTGCTTTCTCTTTGTCTGTTGCTAGGCGGAATTCCGCAACAAAATACAATAACAAGAATAATAATAACAAGAACAAGGCGGAGACCAACCCATGACGTCAACAGAGAAACAAAAGGGCGTCTCCGTCGTTGTCTTCTGTGTGCCTGCCACTTGAAATTGAAATCCGTGCAAATCTATTGCTTCCTGAAGTCTCGCACACGAGAATGCTATTGCTACTACCTACGAGATACAAGATACTGCCCATATATGCCCCCAAACGTTGACACACTAATCCGCTTTACCAGCCACGCCCATTCGTGGTGCCACAAACCACCTCGACTACCACCACCTCCTCCCATTTAAGCCATAATTCTAGCCAAGGGTCATTAAACTTGCGCCAAAGAAAAACATTTGCGGGGCTTTGCAGGAAAACTTCTATAAAAATAGTTAAGGAAAGAAATAGACAAGCGATTATTTCGATTAATAGAGAAGAAGAAGCAGATATTTATCGATAATTAATCGATTACTTATTCCCAATCGTTTTATTTGATTTTTCCCTTACCATTTTTGCAGATGAAGAAATCGATGTGGTTTCCTACACGGACAAGAACCTGCCCACGAATCCCTCGTGCCACGTCATCGGCGCCTTGCAACACGAAATGGCCTGCAAGATATCCTCGAACGATCAGGCGAAGAGCCACGAATACACTTTGCCATACACGCCGGCCAGCAGTAGTCCCGTCAAGTCGGTGGCCAATTCGCGATATCCTTCGCCCTCGAGCACACCCTACTCGTTCGTGTCCTCCGGCCACGGCTCATCCGCCCTGCAAAACTGCCTGGACTTCCCCAACGTGAACACCAGCAGCTCCAGCAGTTCCGTCAGCTCCAGCTCCAGTTCCAGCTCCAGCTCCGGTTTCGGCAGCGCCACCACCAACAACAATACCAAGGGACGCAAGCGCTACTTCCTGACGGTGGGTGGCGGTGCCGGTGGCAATGGCCCCTCCGTGGCCAAGACCGCCTGCCGCCGGGAGGTGACGACGACGCCCACGACCACGTCCAGCCTGATGACGAGCAAAAAGCATCGCGGCAAGAAGACAGGCAATGCCGAGGAGCATCTGGACGTGGTCCTGGTGCGTCCCAACTCGGCCACCATGTCGGCCAATGGATCGCGGCAGCAGCAGCAGCAACAGCAGCAGCAGCAGAGCCATCACCAGCAACCGTACAGCCTGGATGAGGCGGACACGATCGAGAAGCGGAACCAGCACAACGACATGGAGCGGCAGCGCCGCATCGGCCTCAAGAATCTGTTCGAGGCTCTGAAGAAGCAGATACCGACCATTCGGGACAAGGAGCGGGCTCCCAAGGTGAATATCCTGCGGGAGGCGGCCAAGCTGTGCGAGCAGCTGACCCGCGAAGAGGAGGAGCTGAGCAGCCAGAAGTATGCTCTGCACAAGCGGCTCAAGGAGCAGCACGAGATCCTGGCCAGGCTGCGGGCCATGAAGCGGGAGAAGGAGGCGGCGGTGTCCGTCACCGGATAGTCCTCTGTCCCCTGTCCGGCAGCGGCGGCGTAGCTAGAGTCCTTAGGTTTTTTTTTCTAGGATATGCAAATTTTTTTTCGATTTCGAATTCGATTATTTCGATTATTTTCGATATTTTGTTCAACCTCGATTTTGACAATCGATTTTGAGACATTTTTTTTCGCTCTTGACCTTAGGCGTTTGTTTTTTTTCCCCTAATTTCTTATTTCTTATTGAACTTCAATATCAGTTAGTAGGTTATGTTTAAAAAATACTTTAGAAACTTTTTTCGGGCTTGCTTTATATGTGTATATCCCCCCCAACCCCCTACCCTCCTCCCCACACCCCCAGACTAAGTGATTTAACAAAAGTTTGATTTCTTTAATGTGATATATATTTGATTTTCTTAACCGGCGATTTCATTTTGCTCGAAAGAAACAAAAAAAAACAAAAACACAACTAAAAACATAAAAAACATGGAAATAACATTTAAGGACAGACTCTTTTTGATATGAAATCAAGTTGAAGTTTTTTTTTAAGTTCGATTTTTTTGTTTGCTGCTTTTTTTAGCTTTAGGGTTTAGCTTTTAGCGATAAGATCTTGTATATAACAGATGCGTAATTAATTTTTTTTTCTAATTAGAGCTACTTAACCATGAATTAAACAACAAAAACAAAAACAAACTAAATAGGAAAACAAAACGAAAATCAGAAGGAAAACAACAAAGAAAAACACAAAAAAAACAAGGACAAGGAACCAAAACAATGAAAGAAAAGTGAAAACAAAATGAATGAGGAAGATAGGGAAGCAGAGAAGAGGATAAAAGAGAAGAAAGTAGAAGAAAGGGAAAGGAGTTGAAGAAAGAAAGGAAAACAAAAAACAAAAACGGAAACGGAAAACAGACAAAAGTTACAACGAAAGAGCCACAAAGAAAGAAGAAATAAAGGATGGAAGCGAGGCAAAGAGAAAGTCGAAAAAGAAAGTGAAGAACATGATATATATATACGATTCTTGTAGGATATCTAGTATAGCTAAAAGTAGAACTTTTGGTTGCAAAACTCGTAGAAACGGTGAGAGACGGCTTCAAGAATAAAAAACAAAAAAAAAAAAACAAGAAAAACAAAACACAAAACAAGGAAACAAAATATAAATTTAATTTCGGAAATTTATATATATATTGTCATTGGTATACAAGGAATTTATAACTAAAATACCAAAAGTTACACATATATATATACAATATCGAATGTTTTTTTTTTCTATATTTATATATAAATATATATATGCGCTTGGATCCAAAAGATATAATGAATATATTCAGTCCCCCGATAAAGACGCATCCCTGGAGCAGATCGACAAAACAAAAAAAGAACGAACCTTAACTACTCTGTAATTGCTTTTGCTTTTTTAGACCCTCAGAACCCAGCTATTCTCTATATCTGTTGGATATATATCTCTATATATATTATATCTGTTGGACGAAGACGTAGACGATAACGAAGACGAGGACGATTTATGAAAAGAAGAAACGCTTTTAATATTTAAACCCATACACCCGTAAACCCCAAACCATAAAAAAAAAAGAAAAAACTTGAACTCTACTGCCTATATCAGAAAAATACATTTTTTTATTTGCTATTTTGATGGATTCAAATATGAATACAAACTATATACATATATATATATATATATAGTACTATATACAGTCTATATAGTGTTTTTACAATCATATTACTATATATATATTGATATCCTTTTTTTTTTTTTGTTTATTGCTATATTTAGGTATATTATTATATATATATATTTTTAAACTGATAACTATGCATATGAAATGCGCAAACTTAACGAAAACAAAACAAAGGAATTAAGTAAAAAAAAACTATTTAATAGTGGCACCCCCCCTAAAAAAGGGGGAAAGCGATAGCTAGATAGGGCGTGAGAGAGAGGAAAAAATTGGCTGCAAAGTTTGCTGTTGTTGTTGGAGGTGTGTTGGATCAAGATTTGATAAAAAAAAAACAATATCCAGAGATAAGAAGGAATACAGAGAGAAGAAGAGCAACCCACGCCACGCCCCCCGAAAACTCAAACTTTTGTGAGCTGTTTAACTGTCGATTTTTTGCTAATAAGTTATTGCCTTTCGGCAATATGTTATATATGATTAACGATTATATACCAATTGTTTACATGCATCTAAATATATACACACACTATGTATATATATATGTATATGATATATATCGGCTATAACTATATAGACATATATATATATATATATTTACTAAAGGACATGAAGCATAAAAAGCGAATGAAGTTGAAAACGCATAAGAAAAGAGCATTAGGAAAGGAAAAACTAAAACTAAATATTAAAAAACACGAAACGATTCTAACTGTTATTTAGGTTTAGATACACTGCAAAAAAAAATAAAAGGAGAATGTAAAGCACGATGATATATGACCGAAAGAACTTGTGAGATCGAAATTTCTTTAAATTTAAATTTAAATTTAACTAAAAAAAAAGGACGTTTCAACGAAATTTTTTTATGTGAGTTTCTAGGCTTTGTACCAATACTATTATATCTATATACCCATATATTATACAATTCTTATACTACTATTTTTTTTGTCTATTACTAGCAATATCGTTTAGGTTTGAAAACATGAAACATATATTTTTGATTTTTATTTTCTAATTTTTTTTTCAATCAATCAATCATTACGCCGCCGCAAAAAATACATTTTTTTAGGCAAAAAAATAAAGAAAGAAGAAAGAAAGGAAAACTAAAACAAGCTCTACTTAATTACTTAACTATTATTTCTTTGTTTAAATTAAAAAAAAAACTTTAAAACCAACTACACAAAAAAAAAGAACGAAGAGAAGAAAATAAAAAAGAAAAACATAAAAATATACACTGTAAATAGCAATCTCGTTAAATAATAGTTACACACGAAAAGGAAAGATATATATATTAAAAATGCAAATTTACAAAAATAGTTAAAATAGAAAAACCCCAAAAAGAAGGAAGAATTATTTTTATAGAAAAACAAAAACCCGGAGAGAAAACTCAAAGCAATAGACTTAAGCGAAATGTACAACGCGAAACCGAAACGAAAACAAAAACAAAACTTCAATAAACCAACCAACAAAACAAAACACAAACACAAACACAAAACACAAACAAAAACAAACACAATACACACATACACATATACTTATATTATACACACACACACAAATGCACCTATTTTCCTATAGTACATACAAACCCAGAAATAGTTTAAACAACAAAACCTCGTTTTCCTTCTTTAATTTCCTCTACCGCAAAAAAATAAAATAAATAACTAAAATTTATATTAAAAAAAAAAACAAAAACAAGAACCGTACAAATTTTACGATACAATAAACAAAAACAACAAACAAGAAGAAAAAAAGTAAAATGACAAACAAACAAAGAAACATGAAAAGCCAGTCCTTTTCCACGTTTGAGTCCTCTAATTTATTGTTACAACAAAAATACAAAAAAAATCAACAACTGAAGAAGCATTTTTAAAGATTACTCTTTATTTTCGATTTAAACGAAACATATATATTAATATATATATGCATAAAAGAAGAAGAAAAACTATTACCAAAACCAAAATCCTCGCAAACAAAACAAAAACAATTCAACATTTTTTTCTTATATTAAATGTATAACTAAAAAAAAAAAAAAAAAACAACTAATGTTTTTATGTTTATATATATTTTTTATGATTATGAAATTTTTTATATTATGTATACACACAAACTACTATTTGAATTAGTTGTTAAAAATTTATTATTACACCTCAAAAATTATTTGAAATTAAGCATAAACCGATTAAAAAGAAAAAATAAAAAAAACCTATGAAAAAAAATTAATGAAACATGTTAATACATTGAGAGAAAATATGGAACCTATCGACGAGCATGATTGAATTATTCAAAAATATATAATAGATATATATAATTTGTTTTGTGAAATATGCTTATGCGATTTTATTTGGAAATTATTTGGAAAGAAATTGTTTGATTTGATTGTTCCTGAAAACAAAAAAGGATGTTCATTTTTTGGTTATTGCTTAATTAATAAATAAATATATCCATGTAAAAAAACAAGAATTATTCATGATATAGATGGCGAAACAGATTTACAAAGAAATCAAGCTAAACAACTATATAAATATATTATATAATAATTTTTAACTCGTTATGTAGTTACTTATTAATAAACAAAAAAACCACAAAAAAACATACATGAAAAATATTAAACAAAAAAATTGAAAGCGAAAAAAATGAGAAAACAATAAATTACATTTTATGTACCTCTTACATATATAAACTATATATATATAAACACATACACACACACACACACCTATATATATCTAAAATATATATAGATATATATATATACACTATTATATATATAACAAGAAGAAAATATATACCGTTTAAAATATTTTTTTTTGCAAAATTTATTATTATGGAAATATACAATAAAAATATTTGAACATACCACGAAAGAAATCAATTTTTAATTTGTTTTTATTTACGTTTTACGTGTTTTTACGTTTTTTTCAGCATTTCTTTTTTGTAAATAAAAAATTTATATATATTTTTTTAGCATTTCTAAATGTTTTAATCCATATAGGCTACTTTTTTATCTCCTAGCTTTGCTATTTTTGCCTTTTACTGTCACTTTTGTTACCAATTAATTATGATTCATGCCAAAGTGATTCATTTTTTTGGTGACGAAGGCGTAATTGGCAAGGGGAGGCGTGGGTGGCGGGTGTCGGGTACTGGGAAATTGCTTTTGTCGCCGTTTCTAATCAAGTATACGCCCGGGGTGTCAACGGCACGCCCCCATTCCACACACGCCTTCCAGACATATTAACTTAATTCAATTAAAGTTTTTTTTTCTTTTTTTTGTTTTTCTTTCATTCGGTTGCAATTTTTGTTTTTGTTTTTGTTTTTACCGGCAAAAAAATTTAATGAAATCAAAACGACAATGGGAGCAACAATAAGAATGACAACAACAATCACGATAATAATATAATAAAATTTCATTTATACGAATTTCGTATTTGTTGTTATTTTTTATATTATTTTCGTTATTTTTTTTAATTTATTTTTTTTAATTTATTTTTTTTAATTTATTTTTTTACTACAATCATTCAGTTTGAGCTTCGTCGTTGGGTTTTTTTGTTGCAATTTTATTCTTTTTAAGTGAATTGAGCTTCTGAAAAACATTTCAGTTGAAATATTAGATGCTCTTTAGATTAATATAATATATATTTTATTTTTTATCATTTTATAGAACTAAAAGAAGCAATATTTTCATATAGTTTCTTGGATTTTCTAGTTATTTTCAAGCTTTTTTCTACCTATTTGAATAGAGAGACCCCGAAAAAGTTAGGGTATCCAGATAAGTAGCCGGCAAACTCATACAAACAAACGTGCAAAGCAAAACAAAGGCAGCAGAAAAAAAATTGGCGTGCACAATTGTTTAACTGCAAAAAAAAAAATACAAAAAATAAATGAGGAAAAAAAAGAAAACATCAAGAAGAACAGCAACAATTTTGTTGTGTTTTTTGTATTTTTTTTGTACACTCTGACCGCGGTCGGTCGCTTTATTGGGTGAAGGTCACGCCGGCTGCGCTGCGGCTGCGACTGCGTCTGTTTTTTTTTTTTTGTTTTTTATAGCTACCGCTTTTGTTTATCTTTTTTACTTTAATTTTATTTTTTTCCTTTTTCTAAGTTGCTCTTTTTGTCTATTGCCTTTTTAATTTCAAAGACAAAATTAAGCTTAAATTATTACTATTAATTAATTAATTTCTTTTTTTGATGTTATTAAAATATAAAAAATAACGCTCTATGATATTTTTGTAAAAACTTAATAGTGCTTTAATGGATAATAAAAATTATATTCTTTTATTATTCTATATAAATATTCTTATTCAAAATTGTAAATAAAAGTATGAGAATAAATTTAAATAACTAAGCTTAAATAATTACACATATTTTATATGAAAGTCTAGAAAAAAAGCTTGAAAAGATTAACAAAAAAAATATTAAGAACTTGAGATATGATTTATATGTTTTTTATATTAGTTTTTTATACATAAAATAATTTAAAAAAAAGGTAAAGCTTTGTTTTCTATTAATTTAAACGATGTTGAAAATCTTTAACCTACATAAATTTTATTTTGCTTAATAAAGAAATGATTTAAAATTAGGTCACAATTTAATTTGGCAAATTTTTGTTTGCCAATTTCCTTGGCAATAATTTGCCTTTTTTTTAAAAAATAAATAGGGTTTTATGAGTACTTGAATAAGCTAATTTTTGGGTGAATAAATTTAATATTTCTGTATTTTTTTATTAGCTAAAAAAGTCACGTTTCCCCCAATGAATCACAATCATTATCATCATCACTGGCAAATGATCTGTGACCCCTGGAAATAGCAGTTTAGATGAGGCTTTTTTTCACAATTTTGAACACGATCACGGCTTTATTCTTTTGTTAATGTCACAGTTCACACGGGCAGTAAATCACAGTTTTATCCATGACTCGTTTTTTGATACATTATTATTTTTTTTCCTAATACACTTATGGCGAAATTCATAAATTTAAACGCCTCTGCTAAAAGCGCATTTCATTTCATTTAAACCATTTTATTTTATTTTTTTTTGGCGCATGTGTGTAAAAGTTATTTCTGTCATTTGTTTAGCGTATATTTTTGTTAATTTATTGCCTACATTTTTTGATTTGAACTGGCAAGAACTGGAAATTCGCTAGACATCAAGGTCGTCACCAAAAAAGCAACAAAATACACACAAAAAAACGGAAACACTAAAGGCAATGCAGAATCAAAAGTACAAAATAGTCCTAGAAATCAAAAACCGAATAAAAAATTTGTAAATATTGACAGAAACAAAATTTGTAGACAAAAAAAACCGAAGCCCAAAACACACAAGAATCCCTTAAAAAAAACTGCTTATATAAAAACAGCTTTAAAAAATAAAAAAATAAATATGAAAATACATTTAACAGGCTTCAATAGTTAAACTAAACAATAAAAAATTATTTATAAAAGATTTGTAAGAAAGAAAGAAAAGTTGAAAAGAAGAGAGAAATTTTTGTACATTTTTTATTTTTTCGAAAATATTTAATAAATGTGTTTTACACACACACACTTAGACGAACACAACACACTCACACATGCATATATTTAATATACAAAACAATAAAAATATCAAAAATTAACAATTATTGAATGCAAATATAAAATATACACTTTATATACCAATAAAATATTCAATTATATATTATATATAATATATATATATATTTAGAAAGCAGAATCAACAAATTATATATAAAATATAAAGAATATATATATATAAATTTTTATATATATTAAAAACTAATAGAAACCTAACAAATTTTGTAAGTAGCAAGGCGTATACGTAATTAAAAAGAAAGAACAAGAAATACAGAAATAAATGGAAAATAGTTTCACAGGACGAAGGACGATGAGCTTAAGAAAGACAACTTTTGTATGAAATATAAATTGTGAGAAAATGGATAAAGGAAATGTGGAAAGTGGAGAAAGTAAATAAAGAAAAGCAAAGCCCAAAGCCACACACAGAAGATTCTGGTTTCAATTGAAGGAGTGGAAAAGGGTTCAGAAAAATTGGAAAAAATCTAAAAAATATTTTATGCCAGGATTTTGATGCAGACTTATAGGGAATTAATTCTAGATTCCAAATCTATACTTGGTCCTAAGATCCGATGAAAACTGCCAAAGATATGGCCTTCGAAAGGGGCGAAAAGTGATTTTTCTCGATTTTCACATTTTTCAAGGGGGTCCATCAGAAAAATTTGAAAAAAATCTAAAAAATATTTTCTGTCAGGATTTTGATGCAGATTTATAGGGAATTGAATAAAGATTCCAAAGCTATACTTTGTCCAAAGATCAGATGAAAACTGCCAAAGATATGCCCTTCGAAAGGGGCGAAAAGTGATTTTTCTCGAATTTTAGATTTTTCAAGGGGGTCCATCAGAAAAATTTGAAAAAAATCTAAAAAATATTTTGTTCCAAGATTTTGATGCAGATTGATACGGAATTAATCCTAGATTCCAAATCTATACTTGGTCCAAAGATCCGATGAAAACTGCCAAAGATATAGCCTTCGAAAGGGGCGAAAAGTGATTTTTCTCGATTTTCACATTTTTCAAGGGGGTCCATCAGAAAAATTTGAAAAAAATCTAAAAAATATTTTCTGTCAGGATTTTGATGCAGATTTATAGGGAATTGAATAAAGATTCCAAAGCTATACTTTGTCCAAAGATCAGATGAAAACTGCCAAAGATATGCCCTTCGAAAGGGGCGAAAAGTGATTTTTCTCGAATTTTAGATTTTTCAAGGGGGTCCATCAGAAAAATTTGAAAAAAATCTAAAAAATATTTTGTTCCAAGATTTTGATGCAGATTGATACGGAATTAATCCTAGATTCCAAATCTATACTTGGTCCAAAGATCCGATGAAAACTGCCAAAGATATAGCCTTCGAAAGGGGCCAAAAGTGATTTTTCTCGATTTTCACATTTTTCGGGGGTCCATCAGAAAAATTTGAAAAAAATCTAAAAAATATTTTCTTCCAGGATTTTGATGCAGACTTATAGGGAATTGAATATAGATTCCAAATCTATACTTGGTCCAAAGATCCGATGAAAACTGCCAAAGATATAGGCTTCGAAATTTCAGGAAAGGGAAATCTTTATAATATTATTATTAAAAATACTCCTGATTTGTTTTAGAGGAGTGTCCCTATTTTTTTTAATATTTTTTCTGCCTTGTTTAAAAAGCTTCTCAAAGCTTCTTGTTTCGGATTTCCTTCATCGACTTCTTAGGCAGATTTCTTTTTATTTTTTTAGGGACAGATGCAATTCAGGAGCCTCGCCCAAAGGCCAGCTGTAATTTTATTTTTTCTTCGTTTTTTTTTTCTTAAACTTTTCTGTATTTTGAGCTGCCTTTGTTGCTTTTGTTGTTTTTTTTCTGGGGGGTTCGGATGTCACATAACTGGTCTGGACAGATGAGAAGCTCGCGAAACCCTCTTGTTTCGGGCATCCCTGGCCCTGTGCGTGCTTTTTCCTTTATTATTTCTTTCCTCTGTATTTTTTTTATTTTTTTTATTTGGTTTTTTGCTTTTTAATTATGTATAGATTTCGGTGGCTTGCAGCTTGCAAGAGGTCCTGCTTGCAACAGGTGCAACTTTGCCAATCGATGAGGTTAACAGTGTTGAAATGAAGGCACATTAACATCAATGCCCTGACTGGGAAGAAACCGGGTAGATTAGCTATTTTTGAAGCTAAAATAAGATATATTTTTGATATATTACCTTTTATAAAATTTCATAGAAGTTGGTAAACAAAAATACTAAAAGCCATCAAAGATTTCCTATAAAAAGTAAAAAAACCGACTACAAAAACCTCTAGACTTTCCCTTTGTAATTGAAGGAAGAGTATTTTCTCAGAGTGGCCAAAAGCTAGGGGCAAGGGTCGGGGATCGGGGGTCTGGGCCAAAAAGGGAGGAGGATGTTGGCAAGGTGTTTGTTTGCTAGGCCCGTGCCGTCCCCAGACGGAGATACCGAAAGCCCGGCTCTTGCCAAGCCCCGAGGGGGACCTCGTAACTGAAAACTAAAAACTGATTAGGGCCCCTCAACTTTTTGAGGCTTATTTCGTTTTTTTTTTGGAGTGCGTGATGCCGCCGCCAAGTTAATTGAACTTAATGCAGGTTGAGATACAATTATGCTGGCCCTGCACCTTTTATTTAATGATGACATTCGGCAGCGGATCGGATCTTTGTATTTTCTTTTTCTTTGCTGGATAGTTGGTTGGGTATGGTCTCTGGATGGATCGGTTTCGGCATCATCTTTTGGTCTTAAAAAATGCGAAGCGAGTGCTCGGAACGGTCCTGGACTGCTGTTTCGAAGACGCTTTTCACACAACGCACCATGGCCAGATTGAGGACCGGCAGTAGCAAGGATACCAGAGTGTGCAGTTCGATTGACTGGCGGCCAGTGAGGATCTCGAAGCTCCAGATAAACCATTCGGCGGCAAGGACAAGGCTGTTCAATACAATCCAAGGCCACATAATAGAGGGTGTGATCTGGATGGGAATATTATACTATTGCCCTGTTTATTACCCAAGAACTTACCATCACGATTCCGTACAGCAGAAGGAACCAACAGAGCAAAGAGATTCCAGAACCGCAGATTCGTGCCCGTCGAAGGATCCTGTGACTAAAGACATAAAAGTGACGATTGCGCCACATGTTGAGCTTCTGGCAAGGACAGTTCCAGACGCGACGCAGCTCCCAGAAGCTGAAGACAGCGCCACCGCAGCTGAAGATGAGGACCATCCAGAAGAGATACGGAAACCACTCGGAGCGGCAAGGACTACAGGATAATAATATGGCCTTGGCCTGATCCCAGCGTCGCATCGGACAGAAGTTCCATATCGAATATGTTGCGAATTCGTCGCGACTGGAGAATGTCCGGCGTATAATCCGGCATAGACGCGTATTAATATCGGTAATCTCGAACATCTCGGAGTGATATCGGTTTTGGGTTTTTGATTTCGATTTCGGTTTGGGTTTGAGGTTTCGGTTTTTTGTTATATTTCTGTGATCGCGTGCAGAATATTATCGAAATGTTTGACTATTTCCTCGCACATCGAATTTTCACATTAAAAATATATAACTTATTATTTTTGATTTGGTTTTATTCCGGTTTCGGAGATTGTATATATATTAAGAAATATAGGCTGGCTGATATTGACGTCTGTTCAGAACGATGATTAAAATGTTACTTTCATCTGGACGAAAGGCAAACTGAAAGGTTACTTTGGGTTAAGAATGATTTTGACAAATAAATCATAGGCCGACTATATCCTAGAGATTGAATATTCCTTTCAATAAAGGATAAACCTTTCTTTGTTCTATAGAGTCCCAAAGAGTTTTAACCAAAGAGTTATAACAGGGATCCAGTAATACCTTCTCTATAACCTATACTTTTCTCATTATAAAAATTTCTATCTATTCATTAGCCATAACCCATTTAGCCATATCCGTCTCGGGTTCCTATCTTGTCATCTTTCGGTTGTAAACTCTAAATATAGTCGTCGGGTAGTACGGGTATTACGGGGGTTGTCGTAAATGTCAGTCTATTATTATATAAATTACGAAACTTGAACTACTTCGGTATTCCGTAAACGCTTCAGGTATACTACCTGGGGTGTATTATCTAGAGTTCTTGGAACTAACAACCCGACCCGACAATTTAATGGCGCCTGCGAGAATCTGCGCGGTCTGAGGTCAAAGTTGAAAGAAAGATAGAAAGAAAGGTGAAGGTGGTGGAGGTGAAAGTGCCGTAAAAGATGCGACATCCTGTGTGTGTGGATTTTGCCATTAAAAGTCCGTCCATTCTGTATCGTAAAAACTCTTTTTTCTTTCTCTACTCATTGGGTTCTGTCTCTTGACCTTCCTTCCGATTACCCTCTGACCCTTCCAGGTCAGGTAGCTCCATCTGCATCTGTATTTTTGTTTGTATTTGTATTTGTTTTTGTATTTGTATTTGTTTTTGTCATTTGGTATCTGTGAGAGCTGCAGGTGTTTTCCCTCCCGGAGATGAATCAGCTAACTGAGTAAGTACGGAATAATTATTATTCTATTGAAATGCTTTCGGTGTCGGGGTAGGGGTCGGGGAGTTAATAGTGCAATTCAGACACTTTAAGAAAATTGGGAAACTATAGAAGGTATATAGGTTTCCCTATAAACTATATCTTTTGATCCCTTTCCTTTGTTATATCATTAAGAAGAGCCATTTCTTAGCTTTCTTTCATCTAAAATATCTCCTTGGCTTTTTTTAACATATTTTGTTATAAAAAATTAATAAAATAATTCAAAAACTATTTCCAGTGCATTAGTAGATTAGCGTTTGCTGTTTCTGTGGGGCGGAAATAAATAAAAATTGAAAACCAAATTGAAATGGACGGGGAAAGTCTGAGTAATTGATGAGCCACGCCCCCTTTTGCGGCTGCCGCCCCCTGTGGCTTTATTTGTTTAATAAATTCTTTCGTATTTATTCGCCTGCTTCGTTTACAATTTTAATGACATTTTGTTTTCGCCTTTTTATTACAATTATTTAAATACATCTTTTTTTTCTACCCGTATATTCTTTTTTGTTTTCTGATGCGGGTTTTTGTGTGAATAAAAATGTATTTATTAATTCATCAAAATTGAGTTTTCAATATTTCATTCATGAAAGCCAGAAAATGATGCGACAATTTTCAGGTTAGATTTTCCGTCTGTTTTTTTTTGTGCAACCTGAAAGGTACTTTAGTTTTCCATTGCGATTTGTCACGATTCGAGGATTTTCTTTACCGAGGGCCGAGTGGCCCTCCCCCTTTTGTGGACGGCCATGACAAGTGCAATTTGGCCAAGAAAGCGTTTCCTGTCACCGGGCTGGCATTAATAAATGTCGACGTCCTTTTGGTCTAAAGACAAGGCCAAAAGGAATCCATCAAGATGGGTTTTTCTTTCTTCCTTTGCATTTTCAATTGAATCTCCTTCCAGGAAAGCCAAAGGATTTCCATTCCCCTCCCCCTGCCTTTCCAGAGGGATTTGTCCTGCAATTTGTATTGCATTTGCCTCGATTCGGTCTTGGCCTGGCCAATAAAGAAGAAAGCCACCTTTGAAGTCGAGTTGTCGATGGTTGATGGTCGGTAATCAATTTTGGCTTAAATCGTTCTAGATTCAATTGCTTGTGGAAAATAACAGTGACAGGCGAACGAACGGTAAATGGGAAAGGTTTTCCAATATTTATTCCCAAATTAGAGGCAATTGTTTTTGGGCCTTGGTAACA
The DNA here is from genome assembly GCA_018150545.1 of Drosophila ercepeae. Taxonomy (NCBI): domain Eukaryota; kingdom Metazoa; phylum Arthropoda; class Insecta; order Diptera; family Drosophilidae; genus Drosophila; species Drosophila ercepeae. The sequence continues at coordinate 7,862,038 of JAECWL010000197.1, forward strand.
GGGAATAATAGAGTTCCAGTTTTCCAACTACGATATTGTTAGTTTTTCGCCAGAAGTAGACGTATTAAATGGTTCCCCCATTATCTAAAATATTTTATTATGTCTTTGTTTATAAATATAGTAATCAATTAAGGATAAATAAGGTTCACCCTTCTACCCTATAAACTCTCAAAACTAAATAAAAACTATTTTATTTGTTTTAAAATTTAAAAAACATGTTCTTATATTTTTTAATAATTAATTAAAGCCTTTAATCTTAAAATCAACAGATGGTTCACCCTCCAGTACAGCTCTTGCCAAAATCGTGGAATATTCTTATTCCGTAATAATTCCAGCACCTGCCCCCTCTCCCCCCTCCTCGACAAACGACAAATGCACTTCCACCTGCTCTCCAAGCAATTGCTCTCCCCCAGCCACTGCTCTCCTACCGACACTACCCCTCCCTCCCCCCTTCACCCTAAGCATCCACTGCCCTACATGCTCTCCCACTGTAAGTGCCCCCCTCCAGCACCCGCTCACGCCCACCAACACCTGCTCTCCCCCAACTTTCGCTCTCCATTGATCCCGCTGCGCTCTCCCGCCGTTATCCCGTCTCTCCCGCGTTCCAGTTCTTGCAATCATTAATCTCAGGTCAGATTTTCGTTGACATCGCTCCTTAAATCGCGTGTGTTTTAATACGTTTAAAGTCGCTATTTCGTCGCGAAAATAAGTTAAATCGCTTAATAAGTATAGTCCTTGTGTTAGTTAATACGATGCATATGAAATACATCGAGTTTAATTGTTTTTCAAAGGTAATTCATGAAATATGGTGAAATTCGGTTGGCGTCGCGCGTTCCGTGTCCCGCGTTCGCGTGTGTGTGTGCGAAAGAGGAGCAGGCAAAGCCCGAGGAGTCTCAAAATGAACAGTTAGCTGAAAATCACGTAGACCACGTCCAGCCATGGTGGAATTGCGAAGGCATGTAGGAAGTTTAATTTACATTTACATCTGATGTAATTTACATATGTATGTACAAGTAAGTGGAATGCTTCTTCTTTTTACTTTTTTATGACTTTGTCTTTAAATTCCCTTAAATTCCCTTAAATCCTATAATTCCCTTTAAATTTAAATCTAATCCTCCCCCGAAAAAAAAGGGAAATGGAAATGTTTGCTCTAGTTTGGCGAACATTTTGATTGGTTTTGCGAATTTCGCACAGATGATGTCCCACAGAAATACTTTGATAAACTTCTAAAGACAAAAAAAAACTTTTTCAAGCTCACGTGCGGCAAAAAAAAGGGACAGAGGGTAGTGGGTAGGGGTGTTAGACGAGGGGGTGGTCTGGAACATATGGCCATTAATCATAATAAGATGCCAGCTGAGCAATACGGCCAATATCCATGCACTAAGAGAAATTAGGGTTAGCTAAAAAATAAACAAAAAATATCATAAAAAAATGAAGAAAAAAAAGAATTAAATAAAAAACAGAGAAAAACATTTAAATACTTTTTTTTTTATTAAAAAATATCTAAAAAATCATCAACTTTCTATTAAAATCGATGATGATTTTCGCGATTTGCTTTTTCGCCAAAAAAATTGCCAATTCCCATAAATATTAATTAAATCCAAAAAAAAAATGCACAAAAATTCATAATTTGATCGTTTATTTGGTCATAATTAATTGGTCAATGTGGGCGTGGCTGGGATCTATGGTTTTGGCCAACTTTTCTCTCTAATTCCCAGCATCCTCAGTAAATCATTTTTTAGCCAATTTTTTTTCCAAGCACCTAGCAACAAAGTTTTCGGCGATCGGACGCCTAAAAAATTTTCCGCCAACAAAGACAAAGAGATGTTGGCCAAAAAGGTGTTGGCGGCAAAACGCATATAATACATACATTAAAAAAAACTTAAAATAAACGGAAAAAATACAAGAATAAATAAATAAAAAACTGGGAAGAAGAAACTGGGAAGAGATGGAAACCGTTTGCCGTTTCTCATTATTTTTATCGCCTTTTTTTTGCCTTTTTGCCTGCCCGAAATAGATTTGACCTATTTTTTTACACGTTCTGTCCATTCCCCGATTCCTTGCTCCTTTCCGCTTCCCGCTTTCTTCCTTTTTTTATTTAGTTTTTTTTGTTTTTTTATTTAGTTTGTTTTTTTAGTGGGTATATATTTTTTTTGATGGTTGATATTAAATTGTTGCGCGGAAAATAAACAATAAAAAATATAGAGGAATTATCTTTGTTTCTAGGCCAATCGAATTGGGAAAAAAACTATGGCATATAGAAGCAAGATCCAGGGGAGATCGGTTGTGGTTGTAAATGGTAGAAAATGGGTTAAAAAAAGGTGTTATTTTTGTAAACTTTTAAAAAATATTTAGAGTGATTTTTAGCACAAATATTAATTTAAAAAAAGATAAAAAATGTCAAAAAATGAACAGAGAGGCATTGTTTCTTGAATTTCTGGAATTAAAGTCATAAAAATGGAGATATTTTTAATAAAATAGGTAAAAAAGAAGAAAAAAAAAGAGTTAAAATTCTAAAATTAAATTCAAATTCTTTATTTCGTATTTAAATACATAAAAAAAGGTTACTTTTTAAAGAAAATAAGCAAAAAGTTCCCATTAGTTCCCATTTTTCCCCCTAAAAGGTATCCCCTATTCGAAGCAAAACAGACTAGGACTAAGACTAAAGCACAAAAAATGTTAAAATTAAATAAAAAATGCGTTGTTTCTTTAGCGTCGAATAGCGATACGTTTTTTTTTCGAAGTGATCCAAAAATAGAGACTTTTCTCAAAGTGTTGGGGGAAAAATTAGAAATTAGAAATGCGAAATTAAATAGATATATAAACGGTAAACGGTGAACGGTAAAGGCAGAGATCGGTTCAGATCAGATCGGATCGGTACAATATGCAAACATTAAAGTTGAAAAAAAAACGGATAAAAAATAAATAAAAAGCCGAATTGTATAAACAGACGGAAGATGCCCGTCACACGCGCTGAAATAGAACAAGAACGATTCTGGTATTTTTAGCAAAGAAACGAAACGAAAAGATACATCTCTATGGGTATCTATGTATCTTTGTATCTATGTATCTATGCAGATTTCGATATAGATACGCAGATATAGATACGGATCGAGATAGAGATAGAGAAATAGGCAGGCAAAACGGATTCCAAGAACGTATTTGGCAACAGGGCGATTAAGGGCTTCCAACTGATCGGATTATTACAGCCAAGGTGGTAGGATGTATCTATGTATCTATGTATCTTTGTATCTATGTATCTATGTATCTATGTATCTATGTATCTATGTATCTATGTATCTATGTATCTGTATCTATGTAATTTCCCAGCTGGAACAGAAACAGGACCCCGCACATGTCGCAAAACAAATTTGTCTTTGAACTTCGTTGATTCGTTTATTGAATTTGCCACAAAATTTGTCTATTTTGCTCATTAAATGCCTGGCCAACCCCTCGCTGCCACAATCTGCGACAGTTGGATGGAATGTTTGGGCCATCAATCAATCCGTCCATCAATCAATAAATCAAACCGTTTACAACACTGAACGAAACGCCGGGAGGATACTTTACGAGCCATAACATGTGTCTTTCAGGTTCTTGAGGTTTCTTTAGAAAACAAGGAAATAAAAAGTTGATTAAATTAGAGAATAGAAAGGGGAATAAAAGAAAATAAAAGGAAAATAAAAGGGGAATAATAGAAGGAATATTAACCCGAAATTCAATAAAAATCCAATCAAAATGTATTCAATCAAAGCCAAAAAGTAGAGCAAAGCAAATTTTATTCAAATAGTCTTTTGTTTCTGTTTTTTGTTTCTGTTTTCTGTTTTTTGTTTTTTTTTTTGTTTTCTTTTTTCTGTTACTTTTAATTTAAATACTAGAAGTAGAACGTTTCGAAGAGACTTTTAGGGACTTGCTTGAAAGATTGATGGCCAACCGAAAGCCCTATTTCAATCCCTAAACAAAGAAGGAGACCTAATCGGGTGAGAAAATCGGGGGAATATCAGTGGCAATATCAATATCCTGGCTAGTTAGTGGATCGACTTCCGATCTTTGGGATTCCTTTTGGGGTTGACAATAGAAAAGGAGGAGAAGCGCTCCCGTATCCTATTACCAGAATAAATGGATTGAGAAACCTGCGCGCCGATCAGGTAGCTCCGATTTCTATTGTCATTTTTTCGAGGGGAAAAAAAAAGAATTGGTTTAAAATTTTCGTTGGGGATGAGATCGAATCAGTTGCCATTACACGACGTTTCTTTGCGGCAAACCTGGCAACCTGGCAACCGAAAATCCATCTCATAGATACGCAATTCGAACAATTCGAGAAGAAAACAACAACGAAAAGATCGCGTCACGTCGAGTGGAAAAGGTTGCCGGTGGGATTTATGGCCAAGTTGAAGTTGGTAGTTCGCCCTTGAACGCAGATTTTTGTTCAGTTTTCGTTTGTTTGAAGAGTTTCGAGTGATTTTATGAAAAAGGTATCTCTATGTGCTGCGTACCTGTATCTGTATCTGTACCTCAACCTCTACCTCTATCTGTATCTGTATCTTGTTGGTATTTGTCAAGTATCTACGCAAGAAATCGCTTGTATCTAGGCCGGCAAACTGAAGTATCTCCATCGCAGAGCCTCTGCGGATACAAAATTAATCCCATTGCCGGTAGATGGATTTATTAGACGGATCTCGGGAGGGATAAAGGATCGAAAATACTATATAATCCCTCAGGGATGTCCTTTTTTGCGATCCTTAAAACAACAACAAATAATTTTGTTGCATTTGTTGTTTGTTTGTTGTTGTTTGTTTGTTGTTGTTTGTTTGTTATTTGTTTTTTGTTGGTTTGTTGTTGGTTTGTTGTTGGTTTGTTGTTGGTTTGTTGTTTGTTTGTTGTTTGTTTGTTGTTTGTTTGTTGTTTGTTTGTTGTTTGTTGTTTGTTGTTTGTTGTTTGTTTGTTGTTTGTTTGTTGTTTGTTTGTTGTTTGTTGTTTGTTTGTTTGTTGTTGTAAAAAATGTACAAAAAAATTGCACAAAGTTTCGTTTTTGTCGCTATTGAAGTTATAATTCGCAATCGGTTCTAGCTGCCAGAAGTAGTAGAAGAAACTAAAAGTCCAAAATATTTTTACACTAAAAATTTTAATTTTCAATTTTAAATACTTAATAATTCTTTAAAGATCTTAAAATAACAACTTTTCTATTAAATTTTCCATAGAAAAACCTTTCGATTCAAATAGAATTTAATTAAAACCTAAAACCAAAGCCAAATACAAATCCAAATTAAAATCTAAACCAAAATCAAAATAAAATTCAATATTTGAATCGAGAGGTTGATTGGCCACTCAAAGGTGAATCTGCTTTGTTCCACTTTTTGTGTTTTATTGTCGTTTTTTATGTGCTCTGCTCCCTTTTTTCCGTTCGATTTGGAGGCCCGGCCAGGTTTCTCTCTAAAAAGAAATAAAAGTCACATTTGCATACGAGCCAAAGGTACATAGTTTTAGGTTTTTTTTTCTTCTTAGTTGGTTGCGGCAAAAAAGTAAAAAAAAAAAACAAATAAAAAAAAGCTTCCGCATTTGATAAGCGGTCGACGTCGACGTTGACGTCGGTTTCGTTTCGGGTTTTCTGGCCTGGCAACACCTTTGCCCCGCCTCCGCCCCCTTTTTGCCTTTCTATGCGATCTTCATTCTCCATTCTGCATTCTCCATTCTTCATTCTCGATTCAGCATAACTTGGAAATTTTAGTATTTGCTTTTCTAATTCGATTTCGGGGCTGGTTGGCATAAAAAAGCGAAGAAACTCGCTCGCACGCTGGCACGAAGCTGAAAATCACTTTTTGGCAAGGTCAGTGATAGTGTTACTTAGACGGTACAGTAGAGATTCGATAAAAGATACAGAGAAACTTGTTAAATCTAATAAAGAATTAAATTTTCTTTAGATTTTTCTATAATTTTAATAATTTCTATTATTTATTTTCTTATTAGTAGTTTTTTTTTGTTCTTTATTAGAGTTTCTACTCTATGACGACTGTCTTATAAATTTTAATTTAATTAGTTTCTTTTTTTTACGGACTCGGCGATTGTTAAACAAGCTTCCATATGCAATATATATCCCAGATATCTTGTCTACTTTTTTCCCCCTCCCCAATTCTTTTTTTTCCGCAATTTTTCTTCCTATCTATTTAACATTTTTTTTTCTGCTCGTATTTAGTTTTTTTTTGTTTTAATATATATGTATTTTTAATTTCATTTTCATGGTCGCATGTTGCGCACGCTCCTCGATTTGCGTTCACGCCCACTGATAGTGCGGATGGCGCCAGTTTAGCGGGGGGGATATGTCACACACGGGGGGCTATATATTATATATACTCGTAGAATACTATATAGTTTCTGATAACCGTAAAAGAGAGCCAAAAAACTTGACTTTTAGCTGAGACAGTGACGCGCTACTTGGAGTCTAGATATTCAGGGGAAAGACTACTATATAGAGGTATATAGAAAGTATATATATATATCTTCCATAGTGATGTGACAACAATTATGCCGCATGACACTGACAAAATGTCGCATTAGAAAAAGACGACTCCAGATTCGATATAAAGGGCCGATTGATGTCCAAATAAATTAATAATAATGCCGGTGATGGTTACATAAAAGTTAATAAAAAACAGAAGTTAAGAAGAAAAAATTAAGGAGTTTGTTGTTTCCCAAACCCATCCCTTAGCCAAGCCAACCCTTTCCATAAAGAGTATCACAAATCGAGCCACAAACAAATCGAAATCGAATCATATTTTCCAATTAATAAACGAGAAAGAGCTGACAGCAATGATGAAACATCAATTTAATGTTGTAAATATTTCATTATTTCTCTATAAATAAATCGAAATGTGTACGGGAGGAGTAATTGTTATTTTATTTAAATTGAATTTTTCACACACAATCGATTATGGTCTCAATCAAGATTGATGATTTGATCTACAAATAACGCTTAACAGAGAAAAAAAAACAGAGAGAGATCGTGGCTAATAATCATTTGTTTGGCTGGTTGGATAAATCAACTTGTTGGCCCATGTTCAAGAGCATAGTTTCGGGCCAGCCGGGCAATTAGCCAGAGTGTCATATCCATTCGACAGTGGGGAAAGGTGGAGGAGGAGAATCACTTCCACCCTGAATCGGAACCCCGATCGGAACATAAAGTAGTTAGCCAGCGGAAGTTGTTCAATATGCGTGGCCCGTGGTTCAGTTTTCCAATTTGGCTCGGGCAGCGGCGCGTGTCCATTGCGTAGGTATTAACGCATGAAATTGGCCACCTTTTGATGGCCTGGTGTAACCTGGCCCAAACCACAAAGGGCCAACATCGTAGATTAAAAACTCTTTAGGACAATTTTTCAATAGCCAGCCACAGGTGTTTCCACTGCAACTCCTATTAAATGGAAAAGTATTGTTCTTTTTTTCGATTGAGTTGCATTTTTTGGTAATGGAAAGATAAATATAGGTTTGGGGATGAAATTCTCGTTAAAGGGTGTTGTTTTTGGTTTCAAAATTAAAGTAAAATTAAAGTTAATGAGCTACATATTAATTAAAGTCAAAATAAATGATGGTTTTTTAAAGAGTTTAAGTAACTTTTTAATGAAAGAATCTCTTGGAATCCCACAAAGCCCTTAAAAAAGTATGCAAAACAACCTTGTTTTTATTATATTTTTAACCATAAAAAACTTGTTCTTTTGGCCAACATTTCTCTAATTTAGAACGCAATTTTTTAACAAATCCCAAACTGCGTTGTTTCTGCTGCAAATTTTCCACAAACCGATGCGCGAATTCTGCGTTTTTAGTTTCTGTTTCTGTTTCACCTGATGATGATTTTTTTGCAAAACAAAATGCGACGCACTTTCTAAGCAAAAAATAATAAAAAGAAAATAATAAAAAACTATAGGCAAATAGCCTTGAGTTGGCTATAAGTTATAAGTTGGCGATAAGTCGTCGAGAGTCGAGAGCTGATACGCAATCAATGGCGCAGTAACACACGGTGCTGCCTTTTCTTTCTTTTTTCTAGTTTTTTTCTATTTTTTATACATAAATTTATATATAGTTTTTTTTTTGTTGGTCCAAAACCAGATGCTAGGTGAGCTAGTGGTCTGATCTGATTAAACTAATCACTAACTAACTCCACTAATTTGCCAAATTCAATTTGGTTCGATCGATCGATGTCGAGTAAGAAAAAAGAGATCAGCTTTGCTTTGATGGCTGGAGGCTGGGAGAAGGTCATTGGAAACAACTTTCCCTGCTTAGGCGGTTAATTGGTAAATCAATTGTTCAAGTCTATATCGAAGTCTGTCTGGAATTTATAGTGTCAGTTTAGTAGTTAATCGATCTACCAAGAATTTACGGTTACAAATTAAGAACGTTATAAAAAAAAAAAAAAAAAAAAAGAATTTACGACATTCTTGTTGGAAATCGGATGGAAATTGAAAAAGTTAGAGACTTCCTAAGACTTATATGGTTCTTATTCACAATTTTCGAAGGGGATCGCCTGGAAAAATTTACAAAAAAATTCAAAAATTTTTCCCTTCCATATTTTGATGCAGTTTGATAGAGAATAGATCCATCTTTCTTTTAAGATATCCCTCTTAAGAATCGGTAAAAAAATGACAGAGATATAGCTTCCGATTTGGACGATATTGGATTTTCACATTTTTCGAGGGGGTCCATCAGAAAAATTTGAAAAAAATCTAAAAAATATTTTGTGTCAGGATTTTAATGCAGACTTATAGGGAATTACATAAAGATTCCAAATCTATACTTGGTCCAAAGATCCGATGAAAACTGCCAAAGATATGGCCTTCGAAAGGGCCTTCAAAAGGGGCGAAAAGTGATTTTTCTCGATTTTTACATTTTTCAAGGTGGTCCATCAGAAAAATTTGAAAAAAATCGTAAAAATATTTTGTGCCAGGATTTTGATGCGGATTGATAGGGAATTGAATAAAGATTCCAAATCTATACTTGGTCCAAAGATCCGATAAAAACTGCCAAAGATATGGCCTTCGAAAGGGGCGAAAAGTGATTTTTCTCGATTTTCACATTTTTCAAGGGGGTCCATCAGAAAAATTTGAAAAAAATCGAAAAAATATTTTGTGATCAGATTTTGATGCAGATTGATAGGGAATCGAATAAAGATTCCAAATCTATACTTGGTCCAAAGATCCGATAAAAACTGCCAAAGATATGGCCTTCGAAAGGGGCGAAAAGTGATTTTTCTCGATTTTCACATTTTTCAAGGGGGTCCATCAGAAAAATTTGAAAAAAATCGAAAAAATATTTTGTGTCATGGTTTTAATGCAGATTGATAGGGAATTGAATTAAGATTCCAAATCTATACTTGGTCCAAAGATCCGATAAAAACTGCCAAAGATATGGCCTTCGAAAGGGGCGAAAAGTGATTTTTCTCGATTTTCACATTTTTCAAGGGGGTCCATCAGAAAAATTTGAAAAAATTCGAAAAAATATTTTATGCCAGGATTTTGATGCAGACTGATAGGGAATTGAATAAAGATTCCAAATCTATACTTGGTCCAAAGATCCGATAAAAACTCCCAAAGATATAGCCTTCGAAAGGGGAGAAAAGTGATTTTTCTCGATTTTCACATTTTTAAAGGGGGTCCATCAGAAAAATTTGAAAAAATTCGAAAAAATATTTTGTGATCAGATTTTGATACAGACTTATAGGGAATTGAATAAAGATTCCAAATCTATACTTGGTCCAAAGATCCGATGAAAACTGCCAAAGATATGGCCTTCGAAAGGGGCGAAAAGTGATTTTTCTCGATTTTCACATTTTTAAAGGGGGTGCATTAGAAAAATTTAAAAAAATTCGAAAAAATATTTTGTTATCAGGTTTTGATGCAGTTTGATAGAGAATCGATCAACGAATCGTTTAAGATATCCCTCTCAAAAATCGGATAAAAAATAGAGATATGGCAGAAATATACCTTCAAAAAAAAAAAGAAGAAAAATCTGAATTTTTTGCAATTCTATGAATTTTCTCGCCTTGTTTTTTTGGTTTTAGGAGTTGAAAGCTTTGATCTGTTTGATCCGTTTGTGGCAAGTAGCAATTTGTGACCCCTTCTGCGATTTCCACCTGTTGGCCAGGTGAGTGGGAACCTGCCAGAGGCTGGCATGTTAACGGCATTCTCCAAGCCAAGTCAGCAACGCCCCTTCCCGGTTTTGTCAGTCAATCAGTCAGTTAGTCAGTCAGTTAGTCAATCAGTCAGTCAATCATTAATTCAGTTTTGAGTTGATTGAAGTGGAGAGAGAGCTGGCGCCTGGCAGAGCAATTTGCTCGCAACTTGTCCATTCATAGAAGTTTTTCCTAATAAATACGAGTCTGTATCAGAGTCTGGGCATTTCCGATTTTCGATCCGTGTCGATGTTATGCAATCCATCTGGTATTTTTCTGGTATAGACTTTCGTTGTCAGGCATTCATTCCTCTTCTCGTGTCACAGCGACACAAATTAGTTTTCCGCCTGTAAAAAAAATGTTTCGATCTCTCACCGCTGGAATTCTCAGCCGAGAAATTTGCATTTGGCAAACGTGTTAAAAAACAAAATAAACAAAGGGGGGAGTGGCAAGAGGCTGGTGGCAGTGTTGCGTCAATGGGATTATGCAAATCCCTCGACTCTCTTTGGAAGCTAAATTAGTTGAGGTAGTACAGGTGCAGGCAGGTGGAATCTCGAGGGGGGAAAACCTGGGGAATCTCAAGCGGGGAAATCCCCTCTGAAAGGCTGTAAAAAATGAAGCTTAATTTACAAACTTGAATCAATAAAGTATTAGACTTAAAAAAAGAAGAATTTCTTCTTAAAAATTGTTAAAACTTTTCATTTCCTTTCCCTCATTATTTTTTGTTATTTATTTAACTTACAAATATTTTTATTTATTTAAAAAATAGAATCTGTTTCTAACAAAGAGTTCCTTTTATTTTTTGTCATCGTTTAGCATTTTGGTTTTGGATTTTTTGGCCAAATTTGAATTTCTTTCGGCGGCTGAGACGATGACGAACTCAGACAGAATTTTTTCGGCTTTCAAGAGACGCCCACACACCCCCGCCCTGCTGTGGGTGCTGTCATCCACACATTTGTGTAACATTTGTGGGGGCAAACAATTTGGCACCAACTACATACAATAAAACATCATAAAAAATAACAAAATACAACAAAAAACCAAAAACAAAAAAGAACGCGGAACGGAAAGGCCAAAAAGCCAGAGTCGTGGCCAAAAGCGGCCTCAAGTTGTGGCCATTTCAGGTAAGCTCGCACAGACTTTTTAAACAAAAACAACAACAAATCATAATAATAAATAAATACAAGTATAAGAGAGAAAAAAACAGTCAAGACTGGGGGCCAATGTACGTACGATTTGACCACGCATTTAGCATTTTAGCATTTAGCAGTGTCTGCGTCTGACTCTGCGTCTACGTGCCTCGCATTTCCATACCAGAAAATACACCCATAAATGCAGAAGAAACAAAATTATTAGACTAGGGATTACCTGGTAGAAGAGGTTTTCCGATAGAAATTACGAAAAAGATTGTTAAAAAAGGGGAACCCTTGAAGATCTCTTAACTAAAGCCTAGTTTTTCTTCTAAAACATCCTTTAAACACTCTCCTCTACCCATTCTATTAAATATTCAATATAAATACTAAACAAATACTAAACAAAGTACAAGCATATGAGAAAAAAGCAAAGCTTAAACCCCTTTCTGAATTGTTATTAAACAAATGCTGGCCGAGTCGCACTTTGATTTATGAATGAATCGCCTGGTTTGGGCCAAAAGGAAGCGACTGAATCGACGAACAATATTCTGCAGTCCAAACTCCAGCAACAAAAAGTAAATAATAAACACAAAAAGCCTGAAAAATAGAAGCCACAATAAACAATATAAGGTTAAACAAAGCAGAAAATATTGAAATATAAATATAAATAGAAATAGAAAAGCGTTAAATCAAATTAAATTGACAAATTGGCCGAAGCTGGTTGGTTTACAGTGAAGCTTGACTATAAAGGTGGGTGTTTATAAAGTTTATTCTCACTCCCACATAAAAATAGATACAGTTTGAGGGGAAATTATAGGTTTTATAGTATTTTCTAAATAGTTTTTAGTATTTTTTTGTCATAGATATTGTTTAACTTATTTTAAAAATCCATTTAAAATTTTCTGATAATATTTAGGCTCCTAGTATCTCATCCACGACTGTGTGGGATTTCGATAGACTGAAAAAAAATTCAGGAAAATTGTAGAGACACATAAAAGGAGCGTCGGAACTTAATGATCCGCAAAAACTAAAGAAAAAGAAAAAAAATACTGAAGCGTAGGTGTTAAATGTGAGCCTCTTCTGCGCCTTCTGCGGCTGCTGCTGCTGTTTAATAATTAAACGAATTCACCCACAACTGACGAGCAGATACTCAGATACTGTATCTGTGGGATACTCGCTGGCTGTGAAGGGCTAGAGTCTCAGTCTCTGTTGGGCTTGAGTGATTCGTTTTTTTAGTGGATAGTTTTTTGTTTTTGGTGTGCATGTGGCACGAAACTTGTTGAACCGTGTTCGGTCATCATGAATGAAGCAAATCCGAGATCCGAGAGCTGAGCGCCGAATGAATGAATGAATGAGTGATTGAATAAGTGAATAAGTAAATGAATAAGAGTATAAAAGAATGAATGAGTGAATGAATGAAGCCCACATGCAATCCGAGTCTAAAACTTGGAATTCAAAACCAAAAACTTGATGTAATTATTTTGATGTCTTTCTCGGGTTTTCTTCTTTTTCGCTTCTTTATTTTAATTATTTTTTTTTTAGTTTTGGTTTTGGCTAGCTTTTTTTATTGTCCCATTGACCTAACCACCCAAGACAAAAGAACATCAAAACCAAAATAAAAAAGAAGAAATAATGGGCATATAAACACAGCACAACAGGTGTACACCTTCTTTTTTTTTGCAAAAATCTAGGAGTTGGAGAAAAATGGTGGACAAAACGCCGACCGGAATGTGCGTGCGGAAAAAGAAATCAAAACACAAAGGCCTCAAAAAACAACAAATCAAAATAAGTAGCATATAAATTATAAGACACTCTGGAAACCAAACAAGTAAGGTAGCAGCAGTCGAGTTTCCCGATTGCAAAATACCCTGTACCCTTAGACATGCTTACAATTTATTTATTTAGTATCAATAAATAAATGAAACAATATTCTACCATATTAGAAAAGAGTACCATAACAATAGTAATTTGGTATGATTTTGGTTATGAAAATAAGTTTTGTGTGTTATAAAGCCATACACATTTCGCTGTCAACGTCGTAGTCGGCGTCGCGCAATGCGTGTTTTGCTGCGCTTCTGCTTCCCTTGCCATAGATTTTGCATGTGGCATAACTTCCGTGTTTCTTATCCGATTTGGTTCAAATTTAAAAGTTAGATAGCTTTTATAAGCACCAACGCATATGCCGAATTGCATAGCATTAGGACAATAATTGTGGGCGTGGCAGTTTTTTGAGGTTTTCGGGGGAGCGAGGTCGTGACAGTTTTTTACTGTTTGCGGGGGAACGGGAGGTGATATCAAAATAAAAAAACAAACTTGTACTGCGTATGGTAAATACCTATCCAACGATATATGGCACATGTCTGTAGCTCTTGTAGTTTCTGAGATCTAGGCGTTGATACGGACAGACGGACGGACGGACGGACAGACGGACATGGCTATATCGACTCGGCTGTTGATGCTGATCAAGAATATATATACTTTATAAGGTCGGAGATGCTTCCTTCTGCCTGTTACATACATTTGCACCATATTATGATACCCTTTTCACCCATTTTTAATGGGTACAGGGTATAAAAAGGGAAAGAAATCAAAGGTTTTTTTGGGTTAAAAGTGAACTTTAAATGCTCTTTCAACGGAGAAGAACTTTAAAGAACAAAAAAGCTTGAGATTCTATTAGTTTTCTTTTTAAAAAGTTTAAATAATGATTAGTAAGAATTATTTTAGTATTTTCTTATTTTTAGTATTTTACTAGTAGTATTTTTTAAAGAGAATTTAAAAGAAACAAGTTGCTGCTTCGAAATGGAAACCAAAATAAACGAATCTGGAGAGTGGGTGACTTTTAGGGTTAGAGGAAGGGCTTACGAGGGGCGCTCGGTAGATTTATGGGGTCCCAGCTCTGCCCAGTCCCCTTTCTTTTTGATAAGACCCGGACTCCGGATCCGTGGAGATCAATTTACGTAATATAAATGTTTCGTTTAGGCTTAGGTCGTCCCCTTTTCTTACAGGGAACAAAAAAAAACATTCAGCTTTAAATTTAAATAATCAAAGAAAAGTCATAGATCTTAGAAGGTTAGAGAAGGGAAGTCTTAATGGTATTTAAAATACTGATACCCGGTACTTTGTAGCTCGTGGTTTAATATATCTTCTAGATTTTTCTCTCAGTGCTTTCTCATTGCGTCTGTGCGGTAGTAATATTATATATGATTATGATGATGGGATCATGTGGCATTATGTGCGCGTCTACGCATTGTCACAAGTTGATTTTTCGCATTTATGAATGAATTGGCTTGGCCTGGCATCTGATGAAATTCGTAAATGGGCGAGGCACGTTTAAAGATACAAATACAAAGCTAAAGATACAGATACTTTGCACAGATACAGATTCAGAGATACTTTCCGAGTGTACTCATCATCATATGATTTGCTTTCGGTTATTGCTGGCGAAATTATTTCATTTTGATGGAATGTCTAGAAAATACTTGGCCCGCTAATCATTTTGAAAAATCGTGGGTGGAAAAACTATATCTCAAATATATATAGATTCTCGATATCTATATTTGAGTGGGAAAAAAGTGATGATTAACTGTTGACTGATTGTGGAAAATGTGTTATTTCAGGTTGATTTACCTTTAGTGTTGCATGAAAATTCCACAAATTCTATATCCAAAGTTTATTCAAGCATTACGGGTTTTCTCCATTAATTTGGAACCAATTTAATATTAATTTTTCATCTGTTCATTGACCCATTTTCCCATAATTCCCATCCTCCCAACACAAGACTTATCTCTCTATCCATAACGAAGTACGAGTCGAGTATGGAAGAACCCACTCGGGGGATGAGATCACAGATGATTGATGATTGATCATCATTAGCACTCGACGACAAAGAGATCATAATGCTGTACTATACTATATATAGAATGATGGGTGGGGTACCAAATCCACTGACTAACTCACAAATCACAAATCAAAGGCCCTGGGAACAAATTGCCAATATCTATTACTAGATATACAAGAATATTACACGGGAAAAAGGGATAAGATTTTATTAAAATATTAAAAAAGAAACAAGGAACTCTATTATATCATCAGTTCCTATAGTTATTCTTTTAAAAAACCTTAAAAACCCTTGAAAATTATTGAAGAATATTGAAAGATATTGAAAAATATTGAAAGATATTGAAGAATATTGAAAAATATTAAAAAATGATAGGAAAACTATTGAAAAAGTATTCAAAAGTATTGAAAAACATTGAAAAATATTAAAATATATTGTAAAAGTATTGAAAAATATAGAAAAATAGGGAATAATATTGAAGAAGTATTGAAAAATATTGAAGATATTAAAAAATATTGAATAATATTGAAAAAATATAGAAAAATATGGAAAAACATTGAAAAGGGTATTGAAAAAATACCACAAAACATTGAATCATATCCTCTCCTACTACAACTACTAACATTTTCTCTATCTGTAGAGATAGTTGGGGTCGATGAGAGAACAGAAACTAAACGATTTCGATGGCAATGTCGATGGCGTAATAGATCGACGGGTGGTTAACTTATATCGAAACGGAATGGATCGGATCGGTGGGGCATAAAGGTGGTGCCCAAGGGGTCTGCCAAGGGGGGTGGTGCTGATTGCGTAAGCGTTTCTTAGCTGCTTGAGTGTAGATGTGTGAGTGTAATAAGAGTAATTTATATGTACATTCGTATTTTTGTATTACCATATAATTAGATACTCGAGAGTTTCTTGACACCGCGTTTGCTAGTTTTATTTATTTTCTGGTATCAGAGTGTTGGTGTTTTTTTTTTCTACCTCAATTGCAAATTTGAATCTTGAAAATTGTATCGAACAGTTTATCAGCTCTATTAACAGATCGTTCAAGTGCTATATATATATATATATATATATCTCCAACCGAGATACAAAACAAAACCAAAGCCACAAGAGCTTTTTTCAAGTGCTGGCCAAAAAAAAAAGGTCTTTAAGACCAAATTCTTCATCGCTGAAGGGGAAGATGGGTTCGAATTCTTGGAAACCCCCAAAAAAAATATAAAATACAAAAGCTATAAACGGAAAAGGTTAATAAACAATAGTTAGGAGATTGAAGAAGGTAATTAATTAAAAATTCAGGAAGTTTATACGAAAAGGATAATGATTAGTTGAGAGGAAATTTATAAGAAGGTTCAGGGTTCAAGGTTTACCCCTTTATTTGATCAATTTATTGGACCCTAAAAAAGCATAAAATAAAGTTATAAATTCATTCATCTTTATTGAAATCCTCGGCCACATAATCTAATAACTAAATCAAAAATGAAACGAAGCTTAAAGTTCAATTGATTGGAAATTTGGTTCTGATGGCTTCTTGAATTCCCAAGAAAAAATAATATTATTTTTTTTTGTATTAAATATTTTTTAGCTTGTGACAAAAACAACAAAAAGTGCGTGAATTATTAACAAAAAATAGGAGTGAGATAGGTATATAAGATGAGAAAGAGACCGTCAAGTATGTGAAACTTTTGTTGTGTTCTGTATTTATTTTTTTTTCTGGGTTTTTGGTTTTATTTGGTTTGGTTTTGGTATTTTTTTGTTTCGTCTTATTTTATGGTTTGGTTTGTTGGGGGGCAGCACAATGGGAATGAGGCAAATTTTGCCAGAAAGGGAAAACCTGAAATGACTGACTACAACAACAACAACAAAAAGCTCCCCCTCTCCAGCAACAACAACAAAAAACAACAAAAATAAATAAATAAAGTAAAAGAAAAGAAGAAGCAAAAGAAACAAAAATCTCATATTATTTTGGCCTTCAAAAATTTTTGGCGGGCAATGAACCAACAACAACCAGAGACAAAGAAAGAGAAGGAGAGTACACAAGCACTCGACACAAGTGCGAAAGAGACGGTGGATGGGGGATGGGGGCTGGGGCTGGGGGATAGAGATGGAGATATGAGAGAGGCAACAGATTACATACAAATGAAACAGACACACGATCGGGGGGTTGGGGGTGGTTGGGTTGGTTTAGTGGGGTGGAGAGTGGAGTTGGGGGAAAGGCAGTAATGTGTGCGTGGGTACACGGGAAAATATTAGGGGGTTGTTATATATTTTTAAAACATTTTTTGAAGGTGTTTTTCTAGTATTTCTCTCGGTATAGTTTTTTCTAAACTTGGAAATTTTTTCGTTTAAAAAATCTTTCTACTAGATTATTTTTTCAAGTGCATTAAATATGTCCATGGCCCCAAGTGGCCCGAAGTCATTCCATCTTCGAGCAGCTACCACTCATTCCGCTGCCCCTCCGCACTCCGTCGGCCCACCATTTTTTTCCAGACACTTTTCGGGCCCCCTCCAGGCCCCCCTTTAGCTTTTGCCATCCCTCCCCCTCCCTCTGAAAATAACGCATTGCGTGCAGACTTTCAAGTAGAAAAGCACCGCGAAAAGGCAGTTGGAAAGAGACGGGAAACAATGACGAGACAGAGACGGAATGAATCGCAGTTTTGCCGGCCGGCGCAGCATTAAGCGCCTGCCTGCCCACCACCTCCCCCAGCCGCCATCAAACAGACTTCAACAAACAGTGTCACCGCAACACTGGAAAAACGCGGGGGGAACCACAAATGTTGACACAGCGAATTCTGAATTCCGCAAAAAGGCAAACTCTTTGCATTCTTTTGTTCAAATGAAGCCACGACAAAAAAATAACGAGCTTAAATTAATAAAACACAGAAATTTTGTATACGAATTTGATATTTGTGGACATTTCTCGCTGGCCTTGAAAGTTGTTTAAATAATAATCTAGAAAAAAGGCTTTAAAATATTAAAATTAAATTAAAAATGTTAAAGAAATGTTAAAAAAATGGATAAGAAATAATGGGGATTTATTTCTTAAACTTTTGCATTTTTTTATAATAATTATCCTTGTTTTCGATATCCTTGGACCACTGTGGTGGCTCCATTGGGTGGGGCAGACAGACATGGCCGGCAGGAGAGTAAGAGGGATGGACAGATGAGGGACAGGGAGGTGGATCTGGGAGGTAAACGAAGGAACTTATGCCATATCCATAAAAGTACAATGTGTGGTAATGAATTAGGAGGGCAGACGGAACCAGCCAGGATCTCTCTCAGACAGCAGACAGATGAGGGGGGTGGTGCAGTGGTGGGTGGGGCAGTGGGGCAGACGATGGCGGCATCGTTTCACACGGTCATGCTTTACATGGTAAGTAAATTTTGAGTGATGCGCTGGAATGAAAAGGGACGCACTAAATGCACTTGAAAAAAATACTTTTTGAGAAAATTTTTAATACCAGAAAAAAACTAAAAGAAAGTTGGGAAACTATTAGGTTTCTAGTCAAAGCATTGTTTATAAAAATCCTTTGAAATATCCTTAAATAGTTTTTTTTTTGTGTAAATAAAAAAAGGATTACAAGTTGAGGGGAAAAAAAAAATCATCATCATCGTTAACATCATCATCATTGGAATTGTCTACGAGTCCATCGCTCATCGTCGGCTCCACTTCACAAACCGTAAAAATGTTTAACTTGTGTCTAATTTGTGAATACAAAGTGAAGGAACAGAAAAGAAGCGAAAAATATATAAGGAAGAAGTGGGCGTGGCTGTGGCTGCAACAGCAGAAGCAGCAACAGCAGCAACCTGTTGCCTCCAGTTAGAGATGCAACTTGAATTGATGAGGAATGAGCCAGGAGACTCCCATCCATCCTCCCAGCCAGAAATCAGAAAATCAGAAAAGAAATATAAGTTTTAATGGAGCCATTGAAATGCTGCCTTTTGGCACATAATTTCGTGTTTCGAGTTGCAAAAATTAAGGCATTTGAAGGAGGTAGTTTCTCTTATTTTTTTCGGGTTTTTAGTATAAAAAAATGATTAAAAATACTGTTAAAAAATAGAATTAAAGCCCAAAATCACGTAGAAGTCAAGTTAAAGGTTTCCTCTTCTTTTTTTCTTACAAAACCCTAAATCATTTATTTTGAAACTAAAAACAATTAATCCTCCAGCCCAAGCCCAAGCCCAGTCGGGCGACTTTCTCACATTCTTTCGCCGATTCCTGGAACTTCCTGGAGTTGCAAGTCGGGGAAAAGAGGCTCTTAGAAAGCCCCGCTGATCTGTGTGGCACACTCGAGTGGCAAAGTGGTGTTACCAATGAAATAGCCCTGGCAACAGACACAAACCTGAACTCGACCAAAAAAAAAACACAACAGAAAAAAATACAAAAAAATATCATAAAGGAATCATCATATACAAGTCGAGGCACGCTCTTCTGGGCAAATGAACTTAAAATTCCGTTTACGTTTTGCCTGCTTAATAGGATTCCCTTTTTATTTTTCAGAGTTCTGGTTTTATTTTTTCTCGATTTTTCGGGGCCTTCCTTTAAATGAAATATTCGAGGCCGAGCCGATCATTTCAGGCTCAAACTGTGAACCCAACTCAAAGTTCCTTTAAAGGCTTTAAGCCAAAGCAAAGAAAATTTCAAGGAATTTCTGTAGCAAAACAAAAAAGCTTGCAAATATTTGGAATTATTGAACTTCTAGTTGGGGAGAAGATTTTTTTTAGGGTTATTAGGTAAATGACAAACCATTACCTAATGGCTTGTAAGATTTATCCAAAAACACCATATCGAGGGCCATAAATTAGGCGGCAAGGGTGCCTCCTTAAATCCCCTACAATCCCCTACAATCGCCAATTATTTAAATGGCAATCACGTAAATGACTCTCTTGAATGTTGAATGTCAAGTATAATTTTCCCATGTCCCCGAATCGAATCAAGTGAAATAATTGCCGATCTCATATATATATTGTAGATATATATTTCTTTTCACTTACTTCAGTGACTATTTGGTTTTTTTTGTTGTTGGTTTTTTGTCGCTTTATCAGAAATAACAACGCACATGGCGAGGAGAATTCGGCGATTGTCAAAGGCAAAGCAAAATCAAATCAAATGGGCAATTAATCAATCAAAAGTGAGAAACTATTCGTACAACATCGAACTTTGGAACAATTGTCACTTGATTCAATGCCCAAGAGGCAAGAGAAAAAAAAGCGCAGAGATATGGCCAGAAAAGTAGAAAAATCGAAGCGAAATGAAACCGTTCACGATTCGTTGTGGTTTTTGATCGAACTTAGGCCCAACAATTAGTTGCCAATTGTTAGACCTTTCTCACCTTAAAAAACTACCAAAAATTATATTTCTTTGATTGCCAAGCATGTCTAATGCGATATTTTGCAGTTGTCAGAGGAGGATCTAAGAATTTGTCTCTTTTTTTGGGACAAAAGTGATCTTTTGGGTCTTTCCCTGACCTTTTCTTAACTCTAAAAAAGTTTCCTTATTTCCAGCGTAAAATTTTCTATCATTTATCGGCATTAACATATCGATCTCGATCTCGATTTTTGATTTCTGAATTAGATTGTGATCTTAACTGTTGCCAAGCAAACTTAACGGGCTGATTATTAGGCAAATTAAGGAATGTCAATGCATACGCTTAGCATATTCAACACAACAGGTTCATCTTGGCTTTTTATTCATTTTTTTTTCCCCCTTGTCTATATAAATTTTGTACGATTTTGTATACTATATGGTGTGGTTTTTGTTGGTTTTTGTTGGTTTTTGTTGGCTTTTGCTCTTCTGGCGGCATCATTCCATTGAACTCGATTTCTCAAAGTCCCCCCTTCGGATTATCTAGGCGGCTTTAAAAATGTATAATGTTTCAAATATTCGTCGATCGTGACATTACGTGGACATTCTTATCGAAAATGAGAAAGATTTGGGAAAGAATTATAACTTTATAAAAGAATTTAAGTGAATAATAACTTAATTTTTGATTAAGGGATAGTTTAAAAGGGAAAATAAATAGGTTAAGGGAGGAGTTGGGAAGTTTTTAATCGAATAAAAGCCTTGGAAGTTGTAGAAAGTTTTCTTTTAAACAAGAAACAGGGTAGGATTCCGATCTATTTGAATCTTTTGCCAATTTAAAATCTTAATAAATGGTTTTAGTTTCTCATTTGCCTTTTTTTTTTGTGACAAATTGAAAAGAGTTGAAGCCAGATGGCTTATCTCCAGCCTACAAGCAGATTTAATGAAACATTAATCTAAAATCGTGTCACGCTGTCATCACTTTGTCTTGATATTATTTTATTTGATTTTTTTTCTAGAGCATTTTGTGCAGAAACAGAGAAACAGAGACACAAGTATTTAAATGACATCGATCGCTTTGATTAGATTGAGATTTCATTAATTAGTTGATGTCTTGAGGTGTTTGTTGTTGCCAAGGGGGCTGGCTCGCTGCCTAGCTGACTGCGAAATTGGCAATTTTATTCTCACTTCTGGGGAAGTCACAGCATCAACCTGATCGAGTCGAAATGTCTAAGAGAATCGGATCTCCGACTTTATTGCCATTCAAACCATCCAAAAAAAAAAAAGAAAAAGATCCCATGGCGCGTTGTCAAATCAATGCCATTTCAAACATTTCGTATGCAAATGAATCGTTTGAGGCGTCGCATAAATTATGAACATAAAAATGCCAACTACAACGAGAGTGGAGCGGAAAGAAAAGATTTTAAATATAAAACATTTAAAACTGACCACAAGCCAACAAATAATCAAAAAAAAAACTGAAAAAACCGAAACATTGGCAGCACGTGCGATTTGAAAACTGGTTTATATAATTTTTTGTGATTTTTTTTTTTTAGCCGGAAAAGGTTTCCCTTTTTCGAGATTCGAGCAAAGCGAAAATTGTCAATTTTTGCGTAGGCCGTAAAAGAAGTTGCTCCAAAAAAGATAAATGTGCGAAATGTTACCAAAATTCCCATAAAATTCAACCAGAACAAGCCGTGTCCGAAGTGCAGAAGAAACCGGGCTAAAAAAATAAATAAAAAACAATCGAGTTGCGATAAAAAAAAAGATCTGAAAAGAATTTCTGGAAATTTATTTGAGAAAAAAGCTATTGATACTCTTAGTATTTTTGAGCTCAAGAAAAGGTCTTCTGGCTGAGGTTTATTTCAAAATTTAAGTGAAAAAATTGTTGTAAAGTTTTCTTTTAAATTTCAAAACTTGCCACTTTTAAGTTTGATTTTTTTAAGACCTCTTATGGGCAATATTTCTATACTTTTCGAGGTCATCTCTTAATCCATATTCCTTGTTTATTTAAGGGTATTCGGGAAAAAGGTTCAACTGTCTTCGAATATGGGACTTGGAACTTAAAAGCCTTTTGCTTTCGGCATCCTCAGAGTTCCAGTTCAAAAGGAAACGCCAGAAAGATATGCGAGCAGTTTCGCGTTTTGTTGTTTTTTATTTTTATTTTTTTGTTGTGGGACTTTTCGCTTTTTAGGGCAACAAGATTTCATTTCATTTTAACTGGAATCAAATTACGAAACCGACGACAATCTCAAAAGACGATGATGAGGGGTTAACCAGGAAAAAAGAATAATATATATAAATAATCACAAAAGGAAGTTCATTTTTTAGTTAATTAAAAAAAATAGTAAAAACTTTATTAAAACATAGAAAGTGTTTTTACATCCTTGATTAGTTTAAACTTTAATCAAAGCACCTTTTGATCCTTAATTTCTTCACTTTAATCCTCCTCTTAATGGAAACTAATCTGAATATATTTAGAATTAATTAAATAATAAATAATTAGTAATTTAGTAATTAAAGTTTTCAAAGTCCTCTGACCTTTTAGCCATCCTGGAAAGCCACTTTTTAGTTGTCTGTTAAGAACCCGCTGCGATTATTTATGAGCCTCAATTCCTGCCTCGAAAAAAATTCAAAAAATTAAGGAAGAATATTCAACTTCGGAGGAAAAAAGTTGGAAAAAAATTATAATGTTCGTTTTTTAATCGCGCTCTTCTTCAATGCAAAGTGCTCTTCATTCACAGAAATGGCCAAAAGTTTTTTCTTTTTTTGGGTTCTTCGGTTTTTTTTTCGGGGCCCTTTATGCCTGTCCACTTCAGTTTTTGGCCAGAGCCAGAGCTTTTGAGCCTGAATGATCTTTCCTTAAGCCTATACCCTATACCCTCGCCAGTCTCCAGTCCAGTCCCTGACCCCTGTCCTACACCGGATCGTCTTCGTATTACTTAGCAAATTAATAACCATAAAAATCTTAATGCCCAGCGTTAAAGAAACGAAATCTTTAGCTTGCCTGTTGAATTTCTTATGAAAAACGTTTCGCGAACCTGGCTCAGAAAACAACAAAAAAAACTACACACAAGAGACAACTAAGTGAGTAGGTTGGAGCAGCACTCAGAAAAAATACTAAGTTAGTTTGGGTTTTTAAAGGTCTTCTTGGTATTTCTTTGAAACCTTTTCAAAAAGGTTGCATTCAAAATATTCAAAATATGAAATAACATTTAAAAAAAGGCATTTTTGGAGTTAGAAAAACTAGAGTTAGAGAATTACATATTAAGTGAGGTTAGAAAACCTTTTTTTTTAATATTAAAAAATACTTTGAGGTTCAAGCTCCTAAAAAAACAATAAATAATTGCTTTTTTCAAGTGTAAAAGAACAACAAATTCAAAATAAATACAAGAAACATTCGAAACAAAAAACCCAGAAGAAGAAGAAGAGATGGCAAGGAAGAAGAAGAAGACTCAAGACCCGGCGATGAAGAAGAAGATTAACAGAAGTGCCGCCATTTAAATTTATTTACTTACGAGTGTGAACTTTATGCCCGTGGCGTTCGACTTCCCCATAACCCCTGGGCTGCCCCTCTGGGAAGACCCCCCCTTAAAGGGGGGACGCCAGCGTTGTCAATGCCAAAATGTGTGACGGTCGCCAGATCCCAAAAACTCGATCCGAGTCCGTTTCCTGCCCCAAAAAAAAAAAGTGTGCAACCTTTTTGGTTATTTTTTTCTGTTTCTCACATGATCGGCGAAATAATGCCTAGGTAGATCTCATTATCGGGTTGTGTTACCAAGAAATACGATTGTTTTTGTCTCTTCTTAGTATTTGTTGTTTAGTTTTTTGGCAAACCAATAGAAAAAACTTTCACTTTGAGCAAAAAAAAATGGAAGAAAAGCGCAGGGTTTCTTTGGGGATTGTGTAATTATGTTTGAATAAATAGGGTTTACATTTATATAATTTAGAGGGAATTAGTAATACCAGAACCTCAATAAATTTTGCTAACATTTTTCTTAACCTTTTTTTTACAATTAAAATAATTCCGTTTATGAGCCCCAAACCCAAGGGTACATACTCGTACATATGTTTATATAAAAGCCATCAAGTTTGGATCTAGTGGTTAGACACAAAGTGGGTTAATCCACACAAAGACACAAATCAACTTTAAGTGGCTTTCAACACGCAGTCCCCGGGCTTCACTCGTCTCTCTAATTAAATTCTGAACGCAAATAACTTTCAATTTCCTTCGGGCCAAAAATACAAAAATACAACAAAAACGGCGAAGGGGAAAAAACACCAAAAATGTGTACAAACATGAGCAAACATCTGTCGTATTCGTCGTGTATATATAATTATGTATTAGGGCTCACTTGTCGCCGATCATAAATACATAAATAATTAAGCCAAACACAAAATGATCGTTAAATAAAAGTTTTTTTTGTTGTATCTTTTTTTTGGAGGCCCCAAAAAAGTTTTTGGCCCTTCATTGTCAACCCGTTGCCACCTTAAAAAACCCTCATGATATTTTTTGTTGGTAAACCTGACAAATCAAGTTGGCTCACATTCCAGGCAGTGGCATAAAAAAACTAAAACCGAAACAGAAAAGCATAAAACCAAATTAAATTCAAAAGCAATAAAAAAGTCTTTTATACGCACTGTGTGTGCTTTTGGCGATTGTGTCAGTCAGTGACTTCCCCTTTCGATTTTGGCCATGTTCGTTGTTGTCCAATTTGAACACTATATACCCCTATATATATACCAGATATCGTCCCAGCCATCCCAACCACCCAAGAAATCCAAGCCCCCTAACTAAAAAAAAAAAAAAAGCTTGGTGTGTGGGTCGAGTATGTAAATTTTCGTATTTTTTTTTTCTTCTTTTAAATATTTATAAAATTTAATTGCGTTTGTTATGCGTATTTGCTGCTGAATCAAGCACGCACATTCTTTCCATATTCACACTTTGTCTCACAATCAGAGAAACAGGCGACAAAATCAGGTGAATTAATACTAAATAATAATACTAAAAATACTAAAGAAACTATTACTTTAAGAGTTTCAATTTCTATTTATTTGGAACTCTTAAAAAATAATTTATTAGGTTTTGTAAAGCCACAAATCTTATGACATTTTTGTCGCCCTTCTTCGGTCAAAGATTGTTAGACTCTACGGGCTGATATAGAAGTTTTTAGTGTCTCCGAATCCCCTACCGTATCCCCTACCGACTTCCCTTTGGCATTCCCATTTCCATTCATAGACCAAGCCAATCTGCTTGAAGTAAAAAATTTATGTAACTGCGCAGATAAATTGTATTTCTTTAGCCTTTTTGGTTTTGGTTTCGGTTTTTTTCCTGCTTTTTGCTTATTCTTTTTATTTTAATTTAATTTTTTTGCCGTCCAAACAGCTGAGCACACGAATGCCTAGAATGCCTGCCCAGAGACTAGAACTTCAAAACCCGAAAACCCGAAAAACCAAAAAACCAAAACCAGTATTCAGTACGCAGTATTTCGAAGAGTCTTTAACCCCTTTGCTCTGCCTTGTTAATTGTAAATGGTATTTTTTAATAGGTTTTTTTTTATACCCTTATACCCCCTCTATAGGGGAGAATGTAAATCAAAAGTTTTACCAAACGAATACCACAGGAATGGACAGGATCAATCATGCCAAAGCTATCATGTCCATTCATGTTTCTGTTTGAATTCTGATTAAAATTTATGCAAATTTTTCATTTCAATTAGTAGAATATAGAATATAGAATGGTATTCATTAAAAGCCATAAAATTCTACATCAATAATAGCTTTTTAATTGCAATTTCTTGTAAATCAAATATATTTTAAACAAAAATATTCGATGGAATAATTTATAGAAGCCCCAGAGGCTTTTGGGTTGGTAGGCTTCTGAGATTAAAGACTCTTCGTTTTGGAGATTTTTGTTTTTGTCAAAATCTATAATGATGAATAATCACAGATCGGCTTTGACAAATCGAACTTTTACTTGAACGCAGAGTTAATATAGGTGTTGCCTTTTGAAATTTAAAATTCAAATGAATGCGGCGAAATTTTATTGGATTTTCTACATATCTATATAAAAAGTGTGTGCTTTTTTTTATGATTTTATGATTATTCGTGTAGTGCCCCCTGGTCATAGATGACGCCACCAGGTTGGATTATATATATGATTTTTTTTTTAAAGCCAGACTGGGGCGTGAACGCCAGACACTCTGTTTAAAGTCTCGATATTCACACGCCGCTTAATTGTACTGAAGAAATCGTTTTCCAATCATTAGTCTTTGTTGCCGCCCAAAAAAAAAAAAAGTGAAAAAAAACGAGAGAAATATTAAAGGTTTTTTAAACTGGAAGTATCGGGTGGATGGCAAAAGTGCCAGGTCGCTAATTGTAGTTGGGAAATTAGAGCGGTCTGGTCTAGGATTTTGTGTTAATTTCTTTTTTTTTTCTTGGTTTGTACATTACATTTTATTATTTATCCAGGGTGCTACCTAAAAAAGGTTAAAAAACCGATCGATTCTTTTGTTTTTGAAAGGGGTTTCTGGTCATTAGATCGTTTGCCGTTTGCCGCTGTATCAGTATCTGCAACAAATGTATCTTTGTATCTTTGAATCTCTGAATCTATGTATCTGTGCGTTCGCACAATGTTTGCCTAAGCAATTCATTAATCATTGATAATTACATTAAATGTAGGCCTACCTGCGCATGCGTCGCCTAATGAACATCGCTCTCAGACTTGGATATTTTATATACGACTCTACCTAATCTTTTTTTTTTATTTTTTTTTTTTCCTAAACTTGGTTTAGTTTCTATTTTTTGTTGTTGTTGTATTTTTTGTTAGCTTGTTGCCAAGCGAGTGGCTCAGTTTTGTTGCTGTTTTTCGGGCTTTTTAATTGCCCGTGAATTATAGAAACACGGGACTCTCAGACCCGGTTTTTTTTTTCTGGCTGAATACATGTCTTTTTTTGTTGGGTTTCTCGGCTACGTGCACTTACCATATCAAATCCAAATCTATTTAAGCCCTTTTCCGCGAAAAAAAACAACCGAGTTTTGGGACAACAAATTTCTCAGCGAAACAAGCGTGAAAATATTCCAAAATAAATCCAAAAATAAATCAAGATGGGGGATTTTTTTTGGCCTAATCTAAAAAAGCAAAGGGAATACGTTTTAAAATTATAAACTACAAGTTTAAATATTTAATGCAAGTCTCTGCTTTAAATGTACTTTTTATCTGAATGGCGCCATTCCCAATCCCAGATACATTGTATCCCGCAGATAAATCCACTTGAACTCCAGCCAGACAATAAAGCACTCGAGAAATTAACATGGATCTCTGTTTTTTTTTTGTTTTGTGTTTTTTACATATATTTTATGTTGTTCTTGTTTCTTTTTTTATGAATTGGGGCCAAATGCAAAGGCAATGCTTAAAAATCTATATACGAC
Source organism: Drosophila ercepeae (assembly GCA_018150545.1). Lineage (NCBI taxonomy): Eukaryota > Metazoa > Arthropoda > Insecta > Diptera > Drosophilidae > Drosophila > Drosophila ercepeae. The sequence goes on from JAECWL010000197.1 coordinate 7,889,898, forward strand.
GAGATTCTTCCACTTGGCTACAGTATATGTATGATTTTCTGTGGATTTTCTATACTATTTTTTGGTTTTTGGTTTTTCTGCATGAATCATAGACTGCGGCTAATGCATTTTCACGAGGCTGGCCAAAAGGAAAAACCTGCACACCGGGCCGAGGCCAAAAACGCAGACGACTTCGGCCAAATGCGTCGACAACGACGATGTCTTTAAGTAGCTTTTGAGTGGGTTAAGAGAGGGGGGATGGGGATGGGGCTGGCCAAGAGGGGAGTGGCCGGAGAGGTGGGCGGTTGGCCAAAAGGCAAAAAATCAGTGACAGCAGCATTGCCCACCAGATGGCGTCATCGAAAGCGTCAACGCCACCGGCCGGCTTAGTCAGACTTTGGACATTCAATCGATATTTTTACAGGGTATCCAAAGGAAGATAGTGAGTATATCAGCACTAGGGGTTAAGAAGAAAATTCTAAGCTAGTTTTAAGGCATTTTCAAAAGGTTTTTAAGTGGCTAGCAAAAGTTTTTGAGCAAAAAAAGGCTCTTTAGGTTAGATTTTTGTGTTTCTGCATTCTTCTAAATTTTTTAAGGAAATTTTTAATGGAAAAGTCTTCCCAAAAACAGCTTAAATGTATCATAAATTCATCTATTTTGTTCCAAAGACTTTAGTATTTATTTTTAAAGGTTTTATCGATCACTTTCCGATTCTAGATTGAATCTCCTAAGTGCCCTGGAGATGTCACTTCTTCGATTTATATTTTTGTTGTGAACTGCAAAGTCATTGTCCCCAACAAATCGTATCTAAAAGTTTGTACTTTTTAGCCCAACCAGTTGTATCTGAAAAGTGTAAATGTATCTGCAACTCTGACCAGATAATTGGCCACCTAATTGGCTCTCCCTTGTAAATCTGTTTTTAGACCACAATCACAGCAAAAACTAACTAGTACATAGCCTACTTAGGTTTTGGATTATTGCGAATATTATGACACCAATGGCCAAAAAAGCGAAACCATCGGTTGGCGGACAATTGGCGCCAAGTTGCCACCAAAAGTGGCTTTTAGTCACCAACATTTTTTGGGAATTAATGCTGCAGCGGCAAGCATTATGAATTATGCATTTCTTAATTTGTCTGGCCATTTGACATTTTGGCCGAAAAATAATTGAAACGTCCGGTGAAGAAGTGTCAAAACTGCCCCCCAGTGGCACAACAAAAAAAATACCCAAAAAAAACCCATCAAAAAATACAAAAATTTGATGGATTTTCTGTTTGGGTTTCCAAGGTGTTTTCTGTTTGACGGCTTTCGATTATATTTCTCTTCAGGCCTTAAATATGTACATTTATTTCAAAGCCCTTATGTTTGAAACGCTTCAGGGTTTAAGGTTTCAGATAGGAGTATTTTTTTTTAACAAATACCAACATTTGTTTTAGAAAGTTTTCTATTCCAAAGTCTATTCTATTCCCAAGCCAGGAAGTGAGGCCTTAAAAGCCTAAACTTTATCTATTTAGGAATCAATTTTTGTGTTCATTTTTTTTTTTTGGCAGAAACAACACTAATAAATAACTATCTGAAGAATCCATCTGAGAAGTCCATCTTCTGCTAGTTTTAGATAATTTTTGTCATTTGGGTCAGTTTGGAGATTTCCAGGAAGAGTCCTCAGCACCAAAACAATTCTTTTCCTTCTAGCCTTGTCGAGATCAATATCTGAGAAGATGCTGGAAAGTTTTTAACAATTTAATTCTCGATGGCTTCATTCATATCAGAGGCTTGTTTTTTTTTTAGGCATGTTTCTTTCAAGTTTCCATTAAACATTTGAATTTTGTCTGTTTCGGTTGCCATTCGTTAAGTTTTTGTGTGTTTTTTTTTTGTTTTTTCGCTGCCGGCAATTAACTGAAAAACATTAATTAAGTTACGAACTAATGTCTTTTGGACATCAGTACACCGGCCCTGACAGACAGCCAGACGACATGAATATAAGTCGTCTATATATATATATGTAAAGGTATATATATATATTATAGTCTGTTTAGTTTTTGGATGCTGGTGTGAATGAGCGAAGACATAGAAGCGATTTGTTTTGGGGCCTGGGATGAAAGATACGTACGAGATGATGTCTGATGTCTGGGCTGATGTCGAAATTCGTTTTAAAAAATGAATGAACATTGTAACGGACAGACGCCACCGGCTTTAGGCAGCAGGGGGGTCCATTATGGGGAAGGGGTAGCCGCCTGGGGAGGGGGGCCACACGCGCGCAACAATTGTCTCAGAAAAAAAACAAAAACCAAAATGATAAAAACCTGAAAAAAAAACATTTGAGAAAAAGGTTTCAGGCACTTTTCGCAGTTTGGCCAACAAGTGTCTTGGTGCCCACCGGCTTTTCCTTACCGGTTTTCGGGCTTTTCTGGCCAAGATTTGTTGGCCCCGAACCGGGTATGCACAACTTTGAAGTCATTGGAAAGATATCAAAAATAAATATTAAACCAAAATCTTCCTCATAGGAAAGTGTTTAAATATTTTTCTAAAGCTTCTACTTTAGAGTTTTCTTCGAGAAACTTAAACAGAAGTCAGATAAAAGTATCAGTTATCTTATATCTTTTTTTTTTAATAGTTTTTCGAGGGATAACCAAGTGACTTTTTGGCCAGAGGCCTCCTTGGACGTTGGCCATAATAATGATGGCTTTACCAATGACTGCCAAAAGCAGCTCGCAGGTATTTTTCTAATTGAGCCGCGACAAGTCCCCATCGATTGTCGCCTCCAAAAAAAATACATATAGTATATATATATAATATATATATATAAAAAATCGTGTGCTGATGGTCCGTGGCCAGTTTGTAAAAATTTGTGTTAACATTTCCGGTCCAGGTTTTAGGCTGGTGGCCATCTGTAGAATCGGGCAACTTTTACTTTTTTTTTATATTTGGTTTCTCGTTACAACCATTATTTTTTTTGGCAAAGTTTAAACTGTTGCCAAGCGCGGAAATTCGCTGGCCAGTGGCCACCATTAAAGGGCTGCCTAAAAAGCCTACAAAAACCGAAAAAAACCAAGAAGAAAAAAAATAACAAAAATTAATAGAAAAAGCCTAAGTGAAGGCCGGCCTTAACTTAACTCTTAACTGTGCCCTAAACATTTGCGCGTGTGGCCGACAAAAATGTATTACGGAACCGCAGATTTCCAAATCAAGTCAAACATCACAAAAAATAGCAACAACAAAAAATAGTATATGGTAGAAACTGAATGGAAAAGTTTTTTTTTGTTTGACAAGCAAACACGAAAGGAAGCGCAAATTGATACAACACGAAGATTTGATGCCCTCAAACAATTATTTATAGATGAGATAATGTTTTGGATTAATAGAGAGTTTTTTGTATACCTAATCTTGCATATTTTAAATGGAAAATTATTAGGGATATCAAACGTTTTATACTTTATAAAAAAAGGTACTTATATTTAGGGAAATATTTAAAAAAATTGAAACAGAAAACGAACTTGGAAACGTTTTTGAGAAACTACGAAGCTTAGAAAACAATATTAAAAAAAGGGATATATTAGAGAAAAGAATTAGGAAAACGGTTTCAAAAAATTATATTAAAAAAAGGATAAATAGTATCATATTTTTTATATCTACAAAATAGTTAAAATTCCATAAAAATATAGTAAGGAAATAGCCATTAATCCTTAATATTTCATTATCAAATCTGTTTTTGTATATTTAATTATATTCCAAACTGATTATCTGGAAGAAAAACATTTTCCTGAATCCCAGAAATTTTTTAAAATATTTTCTTTGATAATTTTGACACTTTTTTTGTGGGTTAATGTCCGATACCCTAACTTTTCGCTCTCACACGATGACCATTCACTGGAGATGTCACACGGGCCAGTTTCTTCTTCTTTTTGTAGTAGTATTCCTGCCCCACTCTCCTCCTGTCATATCACGTGACACAAATCACATTCACACAAAAAAAAAAAAAGTAGTAAGATTGAAACGATTTCAATGGGTTTTCTATCGACGAGGGCCAGGATTGAGGGACGAGACGGGTGACAGATGATTCCGGGGTGGCCCATGGCAATTGTGCAAATAAACGAACAAGTTTGTCGATTTGATTAACGAGATAATGACCAATGAAGTGCCGTCTATTGACTGAGACCTCACCCCATCCTCTCCTCTTTGACGATATCCATCCACGATGATCATCATCATCGACATCGCCATCGCCATTGATGGGTAAATAAAAAGTGAATTGAGGTTCCAAACCGGCTGTCAATCATCCGCGTCCGAGATAAGCCCAACTTTTTTTTGACAGGGCGACAAAATGCGGCAAACAAAAATCCCAATCCAAACACACACACCTCAAAAATATATAGACTCGTATGTATTTTGTTTAATAAAAACCAAATCGAAATCAAAAAATATACAACATTTCGTGCAGGTTCTACCGAGATTTGAACTCGGATCGCTGGATTCAAAGTCCAGAGTGCTAACCATTACACCATAGAACCTCATGATACCGCCGCTTCGGAAGGCTGTCCAAGAGCGGAAAGGAGATGGCGTTGGGGTGCTGGAAAGAGACGGAACGATGTCTATAAATAGCCTGCGCCGGGCTTCACCGCGACGGGGGTGACTGCACTCGAAGAAAAACAGGATTTCCGGTTTAGGACATGGGTTCTAGCTTTTTGGTATTTTTTTTAAGACTAAAAAGTAGCAAAAATAGGAAGTATTTTTCTTAAAATTCTTAGAAAAAATACTAAAAAGTAGTATTTTTTATTCAAGTGTAATCTGCGCAAGCTAAGAGCTGAGATAGAGAGCGAGGAAGAGAATGCTCTAGTGGCGAGGATGAAAAGGATATAAGGCATATGCATGCATGCATGGCGCCCAGGACATCCCCGTGGGCGTTCAAGGCCTCGCGGTGGGCGTCAGTGGGCGGAAATGAGAGGCCGTGGGCGTGCGTGGGCGTAAAGCGTCGCTAAATGGGTTGACTGCCGTGTGGGATGTCCTTTGAGAGCATCCACGCTGCATATTGCAACCATAATTGAGTCAAGCTAAGGTCAAACGATTGCAGTAAGCTGCAAAAAAAGTGAAACTAAACCGGCGAAAGCTTCTTTATTTCATTTGAAAATTGTTAGAAAAGTTGTAATGCCATCATTAACAGGATTATGGCAATAAATCCTTTGGAAAAGGTCATATTTATAGTCTTTTGAAAGTGGCTTTGGCTTTTGATACTAAAATGCTTCTAGCTAAGTATTATATTTGCAGTATTTTGCAGTATTTCGCAGTGTTTTTCCTTTTCAATTAACTTCCCGAGAGATAGAAATCTTTTTGAGGTATTTACGCACTTCGATTTGTGACTCCCTTGAAGGATAAAGGACTTGCCGATCAAAACAGGACGATAACCCAGATATTATTCGAGGTGTGCGAACTAAGAGGATTTCTATAGAGAGTAAGGGGGGATCTGTTGGTGGTTGTGGCAGGATATTCTCTCCCCTTGTATCCGTATCTTTGTATCTGAAAAAGTAGCACGTGAGACAGTCACTTTAGGGGTTGTATCCGAAAGTTGCACCCTTTTCACGATTTTTCGGGCAACAGGCTGGGTCTTGTCTGGCCCTGGACCTGGCCCTGGCTCTGGCTCTGGCCCTGACAAGGGTCAATTATGCGCATCAATTAAACTGTATTCAAACTGAAATTAACAATTATGTCTGCGGAACAACTTTCTGCGTTGTAAGTAAAAAAATATACTCGCCGAGACGGGAAACTTTTGCCCCCAAGGGGTGGTTGCTTCCCTAAACAGAAAGAAAGAAAGGAAAATAATCCTACAAGGGTTCCTTTCGGTGTTCTATGTATTGTCCCCTACTTGAGAATTAAAAACCGATCCAGACAATTAAAATTACATTTATGACCGAAAATTGAAATTGAAATGACGGCGTAATAGGGCGAAAGGCAAATTATCACAAAATAAAGAATAAAAGGTCGATCTTCTTAGGCCGCCGATCTGGTTTTTGGTTTTTATTTCTATTTCAACATTAAAACATTAAAACTCAAGTAGTTCAGACACGTAATTGTGAAAACATAAAAATTTACAAATCGAAAGGCACCTGTAGAGTCTCAAAGGTAGGTGTCTCCGTCTGTCTCTACCTTTTGGGCCTAAAAATCTGGAACGTTTTTATGGGTTTTGCGATCATTTTCGGTCACCCAACGAATTACTGATTTGCAAGCCAGACATTCCATGGAGTAGAATTCTTCGTAGAATTACCAGAGTGGAACACGCACGTCTTCATCGTCGTCGTCGCGGTCCCTCATTCTAGGGTAATAAAAATTCTCCACTACTCGGTGTCACATAATAAAGAAGGGCATTTGCATACCGATTATTGGCTATTGCGTCATGTACTGCTAAGGTTTTCCTAATTAAGTCTATACGGGTGTCTACTGTACTGTACTGTACAGGGTGCTTTGATAGAGGAAAGTTTTTCGTCTCTATTTCGGGTCTTATCGAAAAAGATCTGAAAAAAAGTGACTTTTGAGGTCAACTTTTTAATTTTCATTTATTGGATCGAATAGCTTATCACATTCATAACTCTTTTCCACCCAATATTACCTGCACTTTCGGGAATTTACCCGAAATTCTTCTATATTTGTGGAGTAAATACCAGAAAGTCGGTGGGCTATCTCTGTTTCGATTTCATTGAACGATTTAGGGCCTTAAATAAGCAAATATTTGTATTTAGTTTGGGAGGAGGAACCGGGAACTCACTGATAAACGAACTCAACTATTTAAAAATTCATATATATATAGTTTATGACCGATTTTATAAACCCTCTGGGGTTGTATTTACAAACTTTAGATCCCGGGGGGCGATAAATCCGGCCCCCTTTTCACTTTGAAGAAGTCGTGGTCAGTTTGGGATACTATTGCGGTACAGTAGATCATCGTAAAGGTGGACTTTGAGTGGATTCTTGTATTCTCTTCCCTCTTTGGGAATAAAAACTGTCCACTTTTTCGATCGCCTAGTTTTGTGATAAACTTGGGAAGCCACCAGAATCGTGCCTCATTTTTCTTTTGGGGGGAAATAGAAATGGAATGGAATGCGAGATAGGCTGTCGTCTGGCACTTGACTAATCTAACCCATAGATTTGGAGCCATATAGAGGAGAAATATAAATTTCCCCGCCCGAGACAAATTAATGGCCCGATGAGAATATATTTGCCACGTCATTCCGTCAAGTGGTGTTCCCAAAAAAATGAATCTGACTCTGACTCAAGGCGGGACTGTACCTTGTGATACATATCCTTTTTTCGGTTACCTACTTGAAGGACGAAGCTCCTTGAAAAGGGGGTTCAACCACCTTTTTGATTTATTTTTTATTTATTATATGGTATAGTTTTTTTGTTTTGTTTTCGCCGGGCCGGGCCATTCATTATATGCCTTTGATTATTGTTTGGTCCTGAATGAAAGTTTGTCCTTTTGAGAGTACCATATATAAGTAGTACTTCTCGTACAGGTAAAATATGCCTTTGTCTTCGTCTTTGGTTTTGAATTTCATCGAATCTCTGAATGCTGCAAACTTTTGATTGAAATCAGGCAATCGAGCCAAACTCTTCCTACCTTCCTGCCTCGGTTCTCAGGCATGTGACGCATATAATATTCTATATTATTCTATATATATGTATATTTGTTTTATTCTTTATTTTTTTTTTGACAACTGACAACTGAAAATGCCAGCCTTTCAAATGTCTCATCCCCCCGAAACGCAAAACGAAGCTTTTCACATTCATATTTCTCTAAGTGCCATGCCAAACATAGCCAGAAGAGTGAAAAATGTGTCAGACGACATTTGTGTAAAATAAAATATACTAAAAAGTATAAAAAAAAACGTATAAAAAAAAGTATAAAAAGAAGTATAAAAAAGTAGACAAGAAACACGCCTTAGAGACAAAGATTATGGAAAGCTTGTTTAGTATTTTGTAGGTATTTTTCCTTCTTTTTTAAATAAATATTCTTACTAATTAAAACTGAATTAAATAACTTAATTTATATATAAAATATTATATATATTTCTTAAAAAACAAGCCATCTTTTTAATGTTTCTTAGAGAGCTTAGAGGCTCATCTATTAAAACGAATTTAAAAGGCACAACCGCAGGGTTTTTGGTTTTGTAATTATTTTATTGGCTATGGCGAGATAACTAATTTAATTAATGCACAACCATAACGATTATTATTATAATTATACACATACACAAAGCCAATGAATATGCATGGTAAAAAAATAACAGAAAAAGAAACAGAAAGAAGCTCAAAAAACTGGATATATCTTTGAAACTATAAAACGTCAGATCTTTGGAGTTGGAACTCGTTTTGGTAAAACTAATGACGAACCGACGACCGACCACTTTCATGAATACAATTAAAAGACAACCTGGCGACAGGTGCAGGGACCATCCCAAAATTTCGGACTTGAGTTGGAGATCAAGAAACCGAAATCATAGCGTCATTTTCATTGTGAATTCGCCAATAAAAAACAAATATTTAGATACCAATTTGTATACACTAGGAGAAACTTTGATAAACTTACTGATAAAACTTCAAATTTTATCATTTTTGAAACTAGAATCAAAGTTCACTCGATTGGAAACTTTTAGTCTAGGAAACAGTGTCTAGTTCCTAAAATATGTTGGAAAATATATTAAAATTATATAGAAATATTCTTTAAAAAATGTTTTGTTTATTTGCTTATTTTTTAAATATATTTTATATATCTTTTTTATTATTAGATAAAAAAGAGTGACCAAAAGTGAAGCTGTGACGGAATGAAAAAGAAATCCCAGGACTTCAAAGGTAAGTGAGAATATTCCATAAATATTTTCCATATTTTCCCTAAGAAATCTTAAGTATTTACTATACTGTATCAACCATTTTCTCTCAGTGCTTTTCTATGGTTTCTTGGGCGGTCAAATCAAATAGGCATTCCGAAATGAATAAAACCTAATCAATGCAAATGATTTGCACTAATTTAGCAACTAGTTTTTGGTGTCAGTTGGCTGGCAACTTCCTTGTTTGGGATATTTAGTTTTTATATTATTTATCAGATGTTCAAAAGTATTTATTCGTTAACAGGTTAGTCATAATGAGCCACGGAAATGTTTGCCAGCATTCTTTTTCTTTTTAGCCAAAGTCCAAGATTGCAATTAACAAGTTCTTCTTATGGCCAATGCTAATTGGCAGTGCAGATCATTTTCGCACTTTTGTTGCTTTTCATATATACTCGTACTCGTACTCGTACTCGTACTCGTATATATCATTTAATTTTATTTACGTTTTTTATTGTTTCAAGCTCTGAGTACGATTTGCATCTGGTAAGTGAGAGAAGTAAAAGGGCTTAAAGTCCGTGGCAGGGAATGTACGTATTATTTCCAGTATTTTATGATTCATCTCCGGTGTGTAACGAGTCTTATGGGAATTCTAAGAATCATATTGTTGTTGTTGTTTATTCCATTCAGACAACATTTCGCAAGAATCTGTTTTAGAAATATTTTTCTGATTCATCATCGTGTTGAAGCAACTATTGAGATTCTAAAATGCATAAAACAGGAATTAATTCTCAATAAATATTATTTCGGGTGATTCTGGGAAATATCAAAGGAAGCTTTATGATATAACTTTGAGGTAATACAAGAACAGAACAAATATTATCGAATCGGACTCTTATCGATCAAGTTTGTTAACCCGAAAGACAACTTTTTACCCCACATTTCTATTCCATTCACAAACCATCTAAAGTAATTCCCCTCTAAAACCGTTACCCACTATAAACTTGGTTTTCTATATATATATATATATTTCTATATATAAAGAGAGAGATATAGTAAGACCCATTCACTTGCAATTGCCATTTGCCGGCATCGTGATCGGACAATCAATTTGGTTGCATTTTGTAATTCTGCGAAGCGAGTGATTCACTTGCCACCCATATATACTCGAATATATATATTCCCATACTATATCCATATCTGTGTGTATAATGCAGTGTCAATATGGGTCTAGTTTTTCGTCTCTCCCACGCCAATATATGCGTCTGTGTCTGTGAGTCACTGCCATCGTAACGGGTTTTTTCCACTGCAAATTATTTCGAGTCCTTGCAGAAAATTTAATATTGATTAAAATACATTTATTAAGTACTCTTAAAGTATATTTAAAATAGAAATAAATAGTTTAGGGAATTTTAAAGGAATATTTTAGTCGTTTTTTATATATTTTTAAAGGTTTTCCATAGCTTAGTGAATAAAAAATGCGTTTTTTTTTATTGTAATATTAAATTAGCGCAAGCTTTCAAATCAAAACCAAAAACAGAGAGGTTCTTCCTTAGTTTTCCCTTGTATTTAATTTTAGTATTTTTTTAGATTCTCTCTCGCATTTCTCTCAGTGCATTCGCCGATCAATGCGATCATTTCGCAATTATTGATTTAGTCCGCTGGAGAGTGCAAATAGATGCCAAAACCGTGATTTCCGAGCCGCGTTGTTGTTTTTGTTTTAATTTTTTTTGTGGTATTTTTTTGTAGTATTTTTGTATTTGCGCGCTTAATATTTGCACGGACGACGCCTTTCTTGGTAATTTAAAACATTTTGTGTACACAGTTTGTTAAGATTCGTAAACAAATCACGTACAACAACAAATGCAGCAACATCCAACAACATCAAAAGCGTTACTGCAGCTTTTTTGAATTTCGCGCCGTTGCTTAAATACACAGACAGATACAGATACAAATAGAGATACAGATACAGATACAGATACGGTTACGGATACGGATACGGATGCAAAGATACAGATACAGTTGCATCTGGGGATCTGTGAGAGTATATAGAAGATATAGTACGTATCGAAAAATGCCGGTTGCGTTGGCGTCGCGTCGCGATGTGATGCGATGCGGCTTTTGACCGTTTCTTTTTTGAAAACATTTGCTGGCTGGCACTCATTAAAGATATGGCCGAGCGATATCGTGGGAGGCAGGGTATGCCCGATTTTTGGGGGTCCGGTTGATGCAAAAATTGTGGCAAGTCGCGAACTTACAAGAGGTTTCCGCGTACTGGTTCCTGTTAGGGCGCCTATTAGGTTATCCTTTGAAGGATAATTGCGAGATTTTATAAAGCCTTATCAAACCATGGGTTGGCTTCCCTGCTTTTTTTGTCAGCGGATCCTTAGGATAGTCCTTGAAGCTTCCCATTTCCATAAATATTTGACTTTAACTTATTGTTAGGACCGTTTAAATGTCTTGAAACTTTTCATAGAGTCCCCGACAAGTACTGGGTATCATAGAGTGTGGCTTTGCCGGCTCCACCGTTTTCCAATTCGCATTCATTAGCAGTATTCGCACTCTTGCGTCCCTCCGATGTCCGCATTCATTTTGCATGCATCGTTTTGGTTACTTTTTTTTTTGCCGTGTTTTTTTTTTTTGTATTTTTATTTTAGTTTTATTTTTTTGTTTTTGTTTTTGTTCGCTTAACGACGCCGCCGCCGTCTGCATCGCGTTTAATTTCTGCTTCTTTTTTTTTTGTTTTTTAATAAACACGCCAAGACAACAACAAAAAATGAGCAAAAGAAGAGGCAGCGCCATCGGCCAGCAACAAAAACAAGAAGAAAATGAAAGATAAAAAATATACAACAAAAACAACAAAAAATGGCAATGCCGGCCGGCTTTTTTAACCGACTGACGCTACTGCGGCGGTGACTGCGACTGCGACGACGACAACAACGACGCCGACGACGACGGCGGCGGCTGAGTCACGAGCGAGTGAGATAGAGCATTGCAGGTTTTTGAACTTGCAAGCAGGCGGACAGAGAAGGGGGTAAGGTTGGGGAGCCACAACGTTGCGCCGGCGCATTTGGCGCAAACTTTTTTTTTACAAAAACATATAGACATGTATGTTTGTATATATATTCTTGTATTATTTTTTTGCATTGCTTCCCTTTTTGGTTTCTGTTTTGTTTCGCTGCTTCGCTGGCTTTGTTGATTTTTGTTGTTGTTTTTTGCCTTTTCATACATTTTTGAAATGTTTCTGCGGTTGGCTTTGTTTTCTTTTGATTGTTGTTGCAGAAAAGTACAGTGGGGCCTTGACAAAGGAACTCGTGATACTTTTCTTTAGCCTTAAAAACGGTGCCGAAAAAAATATCACGCATACGCAATGTTGTACCAACTTTTGGTTGATACATTTTTTGGTTTATTTTGTTTATTTTTAACACTTTTAATCCTTATAGCTTTTAATTAGGGGAGAAATTATTTAAAAAGACTTGTTTTCGGTTTTAAAATCAATTTTTTTTGAATAAATATCACTCATACGCAATGTTGTACGCGTTTTGGGATGTAAACTTTTCGTGTTTTTTTATTTTTCCCCAAAAGTTAGTTAGTTTCATGACAAAATTTATTAAACAAGTTTTGTTTTTGTTTAAGAAATGTTAAAAAAATATATTTTTTAAAATACATCACTCATACGCAGTGTTGGATGAATCCGTTCTTGGACTCAACACTGTACTTCCTTTGCCTTATCAGCTTTATTTCCTCTTTCACTTTTATTTATTCTCATTTGATATGGGATTTATTTAGTGCCTTGGCGACTTTGATTCACAAAATAAATGGATCGTCTTTTAAATGCACAAATGGATTTGTCTGTTTGTTCCGAGCCCATCCGCGTCCATGGTCTTCCGCTGCCCCTCGAGGGTAGGGAAGGGAAGGATCTCGTAACCCTTGCGATTCATTGAAATGCAAATGACGACATGATTAGCCCCCGGCAGGGGACTCGACAGGGGCGGGGGCTGAGGTGATCCCGCGAAATCATCGTAAACATCAAGGGGTCCCCAAAAAGGCAATTAATTAAAATGCATAAATTATTGCCCATCCGCGGTGTTCGCAGCTCTTTTCCGCCCATTTGTTAGCCGTTTTAATGGCGCCGTTTCATTAGCAATCCGCCACCGAGATTCACGCCCACTAAAGCCAACCACGCCTACAGCCTCTGCCAGCCGCCCCCAAAAAGTAGGCTACAGAAAATATTTGCCATTTAATAAGGAACCAAATATTGAATATAAATTAATGAAATTAATTGAATATAAATTGCTATAAAATTCATTGAATTACTCAAAGACTCTTCTCTAAAATTAGTTTCTTTTGAAATCAACTTACTTATCCTTTGTCTTGCCCCTCATTTGGGGCAACCAAATCGTTTCGAGATCGTTTATGTTGTAAATTGAAGCTAAAATGTTATCCCGCAGCTGGATCTCTGGTTTTCTCCTTTGATGATAAAGTTTCGCATGGCAACACTTAATTCCCTGTTTGTTTCTTCTTTTTCGGCGCTTTGTGACAAAACAATTAATGTTTATTTTTGCATTTTAATTTGCCAACATTAATTGCAAGTTTATTGAGCCTTCCATCTCGCTGTTGAGCTGCTGAGCCATTTTTTTGAGCCAATGAACCGCCGGCAATTGGCCTTGCAAAATCCACAATATGGAAAGGAGAATCCAGCATCAACGAAATGAATATTCGCGTTTTTTATGAAAAAAGCATCATTTTTTGGTAGCTTAACACAAAGTAATTCTTGGTTTAAATCTATTTTATATTTCTAAAACAATTTCGAGTCTAAAAGTGAGTTGAGGGTAGAGTTTCCGGAGAAGTCGGTTGTTTCTGTTAAAATAAAATAAAAAAAAACATTAAGAAGCCGTTTTAAGTCAAAAATTGGATATTTTTCAACAGTTTCCTTTAAAAATCTCCCTCAATTCTCAACCGATTTGAAAAGGGATTACCATTTTGGAACCAAGACTTCAGCCTCTATCGAACGGCATCCAAAGATCTTGGAAACCGAACAAAAAAAAATTTGCCGATTTTTCGAAATTTTTGAAAGGGGTAACATCATCAATTTTTGCAAAAATCGGGTCGAATTTTTTTTGTTCGATATTCCCGATTGTTTGTCACTGATAGAAGGTGTTTAGTGTCTTGATTCAGAAATGGTATGCCTTTTTAAAATCGGTTTAAAAATGGGCGAGATATTCGCTACCAAAACTATGGAAAAAATGGATTTTTTTCAAAAGATCAGAATTGGAAAAAAAGGATATTTTTAGTCAGCTTTTTAGGCAATTTCTAGGCCATTTCTTAACCGATTCAGGAACGGAATACCATTTTGCGATAGGAACTTCATTTTGCGTCGATTTGCATTTAAATTTATTGAAAGTAATAAACATCCCTTATGATTTTTTGCAAAAATCGGCGCAGCGTTTTTTGGCACTTTTCTTTCACTTTTTTATGAATATTTTGAATATTTCCAAACTGATTTTGGAATGGAATACCATTTTGAAATCAGGACTTCATTTTCCTTCGATCTGCATTCAAGGATTTGGAAAATCGAACAAAAAAATTTTCGACCTATTTTTCGTAATTTTTGAAAGGGGTACCATCATGATTTTTTGCGAAAAATGGGTCGAATTTTTTTTGTCCGATTCTTCCGTTTTTTTTAATGCAAATCAAAGCAGGTTAAGGCCCTGATTCGGGAATGGTACGCCGTTTAAAAATCGGCAGAGAAATGTCAGAGATATTCGCAATTAACAGCAGCATCTGGAGGACCTGGAGGAGCTCCTAGAGCACTAGAGCATCTTCTGGAGGAGCTCCTAGAGCACTAGAGTAGCTATATTATGTTGCTATATTTTTGATTAGTTTTGAAAAGATTTATCAATCAGTGCCTGGAGGCAGCTGTCAGTCACAACTGGCAATGAGATGGGGTCAAAACGTATAAACTAACACAAAATTCGCAGTGCTCGCTGTAGAAGTCGCTACTTGAAGTAAACAAATTGAAAGAAAAGGATTCCCCCTAAAGGATAGCAAAGAAAAGTTTGACTGAAAGTGAAGAAAAAATATGTGGTAGAGTTGCTGTAGAAAGGAACCGAAAGAACCCGATACAGAAGGTGGATGCGGATGCCACATGCGGATGAAACATGCTTCTGATGGACGCCCTCTTCAATAGCCTGCTGGTGGTGAGCTCCGGCTATGCGATGTACACCCTCCATCCCCTGGAAACGCCCTACGGCTATGCCGCCGCCGCCCTAAGCCTCGTCCACGGACTGCTGGGCGTGGCTCGGGCAGCCAGCAACGATGACGACGAGTGCAACCGCATCCGGCTGATCACGTCCGGGATCATGGAGATCGTACCGCTTCCGCTGACCAACATGGAACTGTATCTGAAGTCGAGCAATCCCAGCCTGGCCCTGGCCCATGGGTGTTTTGTGGTGCCGCTGGTCTACGATCTGATAGCCAAGATGGGCGACAACGAGGACACCTCCACCGAGACGCTCAAGGAGCTCACCCTGCTGGGCAACGTCGTCTCGATGCTCTTCCTGGGCGTCAATCAGTCCAGCAACATGTACGGCGGAATGGCCGCCATCGCCTTCGCCGCCCGCTACGGCTCCGTCATCCTCGACTACTACTGGGAGGGCCTCGGCTCCGACTTCAACCTCCTGGCCCACTCCATGTTCATTGTCCTGATGACGATGACCCTGTCGGCCAAATAGTTGCCAAAAGCCTCAAAATAAATATCTAAAAAAAAGTGGAGTGTTTTTTTTTAGAGTGTATTTAGAGTCGATACAAGACCATCGCATAATTATTTATGAGCTTCTTTCCCTATTTACTTAGTAAGTTAATTAATATTTTTACAGCTGGCCATCATCTTTGTCGGTGGATACGGATAGTGGATATACAATATATATCCACTTGGTTTGGATAATGGATTCCGAAACACTGGCAACTTCTCATTTGGCTGAACATTTGCAGTCCGGACTCTCGAGACCGGGACAAGCCCAATGTCCCCGTTGATTTATGGCCAAAAGGGTGGGCAGCGCGCACTCTAATCCATTGGCATCCATCCACCATCCACCTGCAAGTTGCAAGTTGCAAGTGCAACCGGTAACGGCGGCAGATGGCCTGGCTGGCCACAGCCATCCAAGAAGAGACCCAAACACTCTTAACCACAAGCGGGCTTTAATTATTAATTTAAATCGCACCGTTTATATGATAAAGATACTGGGACGTGCCGCTGAGCATTAGTGCATGATCATTGCGGCCCAGCAAGTTGCAAGTGGCAAGTGGCAAGTGCTCTGCAGGCAACAGGAGCGGATTCGTGGCAAGGAAGAGGTGAGTGTTTTAGTTTTTTTTTATAAAAAAAACCCCTAGACCCCTCCTGTGGTAACCAACATTTGTTTTTTTTATTGCAGCCTGGTTAGCGTGACAAAAGTTGTTGCTCGAATGCCTACCCTTGACAGCCCCTCCTTCTGATTGCCGCCCCCTCCTCCATTTGGCGACGCCCCTGGATCGGCGGGTAAACCAGACAATATGAAGCCATCCGACAGCGACGACGACGACGTCTGCAGGCGAACTCCGCAAGCGTAAAAATATGAAAAGTGCCGCAAGTGCAGAAAGTCCAGAAAGTGCAACAAGTGCAAGTGCAGGCCAACTGGACGCAGACACACTCAATTCATAATTAATCAGGCTCTACTTGCCACTCTCTGTGGCGTCTGTGGCAAGCTTAACACTTCTTAGGGATACACTGGAAAAAAGGTAAGTAAACCAAACAACTTTCTCAGCAAAATGTATCTTATTTTAAGACTTTTCTTTCGATGAATTTCTTTCAGTGCCTCTACAACCTTCAACCCTCTTGGAACTGCCTGACTCTGTGCTAAGGTTGAGCGAGCATTCATATATATTCGTGATCTTAACCCGACGGGGAATATCAGGAAGATACAAGGAAGACCCGGAACTCGTAGACCCCTTCAACAACAAAAATATGAAAGAAAAAAACAGGTAAGTGAAGCGACCTCCCCCCTATCGAAAAAAACAGCTCCAGTTTTCATTATCCATGTTCGATTTCTCTGGCAGTATTTTTTTTTGGCTCGTGTGGTTGTCTTTCGGGTGGATGGCTGGCTTATTGATTTATGGCCAACTGGGCGCCCCCATCTAATCAGTAGCATTTGCATGCAGATCGCAGGTTTTGGCCAAAATGTTTAATGGGAAAACGAACAAAGTAAGAAGGCAGCATAGCCAAATATTTTTCCGGCTAAGAAACCCAAAATCCAAATCGAAATGGGCCTAAAACAAATTTCAAAAAAAAAAAAATGTTTAAGAAACATGGCAAGGTGGGTAGGCTTAGGCTTAAAAGAAACAAACCAAGATGGGAATACTCTTTTTTCTTGTTTTCTGCCAAGTTCTAGGGTCAAGCTTATCCTTTTAATGTGACCAAATGGCATTAAGACTAAGAAAGTGTTACCATAACATTTTCAAAGCATTTCAAACCCCAAGATACTTATAGTTTGTTTATTTTTCAATTCTTTTTTTGATAGAGTATCCAAAGAAGAGACCGAAGCTCATATCGAAACATCGACAGAGCCCCAAAAAAAGTGCGTGAGCGATGCGCAAATATTTGGCTTTTGGCCGGCGACTCGATTCGGACTCGGATTCGAATCCGGAGAGCTGCTTGAAATGCGCGCCAGAAACCTTACGCACTTCATAAATTATTTAACAGCCGCCCCGGCCAATTCCAAAGGGGGTTCGAAGGGGGCCAGCGAGGCAAAAGGGGATCAATTTTAATTGCCGGCTACATGACAATGACAACACACACCACACGCACTCACGCATTTTTCGGGAAGGCCAACCAAACATTCAACAACAAAAAAAAATAAGCAGAAAAAAAACACATTTAATTCCGAAGCAGGCAGCAGAATGTGCGAATTTTTGACAACTGCAAACCCATAAGGTTGAAACCGAAACCAAAACCAAAAACCGAAATCGAAATCGAAGTCGAAGTCGAGGCATGTACAACATGGCTTTGTACATGATCGTCGCCCCGCCTGATTTATGGCCAAATGTTTTTTGGACAAGTTTCCAGATCTTATAGGCCAACACCAGCGATCCTATCTGATCCCAGATCCGATTGGCCATTTGTCGTGATTCATCTATAAAGCCAACATACAGATGGCCTCATTACCGCGCCGACATTTGTCAAAGATTGTTACAAATTATCGATGGGTGTTGTACCAGGAAAGGGTAAGTCTACAACTCATTTAAATATTGAAAACTTTACGAAATTTTCCACCTTATTTTTTGAATCAATTTTTAAAGGGAAAGATCCTTAAAAAACTCTAATTCATGACTATCTTTTGTGCCAATTTTTTTATTCAAAGAATTCCTGCCTCAGTTTTAGTTAAAAGCGGATTCTTTTGATGCTTTGATTGATTTAATTGAACTGATTGAAATATGTAGGTATGCTCTCGAAGAACAACTTTTTCATTCTAATGAATCAAATAGATGCAAAATTATTCAACACTCACAACTGGTTCGAATAAAATGTTAATTATTCGTTTGTTGAAAATAATTAAGGCAATATCCCCGAAAAAGATCTCAAAGCGCAATATTCATCCATCTTCAGTTCAACTAGTTTATAATGGACACCTTTTTGATTGCTCCTGATTAAGATCGTTCAATTATATAGTATATACTATATCCGCTTATATATATATATATATATCGTATAGCGCCAGTTCCGACAAAAGTAACTCACTTATCGTTTCGCCTAGTTCTACGCAAAAAAAAATATGTTGATTCATAGGCGGATGTGATAATCGTGGCTTTACTTTACTTTGATTCGGGGTATTATTTTCAAATTTGATTTGATTTATATTGCTTTGTCGGCTGCTCAAGGATGTGACACAATATTGCTCGAATAATTTATGACTCCCCCGCATCCCTCTCCCAGCTCGTGAGTTTTTATTCAAATTCCCATGTCGGTATCCAGAAAAGCGATCAGGCACTCGCGGATTCCGGGAAGTCTTCTGGGGCCGAGGCGGAAGTCCAGAGTGTCGAATTCTACGAAAATCACTGGATTCTTTAGTTCGAATAAACTCATTCATATATTGATCGAATAAGGAAAGAATGATACGCGGAATATTTGCATTCCTATATCTTGGATAGCTTCAATATTTAAAAGAATTATTATTAATTAGTGCCTTAAAAAAACAATCAACTTTTGTAGAAAGTCAAGTTTTTCTTTTCTCTTCGGCTTCGGCTTCTCGGGTATATAATTTCCCTTTTTTGAGTTCAAAATGAACAGAGACGAGTTCATGGTTTTGGCATCCATGGGCTCCCATCATCATCATTTTTTATATTTTCGCACAACTGTCATTAGCTTCCTTGGACCGTGTTATTTATCTGGCAGGAGACTCCGAACCCGAGTCGAGATGCATAATTGCGTATTATCAGCGTTTTACATTGACATTCTCTGCATTTTTAATGACTTCTTTTGGCCCACAACCACAACCGACAAAAAATGTGCGAGTTGGGGGACGGGGGAGCCCAAAAAATAAAGAAATCAACTGTCTGGACGATGATGCCTGATGCTGATGTCTGATGCATGTTAAGGAGAGTGCCTAAAACCTAAAAAAAAAAAAGAGTATTTCTTAAAAAAAAGCAAATAAATAAATAAGTAAATAAATAAGGGGAGAAGACGCATGCGAATAAAAGGCTTAAATATACATCATTGACATTTGACAGGCAGACAGTCAGTGTCTTTTTTGGGATATTTTTTTTTTGTTTCTACCACCACCCCCATTTGCTTTAATTTTAATTTTATGCAGCGGCAAGAAACAAATTTTTGACTTGCTCTTTTTTGTTTTTATTTATTGTATTTATTGCGTTTTTCCTTGTTTTTTTTTCTGTGTTGTCTGGCGAACCCAACTCAAATCGTTCATTTTCGGTTCTTTGTTGCGAGCCGTAAGTTTTGACAGATTCCTCAGTGGCCTTAAGTGCAAGGAACTGGGGTCGCTGCAAGAGCCCCCAAAAAAATAATTCAAATTAACGGATTTTTTGGGAGAGATTTTTGTATGTTAAAATTTTGTATTATTTGATTTTCATTTAGTATTTAAAGTAATATATTTGAATATTTTTTTCCGTCTATTTAAATTCAAAATTTATCGCATAATTAATGCCTTGATTGAAAAGCGTTTCATTTGAGAAATGAAAATAATATTCCTCAAAACCAAACAATATCATAAATTTTGGGGAAATGCGCCAAAAATATATTTATATTTATATTTGAACACGCGTCGATGGCGATGGGGATGTTGATGTAAACATTACGCTGGCGAGGCCCCCAGTCGCCCCGACTGACCACCCACCACCCACTGCCCAGCCACCCACTACCCACCCATAACACGAGCCACTGGCATGTGCGATTAAAAATGTTTTACGCAGTTTCTGGCCGGCAACAATGTATGAAAAAGTATTTAAAATAGTTTTTCGCTGCCGCTGGCCGCGAGGCGTGCGTGTGGTGGGGGAGAGAGGGTGGTGGGGGGGGGTATGTAACAGTTACACGTGCGGCACCTTTACCACATTACAAACGCCTGCCCCAGCGCCAAAGTCAACGCTGACAGCGACAGTGACAGCGACAGCGACGGCAGCGGCGACGCCAACCGAGGCAGCAGCCGGCGTCGCATTTGCCGCGCATTTTGCACTTAATGACGAAAAATAAACATTAAATAGAGGTCTTATAACTAGGCCGAAGCTTTTAATACATTACTTGAGATTTTTTTATTAAAAAAACTATTAATTCTTAATCTATTAATCTTTTTCAGCCAAGACCACGAGCAGGAAAAACTCAAAGGAATGGATCTACAAAAGGATCTTCAAAAGGATGTTTTCCGGGTAAGTCTATAAATATAATTAGCTTAGTCTTAGACACTTTCTGTATCTCTAAAAGGGCATTCAAATATAGGGAAATAATATTACGGAAAAGTGACAGAAAACTGACGAACTAGTTACAGAAATATCAGAAAATGAGTTGAAATTATGCAATTGCCTTTTTTTTACACTCAGTTTTGGTTGTTTCGTTGCATTTGTGTGTTGTGTTGTGTTGAGTTGTGGGTTTTGTGTTTTGTTTCTAATCAATTGCGCTTGCCTAATGGCGACTTGTGGCGACCTAAGGGGGGGTTACGTCCCTCACCCTGGGGTATACTTTTTACAGCCCCCCAGTACCCAGTATAGTACCCAGTATAGCCCAGGGATCTGGGGGATTTTACGCATCATTTGCATAATAATGCAAATCGAGCAAGGCGGCGCCTTTCGCGTCCGTGCCGGTTGTTATTGTTGCTATGTTGCCACCATATCTCTTTTATATATACTTATATATATATAAATAAATAAATATATAACAATCAGTCATTCAAAAACCCAAACAAAACCCAAACCCGCACAAAATGTTGTGTTTTTCATGCACTTTTCATAATGAATGCAATTTTCGGCGGGTATTCCAAAAAC
Organism: Drosophila ercepeae; assembly: GCA_018150545.1. Taxonomy (NCBI): domain Eukaryota; kingdom Metazoa; phylum Arthropoda; class Insecta; order Diptera; family Drosophilidae; genus Drosophila; species Drosophila ercepeae. The sequence continues at coordinate 7,911,208 of JAECWL010000197.1, forward strand.
TTTACATTATCCACAAATGGCTTATTAATTAATAGGGATGGGGTTTGAATAATATTATAGAAAGTTTTTGATTAAATTCTATTTATATTTTTTTATACATTAAAGATTACCTTCGAATAGTAATTAAAAAGTTTAATATTATTTTAAGGCCTCAAACCTTATCAATTGAGAACAAAATCCGATCGATTGATTCGATCGAACTGATAATGAATGTGCATATCATTCGATTATCGGTTGTGCAACGCATTCATTTGCATTCATATTGGCATTCATATTCATTCATTCGTTCGCCTCGAATCGCTTACGACACTTTCGTTTAATTGCAACAACCTTTAGCATAACCAATGGTGATTTTTCCCGCTTCTTGCATAACTTCTTAATGGAGGAACTTCTAGGGGAGTATCTCTCTCCCCCCCCCCAAGTAATTCCCAATAAATCATTTGCAAGTCTTGGCTACTAAATAAGGTAGCAGACGCACCATCAAATAAATGGGTTTACCTATAAAGGTATATAAATATATGCGAGTATATACCAAATACCATACAAAACTATCGTATATAGACGAGGGCTATTAAATTTCATAGGCAGATGGCGACAATTTTTGTTGCTGCTGTTGTTGTTATTTTTTTACGATCCACGGTTCTGTTCTGTCGGTCGACCGTCGGTGGTAATCAGTAATCTTATTTATGGGCTCTATATAAGTGTTTTTTTTTTTTATACAAACATACAATATATTTAGTTTGTACGTTTAAAAGCTAAATGCTTGGCGATTATAGACAATAAACTGGGTCACACGCGTTGTTCGCCTCTTTTCCTGCTTTTGCAACGACTTTTACTTTTCTTTTCCAACTTTTCCCGCCTTTTTTTTCCTTGCAAAAAACTATTTCAAAAAGTGCGTCAGGCCAGATCGAAATTGATCTCTTTGAAGAGGTAAAACGATGGCAGAATCTGTGTCAGACGAGTGGGTGTTAAGTTTTGTGTCCGGTGGCGCGATTCCCGTGCGTAGACTCCTCCGACGGACGTATCAGGTTTGGTCTGGCAAATGGGGCGTATGAGCAATCTCGGTCGGTCTGTTGCCATCGACGCGAAAAATTGTTTAAATAAAATAATCGCTAATTAGTTGCAATTTGTTTGACAACAATCGTCGCCAAAGGACGTCCATAATAGAATCGTGAATTATGGGTTGTAATGCGACCCCAAGCCGTTAACTGATAAGAAACAGCCAAAACGATTGCAAAACTTGACAACTGGAAAAACAGATGTCCCTCCTATCTGGTGGAAATAGTGCTGAGATTACACTGAGAAAAGAGATTTTTTTTGGTAGGGAATTTTAGGGGAAATAACTAAGATAGTTCATATTTATAAAGAACGACACCAACATTCTTTTTAGAAAGACATAACTTTTCAAACAACATAAAAACGCTTCAGACTTTTGCAGAATTTTCATGAAATGGCAGGATTTCTTTGATTACTTTTTTTCTATTTAATTATTATATATTTTATCCTTTCTATACCAACCTTTTAAAAGCATATAATTATTTATATAAAAATGTATACCTTAGTTTAAAAGAATACTTACCTATCTTAACACTAAACTAATTCTAAAGTCCCAAGTCCTAAAGACAATTTAGAAAATTCCAGAAAAACTACAACTGTTTTTTAGAAAAAGTCTCCTCAGTCTCCTGTTATCGTTAATCATTCGAGCCCATTATCGAACCATTCGACAGGCGATTGCCAAAAAAAAAAATAATAGAGAATCGAGGGGATTTCAATTAGTAACCAAATGGGATTTATTTTCCATGCATTAGGGCAGTGACAGATACAGATACAAATACAGATACTGACAGTGACACAATCGGAACACATGTTTTATTCGAAAGTAATGCGAAGATTTTGGAAGCTTGGGGTTTTGGGGAATGGCCAGAGGTCGCGATCCCATTACCGGAACCGAAAATTCGACCATTTGGCATTGACCAGGCAATTAGGCCTAACTGCGAATGGATTAAAGTGTTGTAATCGCGAATAATATTATATATTGATTCTCAATTTGAAATCTCAATTGCTGGACGGCCAAGTGTATCTGTATCTTTATCTGTATTTTCTATCTGTATCTGTATCTGAGAGCCATCAGTGCGCCTGTCAGCGGCCACGAATCCACTTGAAGTGCGATGGCGCCAAATGGCTTATCACTTATCACTTGCCTGAATATTATTCACCGATCGCTCGGACTGGGAAATTCATTAGGTTTTAGGTTTTGGTTTTGGTTTAGGTTTAGGTAACAGAAAACTACAAAAAAAAAAAACCAACAAAAATGGGCAATATTTAGAATAGTTTGGTTAGAATAGGGATTTAATTTTAAGAATAAAAACCTGATCAAGGGTTGTAATTTTTTTTAGAAAAATACAATATTAATGGATAACTTTCCTTTTTTTCTCTTTCCAGATGAATCATGAGCGAGCGAGACAGCTTATAGGTGAGTGAGAGACAAATATAGCAATTTAGTGATAACAGAAAAGCGACTGATAACAGTGACGTTTTTTCCATCTCAACGATTTGTGCGTGCGGTTGCCAAGACCAGAATTATAATTATATTATAATCAGCTGCCAGACTAGCTGCTAGCCCAACCTGCCCTCTCCCCCCTTTTTTTTTTTTAGCCTTATCAGCCGGCCAAGGCACTTGAAATATTTACGCAAGCAGCGCAAGGGTTACCGACTGATCCAGATCCCAACAACATCAACATCGAAACGAAAATTCTATTGAAGATCTCAGTGCGTAATCAGCATTTTTTTTTTTTTGTTTTATTTCTAGTTTTTTACTCCACACGCCAACCCCTTGGAATATTTTTTTTCGGCTTTTTTTTGTCGCTCGACACGGCAACGGTGCGTATGAGTAACGAGAAAATTAGGAAATTTCGATTCCGTTTATATTGGTTCGGCGATACGGACGGAGGAGGCATGTAATTAATGGGAAACAGCTGATAATTTGACAGCCAGCAGAGCACTTCAAGCACGCGATTAACTTGGCCAACAATAAAATTGTGTGCGAGTGAGATGGACTCTGTGGATGGAGCGAGACGCAGTAAGTCTAATAGCCTTTTGTTCTCTTTTTTTTTTGGCAGGAATTTCACAATTATGAATTTTCAGTTTTTTTTTTTGGTATTTTGCGGGCAGTTTAAAGTCGCAAGACTACTTTTCGTTTTACCCAGATAAGGGTAACTATTTAAAGTTTTTTTTCCGATGGGGGTACGAATGCGATTTGTTGACCTGGCAACCGTATAACCGTATAATATCCGTCCGGATATGGCATAGCGATATGGAAAGTTTTTATAAGCGGAGTATTAGAATATTAAATTCTTAAAGTCTTGATCAAAATGATAAAAAATTTCCGCCTACCATAATGATTCCCATTAAATTATTAACCCGGGTAGGGGAAATAGAGATTAAAAGAGGTCCTTTTTATTATTTTATTCAAAATAATTTATTATTGATTACAAATTTTATGCTTGCTCCTTAGAAGTTTCCAATCTTAGTTCTTTAATTAGAAATATAAAACAATTAATACCTTTAATGATTAAAGTCAATTAAAAGTATTAATTTGATGAATTAAAAAAAAAAGACTGGAATTCGGTGAAATTCCCACAATAAACGGGGGATTTATGAGACCGGAAAATATTTAGCAATCGTAGATCAAAATTTCATTATTCAGCGCATGTGACTTTGGGGTTTTATTTCTATTTAGTCTATAAATAATACAATATGTCCTGTTATCTCAATTAGCAGGCGCATTGCAAAAATATTTTATCTCCGCACCGAAACTACCACAACTGTATACACTGTTAAATTTTTTTGTCGTTCTACCAAAAGTCTACAAAAACAACAGAAATAACTGGGAAGTGGTATGAAATAAGAGTGAGATTGTCGAGCACACACGGCAACCACTCAAAGAAAATTCAAGGAGAACTGATTTGTTTCGTTTATTTTTTGGTTTTTTTTCTAAAGTTTTTTTGTAGTTTTTTTTTTCGTTTCGTTTTGATAAGAAGTCATACTCTTATCATTCAAGAGCTTCATAAATTGTGGAAGCCTTTTTGTTGTTGCACCAACACCACCTCCAGTCTACCTAATCACAAAAAGTACCTACATCAAGTTTGACCTAATTTTGATAAGCAAAGACTTTGCAAAAAATGGAAGCAAGAAATACAAAAAAAAAACGAAATAGTACAAAAAATAATAAATAGCAAAGGAACAATAATGCTAAATTGCCAAATGACTAACCCAATTAAAATTAATTGCACTAACGTGTACGGAAAAGGTGAAACCCGACACGCTTGACCCCAGGCTTCCCGTAGATTTCAGCTCAAAGTCGGGGTCCCGTTGTCAGTTTTCGGTTGTCGTTGCCGGGAAGTGATCCAAACACCTCATTTGGCGTTAGAAACACACAAGTTCATCTCATTTTTGACCCAGCCCTCGCCACTGACACTTGTCATTGTGTTGAAGATCTATAAAACAGAAATCAAAATATTAAATAGAAATTTAAATTTGTTCTTAAGCTTAACTTCTAAATTCCATATTGATTTTTTTGTGGAAAATCTATTAGATAATATTAATTCTTTACACAATTAATGTCTTTAAATTGCTTGCCACTTATTTATTCGGTAAATATCAACAAAACACTTGAAATTTTTTAGGGAACAGTAGCATTTCCTGTTTTGAATGATGGGGGGAAATATTTTTGAAATTCTTAACAACTTTTTTGCATCATAGATGTGTAAATATTAGCCCATATTTCATTCAGTTAAACCGAGTTCCCTGTTTGAGTTCCCCCTCGATTAATCGAACATACACGGAAAACGTGTAGAAAAATATCTATAGATAGACCCATAAAAAATATACAACTTTTGCATATCATTCACACTACGTGGCGAGAGAGCTTAAAGGGTGTTTTTTTTTTTTCAATTGTGTGAGAATATTTTTAGTTCCCCATTTTCCTGGAATGCAACGACTATTCGCGATATCATATTCAAAGCTCAACTTGTCGATGATTTATCGCAAATTAGTGGCAAGACAGGCGCCAGGTCTATCAGTTTCTGTGTTCAAGTAACTTCCACGAAATCCGACCGGCATGGGGGAATTCACCCAAACTTCTCGCACGCAAGTGCCAGTGCGATCCCCTCGATTACGTCCAGACTTTTAAATAGAAAACTAATATTCAATTCAGTTCAACGTTTATTCATTAATTTATTTGGTTTTAAATGAACATCAAAGTGCAGCTTAAATAATATTACAACTAGTAGTCTTTTAATTAAATGAATCAGTAGGCATATTTCTTGGCAATCTCATGATCCATCCAATCCTAAATACAATGTAATTATTCCTTGAATGTTACTATTACCGTAGGGCTCTGGGAGCTCCTCCACAAGATGCTCTGGTGCTCTAGGAGCTTCTCCAGGTCCTTCAGGTGCTGCTGTAATTCTTACTTTTAATTTCGAATATCTCTGACATTTCTCCGCCGATTTTTAAACGGCGTACCATTCCCGAATCAGGACCTTAACCTGCTTTGATTTGCATTAAAAAAACGGAAGAATCGGGGAAAGAAAATTCGACCCATTTTTTGCCAAAAATCATGATGGTACCCCTTTCAAAAATTGCGAAAAATGGGTCAACATTTTTTTGTTCGATTTTTCAAATCCTTGAATGCAGATCGAAGGAAAATGAAGTTTTGATTCCAAAGTGGTATTCCATTCCAAAATCGGTTGCGAAATACTCAAAATATTCATAAAAAAGTGGAAGAATTGGAGAAAAAAATTCGACCTAATTTTTGCAGAAAATCATAAGGGGTACTCCTTTCGAAAATTGCGAAAAATGGGTCGAAATTTTTTTGTTTGATTTTCCAAATCTTTGATTGAAGAAAAATTAAGTTCTGATTCCAAAATGGTATTCCATTCAAAAATCGGTTTAGAAATGGTCAAATGATTGATAATAAAGTGAACGAAAAGCGACAAAATTCCGCTGAGCCCAAATTTGCAAAAAAATAATGATGGTTCAAAAACCATCAAAACCTTTCAAAAATTGCGAAAAATAGGTCGAAATTTCTTTCTTCCGTTTTCGAGATCTTTTTATGTAGTTTTCACAATATTATAGTTTTGATTAAAAAATGGTATTCCCTTCTAAAATCGATGGAAAAATTACCCAGAAATGCTATAAAAACGTAAACAAAAAACGGTTTTTTTTTTCATTCTTTATTTAAAAAATCAATTTTTTTTTAGTCTTTTTCGTCTGGTGGTCTAGGAGCTGCCCTGGACGGACCTGAGCAGGTCCTGGACCCGCCTAGCCTGCCCTGGACAGAACCAAGCAGGTCCTGGACCCGCCTTGGCTGCCCTGGACGGACCCAGGCAGGTCCTGGACCCGCCTAGGCTGCCCTGGACGGACCTGAGCAGGTCCTGGACCCGCCTAGCCTGCCCTGGACGGACCCAGGCAGGTCCTGGACCCGCCTAGCCTGCCCTGGACGGACCCAGGCAGGTCCTGGACCCGCCTAGGCTGCCCTGGACGGACCCAGGCCGGTCCTGGACCCGCCTAGCCTGCCCTGGACGGACCCAAGCAGGTCCTGGACCCGCCTAGCCTGCCCTGGATGGACCCAGGCAGGTCTTGGACCCGCCTAGCCTGCCCTGGATGGACCCAGGCAGGTCCTGGACCCGCCTAGGCTGCCCTGGACGGACCTGAGCAGGTCCTGGACCCGCCTAGCCTGCCCTGGACGGACCCAGGCAGGTCCTGGACCCGCCTAGCCTGCCCTGGATGGACCCAGGCAGGTCTTGGACCCGCCTAGCCTGCCCTGGATGGACCCAGGCAGGTCCTGGACCCGCCTAGGCTGCCCTGGACGGACCCAGGCAGGTCCTGGACCCGCCTAGCCTGCCCTGGACGGACCCAAGCAGGTCCTGGACCCGCCTAGCCTGCCCTGGACGGACCCAGGCCGGTCCTGGACCCGCCTTGGCTGCCCTGGACGGACCCAGGCAGGTCCTGGACCCGCCTAGCCTGCCCTGGACGGACCCAAGCAGGTCCTGGACCCGCCTAGCCTGCCCTGGATGGATCCAGGCAGGTCCTGGACCCGCCTAGCCTGCCCTGGACGGACCCAAGCAGGTCCTGGACCCGCCTAGCCTGCCCTGGACGGACCCAAGCAGGTCCTGGACCCGCCTAGGCTGCCCGGGACGGACCCAGGCCGGTCCTGGACCCGCCTAGCCTGCCCTGGACGGACCCAGGCAGGTCCTGGACCCGCCTAGCCTGCCCTGGATGGACCCAGGCAGGTCCTGGACCCGCCTAGCCTGCCCTGGACGGACCCAGGCAGGTCCCGGACCCGCCTAGCCTGCCCGGGACGGACCCAGGCAGGTCCTGGACCCGCCTAGGCTGCCCTGGACGGACCCAGGCAGGCGGACCCAGGCAGGTCCTGGACCCGCCTAGCCTGCCCTGGACGGACCTGAGCCGGTCCCGGACCCGCCTAGCCTGTCCGGGACGGACCCAGGCAGGTCCTGGACCCGCCTAGCCTGCCCGGGACGGACCTGAGCAGGTCCTGGACCCGCCTAGGCTGCCCTGGACGGACCTGAGCCGGTCCTGGACCCGCCTAGGCTGCCCGGGACGGACCCAGGCAGGTCCTGGACCCGCCTAGCCTGCCCTGGACGGACCCAGGCAGGTCCTGGACCCGCCTAGGCTGCCCTGGACGGACCTGAGCAGGTCCTGGACCCGCCTAGGCTGCCCTGGACGGACCTGAGCCGGTCCTGGACCCGCCTAGGCTGCCCGGGACGGACCTGAGCCGGTCCTGGACCCGCCTAGGCTGCCCGGGACGGACCCAGGCCGGTCCTGGACCCGCCTAGCCTGCCCTGGATGGACCCAGGCAGGTCCTGGACCCGCCCAGCCTGCCCTGGACTGACCCAGGCAGGTCCTGGACCCGCCTAGCCTGCCCGGGACGGACCTGAGCAGGTCCTGGACCCGCCTAGGCTGCCCTGGACGGACCTGAGCCGGTCCTGGACCCGCCTAGGCTGCCCGGGACGGACCTGAGCCGGTCCTGGACCCGCCTAGCCTGCCCTGGGCGGACCCAGGCAGGTCCTGGACCCGCCTAGCCTGCCCTGGACGGACCCAGGCAGGTCCTGGACCCGCCTAGCCTGCCCTGGACGGACCCAGGCAGGTCCTGGACCCGCCTATTCTGCCCTGGACGGACCCAGGCCGGTCCTGGACCCGCCTAGCCTGCCCTGGATGGACCCAGGCAGGTCCTGGACCCGCCTAGGCTGCCCTGGACGGACCTGAGCAGGTCCTGGACCCGCCTAGCCTGCCCTGGATGGACCCAGGCAGGTGCTGGACCCGCCTAGCCTGCCCTGGACGGACCCAAGCAGGTCCTGGAACCGGCTAGCCTGCCCTGGGCTAGTCCTAGGCAGGTCCGGGATCCGTCCAGGGTGGCCTAAGCAGGTCCGGGATCCGACCAGGGTGGCCTAGGCTGGTCCAGGATCCGTCCAGGCTGGCCTGGGCTGGTCCGGGATCCGTCCAGGCTTGCCTGGGTTGGTCCAGGGTGGCCTAGGCAGGTCCAGGACCTGCTCAGGGCCGTCCAGGGCAGGCTAGGCGGGTCCAGGACCGGCTCAGGTCCGTCCCGGGCAGCCTAGGCGGGTCCAGGACCGGTTTGGGTCCGTCCAGGGCAGGCTAGGCGGGTCCAGGACCGGCCTGAGTCCGTCCCGGGCAGCCTAGGCGGGTCCAGGACCTGCTCAGGTCCGTCCAGGGCAGCCTAGGCGGGTCCAGGACCTGCTCAGGTCCGTCCCGGGCAGCCTAGGCGGGTCCAGGACCTGCTCAGGTCCGTCCCGGGCAGCCTAGGCGGGTCCAGGACCTGCCTGGGTCCGTCCCGGGCAGGCTAGGCGGGTCCAGGACCTGCCTGGGTCCGTCCAGGGTGGCCTAGGCTGGTCTAGGATCCGTCCAGGCTGGCCTGGGCTGGTCCAGGGTGGCCTAGGCAGGTCCGAGATCCGTCCAGGGTGGCCTAGGCAGGTCCGGGATCCGTCCAGGCTGGCCTGGGCTGGTCCAGGGTGGCCTAGGCAGGTCCAGGATCCGTCCAGGGTGGCCTAGGCTGGTCCGGGATCCGTCCAGGGTGGCCTAGGCTGGTCTAGGATCCGTCCAGGCTGGCCTGGGCTGGTCCAGGGTGGCCTAGGCTGGTCCAGGATCCGTCCAGGCTGGCCTGGGCTGGTCCAGGGTGGCCTAGGCAGGTCCAGGATCCGTCCAGGGTGGCCTAGGCTGGTCTAGGATCCGTCCAGGCTGGCCTGGGCTGGTCCAGGGTGGCCTAGGCTGGTCCAGGATCCGTCCAGGCTGGCCTGGGCTGGTCCAGGGTGGCCTAGGCAGGTCCAGGATCCGTCCAGGGTGGCCTAGGCTGGTCCGGGATCCGTCCAGGGTGGCCTAGGCTGGTCTAGGATCCGTCCAGGCTGGCCTGGACTGGTCCAGGGTGGCCTAGGCAGGTCCAGGATCCGTCCAGGGTGGCCTAGGCTGGTCCAGGATCCGTCCAGGCTGGCCTGGGCTGGCCTGGGGTGGTCCAGGGTGGCCTAGGCAGGTCCAGGATCCGTCCAGGGTGGCCTAGGCTGGTCCGGGATCCGTCCAGGGTGGCCTAGGCTGGTCTAGGATCCGTCCAGGCTGGCCTGGGCTGGTCCAGGGTGGCCTAGGCAGGTCCGAGATCCGTCCAGGGTGGCCTAGGCAGGTCCGGGATCCGTCCAGGGTGGCCTAGGCTGGTCCAGGATCCGTCCAGGCTGGCCTGGGCTGGCCTGGGGTGGTCCAGGGTGGCCTAGGCAGGTCCAGGATCCGTCCAGGGTGGCCTAGGCTGGTCCGGGATCCGTCCAGGGTGGCCTAGGCTGGTCTAGGATCCGTCCAGGCTGGCCTGGGCTGGTCCAGGGTGGCCTAGGCAGGTCCAGGATCCGTCCAGGGTGGCCTAGGCTGGTCCGGGATCCGTCCAGGGTGGCCTAGGCTGGTCTAGGATCCGTCCAGGCTGGCCTGGGCTGGTCCAGGGTGGCCTAGGCAGGTCCAGGATCCGTCCAGGGTGGCCTAGGCTGGTCCGGGATCCGTCCAGGGTGGCCTAGGCTGGTCTAGGATCCGTCCAGGCTGGCCTGGGCTGGTCCAGGGTGGCCTAGGCAGGTCCAGGATCCGTCCAGGGTGGCCTAGGCTGGTCCGGGATCCGTCCAGGGTGGCCTAGGCTGGTCTAGGATCCGTCCAGGCTGGCCTGGGCTGGTCCAGGGTGGCCTAGGCAGGTCCAGGATCCGTCCAGGGTGGCCTAGGCTGGTCCAGGGTGGCCTAGGCTGGTCCGGGGTGGCCTAGGCAGGTCCGGGATCCGTCCAGGCTGGCCTGGGCTGGCCTGGGCTGGTCCAGGGTGGCCTAGGCAGGTCCGGGATCCGTCCAGGGTGGCCTAGGCAGGTCCGGGATCCGTCCGGAGTGGCCTAGGCTGGTCCAGGATCCGTCCAGGCTGGCCTGGGCTGGTCCAGGGTGGCCTACGCAGGTCCGGGATCCGACCAGGGTGGCCTAGGCTGGTCCAGGATCCGTCCAGGGTGGCCTGGGCTGGTCCAGGGTGGCCTAGGCAGGTTCGGGATCCGTCCAGGGTGGCCTAGGCTGGTCCAGGATCCGTCCAGGCTGGCCTGGGCTGGTCCAGGGTGGCCTACGCAGGTCCGGGATCCGACCAGGGTGGCCTAGGCTGGTCCAGGATCCGTCCAGGGTGGCCTAGGCAGGTCCGGGATCCGACCAGGGTGGCCTAGGCTGGTCCAGGATCCGTCCAGGCTGGCCTGGGCTGGTCCGGGATCCGTCCAGGGTGGCCTAGGCAGGTCCGGGATCCGTCCGGAGTGGCCTAGGCTGGTCCAGGATCCGTCCAGGCTGGCCTGGGCTGGTCCAGGGTGGCCTAGGCAGGTCCGGGATCCGTCCAGGGTGGCCTAAGCTGGGCCAGAATCCGTCCAGGCTGGCCTGGGCTGGTCCAGGGTGGCCTAGGCTGGTCCAGGATCCGTCCAGGGTGGCCTAGGCAGGTCCGGGATCCGACCAGGGTGGCCTAGGCTGGTCCAGGATCCGTCCAGGCTGGCCTGGGCTGGTCCGGGATCCGTCCAGGGTGGCCTGGGCTGGTCCAGGGTGGCCTAGGCAGGTCCAGGATCCGTCCAGGCTGGCCTGGGCTGGTCCGGGATCCGTCCAGGGTGGCCTAGGCTGGTCCAGGATCCGTCCAGGCTGGCCTGAGCCGGTCCAGGGTGGCCTAGGCAGGTCCGGGATCCGTCGAGGGTGGCCTAGGCAGGTCCGGGATCCGTCCAGGGTGGCCTGGGCTGGTCCAGGGTGGCCTAGGCAGGTCCGGGATCCTTCCGGGGTGGCCTGAGCAGGTTCAGGATCCGACCAGGGTGAACTAGGCTGGTCCAGGATCCGTCCAGGGTGGCCTAGGCGGATTCAGGATCCGTCCAGGGTCCTCAAGCTTCCGCTACAGGTGCTCCAGGAGCTGCTCCACGTGCTGTTTTGGTGCCCAGGTCCTCCAGGGGCTGCTACAGGCAGCATTTGGAGCGCTGCTCCTGTCGTCCAGGAGCTTCTACCGGTCGTGCAGCTACTACTCGGAGCTTCAGCCGCTGCTACAGGTGCTCTACAGAAAATTCTCCTTGTGGTCCTTTTCGAGTCCTGTAAAATCAAAATGAAACAAATTTTTAAATATTCAAAATTTCATTTTTCTAAATACATTTTTATGCATATCTTGGCCATTTGGCTACCGATTTATGAACGGAATACCATTTTGGAATCAGGAGTTTAGTCTCCACCGATCGGCACAAAAAGATCAGGAAAGCCAAACACAAAATTTTTGATCGATTTTTCGCAATTTTGGAAAGGGGTACCATCATGAATTTTTGCAAAAATCGAGACAAAATTTTTTGTCCGATTTCCCCGACATTTTGGTACGAATCGAAACTGCATAAAGCCCTGATTCAGAAATGGTATGCCGTTTCCAAATCGGTTGGATAATGGCCGAGATATTCGCTATCAAAAGTAGAAAGTACCTAATTTTTTTCTGCTGCTGTTCCAGGTGCTGCTCTGGTCCTTCTAAAGCTGCTGCGGGGTTTCAGGTGCTGCAACATGTGTTCTACGGCTGCTACAAGGATTGCTAAAGGTGATCCAGATGCTGATCTAGTGCCCAAGGAGCTGCTCCGGTGCTACAGGTGATGTTCTTGTGCTGCAGATCTCCAAATACATATCTTTAGTTAACATTTTTCTAGTCCACAGGTAAATGGATCCCAACATGGAGAGAGAAGCCTCGTACGGGTTCCACCCATTATCCTTTACGCCTGTGCCGATTAGTTGTAGAAGTAATAGTCTAGTATAGTTGATCACCTGTGAAAAATAAAATAAAAATGTATTAAAAGGGATACGATTCATAATTTTTGGCGAAAATCGGGTCAGTGTAATTTTCCGACTTTCCGGCAACTATTTGATAAATATCGCAGCTATTTCTCAACCGATTTGGGAACGGAACATTTTGCGATAGGAACTTCATTCCGCACCGATTTTCATTAAAATATATGGATAGTGGAACAAAAAAATTTTGACCCATTTTTTGAAATTTTTGAAAGGGGTACCCCTTATGATTTTTTGCAAAAATCGGCCCAGTGTAATTTTCACGCTTTTCTTCCACTTTTTTATGAATATTTTTGGTATTTCTTAACCGATTTTGGAATGGAATACCATTTTGGAATCAGAACTTTATTTTTCTTTGATCTGCATTCAAGAATTTGGAAAATCGAACAAAAAAAATTTCGACCTATTTCTCGTAATTTTTGAAAGGGGTACCATCATGATTTTTAGCGAAAAATGGGTCGAATTTTTTTTCGCCGATTCTTTCGTTTTTTTGATGCAAATCGAAGAAGGTTAAAGCCCTGATTCAGGAATGGTACGCCATTTCCAAATCGGCTGAGAAATGGTCGAGATATTCGCTATTAAAAGCCCCTGGAGCACCTGAAGGAGCTCCTATAGCACCAGAGCAGCACCAGGAGGAGCTCCTGGAGTTGCTGATATCGAAGAGCCACTGTGGCGGTGCAGGGACAATTATTGGCCCGCCATAAAACACTCGTAAACAAATGGGTAGGAAAAACAAATGGGCAGCAAATGAGAAGCCGGCAAAAAGAAAGAAAAAAAAACACAAAAAATAAATAAGCTCGAAATAGAAAAGAAACACAAACACTGTAATATACCCCGCCACCTTTTCGCCCTTCCCCCCATTATGGCGACGCCTTTTTTTGCACACATATTTTGCGCACTTTTTTTTGCACTCTCTATTTTGTGTATTTCAGTCTTGTCTTTCTGCTGTTTTGCTATTTTTCTAGGTATGTTTACATTGTTTTCCGCCGTTTTGTTTTGTTTCGCGATGCTTTTTTTTGCGCGTTTTGCGAGGAAAATGTTTACCAAAAACCTTGAAAATTGAAATTATGAACTTGGTTTTGTTTGTATTTGTTGTGCCTGGCCTAGAGATAAAAAGTACAAAACGAGAAAATAAATAAAAAAGGAAGAGTTACAACAAACAGCAGCAACGACAATATACAATTAGTGCTTAAATACTGTTTACTAAATTGTTTTTTATTTTCCATTTAAACAGAAGGTAGGAAAAGAAATTGCTTAAAAAATCAAGCAATCATTTTTAATTATTTTCTAAATAAAAAATTGTGCATAAAAGAGAAATTGAAGTCTTAATGAAGGATTTCTATTGCTTTTAAAAAGTTGTTAAAATTTTTCGGGCTATGCGAAACGCTATTTAAATACTTTCGTATCCGTAAGCCTTCCGTGGCGGCCATTTGCATAAGATTAGACTAGCATATTATGCATATGCATAAGTGCAACCCAGTACTTTTCATGAGCATTTAAAATTTGCATATGTGCAAAAAGTCACAAAACAAAACGGGGGAAAAATGGGGAAAAAAAACAATGATTATTTTTCAGACCGTACCTGGCATTTCCAACTTATCGCTGTAACTGTAAACCGGGAGGAACCGGGGGGAGGTTGGGTGGGGGAAGGTGGGTGCTTGCAAAAACAAAACGGAGAAGGGGGCGCAAAAAGTCCACCTTCTTCAAATGGGAGCAAATGGCGCCAAGTTGAAAGCTTCATAAAAGCCACGTGCATGGCTAATTAACAGATGCCGTGAGCCGCCAAGCCACTCTGCTCTCAGAGAGCTCTTATCAGTCGAGACACTGAGAGAAATCAGTGGGTCTAAGAGGGAAAATTCACATATTAAGACGGAAAAATAGGAAGGACTTTGCACCGATTTATACCTCTAAGATTATAAGCAATTTTTAATACTAATACTGATGTTCTCTTATTTTTCAGGTTAATTATTCCATTCTAGCCAATCCACAAAAAAATAATAAAATTAAATAAAGAAAAATCTAAAGAAACACTAAATAAATATGCATTAACATTAAATATTTATCTGGGAAATACAAAATTGAAGATTTAATAAAAATTCAAAGCATTCTAAGACAGTTTGCAAGAAGATTTTATGCATTTTAGTTTTAATTTGAATAATAGTTTACTTTTAGTTTATCATTATGAGTATTTCAAATTTATATATCAAGAAATATATGCAAAATGTTAAATAAAATAAAGTTATATTTTAGAAATGATAGTTTTATGGTGTTTTTTTTCAGTGTAGGTGGTTTGGCGGTTTCAACTGTTGCGTTGTGAGAAATAAACGGACACGTTGTTGTTTCTGTTTTAGTTTTTGCACAGAATTTGCAAGCGTTCCATTACAACCACGCCCATTAAGGGGCGGGGGAGGGGCACCAGCCGTGGTTCCCACATTTTAAATTGCTGATAAAGCGATAAAAACAAAGCAAAACAAAAAATATACCATATATACACCTCAACGGAACAAAAAAGAAAAAAGAAAAAGTTCAGGTAATAAGAATACTTCACTTACCTAGTAAGTCGATTCCTTGGCTTGATATTCCCGGGTTTCGTCTTTCGATTCCTGTGGAAATATACAAAAATAATAATTAGTAAACAATTTTGAAGTAAACAGAAATAAATGAATGGATAAATGATTTCTTAAGTATTTACTCTGACAGGTATTATTTATTTACAAATTATTAAAAGTAAAACAAGGAAGTTCTTGACCTTTAGAGGAGAGTTTTCATGAATATCTATCTAAACTTATGGATAATTTTGTATAATTTTGAAACAATTAAAATTTATGTAATTTACAAAACAAAACCAGTATTACAGGGTATTTAGGGAAAACCCAAATGACATTTTCAAAGGCAGCAGCGCAGCTAATTTGCGAAATGCACACAGAAAAAATATAAATAAAATAGGAAACTGACACAGAGAGAGACAGATAGAGAGGGTGACAAAGTGCAGGGCGGAACAAAAAAAAATAAAAACGAAAACAAAACAATGAAATTACGTAAAAATACTAAACAAACGCTGCAAATAGGAAAGCCAGCAAAGAAAATATAAACAAAAACGCAGCCAAGACATAAATAATAATACCAGGAATAACGTGCAAAAAAATACACACAGAACAAAAATAAAATCAACTGAATATTAATAAAAGCGACAACAATAACAAGTAAACAACATAGAAGAACAGCCGCGAGATAGAGTATCAAATATCTCGATACGATTACGAAAAAAATCAAAAAAATATAAACAAACAGATTGGAAACACAAGTCGAAACTCGATGTTCCAGGAAAATTGATAAAAAACGCGGTTTTACATAGGAAATCGTTGAAAGTGGAAAATATTCTATATTTGTTTTTAAAGCTATTTGCAGAATGAGATCACTTTTGATTTACTTCCTCGACTTGGAAGTATTATTATCAAATTTCAAGGAATATCCAAATAGTTCAGGAATAGAAATCTATACTCAATGCAAAACCGCAGAAGTCATAAAGATAAAAGCAGACATTTTTTATTAAGCAAATGTGAGTTTAAATATTTTCTTAAAGATTATGGATTGCTAAGAATATTGAACTATTAACGGGGTTCTATTTATTTTCTTCACTAAAGTCCAATGAAAGAGTACCCAAAGAATAATTAACTTTATTAGTTTCTTTTTTTTACTAAAATTTTTATCTTTTAAGATGTGTAATCTTATCGGAATGTTTTATATTGGAATTCCTCTCCAAAAAGTCTCTCCTTAAATGTCAGTTGTCAAGCTAGAACTTGTCATTAGAACGGATACTATATAAAAAATATATATTATATACAGTATTTACTTTTTTTTATGCCGGAACGGAACCGCTCTGAACTTCAGACATAATCCCATTAACCATGAAAATCCATAATCTTTTAGTGTTCAAGTTGAGGGCCAAGGGCGCGAAAAAATGTGCAAAAAATTATTTTGCGTCACTTGAAAATATTTTACGATGACACAAACAGTGCAAGTACTTAAACTTTTTAATGGCACTTCTATTTTGGACTAACTTTTGATTTTTATGACATGTTTTGTGTTTTTTTTTCTTACACATTTCACAGCCTCTAAAAGAAAGTATTTAATTTTCCAGAAAGCAAGCAGAATTTTAGGAAATATATGTACATATTTTAACTGCACTTGACAAAAGTTCGGGGACGGAAGTTGAACTGGCAATAAAAAAAGAAAATATATAAAATCAGCAAAAAAAAAAAAAAAAAAAGCGAAAAGCATGAGCGCAAAAATCTCGAATTTCAAATGCATGATAATGAATTTATATGAGTGTTTGTATATATATTTTTGCGAAATATATATAAATATAGAAACACTTTATATATGCACGGGCGATGTCTGGTGTGCATTTGTCTGTGTAATTTATGTATGCTGCTGATTATGACCGCTTGGCCCGGCAACATTTCGCAATTCAAAATTCAAAATTCACAATTCGCGATTCGCGATTCTCGACTCGCACTCGACGGCCCTCTTCCTTGTCTCTAAGCTGAAATTCACATTCGGACTCACCACTCGCAAATGTGAAATAAAAATGAATTTGAAAAAAAACGAAAGAAATACTATAATTATTCGCATTTTAAAATGCCAACACCAACTGGGCGTGCAATAATGAATGGCAGCACGTGTGTCTAAAGGAATAATATTTGTCATGCTCAGATAGCAGGGGGGGATCCACCTTGGCCTCTGGTCTGCTCTTCTAGTCTGATTAACTATTTATTAAATTGCCAAGATTTAGCAGAGATTAAGGGAAAAGAACATACTTTAAAAGAAGTAATAGAGGGGCAAAGGGAAAATGGCTTTTCAATTGGAATATATTATATTTCAGAAGGTTTATTTATGGGTTTTGGAGTATTGTGGAATATTTTTCCTATCAATATCAGCCACACATCTCATAAAAATTCCTCCAAAAATTAACAAGATCCCAGAACAAGATGTAAAATGTTAACCCCCCACTTTTCCTGCCATTGTGTTGGTGTTCTTTTCAATCAATTTAAGAATCATGAACTTCAGTCCCCCTCCCCCACCCCCTCCTCTTCCACCAACCACCACCCACCTCTCCCCTTGTCATATTTTTTTTTCTGTTTATCTAATTGAGTCGAAACGGAGCCATAAATGTCGCAAATGAATTAAGAGGCCACAGAAACACACACGAAAAAAAATTAAAACATTTCCTCCGACAGGCAGACAGTCAGGGGGAGGAGGCAGGCAGGCAAGATAGTGCCACATTTTGGGGTGGCTCCTGCTTCTTCTTCTATATCTTTATCAAATGCTTTGTCGTCGCCAATTTTAATCAAAAAATTAACGTAATAAATAATCATAAAGAATGCATAAATGTCAAATTATAAATTAAGAATATTTATATGGACTCTCTTTGGCGATGCTTTTGCCGAATCCTTAATCTTTAATCTAAAAACCAAAAACCATTGTAAAAGGGGGCGTGGCATTAGCAAGAAAAAACCCAAAAACAAAAACAAATCAATGGATCCACCGCCCCCATTTCATTTTTGGCGATTTTAGGTCGCCATCACAATTAAATTTTGTCTGCGGAACGTTTTCCATATATTTTCCACCATTTTTGTTTGTGTTTTGTTTTTGTTTCTTTGCTTTGGCTGCCATTATGTTGCTAACGGTGTAACGGTATCTGGAAAATGGAAATGGCAACCACTTTTCCTTTCAACGAGCCTTGTGTAGGCGGCGGCGGGGGAGCGGTAGGGCGGGGTCTGGGGTCTTGTCGGGGAAATTCGCAGACATTTTCGACGACGCCCACGCCGAAGGCAAAAAACATTCACCAAAAACCACAAAATTCCCGTATATACACCAACAAATGTGTGCGAAATACTGCGAAGAACTAAAATGCTAGACACTCTCACCGGCTAAACAATTTTGGAAATATAAATTATAGAAGTTGTCAGACTACTGAAACATGCAGAGAAAAAAGTAAGGAAAAAAAGGACTGAAAAGGGGTTTTCCTTCTATTACCAAGTCCAAAAATTTAAAAGGTAAAAATAATAAAATACTAGAAATCCTTATAAGTTTAAAGACAAGGCGCCAGGAATTAAAAAAAAATCTTTAAATATGCATAAAAAAACTTAGCATGATTTACGAACTAAAGCCTGAAAAATTATCTAAAATTTACCAAAAATCCCTTGTAAAGTTTCCCAATTATCAGAAACTTGATGAAACATTTTCTAAATTGTATTTTAAATTGAAACTTTTCCCTTTTAAAGCAAACTTTTTGTAAGAAACTGTTTTGTTGAATATTCTCCAACCTCCACACCCACCGACCAACCGCCCAACCGCCCCACCAACCAACCGCCGCTGGCAAAAGTGCAAGGTTCTCTAAGACACAAAAAAAAATAAAAACGAGCGAAAGAAAAGAAAATTAAAAATAAATAAATATCAGCCTAGAGTGGAATTTGTATTCTTTTATCAATACTACACGATTTTGTGAGTGAGTAAGTGAGTAAATGAGTGGCGTCGTCGCGTCGAAGGACCCCTCCCCACTACCCA
This sequence comes from Drosophila ercepeae, assembly GCA_018150545.1. NCBI lineage: Eukaryota > Metazoa > Arthropoda > Insecta > Diptera > Drosophilidae > Drosophila > Drosophila ercepeae. The sequence goes on from JAECWL010000197.1 coordinate 7,930,144, forward strand.
CTGTCCCCCTCCAAACGCCCAGAGACCCCACTGTCTGTTCCCCTTCTCCCCACCCATGAAATACTGCCCTTGCTCAAGCTAAACAAAAAAACACAACCACACACACAGAACATTTGGACTTTTTTTGCTTCGCGCCAAATTGTGAAATGGCAAAAAGCTCGCGGGTAGAACACAAGTATTCACATTTTGCCGGCTAAGCTTTCACGCCAAAACTCTCTTGCTCTCAAACTTCGACAGAGCGAGAAGGCCTGCCCCTGTTAAGCTACCCGTTTCGTTTTCGTATTCTCCTGCTCTTGAGTGCGTTTCGGTTCGAGTCTTTTCCGGTGGCTTTGGCTTCTGTGTTTGCAAAGTCAATGAGTTGGCAACATGTTGCCGAAACATTTACTTTTATTTTATTTTGGAATAATTATTAATGGATAAAGGAATTTAAAGAATTTAAGGGAAATCTTTTCTCCCTATATCTCCCTATAATTAATTCATAATTTTGTATAATTTTTTTAACTAAAAAGCTATTTTTTAGAACTAAAAAAGAAAGTTTCTGCATGATTTTGAATGAAATATCCCATAAAATCTCCTACGAATAAATACATAATTTTTTAATGTATTTTTTGCACCACTAAATACCACTAAAAAGTGGCCAGTAACCGCTCCACTTGGCATACCACATCGTATCGCTCGCATAAATAACTCTCACACACAGTTTTTTGTTCGAAAAGGCGCGTTCGATGGCGATTATTCATTCAGTGCATTCTGGAATCGGAATGCTGATATGGTAATCACTTCAATTGAACGGAGAAAATGGGTTTGCATATTTTTATACAAGTTTTTTAAGTCCCATATCTGCAGGGCAACAAGTACCAGTACCGGCCATGCAATGACGCATTTTAATTGAGGAAATTATGGATAAGCTTCATTGATTTCTGACTAGGTTAAAGAATATGTATTTCCTGAGAACTTTATGAATAAACACTGAGTAATGATTGAATATTTTCTATAAAAAGAATGATCTTTTTCTTTAAAACTAAAAAAAAAAGGAAAAACCTAACAGCTTTACCTTTCTCCTAAAAAAATCTCATTTTTAAATATCAAATTGTGATTTTTTTTGTAAGGTTTTTTGCAAAATTGCCTTGGCACATTGGCATATTGCGACTTCCAGTCGGCAAAGTTGGCCAAGTTGGCAGGGTGTCAAAGCCAGGTGACATTAGCCCACTTTGGTCAATGAATGGCTGTTGCACTGAACCACCAGCGTCCCCTCAATAAAATTACATCACGAATTACGCTGAATGAGAAGAAAACTACAAGAAAAACCAAAGAAAAAAAACGAAAAATTCCGCAAAGGCAAAGTCAAAGCAAAATAAACCAAAAGGGGGCCAAGCCAGGTTGCATGGCCAGTTGTCTGTCTCTTTTCCGCCGGATTTGCATGCAGCAAGTTGCAGTTGACAATTGAAAATATCTGCGGCACCCCCGCGGAAAAAATGCTGCACGAGGTCAGGAATGGGAACAAAACGAGAAACGAAAAACGAAAGACTTTGGACACAAACCTCAAAGTCAGCGGTGCGTTAAATCTGCGGCGCGCGTCTGCGTGCTGTCTCCCTCTCTCTCTCTCTCTCTCGCTATTGCCTACTCCTCTGGCTTTTGGAGTTACTTTTTTACGTTACGTCACTTCCGGTAGCTAGTTTTTATTAAAATGCACTCGGAAAAAATATTTAAAACTTTACTATATAGAAAATTTTCAGCGTCTTTTTTAGAAAAACATTTTTAAAGTTATAAAAAAGTTTTTTTCTTTTAAAAAATAACAAATATTATGTATGAATTTAAAATAATCTTTTACTAAATATTCGTTTAGAACAAAAAAACGCAAACATTTTATGAATGAAAACAATTTGATGAAGCCTGCAGCGGAAAAGCATTAAAGCCATTCGTGTTTTTAGGCACTTTGCTTTGGCTTTGGCCAACAACATTTTTGAGGCCCACTAAGAGGAGATAATTCAGTTAACACACATACTTAATACCCATACCTCTACCTAATACCTAATACCTATACCTATACAATGACATTAATTGATACGCTCTCTGATTTTCCGATCAATGCAATTGCGTGCTGCCATCTAATTTTTCAAACAAATTTTCTGTGTTTACCTTTTTGGGCAATTATTGTTTTTTTTTTATAGTTTTTTTTGTTGGTTCCCTTGCATTTGTCATTCAATGGCGCTTTTGTAGTTAGTTTTTTAAACGTTTTTTGTTTTGTTTTTTTTGCCTTTGGTGATGCACTTGGTGTTGGCATTTGTGTTGCTTCGCTGCCATTGTGGTGGTTGGCGGTAATTTAGCAATTATTTCTTTGTGAATTGTCATGTCGGCTTAATTAAATTATCGCGCACCAGCGGGGAAGTTTCGGAGAAATAAATGACTGAACAGATATTGATGATGGCGGCCCATGGGAAATGGGGCGGGAAAAATCTAATTTTATACAATTAATTACATTTTGTGGCTAAACATTATATAAAATGTATATGTTTCTAAAGGTTCTAATGATTAGGCGCTTTTTTTGAGAGTTTTGAAATGAATGAATATGTTTTTAGGAAATCTTAACCATAGAATTGCCTAATTTAGTGGAAAAGATGGATAAGTATAAATAAAAAATGCAGCCTGCACTCGATCTGATCGGCTGCAATCGGATTGAATCGGTTTTGGAGGCCTTCTGAGAGAACCGCGAACCCAAGCGAGTCGCACAAATGCATTCGATTCTCGCGTTGAATTAAACTCAACTCAATTGCACTCCAGTCGGTCCATTCAATTCAATCAAAACTGTGTCACTGGGTTACGAGTTGGCGGCAACAATTGTTGTTGCTATTGTTGCTGCTACAATGTTGCTGTTGCATTTTAGAGGCACGGCAACGGCCACAGCAACAGCAACGGCAACTGCAACAACAAGTTTTTTGCCAACAGCAACAGCAATCATTTCCCTTTGGGCCAAAGCGGCCAATTAACTTATCTGATGCAAAAAAAAAATAGCAAAAAAAATGGAAAAAATAACAACAAAACACAGGTTTATTTACTGACAAACTACAGCTGCAAAAACAATAACCACTACAAGCCATAAATTCAGGTTGCTTTTGTCTACGATCTCAGGATTGCTGCCTACGATTGCACCGGGAAAAAACTCTACTATATTAAGAGATTCCTTATTTTTTCAATTTAAAAATTATGCAACACCTCCCCCCCTTTATGATTTTTTCTTAATCTAACTTAAAATTGAAAGTTTTCAATAAAGAATGTCTTGACTCACCTGTTTCTTTCAGTGCATGGCCTGCAACTCTAGCTTGAGCTTGAGCTTCATTCATCCAAAGTTTCTCTAGCCCCGCCAGAGGCTGTCTCGCTCTGGCACTGGCATCTTCTCGCTCGCTCCCAGGCACAGCATCCGCATGCCTTCAGACGACGCTCTGTCTGCGAGCGAAAAGGAAAAGCTGGAACGGAACGGAACAGAATTGCGTGGAACGGATTAAAAAAATGCATCAAATAAAAGCCACAAAAAAGTTGGATAAAAAACTGGTTTCACACGAGAGAGGGAGCAGGGGGAGATGGGAGGAGGAATTGGAGAAATATGTTTATTATGGCAGTTGGCGCTTTTCTAGGTTGGTTCACTATTTCACTTTCGACAGCCTGCAGACATTTTGTGGGTGGCCTTCTGCCCCTCGCTGTCCCACCCCCTTTAGTTGCACCCGGAAAATGCGGAAAATGTGGAAAATATGAAGGATTCGTTGAAGGCTTGGCTGAGTCTTGGCTTTTGGGGCTTGGCCTGGCTTGATTTTGGCCAAAAATGATGGGAAATTGTAGCGAAAAGCCATGAAATATTTCGGCAAGGTGGATTTTCTCTAAGGGGGAACTCTCTGCAAGATTTAAAACCTTTAAAAAATAGATTTAAAATTCTATAATTCATGGAAAACCAGAGAAAAACTCAACAACTTTGATCTGAAAACAATTTCCCAGCACTTCCAATTGCCCAACTAAAATGTCAAAGGAAAACTTGACGGAAAATGTTTTTTTGGAAACCTGGAAACCGCACTTGGTATGCCAAAATGTGGGCGTGCCCGTCCCCCAACTCCCCCCATATACATAGCACTCGGCTGCTGTCAATCAAAGTTGCATTTTTCTTTTCAATTTTCCCCACAATTTCCACTCACTAGCTCAGAATGGGGAGGAAAAACCGGAAAAGCGTGTGTTAATATGAAACAAACTTCAAAAACGAAAAGCCGATAGGAGGGGCAGGGGCACGGTGGGATGTTGGCACGGTGGGTGGTGGGGAAAGTGGGCGGTGCTGGTTTCTATATTGCATTTGCAGTTGTTGTCACAGAAAAGCATTAATTATGCCATCAGCAAACCGACGACGACAACACACCAGACATATCCTGTTGACAGTCCCCCCACCCGACCACTATCCCCTCTAATGCCCCTCCCCATTTTTCCATTTTCCCATTTTCCGAGTGAGAAAAGTTTTTCGCATGGCAACGGAAGTCACGTCGCTCTGACCCCAAGGTTTTCCAGCGAAAATGCCCACTGCTGTTGGCAATTATTAAATAATACAAGTTAGTGCATTTGGATCACGAAAAATCAAAGGAGAGGGGCCTTGTGGTGGCTGGGAGGTCTGGGGGGAGGGGCCTGGCTAGGGGCGGAGTGGCCTGAGTCGGGGGCGGGGCAGTAATTAAGTGCCAGAATACAAAATCAACAAAAACAAAAGCCACACTGCACTGCACTCTAAAATTACAGACTTTTTTGGTTTCAAACAATATTTTGAGGTTGAAAAAATATTTAGAAATTAATAAATATTCTAAGAAATATTATATAAGATATTTAAATCATTTTAAACCTTTTAGAGATGTTTAATAAAATGATTTAACATATTTTACTGCCTTTACTATAAGATTTTGGATTTTTAAATGCATTTAATTTAATATAGTCTTTATCAAAATTTTTTGTTGTATTATTTTCTATCTAAAATCCCAAAAAAATAATAGTAATACTATCTCAATAGTCTCTGTTTCAAATATTAAATACTTTAGCTTCAAAAACTGTTTGTGGCTTTAGAAATTGTACTTTCTGTTAAGAAATATAATATTTTAATCTCAATATTTGATTTAATTTATTCTTGAACTTCTTGAAAAGAAAACAGTAAAATCTTTTATCAAATAAAAGACTCTATTGGGGAATTATCTATCCCAAAAATAGCTTTATCTTAATTTATTATATCCCAGCCGTAGTATTGACCAGTGTAAGAGGAGTCCAACCAAGGCGCCATCAGCGACGACAACGACAACGACAAAGTTTTCTAAAATTGTTGGAAAATGTAGCCCCGTTTTCGTACAAATATTCGACTGTATAAAAATAAAATAGACGATTTTCAAATAGAGCCACCGCTACCGCTGGTCGGGGGGAAAAGTCGAGGAGGAAAGCATTGAGATCGGAATGGAGATCGAGACGGACAGGGAAATGTATCTTTGAGATGTTCAGCTGACAAATAGAAAATTCCTCCATGCAGGTTTAAAAATACTTTAGCTTTTCCCATCTCCCATCCATAGGAATTTTTCCACCCCGACGTGATTTTCCACAATGTGGAAAAGCGTCCCCATAAATGTCAATTAATTTATGTGCGTCCTCTGGCGTCCAAGACGTTCCGTTCTCTCCTGGCCAGGCCAAATGGAAAGTGGAAAATTATATGTTAAATATTCTATTAGTACGAGTATCTGTGTGTGGAAAATGGAAAACTCTCGCTGCGACTGAGCCGCCAGCGATGACTGCGACTGCGTTGGCGGCCTTTGGCGACGTTGTCAGCGTTCTGGGCGATTAGTCGCCTCAAAATAGACTCAGACACGCGGAAGAGAAGCCGTGGAAACCGCGGATGGGTCGAGGGGCTACGCCTGCACTTGGCGAAAATCTCCTCTAAATAGAACTAGATTTTAAAAGTTTTCTTTTCAATTTTGCCAACTTTTGAGTATTTTTTTGGGTTTAAAAAAAGTTCCATGTTAAACTTCTATTTGAAGCCCCTTTAGATCAGTTTTAAATAAGCTTTGTATCAAATATTATCCCGAAAATATGTACTTTAAATATTTTAAAACATTTTAGAATGCAATCACTTACCATTTCTTTCAGTGCTGCTCTCTGGGGAACTATTGCCGTGTGCCTTCTGGTCGGTTGTCAGGCGACATCTTCATCTTCGTCTTCATCTCGTCTCGTCTCGTCCGAACCAATCCAATCCAATTCAATCCAAATCCCATAGAATGTCCCACAGAGTGTACACGTCCACGCCCACTCTTTTTCCACCTCCTCCACGATTCCGACTCGTCCGACTGTCCGACTTTCCGTCTAAATGTCTCACTGTCTGACGAGAATATTTCACACTAATCCTACACGAAAAACTATTTCGGTGTTAATAATGTTCTTCCGCGGCCACGGACGATAATGCCCGGCATCTCCAAATCGGTATCGGTCCAACTGGCTCCTTTCGGCATTCCTAGAATACGAGAATATGTAAGAATAGGAATATATACGATATATAAAAGAGCACCGATATATTATACAGATTTGCTGAAATCTGTGGAAATATTTCTAGTCTGCATGATTAGTCGCGGGATCTTACTTGGGCTTTTTTTCAGAGTGAAAGTGATTACATTATATTTAATATTCCACAAAAATATAGAAAATTAGCAGACTACAATAGGGCATAGATCGATAGCTATATCTTTGCCAACTTGTATCCGATTTACAAGGGGAATATTTTAAATGAATCTTAAATGATAGGCATATGCAGCCCTAGGCGCAGGCTATATCTTGGCCAATATCCCACTGATTCTACAGCGCCTTCCTCCTCGATTCTCATGATATGTACTTAATGAGAATCGAATTTTAGAATTTACATTTCAAATAAAAAATGTATATAAAAAATTAATAAAATCAAAACTTAAATGAAAATCGCCCTCCTCCTCGATTCTCATAAGCTGCACCTAATGAGAATCGCGGAGGAAGGCGCTTCTTATAGATTTCAACAATTATTTTGAATTGTTTTAAAATTAAAGTACTAAATATTAAATAAATTAAAATATTAAATAATACCGCCCTCCTCCTCGATTCTCATAAGCTATACCTAATGAGAATCGAGGAGGAAGGCGCATATAATGTCCCAAGGAGGTAATATCTTGGCCAATATCTATCCGATTCTTGAGCGGAATACCTTAAACGATTCGTGGATCCATTCTCTATCAAACTGCATCAAAACCTGATAACAAAATATTTTTTCAAATTTTTTTAAATTTTTCTAATGGACCCCCTTTAAAAATTTGAAATTCGAGAAAAATCACTTTTCGCCCCTTTCGAAGTCCATATCTTCGGCAGTTTTAGTCCGATCATTGAACAAAGTATAGTTTTGGAATCTACGATTAATTCCCTATCAATCTGCCAAAAAAGTCTGGCATAAAATATTTTTACGATTTTTTTCAAATTTTTCTGATGGACCCCCTTGAAAAATGCGAAAATCGAGAAAAATCACTTTTCGCCCCTTTCGAAGGCCATATCTTTGGCAGTTTTCATCGGATCTTTGGACCAAGTATAGATTTGGAATCTTTATTCAATTCCCTATCAATCTGCATCAAAATCCTGGCATAAAATATTTTTTAGATTTTTTCAAGTTTTTCTGATGGACCCCCTTTAAAAATTTGAAAATCGAGAAAAATCACTTTTCGCCCCTTTCGAAGGCCATATCTTTGGCAGTTTTCATCGGATCTTTGGACCAAGTATAGATTTGGAATCTTTATTCAATTCCCTATCAATCTGCATCAAAATCCTGGCATAAAATATTTTTTAGATTTTTTCAAGTTTTTCTGATGGACCCCCTTTAAAAATTTGAAAATCGAGAAAAATCACTTTTCGCCCCTTTCGAAGTCCATATCTTTGGCAGTTTTCATCGGATCCTTGGACCAAGTATAGATTTGGAATCTTTATTCAATTCCCTATCAATCTGCATCAAAATCCTGGCATAAAATATTTTTTAGATTTTTTTCAAGTTTTTCTGATGGACCCCCTTTAAAAATTTGAAAATCGAGAAAAATCACTTTTCGCCCCTTTCGAAGTCCATATCTTTTGCAGTTTTCATCGGATCCTTGGACCAAGTATAGATTTGGAATCTTTATTCAATTCCCTATCAATCTGCATCAAAATCCTGGCATAAAATATTTTTTAGATTTTTTCCAAGTTTTTCTGATGGACCCCCTTTAAAAATTTGAAAATCGAGAAAAATCACATTTCGCCCCTTTCGAAGTCCATATCTTTGGCAGTTTTCATCGGATCCTTGGACCAAGTATAGATTTGGAATCTTTATTCAATTCCCTATCAATCTGCATCAAAATCCTAACAGAAAATATTTTTTAGATTTTTTTTAAATATTTCTGATAGACCCCCTTGAAAAATGTGAAAATCGAGAAAAATCGGTTTTCGCCCCTTTCGAAGTCCATATCTTTTGCAGTTTTCATCGGATCTTTGGACCAAGTATAGATTTGGAATCTTTATTCAATTCCCTATCAATCTGCATCAAAATCCTGGCATAAAATATTTTTTAGATTTTTTTCAAGTTTTTCTGATGGACCCCCTTTAAAAATTTGAAAATCGAGAAAAATCACTTTTCGCCCCTTTCGAAGTCCATATCTTTGGCAGTTTTCATCGGATCCTTGGACCAAGTATAGATTTGGAATCTTTATTCAATTCCCTATCAATCTGCATCAAAATCCTGGCATAAAATATTTTTTAGATTTTTTTCAAGTTTTTCTGATGGACCCCCTCGAAAAATGTGAAAATCGAGAAATCTCACTTTTCGCCCCTTTCGATGGCCATATCTTTGGCAGTTTTCATCGGATCTTTGGACCAAGTATAGATTTGGAATCTTTATTCAATTCCCTATCAATCTGCATCAAAATCCTGGCATAAAATATTTTTTCGAATTTTGTCAAAATTTTTCTGGGCAGACCCCTGGAAAAAATGAGGAAATCGAAGGAAAGTCCAATATCGCCCAAACCGATGGCTATATCTTCGACATTTCTCATCCGAATTCTGAGCGGCATATCTTAATTCGTAAATCAATTCTCTACTATTTTTCTAGTTTTTGCCTAAAATATCCCACAGATTCTCCGGTGGAGCGCCTCCCCCCAGGGGCGAGACCCCTTGCAAAATCCATAGGAAGGCATATGCGGCCCAAGGCGAAGGCTATATCTTGGCCAATATCCCACCGATGCTCCAGCGCCTTCCTCCTCAATTCTCATGATATATACTTAATGAGAATCGAATTTTAGAATTTATATTTCAAATACAAAATTTATATAAAAAAATAAATAAAGTCAAAAGTTAAATGAAAACCGCCCTCCTCCTCGATTCTCATAAGCTGCACCTAATGAGAATCGCGGAGGAAGGCGCTTCTTATAGATTTCAACAATTATTTTGAATTATTTTACAATTAAAGTACAAAATAATAAATAAATTTAAATATTAAATAAAAACCGCCCTCCTCCTCGATTCTCATAAGCTACACCTAATGAGAATCGAGGAGGAAGGCACTTTTTATAGATTTCAGTAATTATTTTAAATTATTTTACAATTTAAGTACTAAATAATAAATAAATTTAAATATTAAATAAAAACTGCCCTCCTCCTCGATTCTCATAAGCTGCACCTAATGAGAATCGAGGAGGAAGGCGATTTTAATAGATTTTTTTTTTTTTTTGCATATTATGTCCCTAGGAGGCTATATCTTGGCCAATATATATCCGACTCTTGAGCGGCATGCATTAAACAGTTCGTACATCGATTGACTATCAATCTGCATCAAAATATTAGTTTCCGTATTTTAACTATCCTATTTAAAGGAAACCCATTATTTTTGTTTTATTTGAAGGAGGTCCGAGGTGTTTTCGGCTAAGATCTAACATGATGGTAATATCCCAGCAATTTCTAGACATCATAAACCTCGATTTAGAAACATCCGTGTCCCAGTGGCAACTCCCATTTCAACGACCCATTTCGAGGCTTTGTCTGATTTTTAGCCAGTTGGCGTTAATTTCTGTTTTCCTTGCGGCCTTTACCGTAATGAGGAATATATATTTGCGCACTTGCTGTCTCTTTCGCTGCATACCACGCAGCTGTAGGCCGTCTCACTCACATAACGTCTATCTGTCTTTGTTTTTTTTTAGTTTGTTTTTATTTTTTGTTTAGCTTTTTTTTGTTAAGATATCGTGCCGAGGTAATTTTCATGCAGTCATTCCTCATTCATTAAAACGTCGCATGGAGTCGCCGAGGAGAGAAAAGAATCGAGAAGAATTGTGAAGAATGGTGAAGAATGACGATGATGTTAAAGCCAGCAAAAGCAGAAGAAGAAGCAGGAGAAGAAACTGTAGACGGAGATGGAAGACTTTTGGCATGGCATTAACCTGTAGAACTCCTTTCACTTTACATTCTAATTCCAAAAGTTCCAGCATTCGCATACCAAGAGCTTGTTATTGCGGCCCCAAAGGGGGGCGGGCCAAAAGGCGGGGGGTATTGGCCAAGACCGGGGGGGCGGGTGTGCGACCAAGGAGGGGGTGCCGGCATTCTTCGCTATGGCCATCTCGCTCCGGCAAAACCTGAATGCCCGCTGAATGCTAATGCTAATACCTTGTGTTGTACCTGGCCAATTTTCCCCTCGGGCGGCCTATAAAATATTTACAAATATATATATTTTTTAAAAATATATATATTGTACAAGGCACTGGAACATAAAAATTCACACTTTTTTTGGTTTTCGGAAAGGTTTTCCCAAGACTAAGGATTAAGGATTTGTTTCTCATCAAACAAGTTAACGCTTCAACAAATCTATTCCCCTTAATATTTATTTCAATAAGTTGAGAATCAGAAACATATTTATTTTTTCCCTGTGCTTTAAACTCAAAGAAAACTCCCAAAACCCAAAATAAAAGCCAGGAATTTCCAACTATCGATTCAAGTTGAAAAGGCGGCCAAATCGATGGCACAAATAAAATATTTAATTGCTTCATTCTTGTTACCAAGTGATATGAATTATTAAGTAACTCCCGCCCGGCCTGGTCAAAAGTAATTTTATAAACAAACTGATATTAATCGTTAAGCTTTAACCCCCCCTTGGAAAAGCTGATAAATTTTAACTAGAACAAAGGTGATAAGATAAAACGAGAAAAGGGCTAAGAAAATTAAAATAAATAACGAGTAATTGTTGAGGTTCATTAAACTCGATGTTTTTATTCTAAAAAGACATATTTTGCAAATGATCTTTGAGGAAAAGCAAAAACCAAAAAGACACTAAGAGGCCAACGAACTCTGTTTTCCATTACGAGCTGACATTTATTATTAGTTTCTTGTTTAAATGATTGATATATGTGTCTATATGATGTCTATAGTCCAACTGAACTTGTCTTGTCTTGAGCGGAATATATATATAAAGATGATTTTTATTGGGGTGATGAAATGGAACTTATTTATGGCATTATTTAATACCTGGTAGCAAGTGCGATAAGACGGACGTGTATTTCTGAAATGCTCTAGACATCGATACGATCTCTGGGGAGGTGCTATAAATATATCAAAGTCAGAGACTACCAAAATCCACACAACATGACCGAAAAGACTCTAAATAGACTGCGGCACTCGAAAAACCGATTAATCATCTCAGCCCCCTGTTTGGACCAAAATCCATAACCCGTAACCAATAACAATAACAATAACAATATGCCGGACAATCGTTAGATTAACAGAGCCGATGTCTGAGCCCGATTCTGGTCCAGAATGAAAACGCTCCAGCACCAATGCTCTGATGCTGTGGGAAAGTACAAAAGGGTTCGGAATACACTGAGCAAAAGGTAAGCAATACTATTTTATAGTTTATTAAATATATTTCCTCTCGAAATACATTTTTCTTTCAGTGTTGTAGCAGTGGCATGTGGAGTCGGTTAGAAGGCCAGAGGCTCGTCTGGAGTGCCACTTACCACTTGGACAAATTCCCTTAATCATCGCCCCGGTGTAATAAATCTAATTTCCCCCACAGCAGCTGCCAAAATCGATCGATCTGCAAAAAGTCATCAGCTTGCTGGAGAGCCTCCACTTTCAGCCTCAACTTCAACTACACTTTATTCGAAAACACACACAAAAAAGAGTCAACAGAGCCGGGAACAAGGCTAAACTCAGACAAGAGACCTGGCTTCAAGTGACCTTAAAGTGGTAAGTTCCTTCCCTCATCATTTATTAATCAGAAAACTTTTATTTTGAATAGTCAGAACTATTAATTCAAATAATCTCAAGTCTCGGCAACAAAACACAGCTTTCTTTAAAAAATATTCATAAAAATGCATTGAATGAAGTAAGTTCCTTTTCAAAGATTCGTTCTATTCATTAGTTCCTTAGTTAGTCTTGTTTAACTATTAAACACTAAATCCATCAATAGCCTTACGTATTACCAGTAATTAAAAGTATTTTGACCCAACTACGATACTCTAGCCTTTCTGATTCTTTGAAAGCGGATGTCGCGGCTGATCGGCTGACGGGCTGACCGGCTGAGTGGCAAAGCCAAAAAAATAGCAAAAAAAAAAAAATAGATAAATAAAGAAATACCTATGGTCCCTGATCTCTAATACCCATCCAATGCCACGGCTTTCAGTGTTTGGTGCTTGGTGTTTGGGTGGAAAAGCGAAAGAAAAATAGACAATGCCAGCCAATTACCAGCGATAACATAAATATTTCTGTAACAACCAGTTCTCGATTTTTTTGGTTTATGGTCGGTGGCTCAGTTTCGATTTCAGTTTCGTTTTCTTGACTCGGAAATTAGCACGTAACTTTTGGCTTCAACCCAGCCCCAAAAAACAAAAACCAAAAGCCAAAAACCAAAGAAAATAAAACCCATTGCCACTAAGTCATAAAAATAACAATGAACAAGACACAAGACACGGCTCGAGACAATTTTTTCCAACTCTTATTTTGTGTTTTTTTTTTTGCTTTTTTTTTTTGGTAGCGTCATGCTCATTGAGCACACTTTAGTAGGCGGGGGGAGGAAAGGCTTTACCAGATGATAGCCAAGCTGCTCTAGTAGCCAAGCTTCACTGTTTATGGAATTGTGCGTGCCCCTACTTACCGGCGATTTGTTGACATTACGTCTTAAAATTTATTAGTTCTTATTGTCATCGGTTTGGCGTAGGGTTATTATTGTTTTTGTTTTTCTTGTTGTTGATTTTTTGGGGTAGGGTTGGGAGTGGGAGTGTATGGGAGTGGGGGTAGCTATAAAACCCTGGGCGTGTCCAACAAGATTTTGGTTACTTAATACTCCAGCCACAATCGTATCAATTCCAATGAAATGCAATGCCATAACAATTAAATTAGTGACAATTAAAAGTGATCTATTTTTGTCTGGCTTTTTTTTCATTACAGGGAGTTCACTCGACAAGTTTTGGGGTTAAATGTATGTTCTTAGGAGTTCACTTATAACACCCAAACCTCAATTTAAATTGGTTCTTAATTGTTTTAAATACAAGTTTAAATATGTAACAAAATATGTAAAAAGCTAATAAAGTCTCATTACATACCTGCATTTGTTCCCATGTAAAATATGTATGTAAATTTGTTTCTTGCTTGCACTTTTTGTCCAACGTAGTGCTGTGGTCTTACAAAAGCCCCATTTCTCCATGGCTTTGCGACACAACGACGCACCTACAATTGTAAATTGGCAAACTAAGTTTAAGCTCTGATTAACAAGCACAACATTTAAAAACGAAAGCACAAAACAACGGATCTTGAAAATGAGAGTGTTGATTAGAATGCATTTGAGAGAGCAGTTCATGCGGGGTTTGCGGTAAAGGTTGTTACCACCACCAAGTACCATGGGATAGAAGAGATCTTTCGTATTTAATAATTTAATGACTTAAAAAGTTTTAAATCAATTGATGAAATGAACATTTATTAAATACGGGAGAACACTTATCGAGTGATTTAAAAATTATTAAATAAGGGCGACTAGTCCCTTTACCACGCACCCCCTCACCACCTACTCCGACAACTATCACCTCATCACCCATAGGCAAAGTAAGAATTCAAATGTGTGTGAATGTATGTATGAATGCAATCATGAGGGAAGAAGAAGAAGGTGGTAAAAGATGCTGAGCAAGACAGGGTGTCGAAAAAATGCCAATTCTTAGCAAATTTCGCTTATTTCAAATATTGTATATCAAAAATTAATTAACCAACCATTAACTAATATAAATACCACTACTCTCCCGATGTTTTTTGGTTCTCAATGCACTACACTCGCACACTGTCAAAATTTTAAGGCTGGTTTTAGGCTGATATACGTGTTAATATTTAAAAATATTAAATAGCTAATAGAATCAACTATATAATACATTCACGAACCTGCATTTGTTTCCACATCAAATGTGTATGTATATCTGTTTCTGGTGTCCCATTTTCGTCTAACTGTTCTTTACGGTGAGGCTGCAAGAGCCCCCTTGTTCCATCGCACTCTTACACACATTAACATACGGGGGACGAAGCCCTAGCGGCGAATTTCATTCACTTCGTCAGATTTACATTTAAAAACGTTGTTCATGGATAAGGAGATTAATGTTTGGTTGAAGGTTCACATAACTATATTTATTTGAATTTTAATTACACTTTTCCTGCGACGCGACGGACCAACAAGTCGAAATTTGCAAACTCACTGCAAGCTCTGATTAACAAGAGCAAAATGCACAAGCGGAAGCCCAAAAAAACGGATCTTGAAAGAGAGAGTGTTGGATTAATGTGCATTCGGGAGAGCAGGTAGTTGAGGAGAGAATATTATTTGGGTCAAGAGCGACTTGCGGGCGGAGGTACGTGGGAGAGGGGGGTTGGGGGAAATGTAATTTGTCAAAGAAGGTACTTGAGGTGAGAAGGTAATTGTGGAACGATGATACTTTTGGGAGGTGGTGGGGAGAAAGATGCTGTGACCGTGTAAAAAGTGGCGCTCTCACGTATTTAGAATGAGAACCTTAATGCATTTTTGTCATAAGTGGGAGTGAGAGGCGTTTAGTTAGTGTACGCACCGCAAAGCAATGCAATCACTTTAGTTAAGTAACCAACCATTAATATTATTTTTTAATTGTATCATATTATTTAATTATTTAATTGTATCTTAGAAAATAAAAGCAGGAGGTACAATATTTATTGCCAAAGCAGCTGAGGCCTTCAGACAGTTCTTAGTGTATTTGTTTCTTATTGTTGTTGTGCCATTTTGGTTTTAGTCTGTGCAACCAGGACTCGAACCCGGACCGGGTAGACTTGGCTACTGCCCGGATGTTAGTGGTAAATAATTATCAAAACATATATCAAATAAACTTGTTAACAATTTGCAGTCGTCTTTAAGATCGAACCCTTCGATATCGTGTTATCAGGTCACTCGGCTGGCGCCTTTCCAGCTTCCTCCCCGAAGTGCTGATTCATGGTGTGTTCCTCTCTGTGACATAAAAGCCGAGGTGGTGCATACAAAGCGTTGCACGATATAGAACTATTATATCAAATATATTTTTTTTTATTAAAATATAGAATATATTTATTATAATCAATATTATAAAATTTATCAAGGCAATCGGTGTCACTAAAGACCTCTTTATAACTTTTCTATTTATTCATTTTTAAGCCCAATGGGCGGAGGTCCGACTAGTTCCCACTTGACTAGCTTATTAGTAGGAAATATTATTGAATATTATTATTTAATTCAAATTTAAATAATATTCAAGTAGAATATTTATTCCATTTGGTGATCACACTATCAGGTCCCTCGGCTGACGCCTTTTTATCCCCCTTAATGGGGTGTTGCCGGATGAACTGTGTCTCCTGCGAATGCCCATTGCAAATTATTTAATTTTAAAACAAAAAGAAGGCGAAGTGCCCGGCAGAAGATCCAAGGTTAGGCATCTCTTACCAAACGTCTCAAAAAAAATATAACTTTCCAGGTAATGGTAAAAATAAATAAATCAAAAATATTTAGGAGCACTCAAGTGTTTTTTAATCCAAGGAAGGGACTCTGTGAAACAGGATTCCGATGGTTATATAACAAAATGAAATAAATAAAATATTTAGGAGCGATCAAGTGTTTTTGAATCCAAAAGAAAGGACTCTGTGAAACAGGATTCCGATTGCAAAATTGTTCGATTTTGAAATAATTAAAAAAAGCAGACATCAATGTAAGATCAAATAAAAGAAAAGGAGAAAAGCAGAATCACATCGATTTCACGAAGGTTAGTACTTGTATTCGAGAACCCAGGAAATGGTGAAAAATGAACAACAAATGTTAAATCGATAAATAAAAATCAGAAAAGCAGAATCACGAACCAGAAAATGGGAAAATATTATCAACAAATTGTTGAAGTAAAATCCCAGAAAGCCATCGAATATGGTTTATTTTGATTTTACAAAGGTTAGTACTTGTATCCCGAGAACGCAGGGAGTGGACTAATATCCGATTAATTTTATTTTTTGAATAAAAAAAAATGGAAAATCCGGAAATAACAGCAGCGGATTGCAGGCCAAGCATTTTAAATAAAAAAGAATTTTTATAAAATAAAATAAAAGCTTGGCGAGAAGCTAGATGTGGAGCTGACGACTCCACAACAGTTTCTGATTCTACCCACAGAGTCCCGGTATATATATATAAATAGAGAAAAATCTATCGAGGCCAAAATATCCTAATGCGTTAAAGGGAAAATGGCGTTATTTGGCAAAATGGGATTAATACTAAAAAGCACAATTCCCCCGATTTTTTTTTTTTCAAAGTACTTGAATAAATTACACTCGCAGATTTTGACATAATTTTTAGTCTGCTCATCTAATACTCCAATAATTTATTCATCACTCTGTGCTCGTCCAAGGTCGATTTAGGTTTGGGGTCCAAAAAAGAAAATAATGTGTATCGGAAAATATCGGACGAATGAAGGGGGATTATCATATAGCGATATTCGTAGTGATCGGGGGTGGCGGGTTAAGTGGGTGTGGGAAATAAATCCATTTAAAGGGCGCGTCCATTCCATTAGCTTCTCTTTTTCGTTGAGATTCCGATTGTAGAAATTCTGGGTAGGATTACTTTTCGCTGGAGAGCGCCAAAGCCGCCAGGGCGAAGAATCCTGACCAGCTGATGTAGGTAACCATCTCGCCGCTGCCCTCGCTGACTTGCTCGTCACAGAACTGGGCACCGAACTTCGCCATGAAGGCCAGGAAGGCCATGCCGGCCAGGTTCCAGCTACTTTCGTTAATGGCCAAATAGAGGAGCGATGTTATGTTGCCCAAAATGGTCAAGGTCTTCAAGGTGCACATGGGACTGCCTTCCTCGCCGCCATCGCCGCCTCCACCCTTGACCATGCCCAGGATAACGCTAACGGCCAGCGGTACTATGAAGAGGCCATGGCCCAAAGCGATGTTGTTGCTCTCGGCCCCCAGATACAGATCGACATTCACCAGGGGCAGCGGCACTATCTCCATCACAGCCGTGGTCGTCTCCTTCATACTTTTGGTGGTGTCCCCGCCGGCGGCGAAGTCCACCAGGCCGAACAGGCCATGGCAGAAGCCGATCACGCAGGCGGTAAACGCGTACGGATGAGCCGCCGGCGATCCGATCTTCACGAATCCAAAGCCCGTGGCCCCGCACAGCAGGACATTGAGCACACAGCTCACAGCCGAGTTGTCCGACATCCTGTTTGCCTTTCCAACAAGTCCTTGATATCTATTCCGTTCTTTTCAATGTTCTTATGATGTTACCTTTTGGGGATCTCGTATTGATGGAGAAGCACTTCCAATTTTTACCTCAAATGTTGATCGAAATTTGGATTTATTTTCCTGTAATAAAGGAATAAAAGGGGATTTTTCAGTATATTTTATAGGAGGGGTACTATGTTAAATATTATATTATGGTTTTTTTTATATCTTTCTATCATAATTCATTATCTAATCGTATTATATTCTTGTTTAATAGGAACTTATTGTATTTTATTGCTTTGTAAACTAAAAATCTATTAAAACATTTGATCAAATAATGATAAAATTATAAACCGATATAAAATATCGATAGTTTTATGGATTCAAAACCGCTTACTTGACTGTTAATTAATTTAAAGATTTGTTTCTCGCTGTCTTGCTGATTTTTGCTGCTTTCTACTTTCGAATTTAATGTGTTAAGACTGAAAAATAAAAAAACATTCATATTATTATATAAGATATTAAATAAATATTTAAAGTTAATTACTTGTACCACTTTTCTGCCTTAATAAAGAAATACTGCCTTGATATATTGTTTCTGTGTAACTGAAAAGATTATGTTTTTGAAAAATACATATTTATAGAACGGAAATATTAATTTCGCATTACTTATCCTTCGAAATAGTTAGTCTTCTTGGTAATTAATGCTATGATGTTCCTGCGTCCTGTACCCCAAGAGTTTAATGTTTACTTTTAATTTGCTTTTCATTAAATGTGGTTGTCAGTCTCTCTGATTTCTCAACTTTCTTAATCAGTTTTGATTTAGGAATTTAACTTCGCTTGCTTCTGATTTGCAATTTAATTGTTTTCACTCGAGTTATGGATGGCGCTTGATCGATTTCCAAACAAAAGGATTCGAGAAATAATCTTCACAATCGGGCTTCTATGTGGGCTCAACAATATTAATTTGATTCCATGCCGCCTTTTTTATAAGAAAGTCTGCTGAGCTTCTGGTTTCCTGCTGCAAGCTAACCTGCGTAGCCGCACGCTTTTTTCTAGTCTCGGGTTCGAGAAGGTCGATTGCTTCGATTTCGTATCCTTTTTCCTTTTTTTTGTTCCTTTTTGGCCGCGTGTCTCAATTAAACTTCATCGAAAGAGTTATCAAATCAAATCAAATTAAAAAAAAATGAGGAGAAAGCCAATGAGTGAGACTGAGTTAAAATTTTACAATTTAAATTTTATTCTGGATTTTACGAATTGTGTTTCAGCTTGACTTGAGAATGTGTCGACCGAAACGTTGAACGAGCTGTGTGATAATGCCCCACCAGGCTCCGACTGACAAATTTTAACAAATCAATGTTTAACTCAAGGCCTTCTAGGATTTGTCCAAAAAAAGCCAAGGTTGCTTGGTCTTTGAGTTAATTCTTACCCAAAAATGTCTATTGCCAAGCCAGCTGGGATCGAATATAAAATATTTCTAGTATTCCTAGAATAGAATAGTCATAGAAACCCTTGAAATGTCTTTCAAAAACTAAATTACTAAAATATCTTTAACTATGTTAACAATCAGTTTAAATTCGTTTCTTGCCGGGAAAACATTAAACATTACGAGTATTTTTACTTTTATAAATAATAAATAAACGTTTTCTACCAATTTTAAACGCGATGTTCCGTTTCAAGATCAACACGCACGACCAAAAGAGACCCAAAAAGCTCAAGATAGTGCCCCCCAAAAAGAAACTGCTGGAGGAGACGGATGTTTTGTTGACACCCCATTGGTTCTGGCCACATTACATCGATAACAAAATAGTGCCAAAGACCCTGGTCGGGAGTGTGCTGGAGGAAGCCGATCCCTGCTACAGGACACCATTGTCCCACCGCTCCAAGCTCTCGCTTACGGATGAAAGTGCCGGACCGACACTGACTGCTCTGATTGGAAAAGATCCGTGTCCGTGTGCTCCTCGTCCGGATTTGAGTTTCCACGAACCGGACTATGATTTCCAGGACATAATGCTGATTACCCGGCAACGTCGTCTCCGCAGTGTGGGCAGGGCCTTCGATATCGATGAGTATCTGGGTAAGAAACCCAAGCACATCGATGAATCAGAAATGGACATTTTTCGGCGACTCAATCGGGCAGTTCCCGACAAAAAACCAAATCGCTGTGCCGGTGGCCAAGATAAGAAGAAAGAAAAGAAATCCACGAAGAAAGACAACAGTGACACTGTTTCGGTGTGTTCTTCAAGGTATCCTTCGTCCTCGTTTAGCTTGGATCCGATTCTGGAGGACTCGCTTACGGCTCATGACTT
Source organism: Drosophila ercepeae (assembly GCA_018150545.1). Taxonomy (NCBI): domain Eukaryota; kingdom Metazoa; phylum Arthropoda; class Insecta; order Diptera; family Drosophilidae; genus Drosophila; species Drosophila ercepeae. Next base: position 7,950,204 of record JAECWL010000197.1, read on the forward strand.
TGAACTGATTTGGAAGAGACAGAGCACTAATCTGGATATTTGTCGGGCCGAGGAACTAATGAAAACAAAAGGAAGAAGTCTAAGTTAGTTGCTTTTTAGATGCTTTAGATCCTATAATATTCATCATCCTTTTCCAGCTCCTGCTGAAGTCCTTTTGGAGGCTGTGACAAACTTCTGGCACGACGATCTGGAGATCCAAATCGAAAACAAATTCTTCCACGTCGACCGTTTCGTTTTTACGCACTATGCTAAAAATTATAAAAATTGTAAGTCACTCTTCCTCCAATTCCCGGTGGCCGATGTGGAGATGAACTTGCTGATCCGGCTCTACGACTGGATGCTGGCCGACAGAATGACAATGCAGATAAATGATCAGCTAATACCGTTCTTCAAGGCGGCCAAATATCTGGGAATCGAGACCTTGATGGACCAATACTGGGCGACGTTCGCTATGGGCGGCGACAAGGGTTTGTGGGAACAGAATGCATTCTACACGTATTTATTGGCCAGGGAGGAGAGGTGTGCGGATATGATGTCATTGATGGCAGCGAGGATCCGGAAGTGCTTCCTGCCGCTGGTGGCCTCCAGGGAGTTCCTCGAGTGCGATGCCAACGAGGTGGCCGTCTTGCTCGACCAGAACTACATTTGTGTGAACAGCGAGGACGAGGTGTTCTTCGCCGCCGCCTACTGGCTGGACTACGCCTGGGAGCAGCGGAAGCACCACACCGAGGGCGTCATGGGCAGTGTCCGGTTCAGCCTGATCTCCCCCTGGCTCCGTCTCTCCCTCAGCAACTACACTGAGAACGATCTCATCAAGAATATTATGGATTATCCCAAGGTGAGTCGGTTACATCATTTTATAAATTAATTTTATAATCAAATCCCTAAAAGAATCTTGATACAATTTATATATTAATATAATTAAAATGCCTGAAAGTATGCTTTAAATACGCATATTGTGTAAATGATTCTGTTTAGATTCATTAGCACATAGCTTAGCGTAATTATTATTGCAATTTTTTTTTTATTTTATTATTAAATAGTTTCTTAATCATTTAACATTATTTTATTTATTATTATTTAAGAAAATTCCTTGTTAATTACAAACTTTTCTTACAATGCCTAAAAGTAGGCTGGGTTTTTGTGAAATATAATTCACTCAGATCTTAAAAGGCAATAAAAGGTTATAATCTTTTGATATTCTCAAATTAATGTGTAATATGTGGTTTTTAGGTAACTAAATATCTGTGGGAGGCCAATAAGTACTGCCAGGCCAAAATGATCAGTAACCAGAAGCCGCCAACGTACATTAAATCTGTAAGAGACTTGCTCGACCGCTACGCTAAGCAGAAGATCCCGGAGCGCCACTGGGTCTTCTGCCCAGGTGTGGTCCATCACCATGACAACCACTGCATCAGACTCCGGGAAATAACCTACGAGACCTTCAAGCGGTTTCTCCACCGTCTCCAGTCCCAGGCCCAGTTTTTCATGGACGAACTGAAGTTTATCCCGAATAAGCTTAGTGGCCACTACCGGTGCTGCGCCGACTTATCGGAGAAATACATGGCCTACAGACACTGTCCCAGAATTCCCATGTATACGAAAGCACAAAAATGGAGCGAGCGAGTTTAGGAGGCCTGCAATAGTTGGGAGAAAATAATTCATTTCATTGCTAGAAATAAATTGTGTTGTTGATTGCTTGCTTGATTGATTGAGGTGTTTCTACTTATTGGAAGGATGAAGCTTTGTACGAAGCTTTGTTGGACAGCGTCGGGCATTTTTAGTTAATTAAATTTTTGTTTGCTGCCAAGTAAAGTAAATATGATTGAAAGAAAGTACATATGTTTGTCGTTGTCGGTATCAGCTGTCAAACGGATAAGTGTGGCCAGATGGTCAGTTATCGAAAATACCTAATGTAAAGCTAATTTAAACTAATCCTGTATCGACATATTAGAATGGTAACAGCTTTTGCTCCCGTAACTCCTATAAACTATGTATTTAAATTCTTCGATCCGCTTCAAAAACTTAAGGTTGTACAGTATTTTTTTTTTTTTAATTTTGAACTAACGCTTTTCCAAAACAGGGAGGTATCGCTTTGCAACACTAACATTATTACGTTTTCTAACACACGTTTCTTCCAGGCTTTGGCGTACGTGATCTGAGCTTTCCAGTGTGTTTTCCAATGTTTTCCATGTGGCCGGAGACGAAAAGCGACTTATTTTATATAAAAACCCAACGAATCACAGCTCTAATTGGCAAGAAAACCCCCCTAAAGTGCAGATAGTTCCCTCGCATTCAATTCAGACTGGTATCGGTGAGATTCAGAGCGGCCTAACAAAATGGAAATCGCCACGGACTTGTGGCGAGAATGGGGCTACGGAAAGCGGCGAAAATGGCGGAGACTGCGCAACAAAAAGTGAACTAAGGTAGGTTCTCCATTTCCAGTTACTATACAGCTCATAAGCGACAGTGCCACAAGATCAAATGGACCTGCTGAGAGCTCCTGCCTAAGTAAAACACACAAAATACTCTTTAAAATGTTTTTATTTTAGATTGCACAGGCGATAGACTACTGTACTACACCTACTGTATCCAATCGGGACAAGTTGCAAAGAATATCCGGTGGAATGCTGTCCTGATGGTCCCTGGCGACATTTAATGTCGACGACACCAAGCTGAATGTCCTCGTTGGATGAGCGGTAAGCCTGTGGCGATTGCGCATTCATCTACTTGAATCGATATGCTGTGTCTGGGAGCATCCTGTGAACAGTTATACTACAACTAATTCTTTTTCCCAGGACTAACTAAGCATGTCAACAAAACCATGTATACCGCGGCCCCATTATACCGCTCCATTGGTGGTCTATTTCGTCCCAAAGATGCTCTTATATTGCACGCCTTGGATTGGAGGTTCTAGCCGCGTATTTTTGGGTGATTATCAATCCACACATGGAGAACGACCGTAATTTAGTTATCTAAAATGTGAAATCAGAAAAATGTGAAAAACCACGTTTTTCATACTCTTAATAGCGAATATCTCGGTCATTTCTCAGCCGATTTGGAAACGGCATACCATTTCGCAATCAGGACTTCAAGCTTATACTTTAAGTTGTAAAAGATCGGGGATATTGAACAAAAAAAATTCGACCCTATTTTTGCTAAAAATCATGATGGTACCCCTTTCAAAAATTGCGAAAAATCGATCGATTTTTTTTTGTTCCGTTTTCCGGATTTTTTGAAGCCGATCAACGAAGTCGGAAAACCTGATTCCGAAATGGTGCTTTGTTTTCCAATCGGTAAAAGAATGGGCAAGATATTTACAAAACAGTGCTTAGAAAAATCAAATTTTTGATCATATTAATAATACTTTTCTGTTTATTATAGAAGAAACCAGAGAAGTACCAGAAACACAACCGCAAAATTCAACATCACCTAGAGCAGTAGCTGTAGCAGAACCGGAGTAGCTCCTGGACGGATCCTGGACCAGCCAAGACCACCCTGGACGGCCCCTGCCTGCCTAGGCCACCCTGGACGGCCCAGAACCTGCCTAGGCTAGCCTGGACGGATCCTGGCCCAGCCTCGGCCACCCTGGACGGATCCTGGACCTGCCTAGGCCACCCTGGACCTGCCTAGGCCAGCCTGGACGGCCCCTGGATCTGCCTAGGCCACCCTGGACGGCCCCTGGACCTGCCTAGGCCAGCCTGGACGGATCCTGGACCAGCCCAGGCCATCCAGGACGAATCCTAGCCCAGCCTAGGCCACCCTGGACGGATCCTGGACCTGCCTAGGCCACCCTGGACCTGGCTAGGCTAACCTGGACGGCCCCTGGACCTGCCAAGACCACCCTGGACGGCCCCTGCCTGCCTAGGCCAGACTGGACGGATCGTGGACCAGCCCAGGCCACCCTGGACGGATCCTGGACCAGCCTAGACCACCCTGGAAGGATCCTGAACCTGCCTAGGCCACCCTGGACCTGCCTAGGCCACCCTGGACGGATCCTGGACCAGCCTAGGCCACCCTGGACGGATCCTGAACCTGCCTAGGCCACCCTGGACGGATCCTGGACCAGCCTAGGCCACCCTGGACGGATCCTGAACCTGCCTAGGCCACCCTGGACCTGCCTAGGCCAGCCTGGACGGATCCTGGACCAGCCTAGGCCACCCTGGACCAGCCTAGTCCACCCTGGACGGATCCCGGACCTGCCTAGGCCACCCTGGACCTGCCTAGGCCAGACTGGACGGATCCTGGACCGGCCTAGGCCACCTCGGACGGATCCTCGACCTGCCTAGGCCACCCTGGTCCAGCCTAGGCCACCGTGGACCTGCCTAGGCCACCGTGGACCTGCCTAGGCCACCCCGGACCTGCCTCGGCCAGCCTGGGCGGATCCTGGACCAGCCCAGGCCACCCTTGACGGATCCTAAACCTGCCTAGGCCACCCTGGACCAACCTAGGCCAGCCTGGACCTGCCTATTCCATCCTGGACGGATCCCGGACCTGCCTGGGCCAGCCTGGACCGGCCTAGGCCACCCTGGACGGATCCTGAACCTGCCTAGGCCACCCTGGACCTGCCTAGGGTAGCCTGGACGGACCCTGGACCAGCCTAGGCCACCCTGGACGGATCCTGAACCTGCCTAGGCCACCCTGGACCTTCCTAGGCCAGCCTGGACCTGCCTATTCCATCCTGGACGGATCCCGGACCTGCCTGGGCCAGCCTGGACCGGCCTAGGCCACCCTGGACGGATCCTGAACCTGCCTAGGCCACCCTGGACCTGCCTAGGGTAGCCTGGACGGACGCTGGACCAGCCTAGGCCACCCTGGACGGATCCTGAACCCGCCTAGGCCAGACTGGACGGATCGTGGACCAGCCCAGGCCACCCTGGACGGATCCTGAACCTGCCTAGGCCACCCTGGACCTTCCTAGGCCAGCCTGGACCTGCCTATTCCATCCTGGACGGATCCCGGACCTGCCTGGGCCAGCCTGGACCGGCCTAGGCCACCCTGGACGGATCCTGAACCTGCCTAGGCCACCCTGGACCTGCCTAGGGTAGCCTGGACGGATCCTGGACCTGCCTAGGCTAGCCTGGACGGATCCTGAACGGATCCTGAACCTGCCTAGGCCACCCTGGACCTGTCTAGGGTAGCCTGGACAGATCCTGGACCTGCCCAAGCTAGCCTGGATGGCCCCTGGACCTGCCTAGGCCACCCTGGACGGCCCCTGGACCTGCCTAGGCCAGCCTGGGCGGATCCTGGACCAGCCCAGGCCACCCTGGACGGATCCTGAACCAGCCTAGGCCACCCTGGACGGATCCTGAACCTGCCTAGGCCACCCTGGACCTGGCTAGGGTAGCCTGAACGGATCCTGGACCTGCCTAGGTCACCCTGGACCTGCCTAGGCTAGCCTGGACGGATCCTGGACCAGCCCAGGCCACCCTAGACGGATCCTGGACCTGCCTAGGCTAGCCTGGACTGATCCTGAACCAGCCCAGGCCACCCTGAACGGATCCTGAACCTGCCTAGGCCACCCTGGACCTGGCTAGGGTAGCCTGAACGGATCCTGGACCTGCCTAGGTCACCCTGGACCTGCCTAGGCCAGCCTGGAAGGATCCTGGACCAGCCCAGGCTAGCCTGGACGGCCCCTGGACCTGCCCAGGCCAGCCTGAACGGTTCCTGGACCAGCCTAGGTCACCCTGGACGGATCCTGAACCTGCCTAGGCCACCCTGGACCTGCCTACCCCAGATTGCTTGCTTGATTGATTGAGGTGTTTCTACTTATTGGAAGAATGAAGCTTTGTACGATGCTTTGTTGGACAGCGTCGGGCATTTTTAGTTAATTCAATTTTTGTTTGCTGCCAAGTAAATATGATTGAAAGAAAGTACATATGTTTGTCGGTGTCGGTGTCAGCTGTCAAACGGATAAGTGTGGCCAGATGGTCAGTTATCGAAAATACCTAATGTAAAGCTGATTTTTAACTAATCCTGTATCGATATATTAGAATGGTAACAGCTTTTGCTCCCGTAACTCCTATAAACTATGTATTTAAATTCTTCGATCCGCTTCAAAAACTTAAGGTTCTACAGTATTTTTTTTTTTTAATTTTGAACTAACGCTTTTCCAAAAAACAGGGAGGTATCGCTTTGCAACACTAACATTATTACGTTTTCTAACACACGTTTCTTCCAGGCTTTGGCGTACGTGATCTGAGCTTTCCAGTGTGTTTTCCATGTGGCCGGAGACGAAAAGCGACTTATTTTATATAAAAACCCAACGAATCACAGCTCTAATTGGCAAGAAAACCCCCCTAAAGTGCAGATAGTTCCCTCGCATTCAATTCAGACTGGTATCGGTGAGATTCAGAGCGGCCTAACAAAATGGAAATCGCCACGGACTTGTGACGAGAATGGGGCTACGGAAAGCGGCGAAAATGGCGGAGACTGCGCAACAAAAAGTGAACTAAGGTAGGTTCTCCATTTCCAGTTACTATACAGCTCATAAGCGACAGTGCCACAAGATCAAATGGACCTGCTGAGAGCTCCTGCCTAAGTAAAACACACAAAATACTCTTTAAAATGTTTTTATTTTAGATTGCACAGGCGATAGACTACTGTACTACACCTACTGTATCCAATCGGGACAAGTTGCAAAGAATATCCGGTGGAATGCTGTCCTGATGGTCCCTGGCGACATTTAATGTCGACGACACCAAGCTGAATGTCCTCGTTGGATGAGCGGTAAGTAAAATAAATTCGACCCGATTTTTGCTAAAAATCATGATGGTACCCCTTTCAAAAATTGCGAAAAATCGATCGATTTTTTTTTGTTCCGTTTTCCGGATCTTTTGACGCCGATCGACGAAGTCGGAAAACCTGATTCCGAAATGGTGCTTTGTTTTCCAATCGGTAAAAGAATGGGCAAGATATTTACAAAACAGTGCTTAGAAAAATCAAATTTTTGATCATATTAATAATACTTTTCTGTTTATTATAGAAGAAACCAGAGAAGTACCAGAAACACAACCGCAAAATTCAACATCACCTAGAGCAGTAGCTGTAGCAGAACCGGAGTAGCTCCTGGACGGATCCTGGACCAGCCAAGATCACCCTGGACGGCCCCTGCCTGCCTAGCCTGGACGGATCCTGGCCCAGCCTCGGCCACCCTGGACGGATCCTGGACCTGCCTAGGCCACCCTGGACCTGCCTAGGCCAGCCTGGACGGCCCCTGGATCTGCCTAGGCCACCCTGGACGGCCCCTGGACCTGCCTAGGCCAGCCTGGACGGATCCTGGACCAGCCTAGGCCAACCTGGACGGATCCTGAACCTGCCTAGGCCACCCTGGACCTGGCTAGGGTAGCCTGAACGGATCCTGGACCTGCCTAGGTCACCCTGGACCTGCCTAGGCTAGCCTGGACGGATCCTGGACCAGCCCAGGCCACCCTAGACGGATCCTGGACCTGCCTAGGCTAGCCTGGACGGATCCTGAACCAGCCTAGGCCACCCTGGACGGATCCTGAACCTGCCTAGGCCACCCTGGACCTGGCTAGGGTAGCCTGAACGGATCCTGGACCTGCCTAGGCTAGCCTGGACGGATCCTGGACCAGCCCAGGCCACCCTAGACGGATCCTGGACCTGCCTAGGCTAGCCTGGACTGATCCTGAACCAGCCCAGGCCACCCTGAACGGATCCTGGACCAGCCAAGACCACCCTGGACGGCCCCTGCCTGCCTAGGCCACCCTGGACGGCTCAGAACCTGCCTAGGCTAGCCTGGACGGATCCTGGCCCAGCCTCGGCCACCCTGGACCTGCCTAGGCCAGCCTGGACGGCCCCTGGATCTGCCTAGGCCACCCTGGACGGCCCCTGGATCTGCCTAGGCCACCCTGGACGGCCCCTGGACCTGCCTAGGCCAGCCTGGACGGATCCTGGACCAGCCCAGGCCATCCAGGACGAATCCTAGCCCAGCCTAGGCCACCCTGGACGGATCCTGGACCTGCCTAGGCCACCCTGGACCTGGCTAGGCTAACCTGGACGGCCCCTGGACCTGCCAAGGCCACCCTGGACGGCCCCTGCCTGCCTAGGCCAGACTGGACGGATCGTGAACCAGCCCAAGCCACCCTGGACGGATCCTGAACCTGCCTAGGCCACCCCGGACCTGCCTAGGCCAGCCTGGACGGCCCCTGGATCTGCCTAGGCCAGCCTGGACGGATCCTGGACTAGCCCAGGCCATCCAGGACGAATCCTAGCCCAGCCTAGGCCACCCTGGACGGATCCTGGACCTGCCTAGGCCACCCTGGACCTGCCTAGGCTAACCTGGACGGCCCCTGGACCTGCCTTGGCCAGCCTGGTCGGATCCTGAACCTGCCTAGGCCACCCTGGACCTGCCTAGGCCAGACTGGACGGATCCTGAACCGGCCTAGGCCACCCTGGACGGATCCTCGACCTGCCTAGGCCACCCTGGACCTGCCTCGGCCAGCCTGGGCGGATCCTGGACCAGCCCAGGCCACCCTGGACGGATCCTGAACCTGCCTAGGCCACCCTGGACCTTCCTAGGCCAGCCTGGACATGCCTATTCCATCCTGGACGGATCCTGGACCTGCCTGGGCCAGCCTGGACCGGCCTAGGCCACCCTGGACGGATCCTGAACCTGCCTAGGCCACCCTGGACGGATCCTGAACCTGCCTAGGCCACCCTGGACCTGCCTAGGGTAGCCTGGACGGACCCTGGACCAGCCTAGGCCACCCTGGACGGATCCTGAACCCGCCTAGGCCACCCTGGACCTGCCTAGGGTAGCCTGGACGGATCCTGGACCTGCCTAGGCTAGCCTCGACCTGCCTAGGCTAGCCTGGACGGATCCTGGACCAGCCCAGGCCGGCCTGTACGGATCCAGAACCAGCCCAGGCCACCCTGAACGGATCCTGAACCTGCCTAGGCCACCCTGGACCTGGCTAGGGTACCCTGGACAGATCCTGGACCTGCCCAGGCTAGCCTGGATGGCCCCTGGACCTGCCTAGGCCACCCTGGACCTGCCCAGGCCAGCCTGGACGGTTCCTGGAGCTGCCTGGAAGGATCCTGGACCAACCCAGGCTAGCCTGGACGGCCCCTGGACCTGCCTAGGCCAGCCTGGGCGGATCCTGGACCAGCCCAGGCCACCCTGGACGAATCCTGAACCAGCCTAGGCCAACCTGGACGGATCCTGAACCTGCCTAGGCCACCCTGGACCTGGCTAGGCTAGCCTGGACTGATCCTGGACCAGCCTAGGCCACCCTGAACGGATCCTGAACCTACCTAGGCCACCCTGGACGGATCCTGGATCTGCCTAGGCCAGCCTGGACGGATCCTGGACCAGCCCAGGTCATCCAGGACGAATCCTAGCCCAGCCTAGGCCACCCTGGACGGATCCTGAACCTGCCTAGGCCACCCTGGACCTTCCTAGGCCAGCCTGGACCTGCCTATTCCATCCTGGACGGACCCTGGACCTGCCTGGGCCAGCCTGGACCGGCCTAGGCCACCCTGGACGGATCCTGAACCAGCCTAGGCCACCCTGGACGGATCCTGAACCTGCCTAGGCCACCCTGGACCTGGCTAGGGTAGCCTGGACAGATCCTGGACCTGCCTAGGCCAGCCTGGACGGGCTCTGGACCTGCCTAGGCCAGCCTGGAAGGATCCTGGACCAGCCCAGGCTAGCCTGGATGGCCCCTGGACCTGCCTAGGCCACCCTGGACGGCCCCTGGACCTGCCTAGGCGGATCCTGAACCAGCCCAGGCCACCCTGGACCGGCCTAGACCAGCCTGGACGGATCCTGGACCAGCCCAGGCCACCCTGGACCTACCTAGGGTAGCCTGTACGGATCCTAGACCAGCCCAGGCTAGCCTGGACGGCGCCTGGCCCTGCCTAGGCCATCCTGGACGGATCCTGGACCTGCCTAGGCCAGCCTGGGCGGATCCTGGACCAGCCTAGGCCACCCTGGACGGATCCTGAACCCGCCTAGGCCACCCTGGACCTGCCTAGGGTAGCCTGGACGGATCCTGAACCCGCCTAGGCCACTCTGGACCTGCCTAGGGTAGCCTGGACGGATCCTGGATCAGCCTAGGCCACCCTGGACGGATCCTGAACCTGCCTAGGCCACCCTGGACCAGCCTAGGCCACCCTGGACGGATCCTGGACCTGCCTAGGCCAGCCTGGACGGACTCTGGACCTGCCTAGGCCACCCTGGACGGATCCTGAACCTGCCTAGGCCACCCTGGACCTGGCTAGGGTAGCCTGGACAGATCCTGGACCTGCCTAGGCCAGCCTGGACGGGCTTTGGACCTGCCTAGGCCAGCCTGGAAGGATCCTGGACCAGCCCAGGCTAGCCTGGATGGCCCCTGGACCTGCCTAAGCCATCCTGGACGGCCCCTGTACCTGCCCAGGCCAGCCTGGACGGTTCCTGGAGCTGCCTGGGCCAGCCTAGGCCACCCTGGACGGATCCTGAACCTGCCTAGGCCACCCTGGACCTGGCTAGGGTAGCCTGGACAGATCCTGGACCTGCCTAGGCCATCCTGGACGGCCCCTGGACCTGCCCAGGCCAGCCTGAACGGTTCCTGGACCTGCCTTGGCCACCCTGGACGGATCCTGAACCGGCCTAGGCCACGCTGGACCTGGCTAGGGTAGCCTGAACGGATCCTGGACCTGCCTAGGCTAGCCTGGACGGGCTCTGGACCTGCCTAGGCCAGCCTGGAAGGATCCTGGACCAGCCTTCTGCAGCACCTGAAGCAGCCGTAGGAGATTCTGGAGCAGCCAGAGGAGATCCTGGAGATCCAGAACAGCACCTATTTTTTCCATATTTTAAGCATTTTCCTATGTAAATACATGTATCTGTATTTGTAAGCATGTTTTATTGAAAATAAAGGACACAGGTTACAACAATTTTCCGAGTTTTCTTTCATTTTCCAGGTTTTCCCCGAATTTTCCAGGCTTTCCCGAATTTCCCCGAATTTTCCTGAATTTTTCAGAATTTTCCTGAATTTTTCCGAATTTTTCTGCATTTTCAGATTTTTAAAAACCCCAAAATTGCCCTCCGCCACTTTTGAAGTACCAGGCGAACAGAAATCAGCAGAAGGTGGATGCCGAATTTTTAAATTTTGGCGGGAAAAAAGTTTGAATTTGAAAAAAATACCAAAAAAATTTTAACGGAAAAATACCAAAAAATTTAACGGAAAAATACCAAAAAAAAATTGAAATCTGGTATTTTTCCGTTACATTTTTTGGTATTTTTCCGTTAAAATTTTTTTGGTATTTTTTTCAAATTCAAACTTTTTTCCCGCCAAAATTTAAAAATTCGGCATCCACCTTCTGCTGATTTCTGTTCGCCTGGTACTTCAGAAGTGGCGGAGGGCGATTTTGGGGTTTTTAAAAATCTGAAAATGTAGAAAAATTCTGAAAAATTCAGGAAAATTCTGAAAAATTCAGGAAAATTCTGGAAAATTTGGGGAAATTCGGGAAAACATGGAAAATGAAAGAAAACTCGGAAAATTGGTGTAACCTGTGTCCTTCATTTTCAATAAAACGTGCTTACAAATACAGATACATGTATTTACATAGGAAAATGCTTAAAATATGGAAAAATATGTGCTGTTCTGGATCTCCAGGATCTCCTACGTCTGTGCTGTTCTGGATCTCCAGGATCTCCTACGTCCGCTCCAGGTGCTGCAGAAGGCTGGTCCAGGATCCTTCCAGGCTGGCCTAGGCAGGTCCAGGGTGGTCCAGGGTGGCCAAGGCAGGTCCAGGGGCCGTCCAGGTTAGCCTAGGCAGGTCCAGGGTGGCCTAGGCAGGTCCGGGATCCGTCCAGGGTGGCCTAGGCTGGGCTAGGATTCGTTCTGGATGGCCTGGGCTGGTCCAGGATCCGTCCAGGCTGGCCTAGGCAGATCCAGGGGCCGTCCAGGCTGTCCTAGGCAGGTTCAGGGTGGCCTAGGCAGGTTCAGGATCCGTCCAGGCTAGCCTAGGCAGGTCCAGGGTGGCCTAGGCGGGTCGAGGATCCGTCCAGGGTGGCCTAGGCTGGTCCAGGATCAGTCCAGGCTGGCCTACGCAGGTTCAGGATCCGTCCAGGATGGCCTAGGCAGGTCCAGGATCCGTCCAGGATGGCCTAGGCAGGGCCAGGCGCCGTCCAGGCTAGCCTGGGCTGGTCTAGGATCCGTACAGGCTACCCTAGGTAGGTCCAGGGTGGCCTGGGCTGGTCCAGGATCCGTCCAGGCTGGTCTAGGCCGGTCCAGGGTGGCCTAGGCAGGTTCAGGATCCGTCCAGGCTGGCCTAGGCAGGTCCAGGGGCCGTCCAGGTTAGCCTAGGCAGGTCCAGGGTGGCCTAGGCAGGTTCAGGATCCATCCAGGGTGGCCAAGGCTGGGCTAGGATTCGTCCTGGATGGCCTGGGCTGGTCCAGGATCCGTCCAGGCTGGCCTAGGCTGGCCTAGGCAGGTCCAGGGGCCGTCCAGGGTGGCCTAGGCAGATCCAGGGGCCGTCCAGGCTGGCCTAGGCAGGTCCAGGGTGGCCTAGGCAGGTCCAGGGGCCGTCCAGGGTGGCCTAGGCAGGTCCAGGGTGGCCTAGGCAGGTTCAGGGTGGCCTAGGCAGGTTCAGGATCCGTCCAGGGTGGCCTAGGCTGGTCCAGGATCCGTCCAGGGTGGCCTAGGCAGGTTCAGGATCCGTCCAGGGTGGCCTAGGCTGGTCCAGGATCCGTCCAGGGTGGCCTAGGCAGGTCCAGGGTGGCCTAGGCAGGTTCTGGATCCTTCCAGGGTGGCCTAGGCTGGTCCAGGATCCGTCCAGGGTGGCCTGGGCTGGTCCACGATCCGTCCAGTCTGGCCTAGGCAGGCAGGGGCCGTCCAGGGTGGCCTTGGCAGGTCCAGGGGCCGTCCAGGTTAGCCTAGCCAGGTCCAGGGTGGCCTAGGCAGGTCCAGGATCCGTCCAGGGTGGCCTAGGCTGGGCTAGGATTCGTCCTGGATGGCCTGGGCTGGTCCAGGATCCGTCCAGGCTGGCCTAGGCAGGTCCAGGGGCCGTCCAGGGTGGCCTAGGCAGATCCAGGGGCCGTCCAGGGTGGCCTAGGCAGGTCCAGGATCCGTCCAGGGTGGCCGAGGCTGGGCCAGGATCCGTCCAGGCTAGCCTAGGCAGGTTCTGGGCCGTCCAGGGTGGCCTAGGCAGGCAGGGGCCGTCCAGGGTGATCTTGGCTGGTCCAGGATCCGTCCAGGAGCTACTCCGGTTCTGCTACAGCTACTGCTCTAGGTGATGTTGAATTTTGCGGTTGTGTTTCTGGTACTTCTCTGGTTTCTTCTATAATAAACAGAAAAGTATTATTAATATGATCAAAAATTTGATTTTTCTAAGCACTGTTTTGTAAATATCTTGCCCATTCTTTTACCGATTGGAAAACAAAGCACTATTTCGGAATCAGGTTTTCCGACTTCGTTGATCGGCGTCAAAAAATCCGGAAAACGGAACAAAAAAAAATCGATCGATTTTTCGCAATTTTTGAAAGGGGTACCATCATGATTTTTAGCAAAAATCGGGTCGAATTTTTTTTGTTCAATATCCCCGATCTTTTACAACTTAAAGTATAAGCTTGAAGTCCTGATTGCGAAATGGTATGCCGTTTCCAAATCGGCTGAGAAATGACCGAGATATTCGCTATTAAGAGTATGAAAAACGTGGTTTTTCACATTTTTCTGATTTCACATTTTAGATAACTAAATTACGGTCGTTCTCCATGTGTGGATTGATAATCACCCAAAAATACGCGGCTAGAACCTCCAATCCAAGGCGTGCAATATAAGAGCATCTTTGGGACGAAATAGACCACCAATGGAGCGGTATAATGGGGCCGCGGTATACATGGTTTTGTTGACATGCTTAGTTAGTCCTGGGAAAAAAGAATTAGTTGTAGTATAACTGTTCACAGGATGCTCCCAGACACAGCACATCGATTCAAGTAGATGAATGCGCAATCGCCACAGGCTTACCGCTCATCCAACGAGGACATTCAGCTTGGTGTCGTCGACATTAAATGTCGCCAGGGACCATCAGGACAGCATTCCACCGGATATTCTTTGCAACTTGTCCCGATTGGATACAGTAGGTGTAGTACAGTAGTCTATCGCCTGTGCAATCTAAAATAAAAACATTTTAAAGAGTATTTTGTGTGTTTTACTTAGGCAGGAGTTCTCAGCAGGTCCATTTGATCTTGTGGCACTGTCGCTTATGAGCTGTATAGTAACTGGAAATGGAGAACCTACCTTAGTTCACTTTTTGTTGCGCAGTCTCCGCCATTTTCGCCGCTTTCCGTAGCCCCATTCTCGCCACAAGTCCGTGGCGATTTCCATTTTGTTAGGCCGCTCTGAATCTCACCGATACCAGTCTGAATTGAATGCGAGGGAACTATCTGCACTTTAGGGGGGTTTTCTTGCCAATTAGAGCTGTGATTCGTTGGGTTTTTATATAAAATAAGTCGCTTTTCGTCTCCGGCCACATGGAAAACACACTGGAAAGCTCAGATCACGTACGCCAAAGCCTGGAAGAAACGTGTGTTAGAAAACGTAATAATGTTAGTGTTGCAAAGCGATACCTCCCTGTTTTTTGGAAAAGCGTTAGTTCAAAATTAAAAAAAAAAAATACTGTAGAACCTTAAGTTTTTGAAGCGGATCGAAGAATTTAAATACATAGTTTATAGGAGTTACGGGAGCAAAAGCTGTTACCATTCTAATATATCGATAAAGGATTAGTTAAAAATCAGCTTTACATTAGGTATTTTCGATAACTGACCATCTGGCCACACTTATCCGTTTGACAGCTGATACCGACACCGGCAAACATATGTACTTTCTTTCAATCATATTTACTTTACTTGACAGCAAACAAAAATAGAATTAACTAAAAATGCCCGACGCTGTCCAACCTGTCCCCGGACCAGGTCGAGAGTATCGAGGTGGCCATCCAGTGCCTGGAGGCGGCCTTTGACATCGGCGAGGATGTAGACCAGGACGGCACTGGGCAGGTCCTGGAGCAGGAAAGAACACAGAGCAGCACCGCGACTGCCCCGTCTGAAGATGTAGCGGCCAGTGGCAGCAGTGCAGCCCCTAAAAACATCGACATGTTTGAGCTCTTCCAGTCGCTCTACATTGAGCGGAATCCAGAGTCGCTTGCCCTGGCGGACTCAATCAAGAATGTGGGCAACCGCTTGATGCAGGAGTGCAAGTACAACGAGGCCTTGCTCCAATACAACCGCGCCATAGCCTTCGACCCAAAGAATCCGATCTTCTATTGCAATCGCGCGGGAGCTCACATCCGTTTGGGTGACAATGAAAGGGCCGTCACCGATTGCAAGTCCGCGCTGCTGTACAACACCAGCTACAGCAGGGCGTACCGTCGGCTGGGAGTGGCCTACTCGAACATGGGAAAGTTTGCGGAGGCTGAGCAGGCTTACATCAAGGCCATTGAACTAGAACTGGAGGTAGCCAGAAACGCCCGGAACCAGCCACCTCAGCTGTCGCACCGGACGGACGGACTCAACGCCATGCTGGCCAATCCCACGGTTAGGAACCTGTTCAGCAGCGCAGAGATTGATCTGGAGCAGCTGCAATCGATGACCCAGAATCCGATGGTGATGAGCACGATCGGACAGCTGTTTGCCAACATGGGCAATCCTGCTGCAGCAGGAGAAGCGGGTGCCGCTCCGGGTGGTGGAGGTGCTCCGCCACAGATACCGCCAATTTCCAACGATATGCTGCAGTTGTTTCAGAATTTTGCCAGCCAGCTGATGGGTGGCCAGCCACAGCAGGGTCAGCAGCAATAACCAGCCTCCACCGAGCAGCTAGTGAGGGATAGTCCCCGCCAGGAACGCATAGCTGGACCCTATTATTACTGTATTTTTAATATTATAATTATAATTACTATATATACCTATTATATTAGTAGAAAAAAGAAAAATATAGTTTAGATTTTATACAAAATCCACTGAAATTTGTTTAAAATTGGGGAATGTTTTCTGGGAATGGTTCTGGTTAATTATCTTGGCCATTTCGCAACCGATTTAGGCCTATATCCTAGATGGGAATATATAGGAATGGAAATGGAATTAGAAAACCTTTAATTTGTTGTCCACGGAATGGCATTTTCCGACTTGGGACAGTCTTCTAGGAAATGAGCGATATGAAACATGAAATTTGAAACATTCATGTAACGTGAAATGCCATTTTTCCACTGTGTACTCTACGTTAGTAAATGAGGATTACGTTAGTAAGGAAATAGTAGACCGTTTGCCTGGCACTGTCCTTTGCAACACTGTTAAAGCTGTCAAAAGTGGCCAAAATCATTCTCAACGTGAAGGTGAAAAAACCGAGTGACTTGCAAAAAATCAAACGAATCAAATAAAATATAAAAAATAAAAATGGAAATGGAAATAATTCGTAGAGAGTTCCTGGATGTGGAGTTCTTCAAGAAGAATAGGGAAATCGGGTACGTGGCGATCTTGAATCCCCGAATCGTGGGCTACTTCAGTATGGACAAGAATCGTATCATCCGCAACGACAGGAGCATGTTGCGGTTCATCATGCCACCATCAGGGGACGCCTATCCGCTGAACCTCAACATACCCGTCGAGCCGCAATACACCAAGAAGTTGAAGCACTTCTACGACGAATACGTGGACCGGATTCTGCAGCATATGTTTGACTCGCCGACGCGCTATTTCTCGCCGAATCCGTCCGGAAACGGAGTCCAGGCATTGCCGACGATCATCTGCCAAATGGAGGCGCTTCAGGCCCTGCTGTGCACGCCGTATAACCGCACCGAAAACTGGCAGATTGTGGCTACCAAGTTCAGGAGCACCACTTACCTGTGTCTGGAGGCTCCGAACAGCTCCCAGGCTAGCCTTGCCGAGCAAGAGCGCAGGAACTGCTTCGATGCGGCCCTCAAGCATATCGTCTTCGAGGGAAGCGAGGACTACGGGCCGATACGTCCGGAGGGCACGACCGAGTTCCAGCTCGTCTACTTGGCTCGGCTGACCGACGAGATTACCTTAATGTATGCCACGCCTGTGGCGGGAGCCATGCCCCAATCCAACGGGTAAGACACTTCCTCCTAGGATAAAGGGAAGCATGTTAAGTGAAGTATTCATTTCAGGGTCTGTGCACCTACCGAAAATTTGAATGACACCAAGTTCATGGACATGCACTTGGGCGAGTGTGTCGTCAACACCGATCACAGCACCGAGCGCGCCTGCTATGGTCCCCGGGAGGCGCTTGGCTGGTGGGCGGAGTGCTACCTCAAGTCCATGAGTAGCTTATACATAGCCTGCGGCTATCCGTCGGGTCTGGTGAGCCGCTTGAAGCTCAAGATGGTCTCAAATCTAATCAAGGAGAACGTGAGTGGGATTCGACTTACATTTTAACATTAACTAATGTACATTTTAAAGGAGGACTACTGGGAAATAGATACCTGTCATATCTTTTTCCGCAACGTCATCACCAAAATCCTGGAGGTCATGGAGGAAGTGGACAATGCTGGGACCACCTATGAGTTCACTTACAGCGCCCAAACTCAGAAGATCTTTCTCAAGAAGCTTACTGCCGAGGACAAAGACCCCATCCTGCCCAGCTGGTACCGCCTGATGATGGAGTTTGATGAGCAAGAAGATTCCCAAGATTAAAATCAGTTTGGAGACATCTGCCTGTTACATAAACAAAATAATTAAAAATGTGATAACAGAAGCATTTACAAGAAATATACCAATACCTTTGGGAGGAGAAGCTACTTAGTCCTTAAGATCCGGAGTACAAACTAAACTTTATATCAAGAAACAAAAAAGGATTGTATTGCCAAAAATTAAAACTTATGATGCATGATGTGAAAAGAAAAAACAATTTCATTTATCTTGCTTTGAAATTTCATTTTTTTTTATTTTTTTGTCGCATTTTTAAGTTTTCTTTACACATTTACATTTATATAATATATATCTCATTCGTCATATATACTTTTTTTATGCTTTTCTTATATCTTGTCATACTCTTCCGATTTTGTTGATTTTTTACCATTAATTTTACTTTTATCTGCATCATTCTTTAAAATTAGTTTTACAAGTTACATTTACATCTAAAAAGGTTTTCTCTCGTTTTTATTTTTTTTTTATGTTTGTTTGAAATGGTTTATTGTGTTTTTTGTTTTGTTTGTTTGTTATAATCTTTTCTGGTTGTGTTGTCTGCTTTTCTATAAATATAATTTTTTTGTTGAGTTTTCTCTTTTGTTGTTTTTTTGTTTGTTGTTTGTAATGTTTAGTTTTAATTTTAATTATAATTTGCAATACTCCCGATTTGTTTTGAACTTAAAGAAAGAATTGATTTAAAAATTAATAATTAGTTAAGTTAGGCTTAAATTTCTAAAATGAAATCGTTTTGTTGTCGTTTTTGTTTTTGTTTTTGTTGTTGCTTGTTTAGTACAAATTACACAAAAAAAAAGTATTATGTTCAATTCTCTTTACTTTCCTACTTACGAATAGAATTTAAAAAAAAAAATCATATAAGATAGAAAAACAAAAAGTGATTCTCACAATTAATACAACAAAAAAAAGGACATAAATTAAAGAACATAAAACCTAGTTAAGAGTTAATGTTAATTCTTCAAAAGTGTTTGTTTTGCTTCTTTCCGTTTCCGTTTTCGTTTCCGTTTCGGTTTCCGTTTAGGTATTATTTTTTTACATTTGCTTTTATGATTAGTAACAAAATCAAGTGACAGACAGGGCTTGACAGATATATAGACATATCTTCTATATATATCCAAGTTCCAAGAATTCTTCTTCTCGACTTATTTCGCTAAAGAATTTGACATTCAAACACATTTACACAGACAATCCATACACATACATTTATAATTCTACATTTTGTTTAAGTTTAATAGATTTCGATTTTCAATGTTTATGTTTGTTTGTTTTTTTTAACTTTGCATTGCAAATTTTTTGTTTTTAAGTTGGTTTTTTTGTTGGTTTTATTCGGTTTTTTGTGTAAAACTCTCTCGTGTGAAAATAATTTTTGATTTGCTGTCCATTTGGTGGAAAAATCGCTCTAAAAAAATTAAATCTGTTCTCTTCTGTTCTTTGAAACACTCTCTTCTACAAATGAAGAAGAATCGAAAAGGAAAAAATTGTATTACTTGACAGTATCTGTTGCGTCTTCTGTTCCCTTAACGTGTCCATTTTGCATTTGCATTTGCAGTTTCCGTTTCCGGTCGCTTTAAAGTATTTACAAAATATAGAAAATTTTACGCTCTGTTCTATTATTTCCCTATTTTATCGCCTCCTCCTCTACTCCTCCTACGCCTTCTTTCCTTAGTTTCGTGTATACATATATATATATATATTTTACTCGTAGATAGATGATATATAGCTTTATGTTCATTACCCCGATTTATATATAAAAAAAAAATGACTTCTATTTACCAATTTTTAAATTTTTTCCTGGGCTAGATCTGCGCCCTCCTCTGCATTCTCCTCGCTGTCTGTCTGTCCTTTCATTATTGTTCAAGAGATATCTTTTGCTAATACTTTTATCAATTCTCCTTCGTCCTGCATCCTGCATCCTGCGTTCTACATTCTGCGTCCATCCTCATCTCGTGTCATCTGTTCTCCTTCCTCCGTTTTTTATCTAGGGCTGTATATATAAGTATGTATATAAATATTCTAACACATACACATTGAAAAAAATGCTCCAAAATATAACATTTAGTGTTTCATTTCTTTTTTTTGCTGATTTTTGCTAGATTTCCCTTTTCTCTTATATCGATTTTTTAAGCTTATTCCTCATTTTCCTCTATTCTATGCTAATTTTTCTCTCTTTTTGTATATAAATATTGTTTTTGTAAGCTTTTAGACAGTATCAAATTTTTGGGTTTGGGTTTCGGGTTAATTCTATTTAGGATTTGCAATCTATTACAATTATTCTTCTATTATTTTCTCGTATCTTGTTTCTCGTTTACTTTGATTGATGGTACAGTGCGGTTGATGGCAATAAGGCGGCAAGAATCAATTAAAACATCTTAAAAGCTGCTTTTTTGGCCATAAAACGCACTATAGACTACAAATTATATAATCCGATGCGTTTGTTCTGTGTGTGTGAGTGTGTGTCTCTTTCCACCGAACAACAAATAAAAAACAATACAAAAATAGATATAGTAATAGATATAGATATAGATATAGATATAGTACAATTCGCAATTGAATTGTTTAACAAACTGAACGGATATTCACACACGGATTAAAATCAAGAATTTCCAATTAGCTTATTGCACTATTTGACATTTTAGCTACACATTCGCTTTCTACTTTTACTTTTACTGTTTTACTGTTTTACTTTCTAATTCTAATTCAAATGGGTATTACGCGGGATAGAACACTCTTCACCTCGCTCGCACCTCTCCTATACCCATCTCGCTCTCGTTCATACATTATTCAATTTTATCAATTTTTTATATATATCTTTTATCTGGTTTATGCTATTTAATATATCTATGATTAATGCTGGGCTACACACACAAACGTACACACAAACACTCTAATTTGTTGCGATTTCTATTGTTTTTTGTTCTTAAAGTTTTTTCAGAAATTTGGATAGATTTTAGAATAGTTCTCGTTATGGTTTTTGCCATTATTGCTAAGGTTCATGGTTCGGCTTTTAGATTGGTCAAGAAAATCAGATTAAAGACATCAGTTTTCAGAAAGTTAACTACTCGCCACATTGATTATGGATTTTGTTTTGCTTTTCTTGTTTTCGATTTAACATCTGACATAATTTTAATTTGCTTGACTTTCTCTCTTTTGTTTTACTTTCTTTTATATATATATAATAATAATATATATATATAGATGTGTGTATGTGTATATATTTATAAAGCGTTACCCATTGGTGGTTTCTGTTACAACAGCGCATTTTGGTTTTTTTTTTGTTTGTTTTTTAAATATTTCTTCTATATATGCTTTTGTTTTTATCGTTTTTTCTAGCTTTCGGTTTTATAGTTTTATAGTTTTATAGTTTTTTTGTTTTTTTGCTTTTTTTAGGTGTGCCACTCTCTTTCTCTTATACGGTTTTTAAATGTTGCTTGGTGTTTTCGTTTTCTGATAGATCTATTTTTTTCCCTATAAAGTAGTACAATTAGACATATGTTTACGTGTATATATATATATTGTATATACATATCTATATATATGCTTTTCTAAACATATATATACATATATATATGGGTTGTTGGTGTATTTGTTGCTTGATGGTTGCTTGTTGTTGCAGATTTTGTGGATAAAAAGTTGCATGTTGTTGGGATTTTCATGTCGTTTCTGTTGTTGTTGCTGTTGCTGTTGCATGGTTGATGTTGTTGTTGTTTTCGCTGCTTTTCTGATTTGTTTGTTGTTGGTCTCCTGGTGTTCTTTTTTTATACCTTTTCTGGTAACTGATTTCTCTCCCTTGCTGCTGCTGTTCTTTTTTAAAAAACACAATTATCTTCCTCCGTTTTTTTGGTTTTTTGATTTTCAAAATCGATGCTAAAGTGTTGGGCGGAACTGTTTGTTGTTGTTGTTGTTGAAATACAAGTATTATGTAAAAAATGACAGCTTTTTAGGTTGGTTGTCGCTGCTTGCTTTGCTGTTGATGTGTGCGAAGAGTAAAAAGCCCGCAAAAATCCTTGCGTTGCTTGCAGTTTTTTCTCAGTGTGTTTCTCGTTTACAAAAAAAAATGTGTTGTAGTTGTTCTAGTTGTTGTTGTTACATCTTATAAGGTGGGAGCTGTTGCACACATTTCAGTTGTTGTTGTATTTATTATCCTTTTTAACATTCTTTGCGGTGTCTGCTGGTGTTACTGCGCCTTTGTCCCGGCACTAAGCATCAGGAAATTGTAGTTGCGATCCTTGTCGGTTTGATGGAAGCCTTTGACATGAAAAAGATACAAAATACAGTAAGGATTTCGTTCAAAACTATAGTAATTCCTTGAGAGATGCTTTTAAACAATGCTTTGGGGGGTTTCTTAAGAGAATTCAGAAGGAATTGTATTCCTCGAAAGCTTCGTTTAAAAAGCATTCCTCATCGGAGTTACTCCTCACCATTCGCTGGTCCACCCGAGGCGGGCACCGCGGCGGCCACAATGGTGGCGCCGCCATTCAAGGCGGTGGCTCCACCACCTGCCCCGCCGTGGAATTTAAGATTAACACTGCGACCACCCACACCCACCAAATGGGCAGTGGCCGTGGCCGTGGAGGTTTGCTGCGTGGGCGAGGACGAACTGGAGGACGAGCTGGATGACGATGACGAGGAGGACGACGACGAGGAGGACGATGACGAGGAGGAGGACGAGGAGCCGATGAACGAGGCCGACGAGGACACGCCGCTCGACGAGGAGCTCGGCGATGGCGAGGGCGTCGACGGAGTGGGCGATCCCCGCGTAATGGTGGCTCCCACCACTCCAGCGCCTCCTCCTCCTGCTGTCCCGTTGCTGCTGGGACTGCCCGCTGGGCTGCTGTGAAGGTGCTGCTGCTGCTGCTGCTGGATTGCCGTCGGTGAGATTGCCAGTAAGCTGTTGCCGTTGCCACTCTTCAGGGTCATGAATCCGATGGCCGGAGTCAGGGCGGCGGTGGCGGCGGCTCCAACGTATTTACTGCTGCTGCCATTCGAGGCGGCACTCAAGTTGCTGGCTGGTGTGGCATTCGCTTTGTTTATCACAGTTGTTAGCTATCGAGGAATAGAAATTGATTAATAGATTGTTTATAGAAGGTTAAGGTTTCTGTCTGCGTTCTCTGAATTCCAAGTTCTGATTTCTAACTCGGATTTAAGAGCCACAAAATCCTTACCCCAGTGGCACAGACGGTGGCTGCCTCGAACAGGACTGTGGTGCCATTGCGACCACTGGATGCTGTTGTCAGATGCTGCTGCGGTCCTGCAACGACGGCAGCTCCTGCACCTGGTGCGGCGGTGGTTGTGGGTGTGGATGCGGCGTTGGTGGCCAGGCAGACGGCTGCAAAACAAAACGAATTTAGCTTTATTTATGAATTAAATTGCATAACAATCACAATCCCGAGCACACAGCAAGGTCCCCCCTGTTTCAAGCGTATGCAAAACTTGATCCACATTCTTGAGGAGCCATGCAAATGTATCCATTTTTCATGGCTTCCGACGAAAATTGAATCAAGATCGCAATTCGTGATTCGTGATTCGAGATTCGAGACACACCTTTGTCGCTTTGTGGAATGCTTTGTTGATGTGGATGATCCGTTGGCGTGTCCCTCTGAAGGTTGAGTCGCTTGCTGATGTCGCTCAGCCGCTTCTGCAGCTCGATTTTCTGCTTTGCCAGAAGCTCCACCTCCACCTCCTGTTCCCGATTACGCGCCGTCAATTGCTGGTGGAAATTGGAAGGAAAAATATTATATTTCCGATAAATTATAGAGAATTTATAGCACCTACCTTGACATATTTGTGGGCCGTGTCGAGTATAATCAAGTTGGAGGTCTTCTTGCGGTCCTCGTCCTTCATGGGAAGCTCCTTCTTCAGCTGGTCGTAGCACTCCTTCAGCTGGGCGCGACGGTTCTTCTCCAGCTTGTTGTGCACTTCCCGAGTTCCAGCTCTGAAAGGAATAGAAATCTTTAATCCACAATCTTTTGGTAATAAAACTGATAACTCACCCATTGCTGTTGGAGCTGGTGGTGCGCCTTCGTCCCAGGTGGGCGGGGTGGGTGTGACCCGACAGCTGGGAGCCGGCGGCTGGGGCGGAGGAGGCGACGTTCATGGCCACGGCCCCGGTCACTGCTCCGACGCCAAGTCCGGGCACCTGGACTCCCGGCACCATGGCAGCGGCAGAGGCTGCTCCGGACGCCGTGTGGCCATTGAAGAGCTGGAAGGGCAGCGAGGTGACGCCGCTTGCGCCGCCACTGCCGCTCCGCCCGAAGGCGCCCAGGTGGGTGCGCGGAAAGTGGTGCGAATCCTGGCCGGGAGCTGAAAATTTATGGGAGGACAGTGAGTAGGAGCGGGTGCGGGTGTCGCCCACTTTCCGGGTGGGCATGGGCGGCGGGGTCAGGGTGATGCTGGACTTTCCCGCTCCCCCCAAGTGTTGCTGCTGCTGCTGTTGGTCCCGAAAGGTGCCGAAAATCAATGGCCTGGACCTTTGATCGTCGGCCAAGTGGAGATACTTTTGCGGTATTTCCTCCAGGGAAGTCAGTTTGTGCTTGGCAGGATATGATGTTGCAGCTGCGGATGTTGCACGTGCTGCTGCTGCTGCTGCTGTTGCGGATTTCGTTGCTGCAGTCAGCAGCAGGATGGCAGAGGCGTTTCCCGTGGGGGACTGATTGAGGGGGGAGTTGCCCGAAGTGGGTGACGCAGAGACTGAGGAGGGGGACAACGTAACGCAAGAGTTTGGGGAATTGCTTCCTGTGGCTGCTCCTGCCGCTCTGCCTGTTGCATGATGTTGTTGCTGCTGCTGCTGCGGCTGCTGCTGAGGGGGGTGGTGGATGTTTCTGTTGCTCGAGGAAATATCAGCCTCTGAACCGTGCCAAAGAGTAAGCGAGAAAACGAAAAAAATAACAGAAAATCATAAATCATAAATTGTGGGTGGAAAAACCGAGAAAAACTTAAAGAAAAATGTAAAGGAAAGTTGAAAGGAGAATGAAAATGATGAGATGAGTTACGAATGGACCTCAAAACCCTTTTTTTTTTAATCCAATAAAATAAATTCCAACCTAAAACTAAGACCTTCCTGTAATTATTTCTCTTTTTAAGCCAAAAAAAAAGCCATAAAACACAAAGCAAGTCAAATATATTTAAATCAGAGCACAAAAGGGCAGAAAACACGACAAAACAAATATTTAATGAATGTAAATTAATTCGGGTTAAAGACAACAAACAACAAATAACAAAAGCAACAAACAACAAAAGCGACAAAGGCAGCGCGGCGGCAATCAGAGCTCGATGAAGGTCCTTTAGTGGGTTAATTATATATGATTAGTGGGTGGCGGAGAGGTCAGAGTGGATGGAGGGGTCATCAGGGGTGTGCGTGTGTGTTGGTAATGAATTAATTACGCATTTCGTGGAAACCCCAATGCGAATTTCCCTTGAAACAAATCCGACAAAGCAACAACACACAAAAAAAGAGGAAAAAAGAGGAAAAAACTAACAACGAATCGCATTTCGTATGCATTATTAATGATTTATTTCCCTTGGTCACTTTTTCTCCTTGTGTACCCTTCGGAAAAGCGAGACACGTGTGGCAAGACCGCAGAAAAGGGATTGAATTTGCCACAAAAACAGAAATGCGGTTTTTGAAAACATTACAAGCCAGAAAAGAGGGATTAATTTGTATTTAAAAAAAGATTTTTTTTATATTTAAATGTAAGAAAAATTTAAAAAATTAAAAAAAAAATACCAAACAATGTTTTCTCATTTTTTTACCTTTTAAAACAGATTTTCTTTAATCTTTTAATTTTTTTTATGATTTATATTAATTTAAGTTTAATATTTTCCCGTATTTTCTTTTTATTTGTTTTGAAAACTCCCTTGAAGCTTACTAACGGTTCTTTCTCTCTTGCATTTTCTCTGCTTCTGTGGGCTGTCTCTTCATTTTCTCTTTTCCAACTGGTTAAATATGCCTCCCCCTTGGTGGCCCTGCCTTTCTGCCCCCATTTTCGTGCCCCTTCCCAACATGTTTGGTGTAACGCCCACATCGCAGTGCCACGTGATGAAAGCGCACGTGGCTGCAGCGGAAAGCACAGAGGACACAAAATAAAGGCGGCAGACTACAGTTAACTCTCGTTATTGCACACACAGAAAAAAATAATATATAGTTTCAGAAAAATAATGACAAAAAATAAATCAATATTTGCATGACAAAAAAATCACGTATACGCCATGTTATAAATTTTTCTCATTTTTGTGTTTTTGTTTTGATTTTGTTGCCTTTCTGTTTACAGTGTCGCACCATAACTGTAATGCCTGTGTATCCATTTCTTTTTGGGCGAAGAAGGCTCTTCAAAGCTGAATGTTTGCCGTTGCTTTTGTGTTTGTTGCCGCCTCTGCTGCTTCTGCTGTTCGAGCAGCAAACTTTGCAAAGCCCTCAAATGTTGCAGCATATCGGCGATGAGTTGATTTTGTTGCTGGTTATTATCGTGCCGCATGGTGCAAGTGTTGCGGTAAACTTAACGTAACAAAAAAAAATTGCAAGAAAATC
This sequence comes from Drosophila ercepeae, assembly GCA_018150545.1. Classification (NCBI taxonomy): domain Eukaryota; kingdom Metazoa; phylum Arthropoda; class Insecta; order Diptera; family Drosophilidae; genus Drosophila; species Drosophila ercepeae. Next base: position 7,976,390 of record JAECWL010000197.1, read on the forward strand.
GGAAAAGCCGTTTTCCCCGTCCGCGACTCGAAGCCGAATGAACTCGAATCGATGGCGGAGACAAGAAAATCTGAGTTGCAAAAAAATTGCATTTTCGCAAGATAATGCAAATCGGTTGGAGGACAAATAGCAACAAACAAATTCTGCATATTTTTCCATATTACAGTAAAGGCAGTTTTTCTATTTTCTTGGAAAAAGTAGAAAAGCGAATTTTTTATAGCCTGCTTTTTGGCGCTTGAGTTGGTTTCTTGCAAAAAATCGACGATTTTTATCTCAAAAATATCACTAATTTTTACAGATTCAAAACAAAGAACAAAAAGCCCAAAAAACCTAAACAGGAAGAAGGAAACACCAAAAACAAAAATACAGGAACTCAGAACCAATTCGTAAAGAGAAAGAAAGCCAGAAAGAGAGGCAGACAAAACAAAAGACACAGCTGTCTAAATATTACACATGTAACGCAAAAAGAAAAACAAAATATAAAATAAAAGCATAAAAACACAAATGAAATTTGTAAGTGTGAAGAAAATCAACATAAAACGTAAAAGAAAGACCAAGTAATAATATATGAAATGGGCACGAAAAAACAGGCACCCAACAAAAACAACAAAAAAATGCGTACAAAGTTCATTGACTTTGTCTTACACCAGGCAGAAAAAACAAGAGCACCATCGTCAAATTTAAGAGACGCCCTAAGAGAGTTTGACTGTTGGCATGTTGGTAAAATAACAACAAAAACAATGGTAACTTAAGAGAGTTTCCTGTTCACGTGGGCTAACTTGCACTCTGTTGCTCTTCTTTTATTTTTGCGCTCTCCCTGCAAGCTATGACTAATTTGTGTGAGACAGGGAAAGAGCACTAGGGGAGAGAGAAAGGGCCACAACATGACGTGACCCCAAACAACAACAGCAACAAGTACAAGCGTACGTGCGAAAAAATACGAATAAGCGCATGACAAAGGCGAAAACACAAACAAAAAAGACTCCGAAGCTGATGGAAAAAAATGTTGACAAAAAAGATGAATCGAGAACAGCAAAGCAAGCGAAAACAAAACAGAAGATACAGTAGAGTATCTTTAAAACAAAAAGTTTTCGGGGGGTAAATGTTTTGTTTTTAAAAGATAAAATTATAAAAGATTTCAAATCGAATATTTTGGAAAGATCTTGAAAATATTTGTATATATTTTTAAGGCTTAATTTTTTGTTGTTGTTTTGTTAAATGTTAGCCAAGGCAACGAAAAATGAAACACAGAAAATAAGAAACAACAACGCAGCATGACAATTTAGCACATGCCAATTGGACAGCGACGCTGACGTCGGCTTCAGCGGCAGAGCGCGCTAAAAATATAACAGTACCTGCTGCTTGCCACGCTTGCAACCTGTGCCAAGAGAGCGCGAGACAGAGCGCGAAGGTGTATGAAAAAGAGTGGTTTTTCTATATTGTTGCATTTGGGGTTTTGTATTTTGTTTTTATTTTATGTTTATTTATTTATTTCTTTTTTGGGTTTTCGTTTTTTGGTACAGTGCTCGCCCACGCAAGGTGCAGTCGACGTCTGCGTTGGCGTTGCCGTTGCCGCAGCCGTCGCAAACAAGGTCAAAACAAGTTTAAATGCAGCAAAAAGCCAATGGAAAAGCATTACTTTGTTGTTTGTTGTTTGCGATCGTGTCGCGATTACCATAAGATCGCTATTTCTACCATGAACGATATAATAATAAAAAATAATCATTTAAACCTCAACTCTAGTTATTTTTGCCATCGCGCCATTTTTTCCAACACTCGGATATCAATCATAAGTTGGTCAATTTCAAGATATCTCTAATTTAATTTTTTTTTTTTATCACACCCATAACCCGAAACTGCAGGCGACAAGAATATAAAAACTAATTTCCCCCAGTCAGGTATCAACAGGCGACAAAAGTTCACGATTAGCTCAAAAGCTTTGGAATTTATAACAAACAGCGTTCGTGTTTCGGAAACTTTTGTCGCCTGCCCGAGCCCCAACAACAGTTAACAGTTAGCAGCAGAGCAGAACAGTGGAGCGCAGCAACAGCAGCTGATTGTTGTTGCACTCGGAAAAAAAACTGTTACAAGAGACTTGAGCAACAGCCGAGGGCAGTTCAATAGCAACACTTGGGGCGAAAAATTCGGGAGGTTATGATTAATATGAGAGATGAAAATGGAAATTATCGTGTTTCTTAGGCGGTATTTTGAAATGAAATTGATTTTAAGGTTTTACATATTTTTTTCCATTATTTAAAAAAAAATTTGTAAGAAATTAAAAAATACCGACTTGTTAATGGAGTATAGTGGAACATAATGAATAATGAATGGTAAATAATAGAGGGTTTTGGGGGACTTACCCGAGATGATGGTGCGACCTTCGCTGTGCCCGTTGGTGACTGCACTGCCGCCAGCGACGTCCTCCTCTGCCAGTGCGGCGATAATTGGGGCGAAAGAAATGCGCGCATTGGAGTGACCGTTGCTGAGACCGTTTACGTTCACGCCGCTGACATTACCGAAGATCCCTACTCCGATCCCGTTACTGGCACTGCCACTGCCACTTCCAGTTCCATTTCCACTTCCAATACTTCCAGTTCCATTTCCGTTCGTTAACGATGGTGTTGCAATAATACCGTTACTGCTGCTGTTCCTATTCAGCTGACTCGTGCTGTTGTTGTTATTGATGTTGGTGCTATTGTTGTTGTTGTTGTTGATGATGGAAATGGTCTTTCCATTGGGCATGGCCACGCCCACACCGACACCGACTCCGACGACACCGCCACCACCTCCCGCCTGCGGGAGCTTCTCATTCTGCTCGAGAAAGTAAGCCGCCTGAAGGAGCGCCTTGATGCCCCCGCTCGCTGACATAGCATACAACAACAACGCACACGCTCTCTCTCACTGACTCGCGCTCGCACACACACCTGCTCACGTATAACGTATAACGCACGGCCAAAACACACGCAGGAGACTCCAACACACACACACTAACGCGCACGCTTACACAGACACGGTGAGGTTCAGGTGAGAGCGAAGATGAAGAGAGCGCTGGCGAGTGGGAGGCAAGGTGCTTGTAGTAATCGCGGCACTTTTACGGTTGTGATGTGGAGCAGTGGTTGTTGTTGTTGTTACGTTTTTACCTCTTTACCGTTGTTGCAAGAGCGTTTTGGTTGTTTTTGTTGGCTTTTTGTTTGTAGAACGTAAAAAGTTTTTGTTGCTGTTTGTTGGTTATTTTAGCTGCTGTAATGTTTTGGCTTTTTTTGTTGTTGTTTTTTGCAATTACTGTTATTATTTAGAACGTTGCCGCTTTTCTTTAGTTTCTGTTTTTAGACGTGGTTTAGCTTCGGTGGATGTTGCAGTTTTGATTTTGGTGTTTGTTGGGTAAACTGAAAATAAAAAGAGCAAACTTTTAGCAAGATATCAAAAATAAACGAGACAAGTCCCCAATAATATTTCATAATAATCCCCAAAGTGTTTCTCTTCCTAAAATATACATTTTGTTTAGCTTTTCTCAGCAGCTGTTGCATTTGCTTTTGGCTTTGCTATTGTTTTTGCTTTTTGTTTTTTGCGCTAATTGTGCACAGCTGCGTGGCGACGGCGGCGGCAGAGGCCAAAGAAAAAACAAACAAACAACGGGACTCAAAATGGGAGGAAGAGGAAAAAAGGAAGGCGAGAAGATTGAATGAAAAGCAACAGCAGCAGAGCCCCAACTAGTTGCAGTCGCGCGAGAAAGAGAGGGAACTAATCAAATAAAATAAACAGAAAATAAAACGAAATGCGGGGGCGGAAAAGAAAGAAAAGAAACAACAAAATTGATGGCATGATGAAAGAAGTAAAAACGAGTGGCGCGTGCGCGCAGCTTCCCCCACCCCACCCCTTCTCAGTACTTCTTTTTTTCCTTTTCCATATTTACTTTTCCGTCAGCTGCTGGCTTGTGCGTGTTTGGGGCATTCAACTGAGAGGCAAGACCATTGAGAGAGCGCGCATAATGCGGCATTGTCTTTGTTGTTGGAGTCATAATTGATATAAAAGGTCAAGGGTCGCCAGCGTGAGCGAGAGTCCAAGTTGCAGCCGGCGTTGTATTTACCCAGCAGCTGGCTCCCTCAGACGCTATTGTTGTCTCCCCGCCAAAAACGCGAGAGCGGCAAAAGCCAGCACAAGAGAGCAAGAGAGTGGCCAAAAGAGCTTCGGAAAGTCCTTCGAATGACGCTGCCTTGACATTAAACACGCTTTTGATGGCCAACCTCCACATTCTTCTTTCTCTCTTCCTTCTCTACCACCGCCCACCTCTCTGTTACATCCCCCCCTCATTATCTCATATCGCTCTCTTAGAAGGTTCGTTCTATGCCAGGAATACCCTGTATCAAAAATTGGATTATCTGCCATTATCACTCTAAGAGTGAAATCTAGGTTTCAGACTAAATTCTGAAATTATTTTAAATACTTTATCAATAATTATGAAAAAGTTTCCTATTGGTCTTAACCGATTAGAGAACCAAACATTTCGTTGCATCTTATGGTTAGAGGGTATCAAAATTTCGATCATCATCTGCATCTCTTCCTCGTTTCTGAGGTTTGTTTTCTTTCACGGGGTGACATGTCACGTCATTGTCAAGCAAAGTGAGAGCAAAACACAAGACCCCCGGGTGCGGGAGCAGGAGGCAAGCAATCCTGGGGCGCGTGGCAAATTCTATTAAATATTCAAACCAAATTGCTTTAAATGGACCGACAACGGCTAAAAAAAAAGCAAGTACGAAAAAAAGGTAATTTAGATAAAATGGAAATACACTAACTTGGGAATATTAAAAAAAAATAGAAGAAATATTTGAAAATAAAAGAAAAGAAGATCAAGTAATCAAGTAATCAAGTAATCAAGTTTTTGTTTTTGGAAAAAATTTAGGATAATTTTAAGACATTTTAAGAGATATTTCCTTTGAAAACAAAACGCATCTCGAATATTAAATATCCTTTTTTATATAGAGTATCCTTAAAAAAATCGCTGTAATTGACTGAGACACCCACGCAACCTCAAACCAATCTGAATTTTCGGCATCGAATATATATTTGAGATATGTATATGTATATAAAATAATTCTGCTACCTGAAAAAAACGCAAACCAGAAATCGACCCCAAAAAATAATAACAGAAACGGGATAACGGAGAAAGAAAAATATAAATATAAAGGTGTCCTGGCCGGAGGGGCAAAGGACAATGGGGTAGGTGAAATCCACCCCAAGGGGTCGGGAATCCAGAGTCGAGGGTCGTCGTCATATTCCCAAAATACCCTAACGGCCCATTGTAAGGCATTCACCGTTCGCTTTGGCTTGGGCTTTGGCTTTTTTCTTGTCCCAGCGTGTGAAAGAAATGGCAAACAGTGAAGCAAGGCTAAAAGGGACACTACTTAAAAGGGGTTCTCTTTGAAATTTATAAAAAAATTTAAGTTTCAAATAACAAAAATCTATTTTAAATTAAAATTTTAATAAAATTTGCTTTATTTTCTATAAAAATTCACTTTAGGCAGGCTCTACTGTATATGTAAAAATCTACCAGAGAGAAAGGAAACCTTAATGGGACAAAAACCGGAACAGGACTCGCAGAGGGGGAGGGGTTGCTCGTTGCAAGAAAGAGATTACCATTACCCCCCACCCTTTCCGCTATCAAATAATCACATAAAACACTCGAGACTCAAACTCGAAACTCAAAGTCGGTCTCAAAAGTCAAAAATGCAAAAGTGGAAAAGTTGAAAAGGCAAAAGGCAATAGGTAAATAGTGGAAAGCAAAAAAAAGTAACGCGACAACGGTTGAAAAATTAATGGAACATTTTGCGGTTGATTTGATCCAAGGGGGGGGGAGAGAGAAAAAAAAACAAAAACAAAGACAGCAACATAGAAGGTAAGAGAAGCGGAGGAGAAAGAGAGATCTGTAATTCGAGGAAGCTATTTAAGGCCTGATTACTTGATTCACTTGAGAAGAGTTGAAAAACGGTAACTTAATATTGTATTGGAAATCGAAAAGAATCGAAAGAACTTTGATATTTCAAGGACAAATCTTAAGAAACGGAGAAAACACTTCTATGGTCTCAAATTTTTGATTTAAAAAAAATGTATTTTTCGAGTGCCAATAAATTGTTTTCCCTCTTTTTCAGCTAAAAAAAAACAAGACAATATTAAAAGCTTTCAGAGAGTGAGCCAAAAAGAAAGTGAATTTTGGTGAAAATCATCATTAAATGAAACAAAAAGGAGGAAGTGGAAACAGAATAACAAAAGCAACAGACAACAAATAAACGGTTCTGAAGCTTTGCGTCTCTCTCTCCCACTCGCTCTATTCCATCCACTCTCTCTTCCTTCCCTGTCGCCCACTACGCACTTTCTTTGCATTTCTTTTTTGTTGTCGCTTTTCGTCATGTGTTATTGTTGCTAATTTTTGAAATGAAGAGTGATGAAGCGTGCAAAAAAAAACACACACACACGCGAAATAAACGTTTAAAAATAGCCGAAAATGGAGGAGGAAAATCTTTGGCATTCTCGCACACACCAGTGTATGGGTAATTTTTCCCCGAAAACCTTAACTTTTTGAAAATTACTAAACTTTTCTGGGTTTCTGGGAAGTGTCTTTGAAGTGCAAGAATCTGAAACTAGTTTCACTAGTACTAGTACTAGTAACTAGTAAGTTTCAAATGAAAACTTTTTCAACTTTTCACAATATATAACCGAAGATCGGTTAACATTTGTTTATTTGCTTAAATAACAGTATTGAGAGAGACCTAGAAAAAAAGCTGAAACGCACACACTCACACACACACACAGGCACAGTGGCTGACGCGGGAGCATTGAAACGCTAAGCCCTGTATGATATTTCGGGGTTTTTTTCGTTAATATTTATTCGCCATTTCTTTTGTTTGGTTTGGTTCACCTACTTTTGGGTTTTGGGTTGTGGGTTGGTTTTTTGGTGAAGCACTTGTTCAAAAAAAAGTAAAACTTGAAAAAAATTATGTGGTCTTTTGGCTGTTGAGTTTCTGTTAATTATTTCTTTTGAACTGACGCAACTTTTAGACGCAACGTCGACGGCGACAGCGACTGCGACGCGCACGCTACGGCTTAACAACGGGAAATGAGAAATGAGGCGAGCTGACAAAATGCCAAGGCAGCGAAGCCCTCGCCGTCACCGTCGCCGCCGACGCACGGGCGGCAGAGAGCGCGAGAGCCTTGACTTCAAGCCGAAGAGAACGTCCGTAGCGGCCGAGCGTCGCGGTTTAATGATGCCCTGTAGCCGTGCGCTCTCTGACATCTCAAGATTGCTCTCAACATCTAATTGGGTAGTTTCTTCGAGCTTTGAAATGTTTGAAGTTTAATTTTTATTAAATATTAATTTTTTTCAATATTAAAAATCGAATTTTGGAGGAAAACAATTATTTAAGATCGGCTTTAACTTATCAACTCTCTTCATTTAAGTTATACAACCCTCAGCGCTTACAGGGTAACAAAAGAGAGGAGCAACAGCGCCTAGAGCAGGCCAAAGAGAGCCGTGGAGGAGCGCAGTCACGTAGCATGGAACTTGCTTATTATTATTTTTTTTGTTGTTTGCATATGTGTGGGGGCGAAAAGCGTAGAAGGCAAGACGGCAGAAAAAAGCACGCGCTCCTCTGTAAAATCGCTGTTTTTTTTGTTATTATTTTTGTTTTTGTGTGCATGGCAGATGGCGTGGAGAAAAAAGAACCCAACCCCACCCTCTCTCTCGCTCAATCAACACAAAAAAGAGCACATGCTAAAAACAAAGCTTTCAAAATAAAATCAAAAACTGGTCTTCACAAAAAATAAATCCTAAATGCAATGCAAAAAAATCCAGTAAACACACACAGAGAAACTCAAGTACCGAAGCAAAAACAATAAAAAAAAAAAATAAAACAAAAAAAAAACACACACTCGCAGAAACTTTTCGCACTTTGCACCGAAATTTGCTCACTATTTACCGTTAGAATTATTAAGCACTTTTCTTCGTCTTGATCTTATAGTAGAGTTGCACTTAAACGTGAAAAAATAAAATCAAGCGATTTGTTGTTTCGGTTTTAAGTTTATTCCGTTTTCGGGGTTTAGCTCTGTTTTTGTCTGTTTTGTGTATTTCTTATGCCATGACAGAAAACTAAATGCGGCCGCAGCTCAATGGCTTTAACTGCTGCTGCTGCTGCTGCTGCTGCGGCTGTCTGGCCGACGTCGCAGTCGGTGCTGGCGGCGCAGCATTCGCAAAACAACAACAACAGCAGCAACAAAGGCAAAACGCACAAAACACAGTGCAGCGAACGCGAAAAGAGAGCACGGTCCGCGAGAGAGAGCGCAAATGAGGCAAAAGCGCGGTGCCAGTGCGGGGGTGACCGAGCGAAGAGTAAGAGGGGAAAGAGAGCGCGACCGAAAGAGAAGAGAGCGCACGTGACGCGTTGCGTGCGCTTTGTACGTAGCCAGCAAATACAGCAGAAGACATAACATCACAAACATTTCCAAAATACCATCATATTTTTGCACTTTATAGCGTTTGTAAATAATAATAAAGGAATATTTACTTGTTATAAAAGAGTGTTTATTTTATTACGTGGGAAAAGGTGATGCTGTTGCATCTTCGGTTTATGGGAGCTATAAAAATTACCATAACTGTATGCAAGCACACATGTTTGGCTGTCTCGCCGAATGTTGTTGTTGTTCCTCTTCTTAAGCTTGTGCATAGCGAAACAGGAAGAAAATAAGAATAACAATAACAACAACGGGATGTGTGTATATGTAAGAATAAGAACAAGAACGAGTATGTAATTGTTGACAATTAAGCAAGTTTGGACAAGTTGAGAAGTCTAAGCCAACTTTTAAGCCATCTTTGTGGCTTTTGTAACTTTAAAATACGCATATGAAATTCGTATTTTACAGATATTTTTGTCAAGTCCCGCAATCTAAGATGCTGCAGTCTCGCTGCCTCAGCCGCTGCCGCTGCCAGCGTCGCTGTCGACTGCAGAGCCACTGTTTTGCGTCTGGTTCTTCTTGTGCTCCATCTACTCCCTTCCCAGCTTTTATGCTGGGCTTCTTCTTCGCACTCATTCTCATTCTGTTTCTCGTTTCTCAGTTTGCTGCGTCATTGTTTCTGCCACGGCAACATAGCCCCTGCTTCCTGCCCCCATCCGCTCGGCTTCCTCTTGCCACCACCACCCCCCAAACCCCACCAATGGCTAGCTCCCTTTTCCGCACCGAACGCCAGAACGCCACCTCCCGCCGACCAACCACCTCTTGATTCTGCCTCAGTAGGCGTCGCTGCCACTATTTGTGCACTGTTTCGTGCACAGCTACAGTGGGTACTCAATGGGTTGGAATGTAAAGTGATAAAATGTTAATAAATATTTAGTTTTTGTTTCTGAAAGAAGGCTTGAAAGCAATTATCAAAAAATGAATTTTTTAAAGAAAAGTTTCCCTCTTTTGAGTACCCACTGTAGTTGCTCTGCCTTCCAAAATGTTTGCTCGCTTCTGCTGAAGTTTTCTGTTGTTTTCGTTGCTTTTCTCTATGTATGTTGCTGGTGTGTCTGGTTGGAGTTTTGTTATTGTTATGATGCGTCGACTGCGACGCGTCGGCAATTTCGAAACGTGCTGGCATTTGTGTGGAACGGAACTTGTTTTGATATGCATGGTTTGCTCTGCCGACGCTCTGCCAGCGTCGACGCCGGCAGCGACTGCACCAGCAGCCGAGGCAGTGGCCGCGGTAGTGGCAGAGGCAGCTGCCCAAAAAACCTGAGCCCTGGGCAAAAGTTGCAGCATGCCACAGAACGGTGCAACAGAAAATATCGCAGCAAATTGTTTGTTTTCATAATTCTTATTGCATTCCATTTTGCTCTCCCCATTCGCAAATTAAGCCACAGATAAGGCGACGTAAGGCCGAAGCAACAATGTTGCTAATGCGTCGCAGCAGCAGCATCCAAAACAACAACAACAATTGCAACATCAACTGCAAGCAACAACAAGAGCAGCGAGTTCATTGGACTTTTTTGGGTCTTTGTGTTTTTTTCTTCGTCTTTCTGCCTCGGCCTCCACACCCTTGTTTGCTTCCTCCCCTTTACCTTGTCTCACCTTCTTCCTATCGCCTACCTCCCCCTTGCATTATCCTCCGCGCTTTGTTTTGGCTTTCATGCGCTTTGCTCTCCTTCGCTTTTCTAGGTCAGAATTTACAAATTGAGAAATTTTGGAACCCACTGTGGGGGGGAAGCTTAACGGGAAACTCTGGGAGAACCCTTTTTTAACCCATAAATAAACCAAGAAAATATAGTAATCCTTCAGGATATAAAAGGACATAAAGCATACCAATAAGATCTCAAGGTTTTACCTTGAAAATAGGAAAATTTCAAGCTTCTTTCTACAAAAATGATATAGAATTCCAAAGGATATATGGGATTTCATAAAATAATGGTTTACCCCTCAAAGGATCAAAGATACCTCCCCCCTGACCCATTTTCCAGGGTATAGAAATCCAAAAATAACTCAAATATTCCCTGAGAACCCTAAAGTTGAACAACCAGACTATATTTTAAGGAACATGTAACTATAAAAGTTCAACGGAATCCAAAAAAAAAACATCTCTATAAACACGAATCCTTTAAATAGACTGTTCACGGCTCAGACTCGTGAGATGAAGAGCAAATATTGACATAAAATGTATTGTTTTAGCCTTGAACTTGAACAAAAGCATATTTAATCTATTATTAGGATATCGGTTTGTTTAGTCAAGCCAAGATTATTTTTACCTGGGAATATTCCCAGATCTGGGCGGGGGATATAAATACGAGACGGATCTGATACAAAAGTTATCAGTCGGATGACTTCGTTGAAGTTCCATCTACACGATCCTTTGACCTCTGGAACATAGACCCCTGAAACAGGACCAACCATGAAGCTATTCCTTAACCTCTTCTTTGGTATTTCCCAGTTTGGATATCCACTTCCGATCCGCGTCACTAAAGTCTTGTCTTTCAGTTCATGTCCTTTTGATTGGCTCCTTGGCTCTGCCTTGCGACCAGCCCTCCCAACCGTCAAGTGGCGTAGCGTCCGGAGGATGGCTGCCGGGAGGTTGGCTTCCCGGCGGTTGGCCTCCATGGGGGTCCTCCGGAGGTTGTGGTTGCGAAACTACCAAGCCGCCTTGTGGATGCGGTTGCGAAACCACCAAGCCGCCGTGTGGATGTGGTTGCGAAACCACCAAACCCCCGTGTGGTTGTCCAACAACCAAGCCACCGTGTGGTTGCCCAACAACCAAGCCCCCGTGTGGTTGCCCAACAACCAAGCCACCTTGTGGGTGCGGTGAACACACCACTAAGAACCCAAATGAACAGACCACCGCAAGGACAACGGAGTCCACCACTAAGAAGACACCATCCACTGCTAGGCCAACGGAAGGAACAACTGAAAGGCCAACGGAACGAACCACTAAGAAGACAACCGAATGTCCCCCTGCAAGGACAACAGAGCGCACCACCACGAAGACACCATCCACTCCTAGGCCAACGGAACGAACCACTGAAAGGCCTAAGGAACGCACCACCAAGAAGACACCATCCACTCCTAGGCCAACGGAACGAACCACTACGAAGACAACCGAATGTCCTCCTGCAAGGACAACAGAGCGCACCACCAAGCCACCCTGTGGGTGCGGTGATCACACCACTAAGAACCCAAATGAACAGACAACTGCAAGGACAACGGAGTCCACCACCAAGAAGACACCATCCACTCCTAGGCCAACAGAACGCACCACTCCTAGGCCAACGGAACGAACCACTAAGAATACACCATCCACTCCTAGGCCAACGGAACGCACCACTAAGAAGACAACGAAATGTCCCTCCTGGACAACGAATAAACCATCCACTCCTAAACCAACGGAACGAACCACTGAAAGGCCAACGGAACGCACCACTCGAAGGACAACCCAACGCACTACTCCAAGGGCCACGGAACGCACCACTAGGAAAACAACGAAACCATCCACTTCTAGGCCAGTGAGCTCATCCACAGCCACGACAACGAAACGAACCACTGAAAGGACTACAGAACGCGCCACGAAAAAGACGACGGAATGTCCATCTAAAACAACGAAGAGACCATCCACTCCTAGGACAACGGAACGCACCACTAGGAAGACAACGAAACCATCCACTTCCAGGCCAGGAACCTCCACTACAAACAGGCCAACGGAACGCACCACCAAGAAGACAACGGAACGTCCCTCTTGGACAACGAAGTCACCATCCACTCCTAGGACAACTGAACGCACCACTCGAAGGGCAACGGAACGCACCACTAAGAAGACAACGGAACGTCCCTCTTGGACTACGAAGAAACCACCCGCAACGGAACGCACCACTCGAAGCACAACCGAACGCACCACTGGAAGACCAAGGGAGTCTACCACTAGGAGGATTCCGTCCACTTCTCGGCCAGGACACTCCACAACAGAGAGATCAACGGAACCGACCACCCCGACGCCCGAATGTGGTTGCAAGCCATGTGGACCCGGAGGTCCAACCTGCCCGAACTGTCCCAATCACGACAGCTTGTGCAAGGATCTGTTAAGTATTATCAAGGACATTGAGGATAAAATCAGAAAGTGCGTCTGCGGGGAGCCGCAATGGATGATGTTTTAGTATTTCTGATGCTTCCACAAGTCCTTAAATGCCGAATGGAACTCAAAGGATTATGATCTGAATTTTGTCACCGATTTTTGTCACGAATTTGTATTTTTTTTATAGTTTATTCCCTAAATATGGCAAACAATGTCAATATTTAGTTTAAATTGTTTTCCTTATTTATTATTTTTGTTTTATTCGAAAATATATAGTTTTTTGTTGCATTTTAAACTATTTTTTGTGATATTTTAAGAGATTTTCGATGGAGATTTGCTCTTAAAAGAAACATTTATGGATTCCAAGAAGTAAAAAAAGTTGGATTCGAACCTCGACCTTCAAGGAAATGAGAATTTTAAGTTCAAAGTGCATGGGGGAGCAACGGAAATGAAGAAAAAATGGAAAAGGAACCGAAGGAGCAGCAGGACGGGGGCAGTGGAAAGGTGAGACCAACTCTAATTAGGGTTCGACACCCAAACAAACGCGAAGCAGGGGGGCAGGCAACGTGCCAGAGGACGAAGCAGGGAAGGAGCGTGGGCGATTGACAATTTGTTATGGAAATAGAGAAGCCAAAAAGGGGGGAGCCGTGGGGCTCAAGGAGGCAGCAAGAGAGACTGAGAACGAGAGAGGGTTTGCAGAAAACCGGGTGAGCGCCAACAAAAACAAACACGACCCCGTCCCCCGTCTTGTTGGGGGGCCAAGGAGCGGACAAGAGAGCACAAGGAACAGGATGACGAACGAACGTGCAAAGCGACAGCTAAGGAAAATGCGTCGCAAAAATAAGGCGCAGGTGCGATGCCTGGAGGAGATGTTGATTTCTTTTTTATAATTCCTTTTTTTTTTGGCTCTTTTTTTTTGATTACGAGAAGTGAGTGAGAATTGAGGAGAATAAAACAGGAAAGATTGAGAAGCTGAAACAGAAGTCAAGTTTCCAACACTGAAAACAAATCATTAATTTTAATAAAAAATAGAAATGATAAATTTTAAGCTTTTGATTTTTATCGATAAGGACTCGATAAAGCGTTAGATTCGATATATTATCGATTTAAAGAATTCTTATTCGCTAAAGGAATAATTATAATATTTAAATTAATATATTAAGTCTTTAAAATTTACTTTAGTTTTATTATTTATTAAACTTTATAATCCTTTTTGGTTTTTTTTTCTATTTTCTCAAAGAAAATCCTTGAGAAAATCTAATTTTTTATTTAAATTTAAATTGAAAATTGAATCTGGAGGAAAATTAGATTATTTTGAAATTAAATTTAAGAAGTATCAGGAATAGAAGAGAGGTCTAGAAAGAGAGAGAGGGAGACAAGATGGGACCAGAAGAAGGGGAGCTCAAAATACAAGCTGCAAGTGGAAAAAACCGGAAGACAAATGGCCAAAAGCGACGGCGCAGAGAGAAGGCAGAGAGAGAGAGAGAAAAAACAGGCTAAGAGAGCAAAACCGGGCCCAAAAAATAAGCCGCTAAGAAGGAGCTCTGGCTCAATGAAAACAACAATAATCGTGCAACAATTTGTTGCCGCAACATTTTCAGAAAAGCGAAGAGAGAGAATGGTACATTAAAGAGAAGGACTAAGAGAGAGGTGTCCTTTCTGCCCTGCCCGCTGCCCACAAATGCGTTACAAGGATCCTTACAAACAAGCATCCTTTAGCCTTTCGCCCTTTGTCCCGGCCAGGAAGGACCTGAAGTGACGGGGGCATAATCGCAATTAGAAAGCGCATTATGAAAGCTATATATTTGCATTTACCGTGGCTATGGGCTAATTACAGCTTGCAGGATAACAGGCCACAGCCCCGGCCAAGATGTTGCAACCAGAACCTGCCAACCGCAGGAGTCGTGTTTGTTGTGTGTGTGGCAAGCTCAGATGTGGTCAAAAGCCAATTAAAACATTCAAATGAGTTACCTTGTCGCCTCTTAGAGGCTCCTTTAAGGACGAAAACTCAATGGAATTTAACCATAGAGGACCTCTTAGGGAATTCTCATACGGTTATTCACCTGAAACTCTTGGTTCTATTTGCCAGATATTTTTGCCAGAGTTTATCTTAAATAGTTCTTCAGATTCAAGTTTTTGATTAAACAAAAGGACAGATGTCCTTTAAATAGGCTCTAAAGACCATTAAATACCCTACTTTATCAGAATCCATTCTCGAAAATTGTGAAAAATGTATGGAAGGGTCGATATGGCCCATTGAAAGGGCTATACGAGACTATACTTTACTGTACTAGACTATAGTATTTAATTTTAAAATATAAAAAAAAATAAAATACCAAATAAATTATAATGCTGATGAAAAGTATTTTCCTTCCTCCTAAGGTACAGCGTATGAGAATCGAGGAGGACGGCGCTATTAACAGATTTTAGTATTAATTTTAAAATGTAAAACTAAAAAAATTAAAATACCAAAAAAAATTTAAATTTTAAATGAAAAGTGCCTCACTTAGGTATAGCTTATGAGAATCGAGGAGGACGGCGCTATTAATATATCCAAATCGGAGGCCATATCTTGGCGAATATCTATCCGATTCTTGAGCGGAATACCTTAAACGATTCGTGGATCGATTCTCTATCAAACTGCATCAAAATCCTGACACAAAATATTTTTTCGATTTTTTTAAAATTTTTCTGATGGACCCCCTCGAAAAATGTGAAAATCAAGAAAAATCACTTTTCGCCCCTTTCGAAGGCCATATCTTTGGCAGTTTTCATCGGATTTTTGGACCAAGTATAGATTTGGAATCTTTATTCAATTCCCTATAAATCCGCATCAAAATCCTGACAGAATATTTTTACGATTTTTTTAAAATTTTTTTAATGGACCCCCTTGAAAAATGTGAAAATCGAGAAAAAATCACTTTTCGCCCCTTTCGAAGGCCATATCTTTGGCAGTTTTCATCGGATCTTTGGACCAAGTATAGATTTGGAATCTTTATTCAATTCCCTATAAATCCGCATTAAAATCCTGACAAAAAATATTTTTACGATTTTTTTCAAATTTTTCTGATGGACCCCCTTGAAAAATGTGAAAATCGAGAAAAATCACTTTTCGCCCCTTTCGAAGGCCATATCTTTGGCAGTTTTCATCGGATCTTTGGACCAAGTATAGATTTGGAATCTTTATTCAATTCCCTATAAATCCGCATTAAAATCCTGACACAAAATATTTTTACGATTTTTTCAAATTTTTCTGATGGACCCCCTCGAAAAATGTGAAAATCGAGAAAAATCACTTTTCGCCCCTTTCGAAGGCAATATCTTTGGCAGTTTTCATCGGATCTTTGGACCAAGCATAGATTTGGAATCTTTATTCAATTCCCTATCAATCTGCTTCAAAATCCTGGCATAAAATATTTTTACGATTTTTTTCAAATTTTTCTGATGGACCCCCTTGAAAAATGTGAAAATCGAGAAAAATCACTTTTCGCCGCTTTCGAAGGCCATATCTTTGGCAGTTTTCGTCCGATACTTGAACAAAGCATAGATTTGCAATCTGGAATCAATTCCCTATTAATCTGCATCCAAATCTGATCAAGAAATATTTTTTCGAATTTTGTCAAAATTTTTCTGGGCAGGCCCCTTGAAAAAATGAAGAAATCGAAGGAAAGTCCAATATGGCCCAAATCGGAGGCTATATCTTGGCCAATTCTTAACCGATTCTTGATCGGAATACCTTAAACGATTGGTAGATCGATTTTCTACGAAACTGCATCAAAATATGAAAGGGTCTAATTTTTATGATTTTTTGTCAATTTTTCCCTTCGAAAATTGTGAAAAATTTATGGGATGGACGATAAGGCCCATTGGAAGGCCTATATCTTGGCCTATTCTCAACCGATTCTTAAAAGGAAAGTCTTAAAAGATTGGTTACTTGATTATCTATCGATTAACCCTATCCAAATTCCTAGAGGAACTAAGCTTATTCCTAACGTATTATTCCCCACGTATTATTCAACCAGAGGCTTATCCAATAATTAATTGAGTTTACAAATCGTAAATCTGGACACGTCGGCGTAATGGATTTAATTTTCAATTTTGTAATTTAATTTTCACATGTTCAGATGCGTCAAGAAAGTAGTTTGTTTTCTGATTTGGTTTTTTTTGGCTGAAATTGGCAATTACTTTGCAATTGTTTGACGGCTCTTTGATTGTTAGCCGAGTTCTTAGCCATGAAGGTGCCAGCTCATTTCAGTTCCGTTGGCTTTGGCTCTACGCGACTTAACCCTTCATATCAGTTGGTTGTTATGTGAGTCGCAGGGGTGAGGGTGAGTCGCAGGGCGCAGGGGAGGGTGCTGGGAGGGTTAAAATAAACGCCAGTTTCAGTTGGTAACAAATCACAAAAAATGCGTGCCAAAAACAGTCGGAAGCAAAGCGGAAAAAAATGAAAGAAAACAAAAAAAAAAAAGAAATAAAGAAAGAAACAAGTAAGTAAAGTGAACGGCGGCTGCACAACATGGCGTATGAGTAATGCAACCCTTCCTCTCTCTTTTTTTTTCGTAGCTTTTTGTTTGCTGTTCGCCCTTTATTTATTTTACTTATACTTTTGTGCTGTGTTTGTTGTTCGTTTTCGTTTTTGCTCTGCTCTGCTCTTGCTGTTTTTCGACCTTATAAAACCCAACAAATGCAGGCGAAACAAGTGCCAGGTTACGCTGCAAGTGTTTTTAGCCTCTGACATTCCATGGAATTTAAATTAACAAACAAAAAACAACGGCAGGGCAAAGTAAATAATAAAGCAAAACGGGGGGAGAGAAACCTGCAGAACAGAAATGCAAGAGGTAACGGTCCTTGGGTTACGAAATACCCTACACTGAAACCTATATAGGTTTTATGTAAAATATTATATGTTTAAAATTTTTTCTGGGTGAAGCCCAACTTACCTTATTGAAGAATTTGAACTCGAAGTAATTCCAGGAGAAGACTCGTCTTTATTGGGGCTCTTCTTCAGGTTTCTTTCTTCTTACTTTTGGTAATTTAACAACTGTAATAAGAAGAAGAGTTGAAAAGGTATAAGAAATTGAAAGAAAATATACAAAAGTATAAATAAAAGTTTTTTTTTAGCAAATTAATAGGAAATTCACATAAAATACTAATGTTTATAAACAAACAAATAGCCAGAAAATACTAGAAAATACCAGAAGTAACCAAACACTTCGACAGCTGACTCCTTTGCGATTTTTTTACCCTAAACAATTCCATTTGGAAAACGTAGACTAAAAATTTAAATTAAAGAAGCCAACAAAAATAGCCTCCAAGCCGAAACTAATGAAAAAGCTGAAACCCTGCAAATCCCCCAAAAAAAAAGAAACCAAAGCGTTGAATCCTTTTTTTTTGCAAGGAAGTTTAGAAAACTAGAGATGGGGGAATACAATGGGTTAGCCATCAAACAGGGGGGTGAGAGAGTGGGCTTTGTAATCGCCAACATCAATCAAAAGTATAAAGAAAAAGTTTCCGACAGATTGGTAGATTTAATCCTTAAGCTGTCCAAAAAAAATACATTCGATAAGATAAGATATCGGATGGATTATTCGCTTTAAGTAAATGTTAAATAAAAGATAAAAAATAATGAAATAAGAGATTAAAAATGGAGGTTAAGAATGTTTTTAAAATAAATAAGATAAAATTTAGAGGTAAAAAATATAAGTATTATGAAATATATATTGAAAATATAAAAAGTTTAATAAAACCTTGACAAATATGGGGAAATAGATACTTTTTTTTTAGATATATAAGTTTCCTCTATACAACAATATATATAAACACACACACAGTGGGCAAATTTGTTGCCACAATGCGATTTCAATTGAATGCAATGAATATCGCATGAACTTGACAGGTCAACTTGTTTGCCGTCTCGGTTGCTCTCTCGTGTGTAAATGCATTTATATAGACTATATATAGCCCCTTGATTGACGCACCGACCGACGCAGTGACGGACCGACTGACTGACTGACTGACTGAGTGACTGACTGAGTGAGTGACTGACTGATTGCCAAGCCACTAAACTAAGCCCTGACTCTGACTCTCGCGCCTATGATTTTGATTATATGGGCGAGCCCCATCATCAAAGTCGCACAGTGGATGCGGATCGGAAAAGAGACAGTAAAATATATGATAAACAATATATGAAAATCCAATGATTTGTATAGCAAATTTTAGTATATATAGTATATATATATAGTTGGTATATAGCTAGTTTTTATCCGATTTGGCCCACTGTTCTAGGCATATTTGCAGCATTTCCCACTTACACTCACAAACAGAGAATGCAATCAGGTTGGCTGTGTATGTGTTTGGGCATGTTTGTTGCATATCAGAATGGGACAGAAACAGAGACAGAGAGGGCGTGGGACAGGGACGGAGCAGGAGCCGAGCAGAGAAACGGAGAATAAAATGAATAGAAAAACTAGTATGCCACTTTTCATGCATAATTTTCGTTTTGTTTTTAGCATTCTCCCTCCGCCCCTGCTGCTGCCATATTTTCCAGCACCACCCCCTTGCATGCCGCACCATACACCGGGGTACCACCACCACCCCCCCCTTAATTTGAGCCAGACTTTTAACATTGAAAACGAACGTTGACATGAATGCAATCACCACGCGCTACAAACGCAATGACAAACAAATGGGGGGAAAGAGATGGCAATGTGGGGGATGGAGAGGTGGCAAAATAGGGGGAGAACGAGGGAGGTGGACGAATGCAACGATATAAATGTCACATGTCTAGTGTAATTATTTCGCATCTGAAACACACGACAAGTTGCGATAATTTCGATTTGATTCGGATATTCGATATCTTTGCGATAAGTATCATTAATTTTCGATGAAATTCGATCTTAGATGAGAAAACAAACAGAGATGATAAATTAGTAAAATTAACAACTGTTTTGATTCCCTTTTTTCAATAAAATAATACAGAATATAGTTTTTATAGGGTTTGAGAAAGATATTAAAGCTTCCAAGCATATAAAACGCAAGAAATGATTGATTTATCGAGTTCTTTTTCCATTATCGATAAATTAAGATGCTTTCACGATTAGCATTTATCGATTTCCTTTCACAAAGGAGCCCTGCCTTGCAAAGAGATGCAAAAAGCTTCGCTCCGGAGTAGGTGTAACTTAATTAAAATGTCGCTACACAATAAAAAGGAAGAACGTACTAGAGATACCAGGTCTTTTTTTTATTCCCGCTTTTTCCTGCACTTTTTCTCCCTTTTTCCACCGCTTGCTGTGGATGCTGGATGCTGATGCTGCTGTTTTTTTCCTCCTAGTTTGCATAAATCAATCAAGCTGAGTGTTTGCACATACAATATACCAGAAAACTGAACACATCCCCCTCTTTGTGTTCCGGGCCCTTTCCGGAAAATGGAATAAAGGGAGTTCCCCCCTTTTGGCACTCAAACCGTGTAATGACAAAAGCGTTCGAGTGTAAAATGCAGCACCCACTTTTTGGTTACTCAACTGAGCCGCCATAATGATCCATTTTTTTATTTGAATATACATTATATATGTATAAAAAATATATAAAAAATAATCGGTTGGGATTGATTCCCAATACTTCCTCCTTTAACTTAATAATTTTTTTGATGTCCTGTTTATCCTTTTTACGTGACATGTGCCACCTTTTTGTTGCCTTTTCCGTTCTTTTTTATATTATCAACCTGAGTTTTTTATGATACCCTTAAAGTCTCTTTCTTGAAACTGCATATTCCTATTCCAAGTTCACTTTCAGTTTATTATTTTTTATAGCCCGTTTAATCACAACAAAAAAAGGGTAGATAAGGTTCGACTTTGAAACAAACTGAACTCTATCTTTTTCTTATTTATTTATTTTTTTTTGCTGCTCACAAGGCAGACCGAATGTGTGTGGGGGTATAATCAGAGTGCAGCACTCTAATTAGCAGCAAACAAATTTCCAAAGTGGCAGAATTCTGAAGCAGCAGAAAAAGTAGGGAAAAAGGGGTTACACTTTGTGTTGTTTGAACTTTTCACTTTCGAAATGCTGCCTTGGATCTCTTCTTCATTCTATTAGGTACATGATATGACAGAGTATCAAAAAAGTCCATTGACTATGAAGAAAAAATAGAGATTTTCATATCACTCATACGCAATGTTGTCCCCAAAAAGGAAAATATGTATTTTTAATCAAAAAACCTGCCACCTTCTTTGGTTTCGTTATTTTTATAAACAAGTTATCGAAATTATCGATAATATTTATTGTATAAGAAAAAAACCCATCACTAAGGTGTTTTTTTGTATATTTTTGCAAACTTTTCTCCTATTTATGAATGTATTTTCGTAAAATGAAACCGTATTTATCCATTCACCGTTACGTTCCGATTTTTAATCATAATGCAATGGAATGGGTTTGGGTTTGGGTTTGGGCCTTCAGCTGATATGCACTCACACGAATGCGAAAATCAAGTACACAGACACAGACACAGCCAAGCCAAGCAAAACAAAATAAAACAAGGCAAGGAGCAAAGAAAAAAATGCAAACACTTATCAGTCCCAACAAAAACAAAAACAAAACGAAAAAAGAAGAAATATATCAAGAAGGGAGATAAAGGTAAGAAGAAGGAGAACCCCAGAGAGACAGCTGAATGAGGGCGTATTTTTTCCTCCTCGTTTTGCTTTTTCTTGATTTTACATGCATTCTGGTCTTTTTTTTTGTGATTTATTCTTCTTTTTGTACTTTATAGACGGAAGCATAATCAGCAAATGTGCATGTGATGATGCTGTTGCTTTTGTTTTTCTTCTTCTTTTTTATGCTCCTCTGATAAGACGGCTCAAGTGCCGGGCCGAGCAGGGGGTGGTACGAGGTACGAGGGCGAAGGCGATTAAGGAAGAAGAAGCAAAACGCGACGACGACCATTAAGAAAATGTTCCATGTTCTTTGCATTTTTTATGCATAGCTAAAGATTTTTCCTCCCCAGGGTCAATAGGAAAAAAATTAATACCCAGATAAAAAGTAAAAATATGCAAAAGGGAAGCAAAAATAATCTGCAACCGAATGGAAATGGAAAACTGAAATATAGGTTGGATATTGCCCTAGAATTTCTAAGGACAATGCAATGTGACCGTTTCTTGGTTATGTTATTGAATGAAAAATGAAATTGGTCACACTGTTTCTTCAAATAAATACTTTTTTCAATGAAATTTATCACAAAAAAGCCAACTATTGTAACAAAAATGCATACCCTTTTCAATACACTATTACAGGGTAGAAAAACAAGTAAGCTAAAAGCCAAAGTAAGGCATAACTACAACAAAAAAAGACGAAAAAACTTTACAGTAAACTTGGCTTTCAGGCTTTTCAGTTTGTCTTTGGGCCAGCTTTGGGCCAGAGAGTTTCAAAAGCAGAAAGGGGCCGCTCAAAGGCTGGGGCGTGGCTGGCAGGGGGGGCTGGGCAAGGACTGTCCGGGAGCCCCTCAAGTGCCCAACTAATTGGAATTTGGCACGTTCAACCAGTTTCAGCCACTTTCTTGAGTTCATTTTCTTTGCCACAGAGGCTTCGCTTTGTAGAACCGATAAAAGGTGTTACCATTTCGATATATTTTTTCCAAATAACTAACTCTTTCAAGTTTAAACTATGCATTTTATGTAAATTATTCCAATTTAGAATCGTTAGAAAATGTCGTAGGCTTTCCTAGGTATTATGCTTAGTAAAAAAACCTCCTAAAGATACATTTTTTAACCTTGACTGATAAGATGACCTTCATGGGTATGTAAAAAGGCAGAGTCAGTATTTTGCGATAAATCCGAATGCACTATCCACCTCCATACCCTCTCAATCCCCCCCTCAAATGCTACCCACATAATTTTGTTCCAGAAAATTCCACCCACTATCAGTATTTCAGTTTTTGCTGCATTTCTAGACTCCATTATCAAAAACTGCCTTTTAGAAATAAAAATATATGGGCTACCTCAATTATTTTTGGTTTCTTCTTTCCAGTTTCGGTTTCTTTATCAGTTTCCTTCCAAAGTGCATTCGAGGATTCCCGGTTTTGGCTTATCGGATAGTTTGATGACAGGAAATGCAGTTCTTTGTTAACAATTTAGTGGAAAAATGTTCCATTTCGAAATGAGAAGTAGAAAACCTTTCTTAAGACTAAATTTTTCTAAAATTCGATAGTTTATCGATAAAAAAAATACGAAATAACGATTACAAAAACGGAAAAGAAGATGAAAAAATAAGGGAGATGGGGAGATAAAACAGACATTGACAATGATCAGGCGGAAAATAAAAATTAATTAACTGAGACAGACAGCAAAGCAAAAACACCAACAACAACAAACAAATAACAACAAACTGCAGTTACAGTCTCTCTCCATGCCATTCTTTCCCTATTATCTCCCTACCTCCGTCTCGCTCCTTCTACCGCTATGATTTGATACCCTTTTTTTCTTCTAGCTCTCTCTCGCTCGGTCTCCCTTTCTCATCGCTGCACATTGCGCATACGTCACGTTGACACCCCAGCAACTTTATTCATTTGCAAGCTGGAGCTGGTTTCTTCTATTTTTGGGTTCTTGCATTGCATTTCGAAAATGCTTATTACTTAATGCAAGGAGAATTTATAATGAAAGCAAAAAACAAACACGAAATACAGGATTAGCCACTAAAATTACAAAAAGTCATAAATAAATGAATTTTCCAACAAAAACATCATAAAAGTTCTCTCTGCATCTCTACCTTCCGAATTTTCGAGGCAAACTGGAAAATTCTGGATAAATAAACTTGAAATAAAATATTAAAAACCCCATAAAAGTATTTAAATAATAATTCATTACTTAAATAAACTTTTACATAATTTCACAAAAAAACACCTTATATTCCCATTTAACTGTTTTAGTGTAACCGAGAAATACGGTTTATATTTTATGATTTTTTTTTCGTATTTTGTGATTCAACTTTTGTATTTCCAGAGTTTGAAAATAGCAAAAGTAGCGCATCCAAATTGTACACGTCGCCCCAACACTAACACACACACGCAGCCTCTCTCTTTCGCCGCCCCCTGCTCCACCACTTCTCTTTGCCCTCTCTTATCAATTACTATGTCTCTATCCTGCTCTGTGAGTGCAGTCATGTTCATGCATTTATGACCTACAATAATAAGCAGCACTTATTGGCAAGTGCGAAAGAGATGGCGCAAGCGACTAAAGAGAGTGGCACGCGAGGGGGAGGCAATGCGTTCTCTTTACCACTATTTTGGCTTTGCTTATAATCACGCGACACAAAAACAAAAACAGGAGAGCGGGCATTTCTGTTTGCTTTTGCATGCGTGTGTGTGCATTTTGGGGTGTTGTCATTGCAAATGCAAAATGCAATCTCCCACTCTCTTAATTACCAATTCTCTTCCAAGCTGTGAGTCTCTTTTATGTATTGCTTAAGCTTTTGTTTTGTTTTCATTTGAAGTCACTGTTTTGCCCATTTTGCTTTTGGTTTTTCGTATGCCCTTTCTTTAACTTTGTTTTCAAGCCATCTTTAAAATTTTCTCTATCTATTCTATCTGCTAAGTTTTAAAGTCATTTTTGCTAGGTCTTAAGTGTCTGCTGCTTTTTTCACACACGTCGAAGCAACTTGTTTGCTGACTCTCTTTTTTTCTCAGCTAGCTCTTAAATACCCTCTCTTTACTAAGCTCACGTGTCAATTGAGTTTGTTTGCTTTTTTGCCAAAAAGCTGCCACGCAACAACTCTCTCCCTCTCTCTCTCTAGCTCTCTTTTCTCCTTCTCTCTCTTCCCACATTCGATGGTAATTGTTTTTACTTTACACTTGGAAAACTACTAGCCGGTTTTCTTTTTCTCTCTCTCTCTCTCTCTCTCTCTCACGCTCTGCTCTTTATTTATTTAAGTAAACTTATTTTTTGTGTTTTTTTTTGTATGTTCAATGACTTGGCTGACGTGTTTACTGGTTAAGCTTTTGTTGTTGTTCCGTTTCTCTCTTTTGCCTTGCCTCGCCTCTTCTTTTCGTTTTGTTTTTCGCTTTACGGGCGCACGTTGCTTTGTTATTGTTATTGTTATCGCTGATGTCAGATACACACGCACACACACAGCCACAGGCCATGTGCAATGTGGGAAATGAATAAGCGAAACGGCGAAAACTCGCCGCCTCTCTGTCGCTCGTTTGGCGAACGAACAATGGATGATAATAATAATAAAAAAGCAGCAATACGAAAAGTAAATGAATATAATTGTATAATAAATTTCGAAAGAGGGAAAAATTTATTTTATTTCCCAATCAATATATCCACAAATCTTCAAATACAGAACAAAAAAATACTCCGCCACAAAAACAAAAACATTTTTCATTGCCTTCAAAATTGGCGCAGAAAACACAACAAAAAAAAAACAAAAGCAAAAACCGAAAATTTATGAAAACGTTGACATTGAAAATGCGACAAAAATAATTGTTCATAATATTCGGCAATTTTCTATTTTTTGCTATTGGTTTGGTGATTAATATTCAAACAAGTTCTTGGCTTTGAAGATTTCAAAAACATTTTTAGCGAAATATTAAATATTAAACTTTTTTCAAAGTGTTTTTCGATTTTCTGTGCTTTCCTTTTCAAACCCGACTTTGTCAACCTAAACTTTAATTAATTTAAAATCTCTATTTCAATGATAACCTTCTGATTTTTCTCTCTTTTGCACTGCACTTTATTTCCTAGTCAAAGTCATTGTATGACCTTTAGATGAGCCTGGTTTCAATTACAGTTGCACTTGTCAAAACAAAGGGAAAGGGGTCCCCGGTTGGGGGGGGATGGCAATTTGCTTTTTATTCCCCAAGATCAGTACGAGTACATACATACAGAAAAAAATCTAGTTCATATACATATATAAATTTTATAGCAAATACTCTAATCACAAAAAGAATCTCCGGTTTCTATAGCCTGGCTGGAATTCCGGTAAAAACTGGTATTTTTTGGATATATTTTTGAAAACTAAGAAAAAGATTTAATACGAGAAAATAAAGAGTTATACATATTTATATTTACAATACAAAATAAAAAGTTTTTTTTTGTGTTATTACTTTACTGATATTAAGAACTAGATTTTTTCCAGTGCACGCACTTTTTTTTTAGCCGCCACCCTGCACTTGTGTGTGATTATTACTCACTTCTCTTATCAGCCTTTCGCTTTACCTTACGTTGCGTTTTCGGTTGCGTTAGTCAACCCAAAAAAAAAAAAAAAAAACACAAAAAGGGGGCGGTGGTGTGGGGGCCTGTAAGTGGGGAAGGGGTGGAGCGGTGGTTCGTTAGTTTCCCCAACTAACGGCCCCCGTTTCTTTGAAAGGAAACGAACAACAAGTGCCATTTAGTCTGTGAGTGTCCCAAGTGAGTAATGCCACCCTTTTCTCGCCCCCCTTCCTCTCTCTCACGCTCTTTCTCGCTCCCCCCTGGAAAAACATAATACTCTGTAATTCCCTTACTGCTCTCAAGAGTGACGTCAACAGAATAAGGTTACAAAAAATGTAAGAAATACAAAAATGATGAAATTTAAAAAGAAAATAGAGAAAAAAGTTACGAATTTCAAGAATTTTGAAGGGGTTAGGTAAGGGTACTTTGAATAACGATTACTGGGCCATTTTTTGACCGATTTGAAAGTGTCGTACCATTCCTGATTTGGGGCTTCAAGGTCTTTCTGTTTGTAGCAAAAGATCTGGAAAATGGAACAAAAAATTTTTTGCTGATTTTTGCAAAAATTGATGATGGTACCCCTTTCAAAAAATGCAAAAAATCGATCGATTTTTTTTTGTTCCGTTTTCAAGACCTTTTGATGCAGTTTTAAGAATATTGAAGCTCTGATTCCGAAATGGTATTCCGTTCCTAAATCGGTGGACAAATGACCTATTAATGCTTTAAAAACCTAAACAAAAATCGAGCTTTTTTTCAATTCTGAAATTTTGAAAAAAATCAATTTTTCCTAGTTTTGTTAGCAAATATCTCCGCCATTTATTAACCGATTTTGAAAAGGACTACCATTTCTGAATCAGGATTCTACGAATTTTTTATCACCTCAAAAAAATCGGGAAAATCAAACAAAAAAAATTTTGTCGATTTTTGAAAAAATTGATGATGGTACCCCTTTCAAAAATTTCAAAAAATCGATCGATTTTTTTTTGCTCGACTTTTCATAAATTTGAATGCAAATCGACGCGTAATGAAGTTTCTATCACAAAATGGTATTCCGTTCCTGAATCGGTTGAGAAATAGCCAAGTTATTCCAGAAATAGGTTGCCAGAAAATGCGAAAAAATTAATTTTTTCTACTTTTAAGTTTTTTAGGTTTCAAAAGCTTTGAAAACCAAATAAAATGTTATTTTTTAGCACAAACACTATTATCTACTTCCTGGGAACCAAATTTCGAACAAAGACAAACATTGAAAAAAGATATAGACGCGAATACAGGTACAAATCTACACAAATATAGACCGAAAATGAACGAATTAAAAACATATTAATATTTCCAAAAATTCATGTTGACTTTTTAATGTGGAAATAATTTCAATTGTTTGACCGAAAATAAATGACAAAAAAATCACACAAAGCTTTTATGTTGTCAGTCTCAAGGTTTTTTAGTTCTTTTATACGTTTTGTTATATAATAATATTCACTGGAATATTGCTATTAATTATTTTATTTGTAAAAGTCAAGTTTTTTCATATTTTTTCTGCCACTTTCTTCACCCACATTTTTATTTTAAAAGCTTTTTTTTATGACTTGTTTTGGTTTGAAATTTTTGGTTTTTGCATTTTAATTGTTTTTACAAATTTATTGGGGTTAAGGCCTTCCCGACTGGCTATCCTCTACAGCTCAAGACATTGTTTATTTATTTATTTATATATTTAAAAAAATACACAGACAAATATTTATCTAAAGTAATTATTAAAAAACAGAAAAAGCAACTTCATAGTTAATTTTTTTTAATATATAAAAATTCCTTTTATTATTATTAATTTATTTAATTATCATATTTTTGTTCTGTGTATTTAATAAATTTATTTTTTGATTTCTTTGTTATTTCGTTTTCATTTTTAAAAACGTGAAATGCGAAAAACGATTTCTCTTTTTTGTTTTTGTATATTTTTTTCGATGGGGGCGTAAACGTTGCCAAAAAAAAAAACAAACTAAAAATAAGAGGAAAAAATTGTTTGCCATTTTGCATTTGCCACTAACGGTAAATGTATGAATTTATGACTGCTGACAGGTAATATAGAGCTCTCCCTTTCACTCTTCAAAGAAAATCATTTGACCAAAAAAAATGTTTCAATTATTTTTAATATTCTATGTACTTGTTTTTTAATTTTATATTTTGTTTCTTTTTGGTTTTTGGCATTTTCTCTGCTTGAAAAGTATTTTATTTTTATATTTCGCATTGCAGTCGCTGCCGCAAGCGTCTCTGCCGACGCCGACGCCTCTGCCCGCTTCGATGTTTGCTTCTTATAGGAATTTTCAAGGTCATGCGCGCATGCGAAATATTTTTTTCGCTTGTTTTTGTTTTTTTTGGCTGTATTTTGCCTGAGTGTGTGTGCATTTTGTTTTGTTTGCGAAATTGCGATTTTTTGGCAAAGGGAAGGGGGCTGGGAATAGGCAAGGTGACGAAGAGCGGAAGGGGTTGGGCGCTGGGAGGTGGGTGGTAGAGTTTAGCGACCCTCCTTAGCAACACGTGTGCTTGCCATCCTTTTCTATTTATCTATCTGCCTCTCTGTCTAGTCTTTATATGCAATTCTCGTTAAAAGCAAAGAAATAAAGAAGAATAAGAAGTATTTTCTTTGCAATAAAATTGTTTTCTTTATAAAATGCAAGGAAAATTCTTTTATATATATTTTAATTTATTTGTTTATATCTTTTATATACATTTCCCATTGTCTTTGTTTTGTCTTTGCTAATTGCAAGGTTTTTTTTATACTCTTCTTCCCCATCATCTTGTTCTTTGCTTTTAACTTCTTACGTGAGGCAAGTCGCGTTATAAAAAAATATTTAACATAATAAAAACCAAATAAAACAAGAGAAAAACAATTTCATTTGCTATTACCGTTTTGTTTTTGTTTGTGATTGCAAAGGCATTAAACGAAAAAGCAAAAACGGTGAACAAAAAAATTATCTTGATTTTTTTTTAGATATTACTGTAGCGTTTAACCCCAAACATTTCAAACAATTGGAGATCACATGATGTTCCTGTCACACTCTTCCTTTCTCCCTCCCAGTCACTCTCTCTCTTTTTGTTTGCGAAAGCAAAAACATATTACAGTGGGCATTCAAAGGAAAGAATAGAACAAAATATAATCAATAATAAAAAAAGCCTTTTACTTTAAATATTTATAAATTTGCAGTTTAGCTATCATTATTTTTAAAAAATTATTTTATTTTCTCGATTATTTAATAAAAACTAATTCCCAGAAAGCGAAAAACAAAGAAACTGCAGTTACCGTCGCTTCTTCTTGCGGTTGTTTGATTAGTATTTGTATAAATTTTAGCATTAGTATAAGTATTAGTTCATGCTTTTGAAGTGACCTTGAAAAAGTTTACTAACATTTCGCATTTTTGGGCGTTTTTCTCTGCGCCGCCCGCTCTATATGCGATTATTTGGCTGTTCTATGCAATTTTGTTGCTGCTTGTTTTCTTCTTGTTCTTGCTTCTTGGTCCGCCACCCCCAAAATCCCCCTCCCTGTTAGGCGGTCCCTTTCCCACTTATTAGGTGCATGCAGCTGACGCAAATAAGAAAAGAGATGGAGAGAAAGTACAGTGTGACCTCTAAAAGTTTCTAACCAAATGGGAATTACTTTGGTTTTTGAAGATCAAAATTGATAACTCTTGAAGCTCGTTATCTAACATTTTGTTTCTTTAATAGTTATTGCCAATTTTAATATTTAATTTTAAAAAATATTTTATGTAATATATTGAGTTATTTTTAAAGTTTTCTACAGTTTGGAATTTTTTAGATTAATAAAAACCTGCAAAATCTCCCTTATGCAGAGGGACCTGTACTTTTTTTGAGTACTTTGGGTATTTCTAGGTTATGGTCAAGGCGAAATTCAAGCAAATTTGAAGGCTAAATAAAATCCAAAAAAAAATCACGCACACACTTAGAAAAACTGAGAGAGTTCGTGCATGTGGTTAAATAATTTTTTTTCGAATTCTTTTAGTGGCTGATAATTCTTTTGTTTTCTATTTACCATCTTGTTCTTGTTTTCTGCTCCCCTTTTTGGGGCTTTCATTTGTTTACGCCTCCGCAAAAGGAGCAAAAGGGATAGCGCAAGCGAAAGAGCAATACAAAGAGAGAAAGCCAACGAAAGTAAAGAAGCTTGAAGCGGTGGTATGGCAGGGGGGAAAGGGGAAAGAGCGCGATTAGACAAAAATTTCGCGGAGAGATAAAGGTATGTTGAACTTTAGCAAAGTACGTTCAATAAATTATACCTATTTATTTTTGTTTTTTGTTTTAGCTGGCTGGCGAATATCTATGCATTTGAATTTTTGCTCGGATCATTTCTTTGTTGGTTTTATTATTTTGGCGCTTTCAAAACAAACAAAACCCGCTCTCTTTTGCATTCCGGCTTCTCCCCTTCTTTCGTCCAATCGCTCTTTCTATCTCTCGCCAAATTTTGCACGTGTATATGCGGCGGTTTTTCTTCTTCGTTGCTTTTTACACGTAGCTCAAGCTCGAGTTGTGCGCCAGAAGGAGAGAGCGAGTGCGCAGACAGCGGGCGAGCAAGCGAGAGAGCAACAGGGGGGGTTTGTAAATACAAATAAGCCGCGATTTCGTGCCACTGACGTCAACTAAGAAAATGACTTAAATATGTGGCAGACTTAGAACTAACAAATTGTAGGTTTAATATCAACTATATTTATGCACTTACCCTTCTGTTTATCTTGTTAATTAAATCGACACTCCGATATTTATTTGTGTGTTTGTAAACAACCGCACATTAAGCCGCTTGAAACTGTATTTTCGATTTTGTATGTCCATTTGTGGGAATTCTTCGGGTTTTCCAGGTGGGATATTTTACTGATATTGTTTGCCGTGTTTCAATTTATATTCTCACTAAAAAAAATTTTGAAATTTGTTGACCAGACGTGTAGCGTTTGTTGTTCTTATTAGCAATTTGTTGTTGTTAGTTTCGCTTATTCGTTCGGTATTTTAATACTGCACGGCACTTTAGTGTGTGACCATCAGGCGTGGGGCTTATATATCGATAGCTTTTGGCGGGAAAAGATAAGATTTCAAAAGTTATTAATATAATTGCTTAGTTTTTCGGAATTATAAAATATATAAGACAAATATTGTATATTAGGCGTTACAAAATTATAACTATCTATAATCAAAGTTTTCTTCCTATTCTTTGAATAAATAACTAGACTTTCTAATAATGTACTTTGTAAAAAGTATTAATAAATAGCATGCTAAATTTATACACAACCTAGAAACCTTTGCTTTAACCATATTAAAGACTTAGTTGTTAGAAATATATACTTTTAATCTAATTACGATATTTTAACGACTATCGGCAAACCATATGTCAGCTCTAGCGCGTCCGCATGTCGGCTATTTGGTCACTCTGGCCCGCCACAGCTTGCAAATTTGGGAAACAAAAACACAAAAAACAAGAACAGCTCCCAGCGCGTGCTGCACCATTTTGCGCACATTTGGCGAGGTCTTCCGGTCGCCGGGATTCAGCTGCAGATTGTTGGCATCGCTGACCCCCAAGCCGGGCGATTTCAATTGGAGAATGTCGTCCACGATGTCAGAGCCACCGGAAGGCGGCAAGCCGGAGGAGAAACCCGAGAGCAAGTCGGAAAATCCTTCCGAATCCGAGGGGGAGAGGAGCTCCACGTGCTCACCAGAGCAATCGTGGCGCGGACAGCCGATAGAAGCCATTCATCGGGGATTGCATGTCTTTCAGCTTGAGCACCTGGGCCCGGTGACGCCCAGCAACCATCACAGGGTTCTCTATCAAACACCCATACGGGAGGCGTCGGATCAACCGCCACGCCCCCACAAAGCACCTGGGAAGTGGGACTCGGAGCATGTGCGGCTGCCATGCGCGCCGGAGAGTAAATATCCGCGGGAAAACGATGACGGGTCCACCACCATTGATTCCCGCTGGGAGATGATCGAACGGGCTCTGCTGCAGCCCATTGAAACCAGCGAGGAGCTCCAGGAGGCCATCTTGTCGTACAATACCACCTACCGGGGCCAGTGGGAGTTCCGGGCGCTGCACCAGTTGCTGGAGGAGGACCTGGACGAGAGCGAGTCACGGGTCTTCTTCGAGGATCTGTTGCCACGCATTATCCGCTTGGCCCTGCGACTTCCGGACTTGATTCAGGCTCCGATTCCGCTCCTTAAGCAGCATCACACGGCGTCGTTGTCTCTGAGCCAGCAGCAGATCGCCTGCCTCCTGGCCAACGCGTTCCTATGCACCTTTCCGCGCCGGAACACGCTCAAGCGGAAGTCCGAGTACAGCACCTTCCCGGACATTAACTTTAACAGGTAAGGCTCGGGAGCAGGTAAGGGCCTTGAATTTATGATCCTTTTCTCTTCTGGAAGCAAGAAACTTATAATCATAATTCGATCCCCCACAGGCTCTATCAGTCCTCGGGTCCGGCCGTGCTGGAGAAGATCAAATGCATTATGCACTACTTCCGCAGGGTCTGTCCCACGGAGAGGGATGCCAGCAACGTTCCAGCCGGCAGCGTCACGTTTGTCCGGCGCAGCGGCAAGCCGGAGAATCAGGTCGACTGGAGCCAGAGCGCCACGCCGTTGGGTTCGGTTCCTCTGCACGTGGACGCCGCCGGAACGATCGAGGACCAGGGCGTGGGGCTGCTGCAGGTGGACTTTGCCAACAAATACCTGGGCGGAGGCGTCCTCGGGCATGGTTGCGTCCAGGAGGAGATCCGTTTCGTCATCTGTCCGGAGCTGCTGGTGGGCAAGCTCTTTACGGAATGTTTGCGCCCCTTCGAGGCTTTGATCATGTTTGGAGCGGAACGCTACAGCAACTATACGGGCTATGCTGGGACCTTTACCTGGTCGGGTAACTTTGAGGACGAAACGCCACGGGATGCGTCGAGACGTCGCCAAACCGCCATTGTGGCCATCGATGCTCTCCACTTCGCGCAGGCGGATCACCAGTACCGCGAGGACTTGATGGAGCGGGAGCTGAACAAGGCGTACATTGGATTCTCTCACTGGCTGGTAACGCCACCGCCGGGAGTGGCCACCGGCAACTGGGGCTGCGGCGCCTTCGGTGGGGATCCCTACCTGAAGTCCATCATCCAGCTGATGGTCTGCGCCCAGCTGGGAAGGCCCTTGGCCTACTATACTTTTGGGAACTGCCAGCTAAGGGATGATTTCGACGAGATGTGGCAGTTCTTCAAGAGCTCCAATGCCACCGTCCAGCAAGTGTGGAGTGTCCTGCGGCGCTACGAGCAGGCAAAGGATCAAAAGCGAATCAAGTCGAGTAAAAAGAAACTATACGAGTTCATAAAAGAGGAGCTGCAAAAGGGAGCAGCTAGCACGGCAGGAGCTGCCACAGGATCAGGAGCTCTTCCGGCTGTAACAGCTTCAGGATCACAGTCTACGCGTACCAAAAAGAAGAACGCCTCGCCATCGGCTGGCAGCCAACAGAGTCCTGATATCTTTGCTTCCCAATCGTCTCTGGACAATTCCAACTCCTCGCAGGATCAGGTGGCTCTGCTGCTCTCCGACGACGAGGAGGCCAATGCCATGATGATGGCAGCCAGTCTGGAGGCCAAAAACAGCGATGAACTGGGAACGTCGGGGAAAACCAACAACGCCAAAGCTGGAGGAGGAGTTTCGGGAGCGTCTGCCTCTGGAGCGGACGGACAACGGCAGCTGACACTCCTGGAGATGCTGGACGGTCACTACGAACAGGGTCAGGCCTCGAAGAGACCTCGTCCCTCGCCCAATTGCCCGAAGGCCGGCGGCCAGGGACCCGCAAAGAGTCGCAAGGAGAACGACGAGGATGTGGAGGCCAGTGGAAAGTAGTTTCCACCTCCTCCACACCCCCGAAAATCAGGACTAAGTGATATTAATGTAAAGGATTTTAACTAAAGTAGTGCGATGGCGAGAGAGAAGGTGGTTAGTCCTTGAAGTTGTTGATTAGGTTTGGATTTGCGAAACGTTTGATCCTTTAGAGAAATCAGTTTGTTTTTTTTTTGCTCAAAATTAAAATCTAGTTAAAGAATTTAAACTTAAAGAACTTAAGTACCAAAGTAACTAATTTCTTCAAATTTTGAATCAATATATAATCGATGTGTAAGCTTAAAATATTATATATTATCCGACTTATAAATGAAACTTACGAATTCTATCATTATCGATGTGCGTTAATTCAAAATATATACAAGTACCAGAATATATAATATATTCCATATAATTAAAATATAAACCAAATGTGAGGAGCGATTATAGTTTGTTTATTGAAACTGTTATAATCTGTGATGTGAAAGATACAATTCTTGGAATTAGAAAAGAGAAACTTTAATCGAAAATCGTTAGAATCCAATCTGCTTTTGATCTTCCTCTCTCGTTGTCTTAGATCCATATAGTCTGTAGTGGAAACTGAAACCCATTAAGTGTATGAAACGAAAATGTAATCTTACTTACCATTTAGTAAAGAGTTTGTTTTTTTTTTTGTGTGCGAACCCAAACCACTTTCTGTTTTCTTTGTTTATTTTTTTAACCACAACAAGAACATCAATTATCAACATCAACAACAACAGCCACAAAAAAAAGCGATTAGATATTTTTGGATTTACGCATTAATGTATACACGTTGGATATATACTTCCGGACTTCCGGATTAATAGTGGTTCCGTCGCTTGTTGGAGGGACAGTACTCGGCGTACTCCTCCCAGGTGCATCCCGGCTTCGAGCAGCACTCGTTCGTGATCGAGGGGGCGTCGTGGCGGCGACTCCGCAGGAACATGTTGGCCAAGTTCGCGTGCAACCAGGTGGAGCCATTGGGTTTCGGGATAGTGCGGTTCGACAGAGAAGACAGAGAAAGGGGGTCTTTGGGAAAAGGTATTCGGGTTAAAAAATGTCTCTTAAAAATATCGAAAAGGAATCAAACTTAAAAAAAACTATAGTTTGAATAAAAAAAGAACTCAGGATCACTCTACAAAGTGTAGAGCTGTTTGTAGTTTTCGAAACTCACGATTCTTGGGTGTCTTTTTGAGCCAGGACTCGTCATTGCCTGTCCTTTTCTTGTTGCGCCGTGTCAGGCGGTAAATGTCCTTTTCGCAGGCCCAATACAACTGCCGGACAAGCTTGTCCCGGCAACGAGAATGGGTTTCCTGGTGCCAGACATTCTCCCAGTCCGACTGGGAACTACAAAATGATGCAGTTTTTAAGGAATTATATAGAAAATAAAATATATTCTCTAAAAAATTCATTTTACTTTAAAAAAAATACAAATTGTATCTCGGAATGCATTTTTTTTCGAGTGCACTTCACACGCAGCTTTGAAAAGCAATTTATTTTGTGTGTGAAGGTCCTGTGCTTGGTAATCAGATTTTGAGCTAAACCACAGACAGAGAGAGAACCGGAGATTACTCACCGCTCCCGGAAGAGGAGCTCCAGACCCTCCTCGGTGTGCTGCAGGGCCTCCGGCATGGGGATCATGGGAAGGACGAAGAGGAGCACGGCACCGCACAAGGTCCAGCTCCGGGGAGCAACACCCACCGAGGGCACTGGCGACAGCATCGGTCTTCTAGTAGTAGTTTCCTAGTTTCCTGGCCTGGATGATGATCTCTGGGTGCGGCTAGCACGGCGGACAAATGGCAACTGAGCCTCTGGCCGGTGCGTTGTCCGGTTTTGAATTATAACCGGAGCCGATTCTCCGCCTGGATTGCCAGGCACGATGGCGGCCAGTTGTCGGGCGACGGCATAATTAAATCGGGCGGACACAGCCGTATTTGAAGTAATGAGGCGATCCACCCAGGTCGCAGGTCCTAGGACACGGTCTGGCCTAACCAGCCAGGACATCGCTAGTAGAGGCCGCCTCTGCGTATCGAATCCAATGCAATCTAATGAAGAGCAACGGCAGCAATTCTATGCGCCGCTTATTGCCTTGTTTATTTGTGAGACCGGAGCGTCGCAAATTGGACCCACTATCCTCACTATATGCTCCTGTTACCTGGTACACTGAGAGAAATACTTTTTCCTTAAAAACCTATACCGAAGGACCATCGCGGAGTTTAGGAAGTGAATACTTTCTTTTAGATTTCATTAAAAATAATAAACACTTTGTTAAAAAAGTGTTGTAAGTAAATATTTCAACTCTAAGGTTTTATTTTTGACCTTAGATGGTTTTAAGTGTGACCAAAGCAATATATTTTCAACTTCGAAAGCGATTTTCTTTCCGTATTTATGTCTCAAAAGTAAAGTCGTCGAATAATCCAACTTCCTGAATGAAACAACCCAACATAGAGTCCTTGTTTCTCTATAAAATCTATCCCTTTTTTCGGACAGTGTCTAACTTGTTGCTTGGCTTCTTTCGAGACCAACAAAACATCATAAAATTCAGCAAGTTACGCTGTTTTTCCCTTTTGTTTGCCTCGTAAAAAGTGCCGACTGCTCAGCACATGTTTTTATTTCGAAGTTGGCATAAATTTTCCAATATTTGCACGAATTTTAATACGGCCCACACGTCAGTAGACAGTGGTCTGAGGTTGGAGGTTAAACTTGGCTGGTAATTTTTAGGGAAAAAGTATAAAAGAAATACCTTTTTTGAGATCCTTAAAATATGTAGAGTGATTATAAAGACAAGAAACTGCTTTAGAGTAAGAAATTTTCCCAAATAAAATGTAAAACTCTGTCTTCTGTCTGAAAGAATGAAAGAAGTAAACACTACAAGTACCGGGTATCATTTTTCATGAATGGTAAACAATTAGTTTGAGGCCTTCCCTCGCTTTTCCCATTATCCTGACACACTGTCCAATTGGTAGAATAAAAGCAGACCCACTGACCACCGCCCACCGCCCACCACCCACCGCCCAACGCCTACGGGTTAACGCCCACTGGTTAGCGCCCTCGACAACACACACACGTGGGCCATAGCCTAGCTAAATAATGTCACTGTTTACACATTTCCCTTGAATTTATGTTACACCGTACCTGGCAACCCTGGCAACCGCATCCAAGTGCTTTTTTCTGGGCTTGTTTTTGCGAATTTTAGTTCTTGGATGACTCTGTCAGTGGTTGGTTGCCAAGTGAGAAGGAAACCCCATTTCGTAAACCCAATTTTTGTTCAAGTTCAAGTGAAAAAAATGCGTTGTTTTTTTCTAATTCAGAAACCATTTACAATTTCCAGAACATCCAAAACATTTTCTATTTGTTCAAGTTAACAAATAATCGGAAATTAAAGAGCTGAGAAAAAAATAGAGTGTCAAGCGGGGTTGTCGCTTTAATTAAGCTCAAAATAAATAGTTTAAACTGATTTATTTTGCGATTATTCAACAGAAAAAAACGAATCGTTGCAATTAGTGTACACAGAGTCATCAATTTTTATTTAACACAATTAACAAATTTGTTTTTTTTTATTGTACATATACATTCCATATACAAATACATATACAAATAATTTGCATTTCTTTGGGTTTTTTTTTACTTTTCTTCTATTGACCAAGATCTTGTAATTATTCTTTCCCTTGGTTTCAAAGTTTGCTAGTTGGCTAGGCGACTAGTAAATACCCTACACTCTTCTTCTAAGCAGGCCCCAAAAAAAAAAACATGAAGATTTTCTCTTAGCTTAACATCTAATATTTTGAAATTTTTGTTCTTTTTTGTTCAATTTTGGTTGTTTCCATGTTCATTTCTAAATTCAAATATTGTTCAATTCCACAACTGTGCTAGGAATGCAGTAGGATATACAAATACAATATATATGTATATATATGTTTTTGCATATGCATTTAACACACACATATGTAAAAAACGCACAATATATATATTTATGTTTTTTTATTACTTCACTAAGATAGTTATTTTATTATTATTTTATAGCTTCGATCCATTCGTCTTAGGTTACATTTTAATTCGGCAAGGCCGAAGCAAACCAAAAAGAAAATAATAATTAATTAATTAACTCAACAAATCGTTCTCCTTATTTAATAGTCAAATATTTAACTTTAGTTTAATTATGTTTCATTTACACTACAATTGTGTGGGAAAACCACACCCAAAAGGAATAATTTTTTGTATTCAAAAATTACCTATTTAATATTTTCTTTAATACAATTAGTGTGATACATTTCCAGAACGTTTTTCAATGATAAGAAATTGTTTTAAGTGAATATTTAAATGGGTTTTCGTTTACAGAAGTACCAGGTATTGGTATTTTTTCATAGATATTGCAGATTTGCTTTAGATTTTGCTGGAAAAACAGGTTTTAATCGGTACTGGGTATCTTTTAATCAATTTTTTATAATCTAAATATTCACTTAAAACAATTTTTTCATAATATCTGGAACATTCGGTATCAATTGTCTATTCAGCATGTGGGTGCAGCAATTGATTTACATTTATCTTATTAATAAAACCAATAAAAAGTGGCTTATTCGTAATTTATATTTAATAGAAAGGACTTTATGTTAATTCTATGAAAAAGTGTATTTATTAAATCATTTTTAAGCCCATCTTACATGCTCAACAATCCAGGGATTACATCTTTTTGGGGTACATTCCGGAAATTAGCATAATAAAAAGGACACACACAGGATTATAGGGGTTTTTTTTCCCCTTCTCATACACATTCAATTGAGCTTTGCTAGTAAAGGATTTAAGGATTATTACTACAGAAATTTTTGTAATTAGCTCTTAAGTGTTTAATTCTCTTACAATCTTACAATTAATATCTAGAGTTATAGTTTTTCGATTTGTTTTTGTAAAAATGTTTCAGTTTTGTGCTATGTTCGTATATTTTCAATTAACATTTAAAACAATTTTTTAATTAGTTTTCCAAAAAAAATTGTCATTATTATTACTCGGTTCGCGCTTCTTGTGGGGATTCTCTTTCCAATTATAAATTTCTGCTATTTAATTCTTAATTACATAATGACACACAACACGTACACAGATACAAGCAATTGGTATTTTTTCTATAAATTATTTTCTACCATTTTCTCCTACACATCGTTACAGGACATCGTTCTGTGTCCATTAACGAGACTTCACTTAATCCTGATCATTAATTTGTATTATCCTTTTTATGTCAGATTTTTACTGCCAATTTTTTATTCCAAACAATTGTATTGTAAGCTTATTTCTTTTGTTTTTTTTTTGTTTTTACAAAATGCAATTACTTTTTATCGCTTAAATTTTAAATGAATATTTTCGCGGCGTCTTAATTCATGATTTCAAAAAAATATGAAACAAAAAACCAAATCAATTCTGGAAACCAATTCAAAATTCGGAAAATTATATTCTCCTTATTAAAAATTATGAAATTATGAATTATTTCCTTGCGCCCTTCTATATTTTTTATATATTTTTTGTTATTATTATTTTTACGTTTTAAATTCACATGTTTCCGTTTTTTTTTTTGGATTTTTTTGAAAACCGTCTTCAAAAACGATTCGACGACCTCCAAATGCAATTCATTTCAATGAGCTGGAAAAAAGCAGGGAATTTTTTATTAATTAAATGTTTTAAATATTATAATTGTATTAAAAAAATAGTTATACCATACCCGCTTAGAGCATTTCAATATTGGACGTTCCATTTCCGGTTGCAGTTCGAGTGGTTTTGGTCACCTGTTGGTTGGTCATCAATGGCGGAGGGCTGCCACACCAAACCACCTACAAAATGTTTATCAAAAATTAATAAGTATATTTTAATTATTAATTAAATATAGGAGTTTATATACTTACCTTACGGAATGCCTTGCGAAAGTTGTCGGAGAGAAATGCATAGAGTATGGGATTGATGCAGGAGTTTGTGTAGGCCACCACATGGGAGATGATCTGAACGATGACCGACAAGTGGCTTCCGCCGTACAAGTTAAGAGCCTTTAACACAAGGATGACCTGCCAGGGACAGGGACGAAAAAAAATCATTGAGTGCGATTTGTTTCAGTGCATTTCGGGCCAGAGCCATATGCTAGGCATTGATAAATGCAATTTGCACATCTTGCACATCGAGTGTCTGTGATTGTGTAATTGTAACTTCGTTTGTAATTTGTGAGAACATTGATTTTGTGCAAACACTTTGAGCTTCCAGGGATCCGGAGCTCTAGAAGTTGGAAAATCAGCAGCAGCAGCAACAGCTGGCAGCTGCTACTCCTCCTCCATAGACTTATTAAAGATTTGAGCAAATAAATTGAGATATGGCCGAATGGAATCGGAAATGTCTTGGCCACTGTTCCGGCCCCCTTTTCGGGGACATTTGTCAGCACAGCAGCTGCTGCAGTTGCCAGTTTAAGCTGCTGCTCAAACTGCGTGTAAAACTTTAAGCAAATCGATTATGTCCATAATGCACTCGAAGTCTTAGAGTTCGTTCTCAAACTTCTCAGCTCACAGCTCTCACAGTTCTTGGACTTGGAGGTCATTAGTCGGTTTTTGGAGTTGTTCTACTCGAAGTTCTACTCATACTTTGTGAGCAAAACCGACTTTAATCTTAATTTATAATCGCCATAAAAGGGATTAAGGAACTTTTGTATTTGGTGTGCTGTGTGTTTCTTTTGTATTTTTTAGTTTTTGTTTTATGGTTTTGTATATTATTAATGTTTTTTTTTTATGAAATTAATGATAAAACAATAATGTAACTAAAGTTTAACGAAAAATAAGGTTAAAACCTTTACCGATATACGATTTTTGAAGAGTTTTAATCGATAAAATACACAGGTGTGTGTTTATCGATTGTGGTTTCACCGATTATATTCGATTGTTTTAGAAATATCGATAATGGCACGTAAATATGGTGTTAGGGGTATCCCGAAATACCACCTAAATAGTTTTTATGAAAATAGTTCTCTTTGATTTCCAAATTTTATAACAGAAAAACCTTTTAAAAACATATTTGCTTTCATAGAATTCTCCCCAAGATATTAAAAATGTAAAATATAATAAATTTTGTAGAACTTAATCCTAAACAAACTTATTTTTAAAACAAATATAAATAATATAAAATAAATAGAGTCTATAAAATGTAGTAGAAACTATAAATATACTATAAAAAAACAAAATAAAACCTCGTTTTAAAGCACAAATTTCCACTTTTAAGTCTCAAAATATAGTTTAAAAATCAATATTAATATCTGTTTTTCATTTGCAGTGATCACCCTTGACCTTTTCCAAAAAATATTCCATGCATTTCAATGAAACACATCCCGGTGCCAAATCGCAATAATTGTTAAAACGAATTGCAAATAATTTCACGGTAATCTGTCAATCGTATATGGCGACAAACTAATTAACCAAATTAAAAATTTTGACTGTAATGTGAATGTGCATTTCTGCATTTTGTGATTTTGTGAATTTATAAATGAAATGAAAAATATATAAATGAAAATTTGTCTGACTTACATGAATGGGCAGCCAGCAGATGGCGAATGCTAATACGACGACAACAACCATCCGGGTGACACGTCGCTTTCCCTTCCTAGAAAATATATATATATATGAGTATATAGTTTATGTACAAAATGGATTCGGGAAAATATGTATATTCCAGAGTTATAGAGTAGAAGTACATAAATTATGCCGCAGTTCAGTTTCTGAATTTTTGCATTGCCTGCTGCTCTTTGATTTATGAACTTTGCCTGCGAATTGCAAAACTCTACGCATTGAATGCATTTCTAGTTGAGTTTTTAGCCAAAAATTTATACAAAAAAATGCAGATTGCTTTGGTTATAAAATATAAATGACAGCCACTGCAATAGCTTTGCTACTTTTTCGCTTTTTTTCTATTAATTTAAAGTAGATTAGCTTTCAATAAAATGTTCCATAACGTTTTTCTTTAACTACTAAGTAGAATTTAATAGTTTTTCTTTTACAATTCAATAGTTTAGTTAGTTTTCTCCTATTTTTCTCTAAAACAAAACTTCTGCAAAAACTTCTCCCCTAAATCCTTTCTCCCCAAAGAGGCCAAAGGTTACTGAAAGTTTTTACTTGAAATTGATGGTCTGCTGACCCCGAACACGTATCTTAAACATAGATTTTATTCTTCTTACTTTAAAGCATATTTTTATTTTAATTTATGATCTTTTTTTTGTTTGTCCCCGAAATATTGCTCGAGGGAGCAACTTTCCAGTGTTTTTTATTTCAGTTTCTGTTTCGGTTTCGTTGACCCGGTGTACTGGCCACTTAAAAATGCATGAGCCAAAGCTCATGAGCTTTTCTTGTAGCCTAATAAAAAGACATTCATCATGGTCCAAAAGCAACAAAAAACACAAAAAAATAAAAACATATAAAAGCAACAGTAGCCGCAGGTGGCACATGGCGTATACGCGATATTTTTTTTCTATATTCTGGTTCGTATGGTTTGGTTTGTTTTTTTCTTTTTAAAATTTTTATATATATTTTTACGTATATTTATTTTTCAAACTCACCGTGACTCGGCGGATGGTTTGCAGCCAGGAGCACTTTTCCACAGACGGGCCAACATTCCCATGTAAAGGAAGCAAATCAGCGTCAACGGAGCCACATACGAGGATAAAAAGAAGGAGACCTGCAGGAGAGAAAATCAAGAAAAAAAAGGACACCAAAATAAATACAAGGCATTTATATTGAACAGCTTCGTTTTTTCACAGATTTCGTGACAAAAAATCAGAGACAATTTGCTGGGTAACGCCTTTACAGCACAAATTTGTATGGAAAGGTTGCTTATCGATAATAAATCGATTAATTCTGATTACTTTAGGTTGCTTTCAATGCTTATTTAAGGTTAAAACAACATTAAAACAATATTATGTATGTAATTTTCTTTAAAATCAATATAAATGATTTCAAGTATAGCTATTTTTTAATAATAATCAAGATTTAATCCCACAGCTGGTATTTCCCTGAAAAGTCATGCAAGTTTCTTGGAAACATTCACACTTTTGAAATAAAATCAAACCAAAAACCACACAATTGTGGTTATTTTCCACTTGGTCACTCTCTGACTTAATCACAAAGTAGTTTGGTCACCTTTCCGTGTTTGTGGTTGAACTAACAAAGTTCACTTAACGAGAACTAATTAGATTTTATTACTGATTTTATTAATTTCAATCACCAAATTATATTAAAATAAATACGTTATTATTTAACCATTAACAATTTTTATCCCCGTTTCCCCATCCTTAATTATTTTTTATATTTTTGGAACTGATAATTTTTTTGCTGGTTTCTGTTTCTGGTCGAAGGTCTTCCTCGGCCATCTGCTGCCATGTCAGCGGCTTTTGTTTTTGCATGAAAATTGTGAGAAGCGCTGACCCGTAATGCTGACCAGATACCAGATATGAGGACCAGACACATTCTACCCATCCACCCACCCAGGCCAGCTGCCGGTTAGCCGTATTCCCAATAGTCACAAAAAAAGATATATATGAAGAGATATATACACATCTTTATATATTTTCATATTCGGGTGAGATGGTAAAGCCGGAAAAAGCTGACAGGGAGCTGCTGGTAGTTATGCTGGTTTGGCTCTGAATGGAGATTCGATTGCCTGAATACGAGTATTCCAAAAAAAGTAACATTTTCGGTTATTAAACGACAATAAATCTGGAATTTATTATGACAGAGATTAAAATTAAACTGCTGCAGCTTCTCAGGCATAAGGATTGCATTTTTAATTCCATTCTGCATCGTTTCTTGCAATGTGACCAAGATTACTTAATATTCCTTTAGGGGGGAGAGCTTTTGAAAATGCAAAATTCGTTTCATTTCATTTTTAATTTTCAGGCTGAACAAATTCGAAGCATTTGAATCGCTTCACTGCCAACTGCCGACTGCAAATACCTTCATCATTTTCAGTAATTTCTGCCTTTCAGAACTTCTCTGAGTTGTTAATCCATTGGCCGCCTGTGTTCTTTGGACCAAAGTTTCAAGAGCCTACGGCGTTTGGTATTTAAAGTATTCATAGTTCACTTCGCTTTCGGGCCTTTTAAGCGCTATTATATATAAAATATTCGCTCGGTCTGTGCATTCATTTGGGATATCCAATGAGCTGCAGGCTTAAAATTCATTTGGCGGCGCCTCAAGTTTCGAGTGGATTCGGTATTTCTTTGATTGGGCGGCGGAATGGAGGTGTTGGAGGTGCTGGCGGTGATGCCAGGAGGTGGCAGCCAAGTGTAAATGATTAAGGGGCATCCTCGAGCATTTTCCCCGGAAAACAGGCAATGAAAACAATAAAGCACACGCGGCAAAGCCAAATATGCACAAAGGTGCAAGTCAAAAATATATATCCATACATATATCAATTGCGAGAGTCGTGAGCCTTGAAATGAAGGCAATGAAACGGAAACAGGATGGAGAAAATACTGGGAAAAATATTACTGCAGTTAGATTTCGGGGATTTATACACTGGAAAACATTTAAAACTCTTTGTTTCTCAACCTCTAAGCCTGTAAAACCTTCCGCTTCCCTTGCTGAGTGTGACCAAGCTACAAAACAACTCACTATTAGTACTAGTGTGACCTTCTAATCAAAAGAAACTCTTAAAATGTATTGTAAAAAAAAGTTCTTTTCAATATTTAAAAGATTTAAAGCTTTTCCCTCAGTGTTACGTTGAAATCGCGTATGCCACAATCGTTAATAATCGCTGCCACGCCTTGGCATTCATATTTCAAGGGGGCGGCCAAAGGAGCAAGGGGGCGGGGCTGGGTTCTGAAAATGCCTGACAGCTATGGAATCGAAATCACTTTGTTGGGATTACCCGGCCGTGGCCAATGAACATGTCGTTTGTTATCGACAACGCAAACGAAAACAAGGACATAAGGACGCAGGACTCGAAGACCGGAGGACGAGTGACATAATCCGCCATGACACTTCTCCAGATCCG
Source organism: Drosophila ercepeae (assembly GCA_018150545.1). Classification (NCBI taxonomy): domain Eukaryota; kingdom Metazoa; phylum Arthropoda; class Insecta; order Diptera; family Drosophilidae; genus Drosophila; species Drosophila ercepeae. Next base: position 8,021,027 of record JAECWL010000197.1, read on the forward strand.
GATCCGGATTGCCATTACCCATTAATTTTTTACCCAAATCAAAGACAATTTTGAATTAAAACAAATCAAAGAAAACCATAAAAGGAATATTTTGTTGTAGGTTTGAAAGTTTTTAGAGGAATCTATAAGGGATAACTATCTGTCGATTGGTTTCCTTTAGTCCTGAAGAAATATCCTTTTCATTTGTAAGAGCATTAAGCAGGTTACTGATGCATTAATTAATGCAAGAACTGCAAAGGAAATTGTTTGCGATTATTACTCATCGCAGTGTCAGTGATAATAATGGCAATGATATCTCTGGCAAATTCTGCAATTTATGACATGAATTGGCAAGAAAATCGCATTTATATGTCAACTGTGTTATTAACACCTTCATAAGTAGATTGCCAGGTTTATTGAAAGATTAAGTCAAGTGGAAAATGTGTTGAGATCTTGGGAAAAGAAAGTAGTTACCCTCCACATCCTTAAACAAAACTTTGCAGAACCTGTTCCCCCAAAAAGGATCTCATCTGCTTTTAGGGAAATTGCCATTTAAAACTAAAACAATCACCAAAGTGAAAGTCATTGGCATTCGGAATTATTAGCAAACATTCCAGAATGGGTTTTCTTTATTTTACTTTTTTTGCAACTGATGAGCCAGAGACTTGAGATGTCAATGCATAGGCCAGGATATCCAGCAAGCAGAGTTAAGAAACTATAAAGTTTTGGTTATAAAACTTCATTTCACGACTGTCCCAGTTTAGAGAAGATAGAGAGGCTGAGCGATAGAAAAGATACAAAGATACTCCAGCTAGGGAATGCAGATACATGGATGGCCATGAAATTTTACAACACAATCGCAACTGAAGGGGCGTGCCATAAATAAAAGTTGCCAAACTTGAGCGGAACCATTTTTTTTTTGTTAACTTTATGCGGATCCTAATAAAAAGCCATAAACTGAAGTGTGTGCCATATGATAAATGGTTGGGGGGGGGTCTGGTCTTCCTAATGCCCCGCCATGACCCAAAAAATTGCGCCTGGGATTTGTCCATAAACGCAACTGCGGCGCCTCTTCAGACACTCAGCGAAATTAATCAACTTGCCACAGGCTTCGCTGGTCTGCTGATGAGTGCCTCCCAGCTCTCTCCTCCCTCCACCCTCTCATAAATTTCCCTTAAGTCCTGTGGCAAAGAGTAAAAATAATCAAAATAATAACGAGAATTGGAATTATGAATTGGCTTCAAACTGCCAGGATATGTTAAGCTACCTTGGAGGAGGCTTTAAAGGAATTCTTACTTTTTTCTTTGACAGTTTCTTAATTGCTTTTGGGAAGATTTCTTCTACAATTTTGTCTAATTTTCAGCTGTCTAAAATGGTATTTATTGTTATAGAACAATTGTTTCAATATTAATAAAATATTAAACGGATTTAGGTATTGTTTTCCCCAAGATTATGAGCTTTAAGGCTAAAAAATACTCGCAAGAGTTGCATAAAACTATCCACAAAGTCAACTACATTTATCCTAAATGTCTGCTTTTTTTCCTCCTGGCTTTTATAGAAATATAAAAAGTTTACTTCAACCTTTCCAACGCCCCTTTTTCCAGACTATTTGTTTCATTTTTATGAGTTCTTTACGATGACAACCATTCGGTCGTTAGTTTCGTTCGTTGTTCGTTTTGCTTTGATGAATGCGTCGCCTAAGTTTGATCCATTTCTATTTTATTGCCCGACAAGGCTCGAACTAACACATTTTATATATAGAAACATATATATATATATATATATATATATAGTGTATATATCGGATATAGATTGACCCTGGCAATGGTGATTTTCAGGGGCGGAAAATCAAATTCGAACTAAAAACGACATGATGGGAAAAAATTCGAGTTTCTTACAAGATTTTGAATGCCCTCACTTGGTTTTTAGGAATAATTAGAAATATTTTATATAAAAAATAAACTTTAATTTATAAGGAATGAAGCATTTAAAAGATAGTTCTAATATTTTGAAAGCAACATCCTTTAAAGAGCATTTGCACTTTTGGCTTTGTTCTGGCTTGTGGTTTCCATTTCGTGTTTTTCACGATTTATTTGCACAGTTTTGTGGGCTTTCAGAGGGGCAGAGGAGGTGGGGGGTAGTGTCTGTTGGGGGTGTGGACCCGAGGACATCCGTATCCGTGTCCGTATCCATGTCAGTGTCGCCAAACCGGAGCGATGCGAACCGTGCAATTTGCCGTGCCAGGTGGCTTTTCAAGGGGGTTTGAGTCAAAGGAGATGTCACGGAAAATAGGGGGGGAGACCCAGAGAAAGCCGGAGAAAGCCGGAGAAAGCAGGTGAAAAGGCAGGGGAAAGGTAAAGGCTAAAGGCGTGGGGTGAGGGATGAGGAAAAGCCGGGTCCCTGCGAAAACTTGAAGGGTGCATATTAGCCAAAGATACCGCCACAGCTTTGCGAGTTTCCGAGTCAGTCAGTCATTCAGTCAGCAAGTCACTTAAAAGCACTGAGAAAAAGAGTTTTTAAAAACTAATAAAAAATAAATTAAAGTCTTTATCTGCTTTAACAATTAAATCATGAAACTTAGAAACTTTCGAACCAATTCTTAGGGATTTCTAAGATCTTCAAAGCTAAAAACTGCTACCACAGATTTCTTTCACTGTAGATTCCCATATTTGGTGTGTAACTGTGAATAGAGGAGCTTTTCCCTCTCCACCTCCCAAAAAACAACTGTAACTTCCTGTGTTATATCCTTCCGGCATGGAATTACCGTTTCTTCGAGCAGGGGCGTACTCAGCGCCATTCCGAGAGGGGTTGCCGAATTGATTAATAGAGGAAAGTTCAAGTAATAAACAGAACAAACTCGAGTTGGATAACCCCCAAAAAAAACCAGAAATGGGAATAAGACAAAAATATGAGCAACTCAAGCGAACGGAAAACCCATTTCGGGATAACTCTGATCTATGAGGACGGAATTGGTCTCATAATGATGATGGAATTGCCTGGCATCCACCCCCTCCATAAAAAAGGGGGGGAATATAATTGCAAAATACTACAATGGACTGACTTGACGGTTGCGAAACGAAGATTAGAATACCTTTTCAATCAGAAAGTACAGTGGTTAAGGTTTTCGAGGCCTGAGAAAAAAATATTACTCATACGCAAGGTTGGTTTTGAGTAAAAATATTACTCATACGCAGTGGTGGCTTAAGGCTGGGAAGGATTATTTCTCTTTTATACAAAGTTTTAATATATATTTAATAATAAAGAAGTTATTCCCAGCCTCGTCCCAGTATCCCAGGAAATGGCAAATTCTTCTACGCAGTCCTTTGGCTGCGCTGATATGTCACTCGTCCTGACAACTTGTCCTCCCCCTAAGCGAGGAGTCCTTGTCCCTACCCTGCAATACCTCCTTGTTAAGTAGCAAATATATTGCAATCTTGGCGGGCAAGAGCTGGAAAGTATGACTTGATTCTAACAATAAGCGATCTCCTCAATTTCCCTCGGATTTCTCGCACTGGCACTTTGAGTGAATGTTTTTTTTTTGGGGGGGGGAAAGGACTCTAAGGGGACTGAAAAGGTGCTCACCTGGAAACCGACGAGACTCCAGACCTCCTCGTCCGTGGAGAAAACACAAGCAGTGCCAGCGGCTCCATGGTACTGATAGATTCGCACCGAGTGTGAAAGTGCCACCGGAATTGCAGTCGTCACGATGGTTACCCAAGCGCACATGATGGCCCTGCGAAGGATGTCGTAGAGAATACAATGTTGCAGATACTCTCGTATATATATTTTTTATACAGCCAAGAGGACTAAATGATTAATTTCGTTAATAGGATTTCCTTTCACAACTCTCATCAGCTTATCTTTATGACTTTATCCTTGATTCCTTAACTTTTTTAATCAGGAAAAAGGTTTCATCTTTTCAAGAATGCGAATGCGGCTTGAAAAGTTGTCTCTTAAAGGCAACCTTTTTTTCTGGTTCTTGCGTAACATTAAAGTGATATCTGGCGACACATTTATGGAACAATGCCGGCCTAGGCTAGGCAAGGCAAGGCAAGGTTAAAGTTCACAGGCCAGCAAACAAGGTAGGCAGGCAAAGCAAGCTAATTACACAGCAACTGCAAATTGATGCAATTACTCCACAGGATGTGGGATGTGGGAAGGCACTTAGAGAAAATCATAGATATTTTGAGGAATAGTCAAGAATAAAAAACAAGAAAACAGAGTTTAAACAAAGCCAAGCCTTTGGTTTTTGAACGAAAAATCATAAGAAAGGTTTCTAAATAGAACTACTATTTTTTTTAAGTGTCCTTGCCAAGGCTGTATGGTTAGATGATGCACTTACAATGTGGCATTGCGTTCCGTTCGCAGCGACATGCTCGTCACAGGATGAACCACGGCCAGGAACCGATCGAACGACATCAGGACCAATGTATAAACACTGTTTGGCAAAATCATTTATATAAGAATCAAGATATATATATATTCGTATATATAGTATATAAGAAAACCCACCTGCAATGGCATGTTACCACAATCATGTACTGGACAAACTTGCACCAAATATTGCCAAACGGCCATTCCGGAAGGACGTAGTCGGTGGCCGTGAAGGGAACGCAGAAGATGACGAACAGGATGTCCGATACGGCCAGGTTGATAATCAGGAGATTGGTGGTGGAGCGCATCTGTTGGTTGGCCACAACCACTGCAAGTACAGAATATTGAGATCCTTAATGATGTGTTTATTTTTGGGGGGGATATGAGGAGGAGTTTAAGACTCTAAAATGGTTACAAAATGTTTTGTTTTTGATTTCCATTAGAAAGCTTTACCCTTTTGCTGAAGTTTTTGGGGATATTTTTGCCATTTTGTAAAAGATTTTTATTAAATCGAAGTGTAAACTTTATACAATCGTTTCAAATATCGTCTAAGCTCCCACATGTCCTTTTTTAGGACCCTTTTTTACGACTTTCTTCCACTTTTTTATCAATCATTCGACCATTTCTCAACCGATTTTCGAATGGAATACCATTTTAGAATCAGAACTTATTTTTTCTTCGAACTGTATTCAAGGATTTGGAAATCGAGCAAAAAAAAATTTCGATAAATTTTTCGCATTTTTTGAAAGGGGTACCCCTTATGATTTTTCCAAAAATCGAATCATTCAAATTTTGACGATTTTCCTCCACTTTTTTATCAATCATTCGACTATTTCTCAACCGGTTTTGGAATGGAATACCATTTTGGAATCAGAGCTTCGTTTTTCTTTGATCTGCATTCAAGGATTTGGAAAATCCAACAAAAAAAATTTCGATCGATTTTTCGCAATTTTTGAAAGGGGTACCCCTTTTGATTTTTTGCAAAAATTGACTAAATTTTTTTTGTGCGATTTTTTGGATTCTTGGATACAGGTTTGAGAAGATTAAAGCCCTGATTTAAAAATGGCATTCTGTTTTCAAATCGGTGGAGAATTAGCTGAGATATTCGCAAAAAACGGTTCCAAAAAAGGGAAATTTTAGATATTTAGAAGTTTTGAGACATTTTCGATGACCATTTTCACTGTAATAGTTAAACAAACACTGTCATTCAATGATTGATGATAATTCCTTCCAATTTCATTAAATTAAGACACTAGTCTGTTATCCTGTTGAATGAAAGCTGGCTTCTAGGACATCAGGACCTAATTAATTGACTTTGAATAAGAACTATATTATGACATTCGATCTGTATTGGTTTTCGATGATGGACAGTAATTCATTTCTTATGTTTTATGGTTTAAGGACTATCCTGGGACATCCTGGACTTGTAGGCATTTAATAAATTGACTTTAAATAAATAAAATATCTGGAATTCCTTGCTTATGTCAGAGAGACTACTGTTTACTGAAAGTCAAGGAAATGTCACGACATGTGCTGTTTTTTATGTATTTTTTCTTAATGTGTGCATTCAATTGTGAGTTTTTTTTTTCTTTCTTTCTTTCTTAACCGAAAAGGAAAAATCATAATGTGAGGAATCTGGCCGCCATGGCAACAGTTCTGTTCAGCTTTTTACTTACTGCTCTGGTTGCAGCATCCTGGCCCCTCCTACAAGCCGCCCCCGCGCTTTTAAACCTGCACCTTTGCCCTCTGAGTTTTTCTTTTCCACCAATTACGTGGACAAAAGGCAGCAAACAACGCAGACCCCGGGATGGATAAGTGGATGTGGATGCATGGGCGGGGCTCCCCCAAGCCCCAAAGGGGTTTCCAACCACTTTATTAAAAATTTATATCGACTCTGACTCGCTAATTAAATTAAAGCAATTGAAATTAGTTAAGCATTAGGACTTAAAAATTCCCTTTGACGAATTTTACACGCGCCACTGAAGCATACATATGTGTGGGTGACAGGACATGGGCGGGGATTGGAAAAGTCTTAAAGGGGGATGGGCTGCTCTGGCATTGTTGCCGTTTCGCTTCTTTGTTCTCGTTTTCCGCTTTCACTTTCTTTCACCCACTTTCTTTCTCCCCCACCTTAAGATTCATGTTTTCTTTTCAACACGAGTCGAGTCCTGCCCCCTGTCCTGGCCAAAGGAGCCACTTGCAATTAGCCAACAATTTATGTTGGTCTATAGAAAAAGCAGCGCGAACGAGGACGAGAAGTCTGGGAGGAAGAGTCCTTGCCAGTGGTCCTGCCAGTGGGCTCTCAAAAGACCAACAATCATTTGATTTGAAATACAAAAAAAAATAGAAACTTCCCACCCACAAAAAACTCACAAAAAAACAGCTCAGGTGAGGTTTGTCAAAGGAAACAGGAAATGTCGCGGAAAAGACAGGGAAAAAAATAAACAAAACTTCTTACAATATTACTAAAAAACGGTCACACTGTCAGCTTTTTGAATATTTTCGATTAATTCGATTCGATTATTTCGATTAATAAAAGAAACTTCAAGAATTCAATGTTTTAATGCTACTTTTAAGACATTTTTGTAATCCCTTCTAAATTTTTAAGAAATATTTTATTAAAAACTAAGAGAATCTCTAGGATAATATCCTTTTCCCTATTTTTCTCAGTGCAACAATTGAAAGAGCCAGCCAAGGCCGCAAATCAATTTCCTTTTCAAATATATATTTAGCGCAGGATGTTTTCAAAAGGTAAACAAAAACCGAAAACAAAATATTCTATATACAAAAAAAACTGGGAAATAGAGCAATAAAGAAATAGGGAAATAGAGAAATAAAAGTATAAGAATAGAAATGGGAATAGAAATAGGAATTGGAAGAGGAATACGAGTACGAGAATCAATAGTAATGGCAACAGGCGAATGTCCTCGAACAATAATAACAATAAATACCCAAGAACAAACGGTTTTTCTTTGGGTTATACATTGTATATATATATAAAAAAATATATATAAAAAAATATATAAAGTATACTATATATGTATATTTATTTTATGTATCCGGAAAAGTAGCAGATGTGTGCCAGGCATGAGGTGCTTTCCAACCGAAAAGGAACCCGTTTAAGCCTTTGCCAAAACATTCATTGTTTATAGTCGGAGGGCAGACTGAATAGTTTCATTATTTTTTGGCAACAGATTGGTAACAAGTTCGAGCCATTTTGGCAACGGAATTTCCCTTGGATTATGGCTTTGTAGTTGCCAAAAATATTTTTATTCAAATTATTAGAGGATGCGCATAAATTTAATGATGGTGGAAAGTGCCTTTCTTTGTTTTTTTATTAGAAATACCATTTCCACTTCTGCAAATCTTGCTGCTGCCTTTGACCTCAAAAAATATATATATTTTATAAAATAAATACATTTTTTGTTGAATCTTTTCCCGGCTCTATTTTTTGTTGGCCTTTTGTAGAGGCTTTTCCCATTTTAAATTGGTTCAGTTGGAAACTTTCGACTGGAGCTTTATCAATTAACAGAAGGCACTGCAAGCCATAGATATATATATATATATATATATTTTGATAGATATATATATACACTAGCCGAGTTGGCTAACCAACTTTTTGTGGCCGCGATGTTGACACACAAGAAGCTTGGCAGGACCAAAAAAAGGGTCCGAAAAAGGGATCTGCGTTGGGGCATTAACTTTTTCCTCGCCATTAAAGAAAAAAGTGTGCCAGGTTTTTGTTTTTTTTGTTTTTTGTCTGGCTGGCATTTTACAAAATAATAAAGTGTAGCATAATTTATGGGGCATGGAAGAAAAAAACCGAGGTTGTGTGCGAAAAAGTTCTTCAAGCGCAAAAAACGCTTGTTATTTAATGCCACCAGAAAAAAAAACAACAACCAACCTATATCTTATATATATTACAAAAAAAAGAAAGAAAGAAGGAGGCTAAAGCGAGGAAGGAGGCGTGTCCTGAACAGCTTACAAATAAACAAATAATCAGGCAACACTCCGGCACACATGTGTGTGTCCTAGACAGGATTTCCTGTTCACTCACATCGGGGGCATAAATTCACTTTTATTGAACTTTAATGTCACTCTAATGCCTGCCCATTTCCCGCCCCCCCCCTCTTAACTTGGTTATTGATGCACTTCAAGTGTGTTGGAGTCCTGGTTCCTGGGACGACGCGGCGTATACGCAACTTTCAGTCCTGATTTAGTAGGCAAAGCCGAGGAAAAGCCGGAGGAAAAGCCGGAGGAAAAGGCTCTTGGGATCCGCATATGTGAGTGAAATTAGCAATTTAAAGCAGTTCCTTCTTTTAATATTTAAAAACAATTTATATACATTTTTTTTAATACTTTTCGTTAGGTTCTACATGGCGTATACGTGATGTAGGCTTTGATTTAAGGGGAAATTCTAAGGAAACGATGCTTAGGAATCAGAGAACCATAGAGAACGCTTTTTATTTCTTTATAAAAATATCCCTAAATAGAGTCCCAGTATATAAATCCCATCATAAACCCCCACAAGTAATATTTACACATTTTCTTGATGATTTCTCAACAAAATAATCACCAATTTGATTTTTATGAGCCCGATGCTCCGCCAAAGACATAATTAAATCACTCTTCCCGATTATTTGTGAATAATTTTAATGGCAGTGGAATGAAGTCCCAATTAAAAGTGGAAGGACTTGTTCTTAGAGACTTTTGTGTTTTATGATCCAATTAAAGGCGGGAGCCGTTTAGGAGCCGTAAGCCTTTCCTGCTTAGGTTCGGACCATTAAGTGCATAAATGATAGCCTTTTGAGGGGGGTAAGGATATGCAGGAATATTTTGGTAATGCAGTAACCTAAAGTACAGTTGCTACACCCATAACTATGGCAATTAATTTAAATTTTAATGCACCAGACAGGACCAGACAGGACCGGACATGGCCGGACCGGGCCGGGCCGGGCCAGAGACCGAAAGGTAGAGACATCCTGTTTTGGCACATGAATATCCGGTTACAAAGGACCGAGAGTCCTTTGTCCATTGTCCTTTTCAGACTCTGTGAAATCTTTAGACTTTTCTCCAGTCCGGCTTCATTATTTGTCGTTTCGTTTTGTTTTCATTTCTTTTATTTTGTATCATTTTCCAGCCTAAACAAATAAATTTTTGAATGTAAATCAAAGGAGGGACAGAGTATATATTCCAGGAACCCGAAAATATATACAAATATCTATTAGAAACAATTTTAATTACGTTTCGGAAATGACCAAAAATACCTCTCTTGGACTACAGAAATAAATCATAATCCTTGCTCTCGAAGATGCCAGCTAATCCGGAAATCAAATTCAAATTCAACTCAAGACCTTAATGATGATATTCCTAAAATTGTATAATTTTAAAGACCTGATTGAGTGTAAATCAATTGAAATACCTTTAAGGTGATGTGAATGCATGTATCTGTGGAAATATTTGCATTGTGTGGATGAAGTGGGAGCGACAATGCCATTTTACCCTTTCAGTTCAGGACAACAATGGCAGCGACATCGAAAATCAACATCAACATTAACACAGCCAGCCATCAATGTTGGCGGCAGTATTGGGGCATCATTACCATTGACAAACAGATGTAAATCAATCAATCAATCAATCAGACAGTCAGTCAGGCCGACACAGAGAAAATAATAATGGTTTTTGTTGAAATTAATTAAAAGAAACTACAGGCAAGGGGATTTCTAGTCAAGGAATTATTGGGGAGTACAGTTTCTGATCTTTTGAGGCTTCGAATTTTGAATCAATTCTTGAATTCTTATCTCTCAGTGCAGAAATCCTTGATCCTTGTTCGTCACAGCCGTGTAGTATTTTAAAGAAATGTTCCGCAAATTTTAATCTCTTTCGTTCGTTCCTTCTTTTATTTATTTATTTATTTTTTTTTTGTACTCTAACATTCTTTTGAATGGCGCTGCATTGTTGGATTATTGATGGGATTTGCATCAGGCAGCGAACGGATATAAAATCTATCTGGCCACTTGCCAAAGGGAGGGGGGAGGCCGAAAACCCCGAAGGACGTGTCAGGATATGGGCCTGTTAAGGACACCTGGTCGATGACAAGAGGGCGCCACAAGTGTCTAAGGACGATGGAGACATCATCGTCATTGTCACGAAAAAAACAGAAAAGGATAAAGCCTGACCTGAGTGCAAGGCCCAGGACAAAGGATTTGGCAAATAAAAAAACTAAAGGTGGACGTCAAAAGTTTCCAGTTCTTGGAGAAAGTGAAACAAATATTTCCCTGTATTTTAGTTTCTAGGAATTTTTAATAAACTTAAGGCTTTGAGCTGCATTAGAAGGACTCCGATTTGAAGTCTGATTTATGGATAAAATCCTGTAATATTTACAGGATATAGAAACAGGATATAGAAACGATATCCCATAAGGTTGGATTAGTAATCCGGAACAGTATGGAACATCCATGGATATCGTTGGGCTGCAGGACAACTGTTGTCTGGCGTTTTATACCTGTTTTGGCTTTGACTTTGTCTTCTGGCAGCGAAACGGGTTTATTATTTTTTTTGTTTCAGGATCTGTGGGCGTTGGTTACGCCCACGTGTGTGTGTAGCTGTGGGTGTATTTGACAGGCCCCGACAGACATTGCATTGAAAAGTAAAACAATAAAATTGTACATGGCCCATAAAAAAACATAAATATGATGAATGTACCCGAGGGCGGGACAGAGACAGGTGTAGTTGGTGTAAAAAGGACGGCAATTGTGGCCCACTTGGGCATTGTTTGTCTGTGTCTGCGTGTCTGTATCTGTGTCTGTATCTGTGTCTGCGTCCTGCGTGTCTGTGTTTGTATTGCCTGCTTTTAGGCGCTGTACTCAATGCTGGTTATAAATTTTATCACTATCAACGCTGGATAATAAATTTGTACGCCTTGTGGATTTGTGTAAATTTACCCAACGCACCCTTGTACACCCACAACCAGCACACCCAGCACACACCCTCCCACACACACACTCCTCTCAAACCCACACACAGGAATACTTTTCCATATGCCGCTTAAATGCTGTTTCATAGCATACTTTTGTGCGTACGTTTTTACGGGGCAATAGAGGGAAGAAAGTACTACAAAAAAATACCAAAAAATACCCACATGTGTTCCCTCAAATTGCAGCTACGTGCAGGCTGCAACATCCTTCAAGTGTCAGGATAGCAAAAGCAGAGCGCAGAGAGAATTTATTGAGGAATAAGCAGGAGCAAGGAGGAAGGCTCTTGAAAGATTGAAGCTTATCCAAGGAGGGAAGTGCCCGGCATTCTTCGATAATAAAGTGCTCGAGACTGCAAGCTCACAGTCCTGCTACATTAAACATGATTCGAAAAAAGGAAACACAGGACGAGGTACAGGACCTGAAACAGGTGTATCCTTCAGTTTTACACTTGTATGTTTTGCTTCCATTACAAGCACGTTTTCAAAAATCATCAAACAACAAAAATGGAAGAAACTTTCTTGCCAAATTGTATCCGAAAATATGAAAAGGACTTCAGGCAAGTCAAGTTTCCAAGTTTTGAATGCCAGAATTTGGTTTCAAATTGGTTCTAATACCGAAAAGAAATTCCCCTCTTAAAGTTTTCCCCTTTTAAAGTTTTAATTTTGAAAATTGTTTACATTAAACCAATATCGAAAAATTCCCCCGTTGATGTTTACCTGCGATTCGCGGAAAAATCGCAATTGGGAATCGGCGGGAACCAAAATGCATTTTCCAGCGAAAAGTCACAATAACACTCGAATCGAAAGTGCCAACAATTTATAGACCATATCCTGCCACCAGGTGTGAGCCACAGGATATCCATATATACAATTTTTTTGGCGCCACCATGTCCAACCCATCACTACCCTTTTGCCATCGGGAACCTGGGAAAACGCATTATGCTTTCATCTAAGTTGATTTTGCGGTTCCATCTGTCCTCTGAGCCTTGAATCAAAAGGATACAAGTGCCAAGCAAAAAAAAAAGGCAAAACTGTGTCGAATGTGAAACATGTTTTGGGTTTGGGACCAAATCAAATTTTCCAGCCCTGTCAGTAAAGCCACCACAACAGGAGTCCCAGAATAAAAATGTGGCAAAAATGTTGACAAAAAAGAGTGACAAGCTGTGGGAGGACCTATGTTTTTTTTTGGAGAGGATTTATTTTCTTAAAAAACTATTAAGGAAATTCTTTTTCTCTTCAATTAATAAGAGTTCTTCTCCATTTTCTTCATCAGAACTTCATACCCTTCTGCAGAAACTGTACAGGATATCAAAAAAAGGATACAAAAAAGTGAAAAAAATACAGAGAAAGGATTATGCTTCGGGGACGAGTCACGTTTCTGTTCGTCGGGCCAATTACAATTTTCTAACAAAATTTTGTCGAAAGCCAAGGGGACGACATTTTCTGCGAGGCTATCCTGCCATCCTGCCAGTTATCCTAACACTGTCCTGTCCTGGCCGGGGTTTAAAACTGAGAATCGCAAAATTTTTGACAAAGGCTAATGCAAATTGAAGTGACAATTCGGTGTTTGTCAGAAATTTATACATAAACATTCTTGGAACATGAATTATAATTAATCAGGATTCGTGTTTTCTATTTTGTTGCGGTTCGTTCTCGATTCCAATGCCAATGTCCTAGATGTCCTAGATTTACACAAATTGCTGTTGACAGTCTGTGTCCGAGAGTTGTGAAAACTTATGCATACATTTCGGCTAAAATATATCGTGTTGCCATTTGTTTGACTTTCGGTGAATCGCCTGTCGGATTACCAAAGCCCTCGCCTGTCTGACAAAAACAATATTTAAATTACAAATTCAACAAAATCGCCACCACTCGACATCGAGGACAACGCCTTCATCCATCAAAATCCATTGGAAATTGACTTGCCAGCCATAAAGTGCAGATAAAATGCACACACTCCTTGGAGGCCAAAACGATTATGTCCTCATGATCACACTTGGTCCTGGTCTAATCTCTGCTCTGGCCAAGTGTAATGGCATTTTGACAAATTACCCATCCACGAGCCATAAAGAGACGCCTTGCACTTGGAATGAGTTGCGATTTAAGGGATTTTGGATAACTTACACGTTTTTATAGAGTATTTAAAGCAAGGAAGCAGGTCCTGAAAAGGTAACTTCTTCTATCATCTTTGGCCTGAAACTAGGATGCTATCTCGAGTGCCTCTAATTTTTGCCTTCATAATTTGCCATAAAATCCACACGTTCATTTACAAATCATTTATCATAATGCCGCCAACGCAGCTGACAAAGTGGCTTTCCACTTTTCCGCCCAAGCAGCCGCCAAACCAGAATCGAGGGGGTTTCCAAGAAAATAGTGTACCAGGAGAAAATATTTCAAGGAAATTCTAGAGATTTTAGTTGGAAAGCCCAAAGGAATATCTCTTTTCTAGTAAAAGCGATGAAGAAAGTGATAGAAGAGCTAAGCTTCTTAATAATTTTGTCACAAACTTAAATTTTAATGTGACCAAAACCATAAAAAAAGCAAACATAGTTGGGTTGGGTTTTCTAGACTTTCTAGTTCTTTTAAGTTTTCTTAATAAATCTAAACTACAAGTATTTTCCCCAAGTGTAGGTGGATATGTGGGTGTTTGGAAATAGGATGCCTCCTGCGACTTTAATAAAACTTTTCGCCCGGCCTGACAGGCCCGAGCCAGTGAGAGAGGAAACCGACATGAAAAACACTTTTCAGGGTGCGATGTGGGCGGGGCAGGCGCCTGCTCCTGCACTTTGGCCTCCTCATTTGTTTCTTGGATAACTTTCAAGGGTGTCCAGGCCAGGCTATTTGTCTCCAAGTGAGACTCTCTTCCAGCTCTTCCGTTCTTCCAATTACTTTTCATTCAAAGTCTGCATTATTCGATTATGTAAGGGAACAGCAAATCATTTCTTAGACTTTCTCTATTTAAATATTTTAAAGTTTTTCGAGTAAAAGTCTTTTCTTCATTGCCTGAAGTGTATTAGGTTTTTTTCCTGCTTAAGAGAAAGTCTTGAACTAAAAGTTAGTGGTCCTGGTGGGAGGAGTCCTTCTTGACGTGGGTGGGTGGCTGCCTGTTTTTTTTTTTTTTTTTTGTTACAATTCCTTCTATTTTTAGCATGTTTGAGCCTTTTTTCCCCTCATATTTCTTTTGTTTTTTCATTGTTGTTCTGACGCATAAAAATGCAGCAAGAATGTAAGGTTGATGGGGTCTAGAGATGGTTGATATTTTCATTATAAACTCTAAGGTTTCACAGAAAGCAAGTTATTTTGATTATAATTTTATATTTAGAATCAAGAAAAGGAGAAATATTAAATGAAAAGTAAGATAAACTCATAATTTATGGAAATTATCGGTTATCGTTTGTTTTTAAAAAGATTTTAAGGAAGAAAAGATGATAATGATGACTGTCCTTTTCGATAATCGATTATTACCGATTATTTTCGTCCTGCAAACATCCCATCTCTAGTGGCATCTCAGGTGTAATGGCTTCTGAGACTTTCACACCAAGGTTGCCGAGAATGGCAACAAAAACGCAACAAAAAAGAACAGATTGCATGCAAAATGAGCGTGTCCTGTTGAGATTTAGTCTGCTCTGCTGCTGATAGGGCACACACATAAAGCACACACACACAACCATACACACCCTCATCCTTTTTAATCCTTTTTTTCTCTGCGAAGCTTCTGGTTTTTGTAGCCTACATTTTGGGGCAAGGGCTGGGAAATGATTCAATTATTTGTCTTCAAGTTGGTTCTCCACAAAACATCAAGTGTTTCGATAAAATGTGCATTTTATTCCGAAATAATTGGATTCAAGGTTTCTTGTTCTCTATAAAAACATAATCTTTCCACCCTATTAAGTCTAAATTATTTCATTGAATTTATTTATTAATTAGTTTCTTGGCCATTGCAGTTTTATTTCGATTTTCATCAGCCTATTAAGCTTTTCTGCAATACTTTTGCACAATTGCAATCTTAACGATCTGGGAGCTCCTCTGGTCCTGGATTTTTTTGCTCCTTTTCCGTCCGTAATGGGATATAAAAAATCAATTAGCTTCCGCTTGAATGCTCAGCTCTTGCAGTCGTTTTTATGTTTTTATGGCCTCCCCCCCTCGGGCTTCATTTGCAATTATTACGCATAATTTGCCAGAGGTCGCTAATGAAAACGCTGGTCGGATGCGAGAGCTTGACTTTTTTTTATGGGTGGAGGAGGAAGGAAGGAAGGCCCAGGACCAGGCACAGGCATAGGACCAGGCACAGGACCCAACCCTAAGCCCAGATCAAAGCTTTAATGTATTGATAGAGAACTTTGTTCCTGTTTCCTGACTATTTATGTCTAGATTATTTTTCTGGTTTAGTAGAGGCTTTTGATTCCTAACTAAGTACGTGTTTTTGGGTGTTATTTTTGGGTAAGTAGAGTATTTTTTGTCACAGTTTCAATCATTAGTGAAGATTTTTTATATTAGAGATAGACTTTGAGACTAAGAAATAAGTCTTATTGGGAGGTTTGGATATTTTAAAAGCTTTAAAACTTCCTTTTTTTATGTAATAACTTAAATATTCTTCGACAAATAATGTTTCTAAATCTTAAATATACTTTTTTCTTGCAGTGCACTTACCTAGTATGACCAGTCCGTTGCCAAGGAGTCCGGCGAATCCGATAATGCCAAAAAATACGGGCACTATCGTGGACACAATCCGCTCGAGAGCCACACTTTCCGGATCGTACTCCATCGAATCGTTGGCATTGTGGTCCGAGGAGGAGTATGGGAAATTATTTCCACTGCCATTTCCATTTCCATTGCCGCTGCCACTGCTACTGCCACTGCCACTGCCAATCCCATTTCCATTCTCATTTCCATTCGCATCGGCATTGGGATTGTAATTGTTGGTATAGTTGTTGCCACCAGCAGTGGCATCCACCGGGCTGCCGTTTTGGCTTGTGGCGGCCAAAGAGGCTCGGGGCCAGCTGCTAATTAGGATGCCCAACAATAGGGCCACCACCCGAAGGCTGCCCATTTTCGAATCGATTCTTTCAATATCTCTCTACAGGAATCTATCTTTTGGTCAAGTATGTGTGGGCGAGGGCTTTTTTAATTGGCCCGTTCTCTATCTGGCTTTATCCTTTATCCTTTGATTGTATCAAATGCCGGCCACGCCCACCGCATAATTTGCATTTCCGTGAGTTATTTATCCGTCCGCCTGCAAGAGACAAATTGGAGTAGAGTAATAAATAATTTAGATGCAGAAACAGAAACAGATACGGATACAGATGCCGAGATACTGAGATACGGATGCAAAGATGTGCAAATACAGATACAGATACGTGGCCATAGAAGCGACGCAAATAAATCCCCATCTATATCGGGATAATAGATGGACGCCAGCAGTCAAGGCCATCCCCCGCCTAGCTGGGTGGTGTGTGGGCGCTTGTTTTGGTTGGTTTTTGCGTTTTGAAAGTGAAAATGTTGGCCACAGTGGGTCCCTTTTTAGCAAATTAACATCCTTTTAAAGTATTTTGTTTCAGAAATTGATTTTATGACTAATAACTGCTCTATTTAAACCCTAATTTAATATAAAATCCTTGAAAAGTACTCCCACAACAGCCTCAGTGTATGTCCTTCATCTGCATGACCATGTAAAAATTATGCAAAATTAATTTAATTCCATTACATGGAAGGGATGAGCTAGACTGGACCTGGGCAAACATTCATCACATTTGCATACTTTAATAAATAACATTGATGCCCAAATCACATGGACATGGACATGGACATGGACTGAAGGGACATTACGCATACGCCACGTGCTCTGCATCAATTAGTCGCCGAAGGACAACACTTCCAACATGCATGTTGTTTCCTGTTTCCTATTTCCTGTTTGGTTTTTGTTTTTTGTTTTTACTTTTTGGTCTTAGCTCAATGCCATTACACTTCAACTACTGGCTCCAGGAGAAAGGCAACGACAGGCAGACATACAGGACTAATCGAGGAGACATATGTGCTGTCATGTCTGGAACTCAAACTCGAACTGAAACGGCACGCACGCCGAACGCTGACAGTTGGCTTAAGCTGTCAATTAACATATTATTAAGCGAGTAACAGCCCAATGCCAAAAGGACGAAGCGACGACAGGACGAGCAGGGGGATTGACAAACGATGAAAAAAAAGATGGCGCAAGGCAAGGCGAACAATGAAGGACATCCCATAATTGAGTGACGCTGGAATGACGCGACTCTCGAGTGTCAAGAATCCTTTTCGACAAAAGATAATGTTGCCAGTGTGACCAGATAGTCTCAAAGACATGAGACAACACGAATTAAATGATAATTTTAGATATTTTTGATCATTATTTGTTTCAAAATAATGAAAACCCCTCCAGCAAAAGTTATGCATAAAATGCCATGAAATTTGCATCTCTGCAGGACGAAATTGGAGCCATGATTTTGCCAGATTGTGTATGCATAGAAACTGACATATTGACACAATAAACTACACCACGCAATATACATAACATATATATGTATATATATTCCAAAGATCCTGGTACTGGGGACATAAATTATTCAGATAGCATCGACTAGCCCACTCGTCCACTGAGAGCTCATAGCCCGAGACTCGTCTCGTGCTTGTGTCACAAATTTCCACTTAGTTGACAGTGAATTATTTTCATGGCACTTTTAATTAAATCAAGCAATAATTATGAACTGTTTGTCTCTTATTCTTATCGTGATGGCATTATTATTCATTTTTAACCCAAATGCTTTCTATCTATCTGTTAGAGTTATGGACTGTTGGTTAAAATGCGACTTAATGGTTTTCGTTTTTCTAAACGAAAGCGATTTATGTTGAGCGTTTTAAGCTGTTTTGATTTACGGCTTCGCCGTTGAAAGCCAAACTGTTTATGGATTAGAGGGGCGAATAAAAAAACGACCGGAACTGGCTCGATTTTCTTCCGATTTCTTCCCCGACCGAGACTTTTCCGCCACTTTCCAAAGTCACGAGGCCAAGCGGGCATGAAATTGAATTTGTTAGTTCCTCCTCGAGTGAAAAGTGTCCATTGTGGAGGCCACTTGAGGCCTGAAACACTTCACAACATTGTCGACTTGGCAAGGAGTTGATGGAGAAATCCGGTGGGGGAGTCCTTTACTTTTTCTTTGTCTGAGTGGCTCGAGAAAGCGGTCGTGAAAGTGAAATATATTTCATGATTTTTGGTTTTCCTTGCATTTAACTTTTAAAATACTTTTTTTGATATAAGAATCCTAATTCTATCAAAAATAATTAAACCATTTGTGGACAATAAAGGACAAACACAAACCTATTCAATATCTATTTAAGGAAATGTATTTCCTATTCATTCGCATTCATTGTAAATTAACAGGATATTGAATGATGTAATTAATCGCATAGACACATCCTCATTTGATTAGAGCAACTGATTTAATGAATGATGTCCTTGAATGGAACTAAAATCGCTGCTGGAATAGACATCTAATCTACTTAATGCCCATTCCCCACAAAATGGTGATGGTAATAGTAATGGCAATGGCAATGGGTATCCTTCAATTATGTCCTTTCACTCGATTCAGGACAGCTTAAGCTTTGCATACATCGTGACACAATGCACTTGTTCCATTCAATCGATGCACTGATCGATATTTTTTTGGGCTTAAAGGTTAGTTTTTAATATAAAAAATATTAATGAAAATTTGAATTCTAATACTTTTAGATAATAATAAAGCTTCTATTGGGTTTTGGTGATACTTTTTTCTAGAAAACAATAATGACTAAGGAATTTTCAACTATTTTTATGAAGTTTTGTTGACTTTTGAAAGCTTTTTTTTCTTGAAAATAGTATTACTTTTTCTTAATTTATTAGAAACTAGTTAGAAATTCTTTCTATTTCTCTAGTATTTTCTCTCAGTGCCCTGCCTGGAGTCAATCATTCATTCAGTCAGTCATTTTGGCTTGTTGCTCGCTTGGCAAGATTGCGTATACGCCGCGTTGTCATCGGCATTTCCGCCCCCGGCCGGGGCAGTCCGACATCCTTTCGGCCTCCTATCGTCCCCCTCTGCCTCCTCGAAATGCAAAAGAGGACAATGGAATTGTGAATTGTGAATCGTGTCCATGGGCCGTATGAAACCGCAAATGCAAATTTCACTCTAAAACCCAAACTCCAACTCTGACTCGATTCTGGAAAGCGAAATTCAAACCAGAGAAGAGTAATTCGCATTCCGCCTGTCGCCGAGTCAATTATTTTGCAGACATGCCTCCTTTTGGGCTGATTATTTCATTTATTTCAATTAGAAAAGGGGGGGATGGGTGGTGGTGCGTGAGGGGGAGGTGTGCCTCAATGTTGCCGCTCATGTGGCTTTTATGTGTGCGTTTGTGTTCAATCTAATTGCTTTTTTATGGCCCCGAATGCGAATCATAAAAGTCACCCAAGCGGAATGTACAACAAAATTTCAAAAAGGGCGGCCAGGACCTCAAGGCATCACATTATGGTATATCCTGTGCCGAATCGACAGCCAACACTGGCAACATCTGCTCTGAATTAAATATTAATAATTAATTAACTGCCAAACGAAACCAAACAAAAACTTGGTAAAAGTTTCAAGACAAAAAAAATGGTACAGAAAACATTTAAAGTAAAGTTCGAATAAAATAAAATACTATTCGGTATTTTATTTGAAAAATGGCATATGGCTGGACCGATAAGAAAGATTAAAAATCAGGAAAAAGAGCCAGCTCTACCTCTTCTATTGACATTCCCTGCCGGTATTTGCTCTCGATTTCCATGTCGGAAAATTTCCACCATTTCGTCCTTTGCCTTTGCCGACGACTTCTTTCCAAACGATTTCCATTAGAGGAAAATGCTGATGTGCAGTGCAGTGTGTGTATAAATTAAATATGTTTGTCATTGAACTATTTGCATAGCAGGGAAAAGGCTGGCTAGGGGCTGACTAAGGGCTGGCAAAAGGCTGACAAAAGGCTATCAAAAGCCTGGCAAAAGTCTGGCTCACATGACGTATACTTGATATCGTTATTATTGCCCAGCATCCCCGCCATTTGCAGTTCCATCGCCGCAGAAAATTTGCACTTTATTTGCCTTTTCCAACGGACTGTCAAACAGGCAGCTTCCATCAAACGGCCTGGCCCGACCCGACCCGGCCAGGAATGGTCATTGGCGAAAGCCACAAAAATGTAATTACAAATTAAAGTCACCGGACCTCAATATTTTCAATGCAACCGCGAAATCCATTAAAATAATACGAGTAGAACCAAACTGTAATTCAGTTTAAAATGCACAAATTCCGATTGAATGCTTTCGAAAGACTAGGAGAGGGAATCAAACTACAATTTCTGATTTAAAATTTAAATACCAAAATACTATATTAATTAAAATATTTAACGAAAAGCGCCTTACTTAGGTACAGCTTATGAGAATCGAGGAGGAGGGCTCTTTTTAATAAATTTTAGTATTAATTTTAAAATATAAAACTTTCTATAAAAATACTAAATAAATTAAAATATTTATTTAAAAAATGTCTTACTTAGGTATAGCTTATGAGAATCGAGGAGGAGGGCGCTATTTTTATATACAAATCTGAGGCTCTATCTTGGCCAATATCTAACCGATTCTTGAGCGGAATACCTTAAACGATTCGTGGATCGATTCTCTATCAAACTGCAGCAAAATCTGATCACAAAATATTTTTTCCAATTTTTTTAAAATTTTCTGATGAGCCCCCTTAAAAAATGTGAAAATCGAGAAAAATCGCTTTTCGTCCCTTTCGAAGCCCATATCTTCGGCATTTTCCATCCGATCCTTGAACAAAGTATAGCTTTGGAATCTGAAATCAATTCCCTATCAATCTGCATCAAAATCCTGGCACAAAATATTTTTTCGATTTTTTTAAAATTTTTCTGGGCAGACCCCTTGAAAAAATAAAGAAATCGAATCCAATATGGCCCAAATCGGAGGCTATATCTTGGCCAATTTCCAGTTGGCCAGTTTTTGTTGGGAATTCTCCGATATATCCTTTTTTAACACTGAAAAAAAACATCGTTTAGTGTGACCTTCTCTGTGCCAAGATTTCAGGATATATTCTTGACTCTTTGAATGTCACACCTGGAGCCCCAAAAAGTTGATGACTTGAAGTTCCCTTCACATCAAAATCATTCAGCGCTTGGAAGTCAAACCAGCCAGTTTTATCTCTCTTATTTATTTTTATTTCTACTTTTTTTTATTTGATTATTTTTCTTTCAATTTTTATTTTTGACAAACCTTGGATCATGGGTCTTGGACCTCTTTTTTCACTCCAATTGTTTTTCGTATTTTCATTTAAGAAACAATTTAATCTGTCTCTTAATTATTTGATTAAATTTTCTGATATTAGTTTTTTAATTTACGTTTTTTAATTCTAACTGAATCCATGGTTTTTTGTTTTTCTAGCTTATTTTCTACGGAAAACATTTCTTATAAACTAACTGTGCTCGGATTTTATATTTTATTATTTTTTATTCAAAACCTTGGACCCTTATAAACTTCCACCTCTACGTTCCGGTCTTATTTTTCTTATTTTTTGTTTTAATTTCTTTTATTTAAATGTATTCCTCCTTTTCATAGCTGAATCCTGTACTCGGATTTTATTTTTTATTCAAAACCTTGGACTCTTAGGAACCCAGACCTCATTTTTCAATCCTCTTGTTTTTATTATTTTTATTTAAGAAACAATTTAATCTGTCTCTTAATTATTTGATTATTTTTCTTTCAATTTTTATTTGTGACAAACCTTGGATCATTATACGATTCGGTACCTCCTCGTGCAATCCTCTTGTTTTTCTTATTTTTATTTAAAAAACAATTTAATCTGAATATTTTTTTAAATTTTTCTGGTCAGACCCTTGAAAAAAAATGAAGAAATCGAAGAAAAGTCCACTATGGCCCAAAAAACTTGACAGTTTTCTTATCTTAACCCATTTTTGTTTTTCTTCTCTGGCTTTATGCCTTTTTAATTTCCCAAAAAAAAAATAAAAGAAAATAGAAACGAAGGCGAAAACTTTCGACAAACTGTAATTAAAAGCAAATTTTGTGTGTATAACTTTCCGTCTCTCTCTTACTACTTTTCCCCACCATAAACCTTTCTCTTTCCGAAGGCGGCTTGGGGATTTTTTGTGTTTTTTTGGTGGCAGAGGCGGAGGCGGGTGTACAAGTTTTTAATCAAATATGTGTCAACGCGGATTTATGAAACTAATTGACTTTAAAGGCGACTACACCAGAGATCGGGCTCTGCCTCTGGTGAAAAACCAAGACCGCATACACCACGCCCCCTCTCTAGAAAGAATTAATTAAAAAACTTAATCTGCTTTGGCTATGGCAACAAAATTCCAAACGGTCTCTGGCTGCTGCTGGTTTCGTCGGTTTTGATTTTTGGTTTTCATCTTTTTCTTGGCCCTGAACTTGTAAAACTTATTTAAAAGCTTTAAGTTTTGTTAAAAATAAATATACTTAGTTACTTTACTTAGTTTTTTCATTAAAGTTTTTTAAGGGAAGAGTTAATTTTGAGTCACTTTCAGGGTTAAACGAGAGAAAGTAATCGTTTGGGGAGGAAATCGATAAGTTTACGAAACAAAAAACGTTCTAAAACTATAATTCTTTTACACCTTTTTGTTTCTAATTCCTAACACCTTATACCCTTATCGATTTAGAAAGAAATACCTTTATTTTTGATAAATGTTTAAGGTTTTTAAAATTTAAAATTAAACAACTACAAATCCCAATCAACAACTGAGGTCAATAGGTTCGAGTTTGAGTTCGACTGTGTTCTTAATTATTATTTTTTTGTTTGTTTAGTTTTTGTTTTGAACTCCAGGGCTTTGAAAGTTTCAAGCACTTTCATTGATTTTGGCCAATGACTGTGGAAAAGGGCGGATGGGCGACTGCCAGATTGGCTAAAACTCTCAGCCAACATGGCTAATGATCGTTGGTTAAACTTTAAGCCGGGTCAAAAGTTCCCGTTTGTAATTGTTTTATTACTGCTCCTGGCTTATAGTTTTTTTTTGTAGCAAACACTTTACACAAGTAATTTTCTAATTGGTTAAAGCGCAGCACAAAAAACCTCGGGAACTGGGAAGGAAATGCCGGGAAAAGTCCATTTGGGGAATGCGAGAAGCCCGAGTCGGACACCATGGAAAAAACTGGCATTAAAGTGCACAAATTTATCCAAGCACTTTGCCTAATTATTTTGATAAAAAGCCCCGTTCAAGCCCCTAAAGCTTTCCTAGTTGCTTCCTTTTTTTCAAGCCAAGGATGTGCATGTCATAAAGTCAGGACAATTAAGGATAAACTGGAATGGTTGTAATGAAAAGCCTTTCAAGGATTCAAGGCTAAGCCAAGTACCGGTTATCCTACAGCACAAGCTACATTATCCTTCACAGAGAGAATAATTTATTTATCTTAAAAAGCTTGAAAGAAAAATAAACTCCGATAGACTTAATAATCGAGAATTTAAGCACTAAATGGGGATGAGCAAATTAAGCACTAGAAACGTGTCCTGTTTTGGTAGTGAGTCCCCTCCTAGGACCTCCCCTTAACCTCCCGCAACCATTATCAGAAGTCCTTTTGAGGAAAAGTCACTTTCGCCGGCAAACAGAATCGGAAAAGTTAACGAAAATCGAAGGGTAAGGGTGTGAGGGTGTAACGGGGTTGCGGCAGAAATCAAAGTTTCTGCCAGAGTTGCCCCCCTGTGCCCAGGGTTGTCGTGTGTGTCCAGTCGTGCGTGCCAGGAAGGATGAATGGATGTGGTAATCCTGCTCGAGTTCCCCGCTTTCTCATTTTTTTTCTGCACTTATCGCTCGACTTTGCTTGGTCAGCCAAAGGCGGGCAATATCCTTGCCACTTGCTCTTTGCTCCTGAGTCCTGGCTCCTTGGTCCTGGTTCATTCGATTTTTTATGTGGCTTATGTCCCGCTCTCTCGGATTTATAAGAAACGATTTCGCTTATTGGGTTGCATTTCAATTGGATGCAATCGGTTAATCGAGCGCCAAGATGAGGCTACTTTTGATCGGAAAAAGAGGAGTTTTATTGTACAAGAAGGAACTGTTTTCTTTCTTTAGTTTGTGACCTTTTAATTAACTTAAAACCCTCTCTTTAATTTAAGGTTATTTACTTTCCTGCACAAACCAGAAATGTTTACCAACAAACATTCTAAATTGTTTCGCCTTCAGGCTACAACCCTACCACCCACCGCTTGACCAGCCAGAAATAATTCCTTTTTTAAGTTTTCAAATCAATTTGAGGCAAAGCTGAGTAGACAGACATCTTCATAATGGAATTTCTTCCCAATAAAACCTGCTCCAGGGCATAAGAGATGAAGCTCCTCTTTTTATTTGGTTTACCATTTTTTAATGCATTTCAGAGTGCAGTCGAGAAGTTGTTTGACTTTTAGGGTCGTGTCCTGGACATCCTGGGCATCACATGCTTGCATTTTAATCTGGTTTCGCATTGTCCTTTCTTGGTTCTTATTTTTAGTTCCAAACCGAGTCAAACAATAGCCCACGAAATGCGCAAAAAATAAAAGTCAAAAGGACAAAGCCGAAAACGTGCAAAGAGTTTTGATTATAAAATGCCATCACAATCCCACCGATTGCTCATGTCTGAATGGATTTTTTTTTCTATATCTTTTTATATATATCTTTTGTTTTGGTTCTTGGACCTGGACCATTGTCCTTTTTTGGCTGGGCAGGTGCGAGGACTAGAAATTGGCAAATTAACACCAGACAGGACAATAATCTATATAGTCCTTCGGGGTTAGAGTTCGATTTCGATCTTTTAATTCTGATTTTCTTAAATTTTTATCAAAGAAAAGTCGCTTATAATTGAACTGTCAAATCAATTTCATTTGATTTACGTTTCCCGTTAGCTTAGTTGTCAAAAAAAAACTGTCAAAAAGTGGTAAGACCCCTCCATACCCCCCTCCATGGAGAGTTTCCAGCAAACTTAAACGCTAGATGGCGCTGTAAACACTCAATCAATTGCGGCGGAGACGACAAAAACACGGAAAAAACTTTGGCCGGACAACGGGAACTTCTCCGGGCCGGAGATGTAAAAGTTTTCCACTGGCCTGGTGACAGTTTTTTGTGGTAACCTGTTGAGACGGGGCGACGGGAGGGGCTGTCACTCTATATTGGAAAAGTTCCTTTTCCATTGGTATACCCCTTAAGGGGGGTTCTCTTAAAGATGTTACAAGATATTTCAGTTTATAAAAACTTTCTAGACTTACTTAAAAGAGGAAGATAGTTCCCCGACTTGAGCTCTATTTATACTTACGTCGGGCCCTGCCAGAACCGATTGCGAATTATAGTGATGCTACGACAGATGAAATCAGGAATCTATAACTTTTTTTATATTAATATTTTCTTAAACTTGGTATTATATATTTTATCTTCCCTATTTTTTTATGACTTTTGAAGGGTATTTAGGTTTCGGTTTGACCCAAAACTGTTACCGTACTTTCTTGATTTTTTTCGCTCACTTAAATGTTTGTTACAAATCAAATGGCAACTAAACGAGGGCAGAGACCAAAAGTGGGCGGGGCATTGGGGTATTTTTCGTGGTTTGATGGGAAATCGTTTCCCGATCCATCCCCCCAAACCCCCCGAAGCCCCACCAGAAAGTGGCCAGCGGAAATAACAAGCAAATGGGGGGTCAAAAAAAGGCTAAAAAGAGCCTCTCGATTGCAAGACCTTTGATTTGCTACACGGAGAGAAATAAATATACATTATATATCGGTTTTAATTAAGGGTTAATGATTGAAAATTAATTTATCAAAAGTTATTTCTTCGGAAATTCAATTAAAAAGTTAGAAAAATGGTAAAAACCTTTTGCTTTCTCTCAAAACTTTTATTTAAATATTATTTTATGATAAATATTTTGTAAATAAACATTATTTTAATTATTTTACATCCCTGTATTTCTGTAATTCCCTGTATTTATTCTATTTTATTTCCCTTTTCTATCTGCATTGCTCTTAGTTCTGCTTCCCTGACTCTGGCGCCACACATTTTTGTGGCCACATTGATGTCGCCCACGAAATGCGAAAGTTTTACTTTCATCGACTAGCCCCGCCCCCTTTCTACACCCCTCAATCTTTACCCTCTTTTAGCCACACTCCCTGCCCCTCTCACCCAGCTAATACTGGGATGCTTTAAAAAGTTTGTAGTTGTCGAGATATTAACATTACGCATACGCCATGTAGTTCGCAGAAGTTCCTCGCAGATCATCGCCAAAGAGATGGCTCTAGAGGGGGGTAGGTGGACAGGGGGGTGATGGACAATCAAGTTGATTGAATTTTCGATTATGGCAAAGGGGTTAACTGTGAGTGGTCGTAACTTTTCGATTTCCATTCCCATTCCCATAAAAACTTTCCGCACAAAACTCGGTGTGAACATTTTCAATTTAATGTTTTATTCGGGTGATTCCTGTTTTTTTTTTCGGTGATTATCGGTTATGATTGTTAAATGCACAGTGAGAAAATATTAGCTATTATTTAAAGAATATAATAAAGGTTTAAAAGTTGATAAATTTACCCCCAAAAAAGGGTCTTGATTGAAAGGATTTTAAAATGGTTTTTCAACAATATTTATACAAAATATTCTATATTTCTTTCTAAAATTTAAATAAAATTTATGAAAGCCCATTTGAAATACAACTCCCCATAATTTTGATGGCATATAGTATACGATATTTTCTCGTCCTGTCCAAACTCAATTTGCATTTGAAAATATTTGAAATATGAAACCGTAAACTATTTTGCCAAAGCAAAACTTTTGTTTGCAAAACTGAATGTCCTTTGCTGTGGCCTGTTCTGCTACGTGATTAGGTCCTCAACAGAGGCGTTGTTCAAGAGGGGTTTAGGGAAATACCCTCTTAACCCTCTCTCTCTCAACTATTTCCCAGTATTATTTAATTGATTTGTTCAAGTATTTTATTGAGTTTTCGGGGGAAGAGGCTTAAGAGTCTCGAAGAGTCATGGCAACCCCCCTCGGATTAAGCCTCTGACTTTCTAAAATATATATGTATTAAGTTGCCTCGGCAGGAGGCGCCTCCAGCTGAGTGTTTTCACCTCTGAAACTTCCTCATCCCAACCCTGCGCGGCCCTCCACTTGTCAACGCATATAAATTTCTAGAAAATGTGGGAAAAGGTGGTCCTAAAGGGGCGGAGGGAGGCGTGGCTGTGCGGTGGTTCTGGTAAGACTTACACCCACGCACGTTCATATGGCAGCTGCAAAAACACAAGTCAAAAGTCGGCCAGGGGCGCTCTTTTCTTGGCAACCAAACAGGCAACAATTCGTAGCCAGCTTCCGTCTCCAGCCCCCTGTTATCCTGCCCCCTTCAATCCACACCCTGTAGTCCTGCCTAAGCCCCCCTTGCCCTGTGACACCCCTGATATTTTCCAGCTCGAAGGCTCATCTGTCTTTTTTTCGGCTATTCCTGAGCTTCCCAAAAAATGTACAGTGTCTGGATTTTTATGAAATATTGTCAAGAATTAAAAAACTAATTAGCAGTTGCTGGTTTTGTATAAAAATATAGAAAATAGCAAACTAAATTCCATAAAAAATAACCTCTTTTAATAAAATAATTCTTTAAATAAAACATTTACTCATCAGAGTTCCCCTTAAACTTCATTAATCGTGAAATGAGAAGAAAACGCAGATAGTTCCAAGCATTTTAAACCTGATTTTTATGGCTTAAAATATGTAAAATATTGGAAATGAATAAATCTAAATAAAAAGTATATTTTTTAGGTAATATTTTAAATAGAAAATCTAACCACTGTGCCGTGGAGGCCCTCTGTTTGTTTTCAATTTCAAATTTTACAATAAACCGAGGCGAGGTAAGCCGAGGCCTCTTGGTCTAGGCCAAATGGCCAGCTTATATATGGACATTTATATATATTTATACAGACAGATATATATATCCGGATATCTGTACTTGTATATATAATGAATAACGGCACAATTTCACACGTCCCTTCATCGGAAAATTAGAGGAGATGAGAGGAGAGGCCTGTCTTTTGTTTTGGTCTCCGAGAGCTGAAAGCTTTTTAATAAGGCAACTTCCACCTTCAAATATAACGGTATACATATGTACAGAACAGTATTTATATGTATTACGACCTATATCTTTACTGTTTTTTTCTCTTTGGTTTTTTTTATAGATCAATTGGATTTGCGAGGCTTATGGATGGACTTTTGCGACTTTGCTTTTGCTTGGCCGCATTCAATGTTTAATTTTTGTTCCTTCTTCGGACAGGACACGTTATCGTACCATGGCCATCCTGCAATGGCCAATCCCAGGACGAAGATAGTCCTCCGCAAAGCAACCAATGACCCATTTGTGTCATCAATAAAGCCAACAGTGGGGGAAACCGAATAAACAATCTCTGGCTGGTCAAAAAAAAATCAAACATTAAGCAAACAAAAATTCACGCACAAATGGCAGAGGAAATATATTATATTTGGGTTAAGGATGTTCCAGTGTAAATTGTAAGTTTATATCAAAGCAAATAAAGAGATGAAACATCAAAAGAAATGGAAACAAATAAAAAATATAACGAAAGGAATTCTAAAATTGAAGAAGTCTTTAAAAATGCCTCAAAATTGAACAACAAATCTGTTAAAACTTCCTTACATTTTTAATGAAATGAAAGCTGAGGTAGAGAGGTTGAAAAAATATATATAAATTGTTTTTAAAACCATCATTAATATGAAAAACTTCCTCGTAATTCCCTTAAACGATGTCCCAAAAAATGTTAATAAATTGAAGAATATTCAAGAATATTCAAGGTTTTTCTCCGAGGCTTTTGATTTCCATTCAGGTGCAAAGCGAATGCAACTTGAATGGTTTTCTCGTAAGAAATTATTCAATAAACCGAGTGGACTCGAACATATTTATCCAATTACCAAAAGCATCTCCACAAAAATAAAGTATCTAAGCGTAAATAATAAATGATTCAAAATAAGAGAAAAATCACAGAGCTGCGAGAGGGGGAAATCAACAAAGATTTCGCGACCTTTGACCAGGCCAACAACAACAACAACGAAAAGCAAATAATTTCCGACACAAAGTGTTCTGAAAACTTTGAATCCGCTGCCTCAAACCCTCGAGAAAATCCCTAGGACAGCGGCAGGACATCCAGACAGGACAGAACAGTTTCCGCTTTCCGTTTCCTGTGCAAATATGCAATCTGGGGAATGAAAAAAATCCAGGAGCGGCTACAAAAGGATTGACAAAAAATTAGAGAAAGGTCAAGGCTAGAGCTATACCCAGGACAAGGTTTAGGGTAATATTTTAGAGTCAAGAATAGTAACTTTTGAGTACATTTTCCATCATTTTGATAGAAATAATGCCCTGAAAAGTATCACCCTAAAAAACGCATATACCCCACTCTACAGGATACGAAAATATGCGGTCCTGTAGCAAGCCTGAACCCAGGGAGGCCTTTCACATTGGTGGCCTAAGTTGACATGATTTGAGCCGGGTTCAGTTACGGTTAGGGCCAAGTCTGGGCGGCTTATTGGTCGGACATCGACATTTCGCAGAGCTTGTCGATGATGTCGATGGTGTTCATGTGGAATGTTTCATGTTTCACGTTCGGATGTGTCGAAGGACCCTCTTTTCACGCCGCCTCATACAAAGGCATTTGCTTTCCGTCCTTTCAAAGCTTGAAATCTGTTTTTCAGAGTTCCAACAATCATCGAGGGTCAGCTCTATGCCATTGAAATTCCCGAGTCCGTTAAGAGTCTTACACAATTGTTAGTATTTTGGGTTTTAGAATAGTATTTCCTAAGATTTCCCGGCAATATTTTCGCAGAGTTCCCGGCGGGAAAGCCGGCTATTATTTATGTATGTTTGCTGCCGTGTCACGAGTCCTGTCTTCGTCTCCTTTGCTTTTATGGCATCGTAAACAGGACATAACACTAAAGAGCCTGCCGAGGGCGGGACAAGAAAGAAAATATACAAATAACAAACATCGGAGAAATAGGAAAACAAAGTCTAAAGTCTGTGTTCCACGAAGTGCGTCTACGATGTGTGGGGACTTGGCGAATAATAAAATAGTTTTTTGAGCATCCATTTGCATATTTAAAAGGGGCAACTAAATGTTCGCATCCTGCTAGTGTCCTTCTTCTCACACACTCAATTTCCGTTTCCTATTTTCAGTGCTAATGGGTTTCCGACTCTTCTGGACTCTTCCGGTCTGTCTGTCCACTCTTTGGCCATAATAAGGAGACAAAATATACACCGAGTGCCACTTGTCGCACATGCTAAGCAAAAGCAAAAGCATTTTCATTTAATTTTTCATGAAGAACTCATTAAATAAAAGCAAAAACCTACGACTCGTACATGGGAAGCTGTAACAGCTGTTCCAGGACCAAGTCCCTTTGGTGGCAAAGTTTGTTTAGGGCAAAACTTCTTCTATACAAAGTCCTGGGAGAGAATGCTTTCTGGCTTCGATTGGGGAATCCAAATTATATACCCATCTTGAATCGAGTTTTTAATTAAGCGCCAACTGCGACAGCTTCTGGCGACGAAGGATAACTTGTCGCCACATAGAATCTATTTTTATATTCTCCGGAAAGGATGGGCTCTCGCCGCAAAGGGATTTGTTTGAATATTTTTACCATTTAATATTGGTATTCCACCATTCGAAGAATGCCAAGTCCGGGAGCCCCTTTTTTTCTGATTCATTTTAAATATTTTCCTTTCATTCCGTCTATTTATATTCCATAATCCGCTGTGAAAAGCCCTCTGACCCTGGCATTGGATTTGTTGTGTGGCTCTGTGTGTGTTTTTGCTTCAAAAGAGGTGGAAAATGGGGACGAGGACGAGGTGGCCGCAAAATACTTTTGAAATACTTATTTCTGTGGCGATAAAGTAGAAAATGTTCCTATAGAGCAAAAAGTAAAAGCACTCGGAGAAAAATAAAGCTCTTTTTTTTTAGAGATTTTTAATATTTTTTATATAAAAAAAACAAAGAAATAAATGAATAGTTCTTTTAAATTAATAGGGTTTTTGTTTTTGTCAATTCCTGAAAGAAATTGCTCTTTTTTCCAGACAATCTTATAAAAATACCGGGTATTATTATCAAAAAAACAAGATAAAAGTCTATAGAAAGCCATTAAAATGTGCATTTTCTTCTCATTTTTAGAAATATAATCCTTAAATTGAATTGAACTTAAAATGTATTAATATAAAAGAAAAGTTTTAGCTTCTCTTTAGACTTTCTACTCCTTTTCTCACTGTGTAAGCCACGATAAGCACAGTTTGAAGTTTACCTGTTTTGACAGAAATGGGATTTCCAGGAGATTAAAAACTCGAGTAAACGTAATTTTGGGTTTTAATGTTGACATTAATGTGGCAACAATGTTGTTTTTCTTGTTGTGGCAGAAAGCTGGTGGCAGAGGAAAACTATTTGCACAGTTTTTGGCTTATTTCAAATGCCCAGGACCAGCAGGACGAGCAGCAGGATAACCAAAACCTACTCAAACAACAAAAAATAACGAGAAAAATAAAGTTTTTCCACCACAACAAGTGGGTAATATTGTGCGGAAAATGTGGGAAATGTAAAACCGGGAAAATAGTACGGCGGAAGGGTCAGGAGTTCATATGCAATTCCAGTGTTGATTGCAATTTCTGCGGTCGCTCCAAAATGTAATTCGTTTTGATATTTTCATTTGACGAGATTCTGGCTTTTCAGCTCACACAAAATCTGCTTATTATGACGCGAAAAACAGGAAATTTTTAATTTAATTTTTAGATAATTAGATTAGGAGGAGTACCAGGGATCAAAGTGGATTAATTATTAGGGATTATCCACTAGGGAGTAGTCGGTAGTCCCTCTGCTTTTGATATTATTTTTAGCCGTAACCCCGGCAGGGGTCATCGCACCCAAAAACGCAAAAATATCTCCTTACAAGACCCGGGGCCCCGCCCTGGTTGCCAGGGGCGTAGGTGACGGGACGGGATGCCGGCCATTGTCATTTATTGGGATTATATGTTGCACATGGTGTCAGTGTCTAATGATGCCCCCCCCTAGGCAGCTACCCATCTTCTTTCCTCTCAGGTCACAGGTGTCAATGGCCCATTTCCTTCTCTTTCTGTCTCACATAGAGATGCCAAGATGCTCGGTCTCTGTTTATCTCCATGGGGGGTTTAAGGTTTAAGTTTCTGATGGGAGGGGGTCATGTGTTCGGTTTCTGTTTAATTATTAGAAATTTTGCTTTAAAAATCTTAAAATTTTTTAAAGTATTTTTAAAATATCCCAAAAACTAGAAATCTATTCCCCCGTTTATTCCTAATTTTAATTAGCATAATCTGAGCCAGAAACAAAACTCATAATTATCGGGCTTTAATAGGATACTTAAAGCTTTCGTTGTTAAACTGGTCATCGCGGGCTTGTTTTTATTTTTATATCCTTATTTTGATATCCTTTCATGGGTCCCAAAGTCGCTTTATTAGCCGGCAGGCCAAATGGTGTCAGTTGCACCCGTCTCTGTCTTACAGAGCTACAGTGCTATCTCTTTCTAACCCTGTGTCCTTAGTTAGGGACATTAATTTAATCGGCATGTCATTTCATGTTCAAAGTTTTACACCTTTGGAGGCGACAGGAGGCAGGATAACCATAAAATGCCTCTTGGCTTTGTCGTTTCGTATCCTTCGTATCCTTCGTCCTTGCCAGCTTAATTTCTCCCACTTGGGCCACACCCTGGGTTCTGTTTAATGATCTCTGCCAACAATGGCAATCCTGGCAATTCTAGTTTAGTTTTTCGCTTACCGATTTCCACTTTTGGCCAAATTCCATTGCCAATTCAGTCAAAAATTAGACTCGAATCTGTAATCAGAAATCAGAAATCACAATTATTGGCAATTTATTTATTCATTAACTTTCGGGCCAATCAAACATTCATCAGATCGTTGGATAAATTCTGTGAAAAATTGATTTTCGATTTAATTGGCCGAAAAGCGAGGGAAAAACGCAAACTTTTTCCGTCATAATTGATGGTATCGTTGGTGGAAATTTCGGCCATTTTCGGTAAAAAGGGATAAATGAGGTGAAAGTCATGTGGAAAATGCAACCACTCACAGTCTGATGAATGATTAATTGCCCTCAAAATGTGGATTTATTTTGTCAGGGTTTGGTTTTAATACAAAAATTATTCCTAATTTTCAGGATAAAATGGTTTCCAACCTCAAAACAAGAGTTTTAGAAAGAAATATAGAAGGAAAAGCTCCCCAAAAGGTACTACAAATCCCTCTTCTAAGACCTTTGAAAAATTTCCCTGTATTTTGTTTAAAAACAAATCACAATTAAGCAGCGAATTTTAATATTTTTATCTTTTATGATTTTTGGCATAAAATTTCAGGGATTTCGCCTTCGCGATTTATCGCATTCTCATTCTTTTCGGTTATCCTTCAAAAATTGTCTCCTTTTCTTGGGCTTTTGTGAGTCCTTACTTGGTCCTTGCTTGATTTTTATGAGTTTTATTACCCAAAAGCACATGTTTGTGCAATATTGTTGTTGTTCTGTTGATGTTGCTGTTGGCAGTTTGTTGTTTATGTTGTTTTCGTTCATGTTTTTATTGACAGTTATGACAGCCATTTTGTGCTTGTTGTCATTGCATTTGTCTTTTTTTCAGAGCGAGAGAAAAAAAAAGAAGAAATCGGGAAGGAAATCTTCTTCGAGAAACATTTATTGATTGCTTGAAATGAATTTTAATATCGAATCCCTCTACAACCTTTATTTGAAATCCTTTCTGCTATGAAAGCTCACACTCTGCGAGGTCCTTGGCATTAAAATTCAACTGCAATAATATCAAAATAATTATGAAATAAGCAAAAGGCATTTGCCAAAGAGATCTGGAGGCGAATTAAGGGAAACTAAGTCCTCATTACCACGTTTTGTGGCACTAAGACACTGAGAGAAATGGTTTGGGAAACTAGAAAAAGGTCTTTGAAGGATAAGTTTCTTGATTAATCCTCTTTGACGCTGCCTTGTAAGGTACGGAACCGCTTAATCCCTTTTTGAAGTCTTTGAAACTTTTGAAACCTTTTCTTCGAGTGCTTAGACTATTTTGTGTGTGGCTTGAATCTTGGATTTAGCATTTTGCGGCCATGGCAACGATTGTGGAGCTCATTAGAATAGAAAGAGAAAGAACCATTCAAATAGACAGAGAGAGAGAGGGAGTGAGAGGTAGTTGCAACCGCAAAATGCCATCAACAGATGCAAATGAAATGGCAATTTTCCATAAAGTGGAAGTGTGGGCGTGTGTAAACGGGGCGTGGCTGGTAAGTAGCTACTTCAATTAGGCGGGAAATTCATAATGTACAATCTCCAGGCCATTTGCCACGCCCCTTGCGAGCCCTGCCAAGGAAATGGGAAAAGTTTCGTCTTGGTTTCGTCCAAATATGCAGAGAATGGCCTAAAAGTGTTTTTACTTTTGGACATGACTTGCACTTGCCTCTCTCGGAATGACTGTACACAATGCGTAATACACATATGTCCTTCTAGGATATCCAGGCAGGGTCCTTTTCCTATGATTAGAATAAAATGTGGCAGCTGTGAGATACGAGGGCACGTTTTGTAGCGAGGGGAGTGGTGTGGTGGGTGGAAGTCCTGCCAGCAGGACAATAATGAATGGGCCACCAAGGGGTGTGGCCACTGCCACTTACACACTCTCCTACACTGCAAATAAAGGGGAAAGTTTAAAGCGGAAAGTCTGGTTTCTTTTCTGGTTTTTTATATTTTTTAATGATTTTTTAGAAATTTTTTAGTTTGTGGTAAGAATTTTAAATTTTTGTAATATTATTTTATTGTATTACAATATTATTTTGGGTAAGTAAACCCTTTTTAAATGTTATGCCACTTTGCCGCCTTTTAAAAAACACTTTTTTTGCCGCCTGTCAACCCTCCTATAAGAGCCCCCGGAATCCTTTTTTTCCCGTTATTAATATTTCTGGGGCTTTGTTTGCTCACTTGAAAGTGCTTTCCATTGATATCGCTTTTTTTCCCGAACACACACACTTAACTTGGCCATTATTTTCCATTTAACTTTCAATAAATTTAACAAAATATTTGCGAAGAATTTTGAAGGGAAATTCTGGAACAATTTCTTTCTTTTGGCTTCGAGACTTGAATTCAATTAAGCCTCCAATTTGTTGTTGGAGAAAAGCACCTGCCAAGTCATCAGAAGAAGCAACCAACTTGATTGCCAAAAATCAGGCCCCTCTTGCCGATAGTTTCATTATTTTTTATGGGGAGTCCTGTCTGTAGTCCTTCCCCCGACTAATCGAATTAGTCTCTATATCTATATATATATTTAAATAATCAAACTGACTGCCACTCGGATCCACTCTCGCTTCTCGTTTCGATTCGCCTTTTTCCCTTCAAGTGACACTCCGGAGCCACTCGAGTGGGTGGGTGAGATCCTTGGGATGCAGGATGTGTGCGAATAAATGAGCTGGACCCGGGTCCCCGGGGGTAGACCCTCTAATGCACTTAAAGAAATACCTTTATTGTGACTACATTCTCTCTGACTTTTCCAAAGAGCTTTCCCTTTTCTTACTCTACTTTATTTCCCGTGTAATACATCCCCTTTTGTGGAGGTCCTTTGGAAGTGCGAAAATCGCGTCGAAAAAGGCAAGGGCAGGGCGAAGGGACTTCAATTGAATATGAATCGACTGTCGGATTAATATCGGTCGTAGTCGTAGTAGCGTAGTCTCGTACCCTCCTTTAATTTGTCGCAACAAACTAAACGAAAATGAAATGTAAATTGCCTTCGAAAAGGACAATCTCTCTATCCTTCCTGGCTGGCTGGCTGGCCCGCTTTTATGGCTTCCAATATGCGAACATAACCATAAAATACAAATACCGAAAATACCGAAAACCCCGTCGGACAGAAACAAAAGCAAATCCAGTCTCTGCAAAAGGGGGCTAGTCGGGGGTTGGGGGGTTAGTTTTTGATATGTGGAGGGAATACATATGTGCCGCTAATGCCCCGCAAACGATGACAGTGCGGGGGTGGTGGTGAGAGGGGTCTGAGAGGGGGATAAGAAAAGTCAACACAATGTCCTGCCAGACCTGCGAGTCCTGCCCCGATAACCTCCCGGCGATAAACTCAAATTTAATGGAAATCGAAAATTGTTCAAGCTTTCGGTTAAGGAAGTGTTAACTGTTTTCGCTTAAACTAAACTTTATGGGATTTATGTTTATAAAAAATATAACTTTATAGAAACACTTTAAATATTTTTAAAAAGAAACTTTTAGAGGAAAAAGTCAGGATAATAATTAGCTTATTTATAAATTATAAGATTAAATATTTAAAAACTATAAAAATATATATTTATCTAAGGTAGTAGAAAAAGTAGCAGAAAAAGTAGTAAACAAAAGGTAGTAGAAAAAGTAGTAGGAAAGGTAGTAGAAAATGTAGTTAAAAAGGTAGTAGATTCTAACAACTATTTTAAATGCATTTTTGGTAATATTTTAAATGAAAACCTTTTTATTTTGATAAAAAAATTAATAGAGAATTGAGCTAAAAAATATTCTGAATCCAAGAAAGTCGAAAAAAATATGAAATATAAAAAGTTTCCATAAAAATAAAGACATTCCAAATTCAATAATAAAAATATTTCAATCATAAATAAACTATAAATGGGATATAGTTTCCTTGCCAGGTTTCTCTATGAACCGCTCCCCTCCCCTTCCCCTCATTTAATAGCGATTTTTGGCAATAAACTAAAAACCGCTGATTAAGCGAGAATATTTTTATAGACTCTAAAAAGCAAGCTACGATTTTTGATAGCCCCGTATACCCGATCCAGTTGGGGGTCTATCTTCTGGGGCATAAAGACAAAGGCAGACAAGTCTTAAAAATAGAAAATATATTGCCAGTGCAGGGAGGAGAGAAGGGGACCTAGTCGGACAATGTTTTTGGCGAGATAAAAGGGGAGTTAGTTTTGGGAGGGTTTTCTTTTTTTTGCTACAATAAACTGACCACAAATAATTACACAAAAAAATTGCAATAGCCTTCCCCATCTCTTCTTCTGGCTTTTCCTCTCAAATCCAGGACAAACGATAAGCCCTGAAAATGAACAAGAAAAACGCAGAAAAACAAATGGAAAATTGGCAAGAAGGGAAGAAAAATATGTGTCCTTTTGGCCAGACAATGGGGGGAAAGATTTCGGTTTGCAATTTAATGATAAAGTTATTCGGTTTTCCCAAACAATGGCAATTTGCGAAAGTTTCTAAGCGCGATTGGAAGCCATTTTTATTGGAAAATAATTGGCCGAAATATTTAAAAATGTGTTTATTAAAATCATCGAGTTGAATGAACTAGAAAATGTGTTTGTTTTTCGTTTTCCAGGTCCCTGGTTCTGGCCAGATTCCAGATTCGATTGATTGGCCTGTTTGATGGCTTGATTGATGAGCAACTCGAGCCGGACACGTGCCACCAATACAAATATCAATTACTTGTTTAGTTTGCCCCCAAAATTCGATGGGGAAGAGAAACTTTACTTTGTTTCTTTGTCTGGAAAGCGACTTTAAGGACATTCTTTTACAACAAATATCCTTTTTATATATAAATAAATATATATTCTTACATTTAAATAAATAAAATATATAAAAGAGGTTTTATAAGAGTATAAGATAACAAAACGTACCTTAAAAATGTTCTTCCATTTCTTAGGTACAGTTTACATAGGTACATAGTCCTGTTTCTACATATTTATACCTCATTTACATATGTACATAAGTGCGCTTCTACATACGTATGTAATGTATGTATGTCGAGTTGATCGCAGCGTAACTGTACCGTTTCCATGGAAACCATGGCAGGGGGCGCTGCAAGCTGGAAGCTGACCGCCCCCACCCCTTTTTAGGACTCCTTAAACACGCACGGATTTTCTTTAATTTTCCCCGTTAGAACGCGATTAGTTAGTTAGATCTTTTAGATACGCGATCCCAGATAACTTTTCCTTCATCCTCCCACTTTTTCCGCCGCCAAAATCCGCGAAAAACCGCCAACGAACCAACGAAAGAACGGCACAAAGCACACAACAAAAAGGAAGAAAAAAAACACATATACATACACACCTGCAGGCGCTCCCCGCGCGATGCGTTCTTTTTGCAATAATTGACTTTTAAAACACAACTGAAATATGCAATTATGCTTAAGACAGATGCAGGGATTACATTTAATCAAGGCTCAGCCTTTTCTGCCAAGAAAAACGCACATTATTTCGATTTTGTTTCGGTGGCCACGGGAACCGCACCAAAAACCGTACACAAATCGCACAACATACGCCTACGCCCGCTTGCACCTGTTTCTTCATCGAAACAACTTACTTTCGACGATTCCCGCACCGAAACTAGTTAGTGTTACTAACTAATAGTTCTAATACACCGTTTAAATCACTTTTTAACGAGGAGCAGAAGGAAATTCTGGGAACTGACGCCGCGAAAATGCAAAATGGTGGACGCTGATCTGCAGGTGAACGGATAGAGAGAGAATGGCGAAGAGAGCGAGTGTGGGAGAGAGCAAAAAGCGTGGGAGAGAGCGAAAAGTGTGGGAGATCGCAGTGCGGGGAAATGGTCACATTGCCCAGAACTTTGGCGCCAACAGACGAACTTTTGAATTTAAAATTGATCTTTTTCCATTAAAACATATATATCTCGGATATACCCCACCGATCTGGTTGGAGTTTCCAGTTTTCACGAATTAGTCCTCTAGAAAGCATTTCACGAAACTTTGGCACGCGAAGATCCACTAGCCCAATGGGATGGCTATATCTTGGCCAATATCTATCCGATCCTTGAGCGGAATACCTTAAACGATTTGTGGATCGATTCTCTACAAAACTGCATCAAAATCTGATCACAATTTTTTTTTTGATTTTTTCCAAACTTTTCTGAGCAGACCCCTTGAAAAATCTGAAAATCGAGAAAAATCGTTTTTCGTCCCTTTCGAAGCCCATACCTTCGGCAGTTTTCTTCCGATCCTTGAACAAAGTATAGCTTTGGAATCTGGAATCAATTCCCTATCAAACTGCATCAAAATCTGATCACAAAATATTTTTTGGATTTTTTTTAAATTTTTCTGATGGACCCCCTTGAAAAATGTGAAAATCGAGAAAAATCGCTTTTCGTCCCTTTCGAAGCGCATATCTTCGGCAGTTTTCATCCGATCCTTGAACAAAGTATAGCTTTGGAATCTGGAATCAATTCCCTATCAAACTGCATCAAAATCTTGACACAAAATATTTTTTGGATTTTTTTTAAATTTTTCTGATGGACCCCCTTGAAAAATGTGAAAATCGAGAAAAATCGCTTTTCGTCCCTTTCGAAGCGCATATCTTCGGCAGTTTTCATCCGATCCTTGAACAAAGTATAGCTTTGGAATCTGGAATCAATTCCCTATCAATCTGCATTAAAACCCTGATAGAAAATATTTTTTCGATTTTTTTCAAAATTTTTCTGGGCCCTTGGACCCCTTGGAAAAAATGAAGAAGGCGAAGGAAAGTCCAATATGGCCCAAATCGGAGGCTATATCTTGACCAATTCTCAGTTGGCCAGTTTTTGTTGGGAATTCTCCGATAGAGCCTTTTATAACACTGAAAAAAAAACATCGTTTAGTGTGAACTTTTCTGTGCCTAGATTTCAGGATATATTCTTGACCCTTTGAATGTCACACCTGGAGCCCCAAAAAGTTGACGACGTGAAGTTCCCTTCACATCAAAATTATTCAGAGCTTGGAAGTCAAACAAGCCAGTTATATCTCTCTTATTTGTTTTTATTTCTTCTTTTTTTTATTTGATTATTTTTCTTTCAATTTTAATTTGTGACAAACCTTGGATCATGGGTCTTGGACCTCTTTTTTCAATCCTATTGTTTTTCGTATTTTCACTAAAGAAACAATTTAATCTGTTTCTTATTTATTTGATTAAATTTTCTGATTTTAGTTTTTTAATTTACGTTTTTTAATTCTAACTGAATCC
This sequence comes from Drosophila ercepeae, assembly GCA_018150545.1. Classification (NCBI taxonomy): domain Eukaryota; kingdom Metazoa; phylum Arthropoda; class Insecta; order Diptera; family Drosophilidae; genus Drosophila; species Drosophila ercepeae. The sequence goes on from JAECWL010000197.1 coordinate 8,061,442, forward strand.
ATGGTTTTTTGTTTTTCTAGCTTATTTTCTACGGAAAACATTTCTTATGAACTAACTGTACTCTGATTTTATTTTTTATTATTTTTTGTTCAAAACCTTGGACCCTTATAAACTTCCACCTCTACGTTCCGGTCTTATTTTTCTTATTTTTTATTTTAATTTCTTTTATTTAAATGTATTCCTACTTTTCATAGCTGAATCCTGTACTCGGATTTTAATTTCAATTATTTTTTATTCAAAACCTTGGACTCTTAGGAACTCGGACCTCAAAGTTCACTCTTGTTTTTCGCATTTTTCTTATTTTCATTTAAAAAACAATTTAATCTGTTTCTTATTTATTTTATTTAAATTTAATTTCTGATTTGTTTATTATTTAATAATATTTATTATTTAACCCTGGACTCTGCTTAATCATTTTCTGAGCCTTTTTTGATTGATATCTTCAGCAAGTCAGCGGGGAAAATCATTCCGCGAAAGATTTGGAAAGTTTCTTCCAGCTTTCTTTCCATCGTCTTGCTGATGACCTTTCCCCTCCCGTTCCCACCTCATTAGCAGGCCGTGGGCGAGAGCGGGCGAGGGCGAGTCGTAAAGTACTCGACGAATATGAAAAGCTTACGGCTGCTTAAACGAACTTAAAAAGAGTGAAGGACGTGAAGGACATGGAGGACATGCCGGAGGAGGGTCCTTAACAGGGCTGTGAATTACAGAGGCGTCGGCTGTGAGGGCGGGGCCGATGCCAAAGCTCAGTCACAAAGATAAACAGGCAACAAATTAAAATGAATTAAAATTGTGTAAAGTTGTGAGTGAGAGTCACTTGAGTGACGAGGGGCGGACGCGGGTTAAGCGCTAGCTGGCTGGCTGCCTGGGGTTAAGGTCTGGTGAGGGGTGTGGTGGCGTGGCTATATAATACATAGTATCCTGCGTATCCTGGCAATGGCTAACTAAGATTAATGAGCCACCGAGAAGTCCAGAAGTCCAGAAAATGTCGACAACTTCGGGGCTAATGCCAATAAATGTGAGCCCTCCCTCTCTCCACCCCTTTTTTCCAGGCCCTTTGTTTGCTTTCCCCACTTTCTTTTCTTTTTTTTTTATAATTTAATCCGATGATTTATAAATGTTTCTTGTTCACTTTTACTTTTTTTTTTTTTAACTCTCTTCGCAACAAAATTCAATTGCGGGGAAATGCTCTTTTATTTTTCCCCCTACACTTGGGTTTTTAATTGATATTTTTATCATAAAATATTTTAATAAATGGAATTTTAATAACAGACATCGGTGTAATAGTTTTTATTTAAGAAACTCCGAAGTACCGGGTATCAAACAGTCCAGAACTTCAGGCCAACTCTGTTGAAGTTCTTAGCTTTTAAGCAAAGTTTTTTTTGTAATCTTGAATAGATGGGAGATCTATGACTAATATATTTTTCTCGCTGTGCATCACCTTGTCGATTTTCCCCCTAGAACCGCTGTCAACAGCAGTTAAAAAACTAAAGCCATATTTAGTTAACATTTTGACTAATGTCCCGGACCACCAGAACGAGTCTGAGTTCGAGGCCGAAACTTCACTCAACCAAGTAAATGAGTGAATGACAGACTGATTGACTGACTGACTGATGGATTGAGTGGCTGGGCAATTGCGTCCTTTTGATCGATGGGTCCCCTACGAAAAAATACCAAAACAAAAACAAGCCAAAAAAAAATTTAAGCCAATTTAGGCGCCAGCTTGTAGCGAAAAAAAAAACAATAAGACAGGCGACTGACTTGGCCAAAACTTGAAACTTGCCAAGTAATTAAGTTAAGGGAGATCCTTCTTAATTAAACTTCAAAAGCAAGGACTTATTTTTTAGATATTTTTAGCCTGTTCATTATTAATTTATTATATAAAAAACTTGTTTGTTTTGTTCTTATTCATTTTTCATGATAAGATTTTAAAGTTTTGTCGTTACAAGCTCGCTCTCCATTAATTTCAAATTGAATCTGACAAGTTTATGGGGACTTTTGAGCGGTCAGGACATGCAACTCGGTCATCAGGTAAAAGCCAGGCATTAAACTCTTACAGCAAACATTGATTATCATCATTATCCTTGTCGCCATAATAATAATTTAATGTCCTGACGTGGCTCCTTTCATGTGGCCAGAAAGAGTGGCCAAAGTTTTCATAGTTTTAAGGTTGGCGAAAAATCGTGAAAAAAAGGGGGAGTGTCAATTGGTCAATTGGACATTCAAACAGTATTTTGACACTCGTGATTGCAACACTATCTATCCTTTTCAGAGGTCAGAGGTTAAGAGGGCAGAGCCGTGGCATGCGCAGCATTCACAGGAATTTTCGAAAAGGATCAAATGCTGGGCATGGTCTGTTGGATGGTATATTATGGAGGCGGAAATTGTAGAGAAGTGGCAACAAAGTGGGCGTGGCCCCCGGTATAATATTATACAAGATATATCCATTTGGGGAACTCTGAAGAGCCAAACTGCAGCAGAAAAGGGGGAAATTTTCGCAGGAGCCGGTTGCATCAGTACTTTTTGGGGTACTTAAAGCTAAATCCTCTATTTTATATTCAAGGGGGGAACAGCTTTTAAGTGCAAAAAATATAAAAGAAATAAAATGTACAGAAGAGATAATGGAAACTTGAATGCAAATTTTAGTATTCTCGAAGGGGGGATAATATTATTTTTTATTTTTATTACAAACATAAAAACCTTTAGAGTAAATTATTCCCCAGGGAAATGTATTAAAATATTCATTACTTTTTTGAACTTGAATTTTAAATTAAAAACCTTTTAAAAATCAAACTAAATTCTAAATAATTCTTTAGAAAAGAAACCAAATTGAAGGAAACACATTTCTTAGAAAGACATTATTTTTTATAACAATTTTCTACGATTTGATCGGCTTTTATTTATATTGTTATTGATTTCCTTGCAGTGAGAAAATAAAAAATAATTCAACAAGAAAATAAAAAAGGAAAAGAGGCGGCCAAGAACGTTCATTGAAAGCGAAAAGCTTTTAGCGTTTTCCACGCACCCTTTTTGCGTTGTCGGGAGCCGGAGTCCTGGCAAAGGATCTATCCGCAGGATGCCACTTCGACGCAGTTGTCAGCCGCGAAGTGAATTTAAGTGACAGCTGTCTGCGGCGAGCAGGTGCCTGCCTGCCTGCCTCCTTCTCCAAAGGAACACACTACGCCCCTGGAAAAATTCTCGATTTTTTTTCCACCTTCCACTGTAGAAACAATAGAGGAAAGATAATGGAAATGATTAAAGCATCTATAACCTCCATTTCATAATTATTTTCTTGATAAGAACTGCTAAGATTTCCCTTGTTTTTTTCTATAAAAATCTTTCTAAACATTAATTAGTTCAGTGTACTGCGACAGTCATCCATTCTCTCTCATCTTGCCCGTTGACGTTGCGCGTGTGCAAGTCAAATTATGTGGAAATGAATTATGACCCGCTCCCCCACCTGCCACGCCTCCATGACTCCATCCACCATCTCCTCCGCCTCTGAAAAAAAAAGTGACGCCCAAACCATCAACATCTGCCCCCGGGGCGAAGCCAAAAGCCACCGAAAATGCCCGGAAAAGCGTTTACGGCAGAAAAAAAGCCAAGCAAAACAGAGGAAAGCCATCACAGCAGGCGATGGCAGCGATGAACAGGATGAACGCTCCGCAAGCTCCTTGCACTTCGTCTCATTAGCCCTCCGGTCCCAGACAGTGGCCAGAAAAGGTGATTTTTTGGGTAAAAATTTGGATACAGGAAGGGTTTTCTATAACAGACAGTTTCGAAATGGTTTCTTTAACTATTTTAGTTCTTAAGTCGGTTTTTTAGTGACTTAAAAATAATACAGGGAAAAATAAAATACAGGGAAATTCTTAAAAAACCTGTATTTTGTTGAAATTATTTATCAATCAAGTTTTTTATAGTAATTTGTTTCAAATTAAGCCAAAACATAGCCCACTGTGACCTTTGGCCTGTTGTAACAACGAAAACAGATTGCGATGAGGCCAACGCCAGACTATTATTAATACTTTGGCCAACTCCATTGCCTCAATTTGTAAGCGGCTTTCGGCTCCGCTCTTGGCCTGCTCTGTTTCTTTATTCTTTACCATTTTTCCCCCTTTTTTTCCCTTTTGATTTTTCCCACCGCCCTTTCGGCCTTCACTCACACATTGCGCATACGCCGCGTGGCCTGGAATGATTTATACTACCAATTATCAGCTACCGGCTATATATACTATACTATATATATAGAGTTATTGTTATGCTCCAAAAAATGCCAAATCTAATTAAGCAGAAAACACAAAATGGCCAAACAAAGCGCGAAAGGGGGAGCGCCGCCGCGTCAATTCAAGCAGAAAGTTGAAAATTTTTCACTTTTTTTCCAGAGGGTGGGAGGATATAAAATTGGTGGGTTGTTTGTCCTTTTTTTTGTAGTATTTTTTATTCAAGGGAGATAAGCGACTGTCAGTGCATAAAAATATTCGACCCGGGTTCGGGGGAGAACTGCAGGGGAGAAAGTCTTTCCAAATCTGCACGAAAATGTGTAAAGTACAACATCAACAGTCGGGGAAAGTTTTCCATATCAAAGTTTTTACTTTCGGGGGGGTGGTCGCGGGTGGTTTTAGGGAATTTTCCAATGGGTTTTCTTGCTTTTTGTTTACTTGTTTTGCTGGCCCTGGTTGTTGGTTGTGTGTTTTGTCTTCTGTGGAAAATAACATTGAATAAGTTAGTTGAACAAGATTTGGGTCTGGATTTCTTTCACTTTTCGTAGATATTTATAGCAAAGCAAGGGAAAGGGTTCTTCCAAGTCCAAATGTTCTTAATCAGAAAGGATTCCATGTCCAATTGATTATTAAAGTTATCGAGTTCAAAACTTGATCATTTCTTTAAGACATATTGAGGAGAAACCTGTAGCTTTCAAGGAACCAATCGGTTTTCCACCTGAAAGCTAGAGACTCTCCTTGGAAGCTACTTTATGGGAATCCTAAGCATTGAATCCTGTTTCTCCCCTATCCTTTGACCCCTTTTAACCTCCCATATCTCCCCTAACCCTTTCAGGTCAGTTCATTAGTTATTGGAAATTCTCAAGAAAAGCGTCCGGCGTTCCGCTTTTCTCGCTTTTGAACGCAAAATGTCAATAAAACAATTTACACCTGAAGGCGCAGAGCTGGTTTACACAAAAAACGGGGTCAAAGGGCATGGGGCAATGGGGGTGCCCGCGTCTCTAAGACTTTTGTTTTTATTTCTTTTGTAATGTCAAGTTAAAAGAAAACCACAAGTTACAACAAAATTAAACAGAAGAGAAAAGAAAACTCGGTTGTCAAGCTAATTTGTTACAACAAAAAAAGTCTCCTCATGTGTGTGGGTGTGGGTGGGTGTGTGTATGGGTGTAGGGGTTAACACACCCCTTTTGACCCCGCCCCTTCACACTTCACAGAGTGCAAGCTTCTCACGCTCCAAGGCGATTTGTGAGTGGCATTTCAGTCTGTTGTGGTTTTTATAACAAGCAACAAGGTGTTACACATGTCACTGGAGGTGTATTAGTCTCCGCACACACAGCAGAGGCCACAACAATAGTAATGGCTTTCGAACAGCAAGAGAAAGAAGTCGATCATGGTCTTGGATGGTCTTGGATTTTTATAGAAAATCAAGACAAACTCCAAGAAATAAAAGCTATGAGTACGGGGTATGGATAGTCTATGTTCTATATCATTGATTTTTATTACTTTAAGAGAGACTACAAGTACCGGGTATAAATATATTTTAAAAAAGTTTTTAAAGCATCTACGATTTGATACCCGAAAGTGTTAATCCCTGCCTCTGTGTTTGGCGGCATATCCTGTATATCCTGTCTATATTTAATGGCTGCTTGTTTCTGTGTCATTCGAGTAACTTTGTCCTCGCTTCCGTTCTCAGTGCCCCTTGCCCCCTCACCCGCTTTCTCCGCTTTCTCCACTTTCCCTGCTCTATTTCCACGGAACCAAAACTTGTTTCATTTTCCACATACTTGGACGCATGTTGGCCGTGTGTGAGGCTGCGGCGTATCTCGTTTCACGGCGCACAGAGCATGAAAAGCTCCTCGTCCTGGCTCCTTGCTCCTTGCCCCTTGGCTGCGCCACCGCCATCATCAATCCATCCATCCAACCATCCGTCCCTACGAAATTCCCTTCATCTGCCACAAGAGCCCCAAAAAAAAAAAACGTTACCGAAAAAAATATTTAGTTGTCGACAGTTTCGGTTTTTTCTTTTGTTTTTTGACAATTTTGGTATGATGTGTTGTCTTTTTTTTCTGACGGGGCATATTAAAGGGCCATGCAAATATTTGTTTAAGAAAAATGGGAAGTATTCATACCCGGTACTTGTCAAAGACAAGGGAGCTGTGTGTTTGGAACTAATTAATACGAAATGGTAGAAAAAAGTAGGGAAAATTCTGTGGCTAGTGAGGAATATTAAGGATATTCATACCTGGTACTCTTTTGGTTTAAAATAAATAAGAAATACATACCCGGTACTCATAAGGAAGAGGGAAATAGTAAAAACACATCAAAAAGTATCTTTGAATAAACTATTTATGAATCAAATATGATTTCCTTTCCCTAAACAGTCTATACCCAAAAAAAGCCTCAGTACCAGGTATCACACAGCCTTGACATTCAACCAAATCCATTATTTTTCTGTCTTTTTTTCGAGTAAAGTAAAAATTGGAATGCGATCAGGTGCCATCAGCCATCGGCACGTAGCTCAATCAAAGCGTCAGGCAGTTGGTAAAAAGAGCTCGTACTCCATATCCCGAATTCCATCTATTAAATGTTTCTCCCTCACTCTACCACATTCCCAACCGTTTTCCGAGTCTTACCAAAAACACAAAATGAAGCGAAACTTTCTCTCTCAAACGGAAAAAAAAGAAAGTAAACAACCAAAAAAAGGGAAATAAAGTCTGTAAAAAATTCAAATATTGGAGCTGAACTTTGCAGATTATTTATATGAAATTTTTGCTTTAGAAAGTTCTGAGAAAAATATGCCAAAAAGTGGAATACTTGTTAACATATTTTGTAAGTTTCGATTTAGAAACAAATAAGAAAACTATTTTAAATGTTTCGAAAGTTTAAAAAAAGGTAACTTTCTTGTGTTTTTAATAGCTTTGTAAAGGAACTAAGCTTCTGGGATTATCCTTATTATATAAAAGCCTTGGAATAAAATCGAATTTAGCCAAAATGACAACCAAAGTAATGCAAGATTTAAAATATTTCCCTTGCAATATTTTCCCTGATAATCAAAATCGGATCAGTAGACTTAATTTGGTCTTTAATTCGGTTGGACAAGTCCAACTTGTTGTGTCCTTTTTGGCTTTCTCAGGGGAAAAGTCCTGGCGCAGGAAAAAGTATCCAAAGATTGCAGGAAAATGGCAGAAAATACAAATATTTGCCCCGTGGCAGGCCTGAGGGATGCTGGGTGGATCGGCTGGCCAGGACTGGCTCCTGCTACTGCCATATCCCGACCAGGCACCACATAAAAACATAATCCACATAAAGCTTTTAACCAACACACAGCCCCCTCCCACACATGTTACACAACAATGTGGCATTGGGATAAAGTCCTTTGACTAAATAAATACACGGCGAGTACATGACTTTCTCTATATATATATATTATATATAATTTAACAAGATTCAGGTCCAGGATAATTGCAGGAAACGAAACACAACAGCAACAACAACCAGTGGAAAATGCAACCGAAAAGTTTGGAAATTTTGCGAAAACTTTTAATGCAAATTCGGAAATAAAATAATAATAAACAGGGAATATTTGCAAAAAGTTAAAACCGAAAGTTTTTCAAGTTTTTAATTGCACAGTTAGAAATTTACAAATTTCCCAGTATTTCTTGAAAAATCACAAAACAATCCCTTAAACCTATTAAAATCTTTAATGATAATTCCTTAATAATTAACCAACTAATTGCCACTCAATTCCAGAAATACAAAAAAATATAATAATCCCCATTAATCAGTTTAAATGGAACCGAAAATTTCTAACAAAAAACCTTCCCATTTCCCATTCTGCTTGATTTCTTTTTTTCGGCGAAAAATTAAATAAAAAAGCCGGAATGAAAATTAAATTACATCCTTAATGATTTTTTGTCTTGATTTTTTTTGTTTCTTTCTCGTAGTTTGGCGGCTTCTTTACCACTTTTCGGATTTCCCCATGGTGGGGGCATGGGTGGAGCATGGGCGGTGGGCCCTTTTTGATGAGTGGGAGGGATTAACTTTTGTCTGCCGCAAAACCGGCAAAACCTCAATTATCAACTTACAGCAGACAAAAAGGCGCTTAATTAAGTGAAGCGTCGAACGTGCCCCGCCATTTTCAGTTTTCCCTTTTATGGCACACCCCCCCTTGTTGCTCCCTCTCTCCCTTCCATTCCCATCCCCCTGCCGACGCCCATGTAATCTTAGACGTGTGTCGTTGTCAGAAGTTTTCTGTTTCTGCGCTTTTGGCTGAGTCAGCTTTTGGGGGGGAAATGGCAACGTAATCTTTGCACTGTCCAAGGGGGGGAGGAGAGTCGAAAGGGGCAGAAGCTGGGGCAAGGACTGGGGCAAGGACTGGGGGCGAGAAACAAGAACTGTCATTTGCCATCGAGTTTAGTTGTTATTACAGTTATTATAGTTTACACACACGCATTTTCCGAATGATACATTGTTTTATATTCATGGCTTGCAGGGTACTGGGTATCAAAAAGGTCATGCAAGCACCTCAGAAGGTATCTTTTTGGTTAGAGTTTCATTAAAAATTACCAGAAAATACAAAGGGAAGAAAATATATATTAAAAAAAAGTCCCAAACTATTTCCCTACATTATTTCTACCCAATCAGAGATTTGTAATTTCCTTTAAATTTCCTCTTTCTTGTCAAGGAAATTTAAAGGATTATAAATCTAATCCTTTGGTATCTCTTGGAATAAAATCTTCCTTTTGTGTTTTGACCAAGTTTTTGGTTTGCAGATAAAATCCCTTTTGTCAACCCTTTTGTTAGAGTATCCCCCGGGTCGATTATTTATGCTGACCATTGGCATCTCCTTTCCTTGTTCATTTTTTATATCGGAATTATGAATTTGAACAAGAACTGAAAGCACTCAGCAGCAGCAGCAGCAGCAGCACACAGGGGCGTGGGTGGCAGAGGGATGCCGCATAGATATCTAAAACTTGTACAATTTGTTTGGCCCCGCCCACCACCGCCACTTGGCACATTTACGCTTGGCAGTGATCTGCCTTAAGTGCCTTCAAGTGGATTAAAAACATGGAAAATACACGGGAGCACACGTACAGTGCGGGTCATAAGCTTAGTGCTCGAGATGACCTGGAAACAGCAAAGGAAAGGACTACAATTCAAACAGAAGTGCCAGTAAAAAATACAGAAAAAATACAAGAAAATAAGAGGTACATGATATACAAATATCCCTTTTTTTTGTTCCCCTTATTTCTGTAAAAAAAAACCTAGTTAGACCTCCCCGAGTGTCTTTGTTTTTTTCCCCTGGCATGTGTGTGAGCTAAATGGAAATGTTTTTCACTTGTTTACCGTTTGGAAAAGTGCGTGCTCTCTCCCTCCGCTCGGCACTTTCGTTGGCTAACAAAAAACAGGGGGAAAAAAAACAGGGAAAATAAAGAAACTGCAAAGGCAAAGCTAAAAGGACACAGTTACATCACGCATACGCCGTGTTGGCCCGAACTCCGAAGGCGACTCAAAGGTAAACAGTTTGCAGTTGCATTTCGAGAATGTCCTCGAAGCCTCGAATTGGGTCATTAAAGGACATTAGAAGTGTCGAGAATTTAAAAGGAAACCAAAAATATCTTAAGGATTCCCAAGCGATTAAGATAAGTTTCTATTTTTTGCCCAAAATGTTTCCTTTCCGCATTCGAGAACCCTTTCCCCCCCAAAAAAAAAACCGAAAGCTAATTAAGGAAACAAAGAAAGACAAAGACCAAGAGTGATGAACTTTTCGTAAAGCCGTGCCAAGAGTCCAAACAAAATTATTTCTGGCAATGTTTGCCAAAAGACAATCTCTGCTTCATTATATTCCCGGAAATTACAGGGTATGCCTTGGAGTATGTTCTATTTTTGGTTACAATTTTATCAAAAATATTGTTTTCTTTAAAATACTTTCCATAAAGTGTACTTTCCCTCACATATCCCCCTCTAAGCTTTGATTTTTCTGCGGTATCAGCTGTGTCCTGGCTTGTTTTAATTGAAGGACTCCTTCCGATTGACCCAAGGCGTTGGGCCTGATCGTTTTCCACATTAATTGGCAAAGTTTTCGCCCAACAATTCTCGGGGCTAGGCAATTATTATTGAAATGTCTTGTTTTGGCTGTTAAGTTTTCCACCTTGTCTTGTGTCCTGGCAAAAGTTTCTACTATTCTCAGGCAGGAAACCAAAATTGGCTAACCAAGTGTGATTACGTTTTGCTTTTAAGCGTTTCGGCTAAAAACGGCGGAAAACTAAAGAAGCCTCCGAATCCAATCAGTTTTTCTTGTTGACAAATGGCTTATGGCACGTGCCTATGCCACGCCCCCCCCCTGCAACCACTGACAAAGAGCATTTGCCACTTTTCGAAAAGTTTCAAATACAATTTTTCGAACAAGGACACAAGGACACACGGTGGCGGGAAAAGTTTCCGCGGGCCATAATGGAATCAAGTAGAGTGGTCGCTACTGGTACTGGAAAATGGGAAATCTTGAATGAAAAATGCGAAAAATAAGTTCGGGGAAGCATAAAATATAGCAGAGAATTATGAAATATATAAATTTTTATACAAATTAAGTTGATAAAGTTGGCTTAAGACCTCCTCCCCGGGGGGGCACTTTCCACGCGCAGTTTGTCAAGAAAAAAAGCCGGGAGCTGTGTAATTTTTCACCGAAAATAAATAAATAAGAAAACTGTCAGGTGTCGCTGCTTGGCTTGTTTTAAGGGATCACCAGAAATATACAGAAAAGTTTTAAATAAATCCAAGCAAGTGACCCGCACGCAGCATTTGAAATTTGTTACCAAAAAAAAAAAATAAATAAAGGAAAAAAAGTGTCGCGACATCGTCTAGTCCAATTGCAAGTGATTTGGCTCAGGCTCCAGCAGAGAGCAAGGACTTTGGAAAGGGGTGGGTAATAGGGGGTTGGGTGTTGGGTGGTTGGGTGTTGGGTGGTTGGGTGTTGGGTGACAGGGGACCCAACAGCGGGCCATTGACACATGACAATGGAAAATTTTTGCACGTTCAAAGTTCAAACAAACAACTCAATTGGCTGGAAAAGCTGATGAAAAATAGCGACTTTTCCAGCTGCCACAAAATGCCAAACACGATTACGTCATAAGCTTATATATATTTGCTTTTTTATGCTAAAGGTTTACTTTTGAGTTGTCATATAAAAAATACAGGGATTTTTATCCAAACCACAAAGGAAACGTTTTTTTCGGATGACTTTGATGCGGTTTTTCATACATTAATATAATCTACAATATAATATATTATCCCTGTATATATCCCAATATATCCCAATATATAATCCCTGATTTTGTTGAAATAAAATTACAAAAAAATATCTTAAACACATCTTAGAGAAATCCCTTATGGCCAAAAACCAAAACTCTTTTGACCAATTTCCTTGGGGAGTAGCAGAGAAGCCGCAGGTGTTGGCTTTTATTTCTCCAAAGACTTGTTGGTTCTTGGCCTTTTTGCGGTTGTGGTATCACAAAAAAGTTGCTTCTGCATCTGTTGCCTTGTTTCTGGCCCTGTTTCTTGGCCTAATTGCATTTTCCTGTAGACGCTTCGCTTTTTGCCGCTTTTGGCCATTGTTCTCTCTCTGGTCCGAAGACTTACACAACTAATGCCAACTTAATTTTCCAATTTACACGTTGTCCAGCCAGGGGGCGTGGCAAGCCAGGATTGTGGAAAACAATGGGAAAACAATTCGCGAGTGAAAGTGAAATTCTTGAATAATTTTTTAAACGCAAAAAAAAAAGTGAACGCGAGGTCAGGGGAGACTGGACGTTAGGTTCCCCCCCCCAACGATTAAAAAACTGTAAAAAATATTTATAATTAAGGTGTTTTAAGGGAGAACTCCTGCTTAATGTATTTCTCTCAGTGTCTTTGCCAGAACTGCACGTGACGACTTCCGTCTGGGTTTTTATTCCAACTTTCGCTTTTTTTCCGCCGCGGTTTGTTGCATGCGCCAAAAAGTCGGTAACTGTTTTCTTGTTGCAGCTTTTCTATTGCCACATTTTTACCCCCCAAACCCTCCTACACCATACCCCTATCCCTATTTTTTTGGTCTCGGTTACTTTGCAACGTGATTTGAGGCGAGTGCACGCAACTTGGCTTAGCTGCGACAAATTTATTGTTCCTTCTTTTGGGTCCTCCGTGTGCATTACAGTATCCTTTTGCATCCTTGCTGGGGTGGATGGGTGGATGGGCAAGGAAAATTGCCAGCACTTGAATAAATTTATGAAAATATGCAATGTGCGGAGCGGAGCGTGTTGCAGGCAATTGCTGGTCGGACTTTCGACCAAAAACTTCGACCAAGCCAGCCAATGAATATGCTAATGCCAAGAAAATAAAACTAAGAAGTTAGAAGTAAAAGTAAGAGTCTTGGATTAGTTGGTCAGCTGGAGAAAGTAATTCTCCAAACCGAAAAAGGACTCCCCCCATTGGGTATGAATTTCAATTTTCGCAGAAGCTCGCTTTTGGAAAATCAGAAAATGTAATCACAGGAAGAAACACAATATTTTATGCAGAGGCTTCTGGCTGCCCTAAGATTAATTTCAAAAATTGTTAAAGCCATTTCCTTTTGGTTGCGGAAAAACCTGAAAAACATTCCCGACCTTGATGAAAAGTATCCAATTTTTCATTCAGGGGGGTTTTTCCAATGAACTTTATTCGAGTTTAAAGGTTAAAGGTTCAATCGGGGTTTTTTTTAGAACCTCTAGATGGAATTAGAAAACACTTAATGACTTGTAGTATAAGATTTAATATTATATTCAAGAAAATAAATATTAATTCCTTGAAAAGAAAATGATTTAAAAATATGCCAGGACTCCTCCTTCGTTTCTGACTAATTTGGCTTGAAAGAATGCAAATAAAATGCTGACTTTCATTGCCATTAAAACGTCGCAAAAACGTTTAACACTTTTTATTTATTTCTTTATTTTTTTTCCCAGCTTTTAAACGGGGTTTTGTTTTTTTTTCCTACCGTCATGCGGTTCACTTGCGGCGGCGGCCCATTTTCCGGGGAAAAACTGCACTTAAGCTGATGCCCCGCCTGCATACTATTTTAATTAGCAGCCGTCTCTCAGCCAGCACGGCAAAAGCATGCAAAAAGCATGGAGAAAGCATGGAGAAAGCATGGAAAAAAAAGCAGGAAGCAGGAGGTCCTAAAGACGATGACGATGTTCGGCGGTGACAGCCCCTCTTGCCGGTTAAGTGTCGTCTGCCTGTCTGCCTGTCGTCATGTCCCTGCTGTTGCAACAACACGCCCCCTTCTATCCTGCTCCCCTTTTTCCCGAACCCACCTCCCTGGCTTGTTGACGGCCAAAAGCAGCTGCTGGGCTAAAAGTTCAGCTGGACAAGTGACGCTGGCAGAAGGGTAAAAGGGCACTGGAAGAAAGCGGGGGTTGATTCACAATTCAAAAATATAATTTAAAAAAAAATACTGGTTTTTTTAGCATTGCTTTTTGTACAATTACATCCTATTTCTACTCCGTTTTTTTTCTCTGTATAAATAGAAAAGGGGGAGAAGGAGGGGAGTCACTCGACGCGTGACCCTCGCCTAAAAGCATGCTTTCTTCTTGCTTTTGCATGTCACTTAAGCAGGTTGACTCTCTGGCAGACCGACCACCACACCCGCCCGAAACCGCGGCAGGACCTGCCAGGACCGACCTCCGCCAAGGTGCACGTGGCTCGCGTGTCCTGTGACCGAAAAACACTGCCAGTTAGCGTTGGCAGTGGCGGGCGTGGATATTATCGTTAATTAAATTTATGGCCAAAACTTCGAGGGAGAAGGGGAACCCTCTTCCCCCTATTTTCGGGCAATGTTTGCAGAGAAATATTTTTATTACAATTAGTTTCCAACATCAAAGCTTTAACTTAATGAAATATAATTATGAACTATTTAGAAACTATTTGTTTTCGAAAAATTCCCTGAAATGTCCCTGACATTTTCTCATTTTAACGATGGAAATTTTCCAGTGAAACCTATCCTGCACGTCCTGCATTGTCCTGGAAGTTAACCATTCGCACCCACTATCTTCACGTTTTCACTTTTGTATCTGGCTCGGTGGCGTATACGTAATGAGTTTCGTTGGATAATTAATTTTCGAGCTGTGAGAAATGGCATTAAAATTAATAGAAGGGATATCCCAACCAGATCCATTCATCATGCCACTCGGAGACGCAGATGTTCTCTTAATTTTATTATTATTATTATTAGAATTGGTATTATTATTATAATCGCTATCATTTTAATGGAATTAAGGGGGTTTCTGCTAAAAGTTTCTGCTAATTGCTGGCTCTGGCTCATAGACTGAACCCAGAAACAAAACAAAAAAATACCCAAATACTTTCACTTCAATATTTTACAACTAATTAAGGATAATTACCAGCCATTACCCAAAGGGATTTCCCCGTTCCCTACCCCGTGGCATGGCGACAAGTTGAAAGTTCCTGCGGCTGCCCCACCACCCCTTCTTCTTTATTTTTTTGGCGGTTGAGGTTGTCGTTATCTTTTTGGCTAAGGCCGTGTAATGAACACGAAACAGAGCCCATTATCCTGAAGGAGCAAGTGCCCCGGAGACGCCACTCCCAACCCGCCACAGCCGGCGAATCCTTTGAGTTGCGACTCACTTCATATCCCGGCGACTGATTGAAAGTGTCAGCCTATGGGGATCCATTTCAAAGGATCACTGGGGAAAAAATAAACTCACAGGAAGGATATAAGCATTTTAAATGGGAACAGAAAACCTTTAATATTAAAACAATATTAGGAAAAACATAAATATATCTTGGAAACTTTAAAAAAATAATAATGGGATAGAGAAGCTCTAGATAGGATAGTTTTTCTAAAGGTTTTCAGGTAGATGATATCGTTGTTAAGTATCTAAAATAATTTCCCTTTCCCTATTATAATTGTAACATTAATAAACTCCCCTTGCAATGAAGTCAAACACCAAATAATTTCCCTGTATTTTTTGTAGGTTCCCCCAAATTGCATTTCTGGCTTCCAAACTTTGATTTTAATTTCTTTGAAACCCGCAAGCAGGTGATTTGAAGTGCTGTTGCCACCGAGAAGCCATTAGAGAGAGAACTCAAGTGAGGTGCCCCACAGGTGCAATGTGAAAAGATTACCGACACTCCGCTCTACCGCTTTGTGAACACAATTTGGCAGAAAAACTTTGCCCACTTGTGGGGCCTCCACAATTCAGCGAAATGGCACCCAGCACCCGGAAAAGTTTCACACATTAAATTGGCATTTTCGTCGGCAATTAATCACGAACACACATTCTTTCCTATTTTTTTTCAAGGCTGCAAGGGAAATTAGCGTGAACGCATTTTTGTAATATTTTGTTTGAGAAAAAAAAAAACCTGACAAATTGTCCCCAAACATGCCACAAGGTATACTTTATTTATTCGGCTGTTAAGTCACAGTTTATTTCGAAAGAAAACCCCGAACAAAGTGCAAACAGCTGATAAGAAATTGGTTTATAGACAGAAATCACTTGCCAAGGATGCCCAGGACCAGGACCTTCTTCGCAAAGGTGGACCATAAAAAAAAGCGCCACCTTGACCTCAAGCGGCTTAAAATTCACGAGCTTCCAGGATTTTTACGACCCCAGAGAGCAGAACTTTGGCTTTGGAAATCATTAAAAGGTATTATTTTTTATTCCAGCGAAAATGTTACTTATTTTGCGATTTTCTCGCATTTAAAATTGTGATTTTTCTTTTTATTTAGATTTAATAAAATACAATTACTTTGAAAATAAAGCAATCCCCAATCTGTGTTTCCAAGCCAAGCTTTCTCCTTTCGAATTTCTCAAATACTTTAGGCTTAATTTTATTCGAAAAAAATAGCTGTTATAATATAGCTCTTATAATACAAAGTAAAAATATTTTGTATTCATTTTTAAGCTGCTTTCATTTCCACTTGAAAAAACTCGCCACTCCAAAAAATGGATGAAAAAAATGTATCAAAAATTTTGGAGGGGCTTGAAAATCACACAACCAGGCACTCTGCAATGACGAAGGCATTTTCGCGTAAGCCAAGAAAATTAAATAAAATTTATTAAATTTCTTATTTAACAACAGAATTTCCGTATGTGAAGAGCGGAGGCCTTGTAGGCTTTTGCGTTTCGCGTTTTTCGGCGTTTTTTGGCGGAGAAGGCGGAAAAATGGCGTTGCCTGGCCAACGCAGCTGGAAAAAAAACCCAAATTCAATTAAGACCTTACCTGCCACGCCCACGAGCGTACTAGCACGCCCCAAAAACACGCACAAAGGCGGCCCAGGACGCGTTCAACGTGGCGTATGAGTGATGCGAAGGGGGAGCGTGTGTGTTGTGCGGGGGTTGGGGGTGGCGACCCTTTGAAGCTACCCGAGTGTGTGTGCGAGTGTGTTTGGGTGTGTTGGGGTGTTGGTGTTTGACAAAATTAAAAATCGCAAACCTTGGGGTGTGGCAGCGGAAGGGGCGAGGCAGCCACTCGAATTTTTAGAAACAAAGTTTTGAAAATTGAAAAAAAAATTTAAAGAATTCCCCAGATTTTAGAAAAGATAATCCAAGAAAAAGGATTATTTTTTAATATTTATAAACAGAAGGACTTAAAAAATATATATAAAAATTAAAGCCATCTCTCGGCTGGAAACCTGTGGCCGCTTTTCCCCTTCTCTAGTGCCACACCCCCTTGGCAGACACCATTGACTCCCAGCCTCCATCTTCCAGCTCGTCCTCGTCCTTAGACTCCTCCTTGTCCTCGTCCTCGTCCTCGTCTCGTGCACTTAATTTAATGACCAAAGTTCGCCGCACTGGGCGTTGCCCGAGGAGCTCAAGGAGCCAGAGGAGTCAAAGGACGAGGCGTAGCTGGCGGATGAGCGTCCTGCAGGATCTGCTACTGATGTCCTGATGCCAGGCAGGACGAAGACGAAGGCTGCTTTACATAAGCAGCGACATGTTTATTTACATTTGTGCAAATTGTTATTTAATTAAATTTTAATACGCTTCATTAAAACTTCTGTCTATGCGAGTCCTTCTCGTCCTTGCCGGGCTTCTTGGCATTCTTGGCCTCACGGATTTTGTCCTTTTATTATGCAATGATAATCAGAAATCAATTTATTGTGTACACGCGGCCAGACACAGGGAAATATTATTATTTGTTTCGGTTTAAAAAATTCCCTTTAACTATAAAAAAGTAGTGGAAACTCCCAAGCCTTGTTTTTTATCGATAGATCTGAATAATGCACTTTTAAACAATCGATAAATGAACGTTTATTTCGATTATTTCGATAGACTCTGCGTTTTTTCCAAGTGTATCCTCACAGACTTGGCAAAATGGTCAGCAAATGAATCAGTGAAGACGCAGGACGCGAATCAAGTCAATAAAATTCAATTTGCTGCTCATCAGGAGCTGCGACGGCGGCGGCCGGAGAAAGAGACAGGGCACCACAGACAGACAGAGATGGGGAGAGAATAAAAATTGAGACAGAAACGGGAGGGACAGGACAGGACAGCCAGCGGCCCATTGAAGTGGGCGCTAATGTGACTCTATGGCAGGACAAAGGCGAGGAGATGAAAGCGGAGAAAGCCGGAGAAAGTCGTTTGTGCGTTTAAGTAAATACAAGCACATTAGACTACAACTAAAGCAACACACAGAGAAAGTTGAGGAGAGATTTTCCAGCATTTCTCCCTTCAGTTGATGCTACTAGAACTAGCTACTTAGAAAGCGTTTCTCCTCAGACTCTAAAACAAGAGATACCCTGTAACAAATATAGAGTAAAAATCTAAATTAAATACTAATTAAAAACGAATCTTATTAAACTTGAATACTTTTTAAAGCCATCTTGTTTATAAACAAAAATCTTCCTTGAAACGAATCCAACCTCTGGCCTTCAAAAATTAAAAAAGCTGCAAACAAAATGAACTGCCAGAGGGGAAAACTCTCACAAATAAAACGCCCAGAGAAAAGCCGCTTTTCCTAGCCAAAAAAAAAAGGAAAAAGGAAAGAATAAATAAATTAGGCAGCCAGGACTAAGGAAGAAGTCCTTTATTAATTCTTTAAATGCTTTTCCTCAACAGTCTCCTCAACAGTCAACACTTTATTGTTACAAAAAAATAAGAAATAAAAAGCTCAAATCCGTGGGTTTCAGCTTTGAGTCTTGTGTGGGAGTTTCTCAGCCAAAATGTCAAATTATGTTTGATAATTTGCTAAGCGGCTTTCGGTAGAGAAAATCCGTCATTGAGAAGGGATTGCTGGGAGAAAGCTGGGAGAAAGTAAGCAAAAAGGCAACAGAAACCACTTTCTAATGCTCAGTTTATTTTATCACATCAAAAAATCTTGTCAAATAAACACAAAAAGATTCAATCAGAGCCGGGGCTTTACAGCAAAAACAAAGAATACACATATTTGCTGAAAAAACAAAAAAAATGTGAAATATTACGTATACGCCTTGATGTACACGAGAATTTTTCCTGTGAACTTTTTCCTGGAAAATTGCTTTTAATATTTGCAATTAGGTTTTCCTCCAAAATTTGTATTAGTTTTCAATTTAATAACAAGGATTTTTCCTACAACTTTCTTTACTTTCTTAATGGAAAGTGCAAAGGAGTATCGGGTATCATACATTGTTTCCAAAAAGCAACTAATTTGTAAGAGCATTCAACGACATTATTATCCCAGTATTTCTTTCCACATTCTTCACTATTTTCCGCCAATGTTTATCCTTAAGAAGCGAGGGTTTTAAGACGGCTTAACCTTTGACCCGGCATTTGTGAGCATTGCCTCAAGTCGTCGCCTCCGTGCTGGAGAAATTTCACATCACTAAGCATTAATAAAGCATTTAAACGAGCCGGAAAAGGAAAGAGAAGGGGATAAATAGTGCGAGCGAGAGAGCTGGAGAGCTTGGATGGGTATTATTGTCCAGATTTAACGAATTGTGAAAAGGCAATTCGAATGAAAATGAAATATTTATGGCATCACCGTCTCCATCAATTTGGCAAGCCTTGTCCGTTGTCCGATGTCCGTTTGGGGCATATTTTATTCAACAATTTCCACATGGGGGCCACGTGGCGTATGAGCAACGTGGCATAGGTGGGCCAATTTTCGGGGCAAGCTGAACGAGCTTTCGGTATCTCGGTTCTTCGGAATTCCCCGGCTACGATTACCAATCATCATTGATATGTCGGTTATGTGGATTGGAAAACACATTTGCAAACAATCAGACTTGCTATTGGTTATGTTTTCTCCAATAACTTTCATTACAGAGACAGAAATAGTCTTGAGGATATTAATTATCCTTTAGAATGTGATGTATAATTATTAAATAATAATATTTTATAGGAAATATGGATGGTTTGTTTTTTAAATCAATGAATAATGATTACTTTTCTTACCTTATTGAATCCCTTTGTCAAAGATCGATCTGAAAGTAAAAGAAATATTAAATATTAATAGACTATTTTTAGTTCTAAGAAGCAATGGAAAGTTGCCATAAACCAGTATTTTTGCATAATTTACTATGAAAAAGGCATTTTATATTTTAAATCCAAACGAATCTAACAAATTACACTCTAATTGCGTTTCAACTGGAATCCTGGAATCTACCATATCCTGGCGGACATATTTTGGGAAATATTTTCTCTCCCAAAGTAATCTCCGTCAAGACATCAATCTGACAATCTGAAAAAATAAACCCAAAAGGGAAGGAGATGAAAACCGAAGGTGTATATCCCCGACAGAGGGGCTGCTCAAAGGGACCTCAAAACTGTGTTCCAAACCCGCAGACGGAGTCCTGGTAGGAACCCTTTCTGCGGTTCTCGTGGCAGCCGTCAGGACGACGCCACACAACAGCTGCTCAAAAATATAGGGGGGGAAGGGATAGGGGGTGCTGGGCGAAAAAGTTATTATATCAACATATTAATAAATATAATCCAGAAATCATATACGTCGCTCCTCGACCGACGATGATGGGCAGAGATGATGCTGATGACGATGATGATGGGGCGAATTTTTTTATACTTTCAGGGCATATTAAATTCATTTAAAGATTTAAAACTTTTGCTCGTTTGGCAGTCCAAAGTAAATAACAAAAGTACACACATAGGGGAGGCAAACAAAGAAACAAAACAACAAAAAAATAACGAAAGGAACAAGGAGCAAGGACGAAGATGTCTGTAAATGAGTAATAAATGCGGCTGCCAAGTACTCCAATAAGGGACCTTTAAAGAAACAAAAAAATGGAGAAGCAAGAGCCTCTGGACTGTAGGATACCCGGTACTTGGGTATGCCAGGAATTCCTGGTTTGACTTTTGATTTGGTTTGAAAACTTGTCTAACGATTTGTCAAAATTTTCTCCACCCATTTCTAGCAACACAATATACCCCTGGGACTGCCCAAGTACCGGGTATGAATTGGGAGTGAGGTTTCACTCATATTTCCATGAAATTTGTTTAGGTTTCGTTCCCTCGTTCGCGCTGTTTTCCTTCTAGGATAGAATTTTCCTTTTTCCTTCGGCCTTCCACCCTCTACAAAAAAAGAGCAACATTCAGAGGGCCAGCTGTTTGCTTTTTAAAGTAATTTCTCAATTTGCCCGGCAATCGAGTAAGGTTCGAATATCCTTACCTATCCACCACCCCACCCTGCATCGTATGCTAATTGAATGCATAAATAAATTTGTTGCCTCAATTTTTCGGCCCCCGGAAAATGTTAATGGTAAGTGATGGGCGGGTAGTGTTGATTTTTTTTCTCTTTTTTTATTCCTTCTATTTTTGTTTTTTTCCTGAAACTATTTTGCATGGATTTATGGTAATTGAAATCGATGTTTTTTCGCCATTCAACGATGTTTTTCTCTTTCCCAGCGGGCTGTCTCTTTTTCAGTGTCAAGTTTGTAATTACTTTCTATTGTTATAAATGTCTGTTTAAAAATATAGAAATATATTTAGAAATAATCTAAAAACATTGCTTAACGTTATTGAAAGAAATTTATAATTTATCGCAAAACCCTGTATTTTATTTATTTCTTTTTGAAATTGAGAGCCTACCCGAAAAAATTATCATCGAGTGATAAAAATAAAAATGACATATCAATCCGTCCTTGACGCCCTCACGCCATGCCACGCCACGCCCATATTGCTGTCGCCCATCCGTCAAAGTCACTCGGCTGAGGCACAAGGACCTGTATAGAATATCCTGGACAAGGATACGCACACCCACAGCACAGTACAACGATTTATGCATAACATTTGGCAGGACCTCCTCTTATCCTACCACCTTCGACCACCTGGCGATGTTTGCTTTGAGTCCTTTTTTTCCCGCCGTTCCTTTGTTCTCCAAATTTATTTTCCCCTTCCTATTTTTTTTTGTGTGTTTTTTGGCCATTGTCAGGCAGCAGAATAAATAAAATGGAATAAAACAAAATAAAATAGAAGGCGGGAGGCGGGAGGCACATGCAAACTTTCTCAGGCGCGGAGAAAGCGGCAGAGAAAGTTCAATCGGGGACCTGGAATCGGGCATTCGGCAAACACTTTCAAAGCAATAAAACGAGCAATTTTTACGATTAATGGTAAAATAAAATATCGCTTTTCCCGGCTCCCAGCTCGCAAAAGGCCTAAAAGGGAAAAGCCACCTTAATATAACCCATCTCTGGTCCAGGTCACTGTGAAAAAAAAAATACAGGGAAAATATTAAAAACCAAAAACGACAGAAAAATTATGTATTTCTGATTTTTCTATATCTGAAAGCTGGCTATAAGTATTTCTTAATCTTTAGTCTAGAAAAAAGGGTCAAAAATGCCTAAAAATTATCCAAATGCTTTCATACCCTTGTTTTCTGCAGTGTACTTATGCCTGTGTGTGGAAATTTGATAGGTGGCATAAAAACATGTCGAAAAGCGAAACCCGAAACCAAACCAAACAAAATCGCAACATTTCAAAAGCGGAAAACGAGTGTAAAAAAATAGGGGGAAGCGGCCAGGAAGGTGGGAAGAAAGCAAAATCCCGACTGCTTGCGGGGCTTGGCTTTCAGGAGAATGTCCCCATCGATGCAGTTGCTCATAAAAATGCCAAATAAAAGCGGGAATTAATCAACTGGCGCCACGGCCTGACCTCACAAAATACTCTTCTCTTTACGACGGGGAGTTTGTGACCCTGACCTCTTTGATGATTGGGGGAGCCAACCAAAGTTGTTAACCTTATCCTTGGACGGCATTTTAATGAGCCAAATATTCCAACCAATTGAAATTGATCAGGATTTTATTGAATGGAAAAGGGAATTCCCTCAAGAACTTGTTATGGAAATGAGGTATCGTCAGTCTGAAACTCTGAAAATGTCTAAAATATTGCCTACACGTTTTATCTTCATTATAAAATCCCACAAATTAAAGCTCCTTATGCCACCTTCACTCCAAGATATCTCAATAATTTGTCTTTCGAGTGCGAAAAAGGATGCAGGATTAATAGCATCCTGCTGCTGGCAGCTCAAAGGAAATAAAAAGAAACATCTCCCTCTTATTTTTATTTATATTTTCTGTTTCTTCTGTTTTTTTTTTTGGAATATAATTTATGATTCGAGAGCTGGGAAGCTGCGTGTGTTTTTTGTTGGTTTTTGCAGACAGGCTCATCATGAAAACAGAATCACAACTTCAATAAAAATTCATAAATTATTGCTGATGCGTATTGAATTAAGCATTTGCCACGCCCATCAAATTTACACATGTCGCGGCCTTGGATTCCAAGGACTACAAAAAAAAAAAAAATAGAAACCAAACATAAATAAAAAAGGAAACTTTTCTGTGATTTTAAATTTATGCAAACGTATCGGGAGGAGAAAAAAAAACTTTTTTTTTTGTGCCGCTGTCAATATAATTGAAAAAATTTCCTAGCCACGCCCCCACAAACACACAAATACAAAGGAGTGGGGGAGGCGGTAGAGGATATGTCAAGTGCACGGCATAAAAAACAAGGACGAATGCCTTTTTGTTATTTATTGTGATTTGTTTACATTTTGTTATTGTTATTTGTGCTCTGTCTTTGTCTAGTTGGCTCAGGCCATCTCCTTCTTCATCTGCTGGCCAAAAGGAAGAAATGTCCTGCGCCCAGGAAGTGCCATCGACTTTGGTTTTTTGCATATTTTTCCCTGCCAGGATACCCATTGCCTGGCTTTATTGAGTGGCAGCATTTTAATATGTGGTACCATGGCATACATTTCCTGTCACTACAAGGATGTGTGTGTCCCGATGGTGGGAGGCAAAGCAGGAGGAGGCCAGTAAGGAGCCAATGAAAGGGAATGCAAAGCAGAAAAGCCTCGGATAATCTTCCATTTGCAGGAAATGTGTTCGCTCACATCTGATTTTTATTTCCCACAAAATAAGACTTTCTTAGGGAAAAATACTGGGAAAAGATTAAAAAGTACTATATCCTACAAACAAATTTTTTCTTTGGTTCCTAAATTCGGGGATATATTTTTTCTAGCAGAAATGATAAACCTCCTTGCACTTTATTTAAAAAACAAAAACAAATAAGATTACTTTAAAAATTAACCAAAAAAACCCCAAATAATCTTCTTAAAACAAGCCTTAATTTAATTAGATTGTCAGCTGCTTAGTTTTGTCAACTTTTTTGTTATCCTTTTTTGGAAAGCAATTGGCAGAAAAACCCTTATCACTCAGCAAGGAGCTGTAACAAATTTGTCCCTTCAATCATTGGAAAAAGTCCTGCCACCTGAATTCGACGTTTTTCGCCCACTTTTTTTTATAATTTATTTAGAAAAAAATGTATTTTTTTTAAGCTTTTTAGGCTCCGAAAACAAAATGAAATATTTAAAGTTCATAAGCCGCACAAATCCCTCACAAAATTAATTAAAACGACAAAAAGAAAGCAACGTGGAACCAAAATAAAGTTGGGAAAACATTAGAAATGTTTGTTGTTGCTGTTATTATGTGATTGACTTGACGAAGGACAACCAGGACGACGGGCGTAGGACGAGCTAAATGGCAGAAACGGCGGCTTATGCGTCGCATTAATTAACTTAATACACAAAAAAATAAAAATGAGAATCCAAAAAACCAACAAAAACCCAAGGGGGGGAGGAGGCATAAATATGGGCATTAAACAAGACCGAATTATGTTTCGAATTGCGTGAGAATGTCCTCGAAAAAAAGGGGGGAAACGGGACAAGGAGTGTCTCCAAATGAAGACATTAACATAAAGACAAACATTCCGCAAAATAAGAGATTAGGCTTCACGTCCCGTCCAAATCCGTTAAAAATCCAGAAATTTGTCATCCTTTAACCCCAGAAACCCGTATTAGGGTGGCCCTTACCTCTCTCCTCGGGAGAAACTATACAAAACTTTTCGGATTCAATTCGTAAAACTGCAAACTTGTTTCGAATCCGGGAAATCAAATACAAAATGGCAAATCCTTTCGTTTAGGCACTGAAAAAAATCTAGAGTGTTTCCAAACATTTTTTTAATAGTTTTCCAAAAGGATAAAAACTTATAGTAAGCTCTGACCTTTTTGGGGATTTCTACAAATGAATCGAATTTATAATTTTAATTCCCCGGATATTTGAAAATCATTTTGTGGGACCCGCAAGCCTAACGAGAATGTAAAAACCTAAATTATTGATTAATACCCTTGGAGCCTAGGATGCCGAATCAATCCGTCGCTCATCGAACCTAATCCACCCACAGTTAACCCAAGTTCAAGGGTCAGCCGGCCGGGTGGCAGAGTATCGGGTATCCTTGCTCGGAAACCCTTTTTTTTTTGTGGGCGAACAGAGATTCTGGAAATCTGCATATATAAAGGGATATTTAAACGCACCCATACAGGCGAATGAATATATATATATCGGTGTGTGTGTGGAGTCCTTTCGCTTACACACATTGACAGGACCATAATTTATTGCTTCGTTTAATTTTTGACAGGCCCAGGGACCGGGGACAACAGTGCGTATGCTTGATGTGACCAAACATTTTGTATTCTCGGGCCTTCCAACTGTTGCCTCTTGCCCCCTTGCCCCTCTTTCTCTTGGCCTCATAAATTGCCACGCCCCTTTTAGCCCTTTCCCTTTACCATATTCTATATCCTCCGGGGCCAGCTGGGAGCTGTAAACTGTTTAAACTTTTCCTTTTTATTCGCCAAACTTCGAATTGCCCAATATATGAGAGCAAAGACTGAGAAAAGTGAGCGGAGGAAGTCGAATAATGTTATACTCTTTCCGGGTTATATCTTAGAGGATATAGTCTACCGATTTTGTTGTTTACAAGATATGTTTTTTGGGGAACATTAAAGAATATATGAAGAAAGTTTCAGACGAAAAGCGGGGAATCCAAAGTCCTTATCCCATAAGCGTCTTAAATAATTCAAAATACCCTCCCTAAGAGTATTAACAAAAAAAATAACGAGTCTCCTCATAAAAAACTTAACACAAATGAAAGGCAAAAACCAAGTTTTGACAACTTTATGAAAATTGCATCAAACACATACTCCACACCGAAGTAGAGAAAAATAAGAAAGTGTCACTTAAATCTGGAGCGGGTTCATTAAGCCTTATGGCGAATATATGAGTTCGCTGCGAGTTGGGCCGAAAACTTGATTCAATTTAAATTTTACCCATTTACATGCGCCAAAAACCCAACAAAAGCCAAGAGCCATAAATGTTTTTTGAGACTGCGTAGGTGTCTATATCCATATATCATGTCCTTGGCACAGGCACACACATAGATCTCGTCATTCCCCGCCCTCTAAAGTACGTGTCCTATGTCCTTGCTTATCTCTTACTTATGCTCAAAAAAGGGAGCAGCAAATGAAGGGGGTTGCCTCAAATTCGTGCCACTCTGCCACTCTGCCACTCCCGAGGGGGACACTTTCCATGGGGCTTGGTAATCTCTTTTAAACACAGTGGAATTATGAGGTATTTTTACTCTTAAAAAATTGATTATTTATATTAATTATCCAATAATTAATTCCCAATAATCGAATAGTCGTTTGATCATCAAACAAATTATGAAATTAATAATATCATGATTGATAAATTCAATTTCCTATAACTAGTTAATCGAATAAATCGATTCCCATTAATCGTATAGATCGATGTGTGATAGAAAGCCCCTCAAAAATGAATTATTTCGTGATTAATTAATTGAATCAATTCAATATGATTATGGTTTTATATAGAATATCAATTCCCAGAGACTGATTATTAAGAAGCACGCCATCCATCGCTCTCCGCTAGATTTATGGCTCGAAGGAATCCAATCGAGACGCCGGCCATTTGTCTTTTCATCAAACGGTTCTCGGTCCACTGCCAGTGGCCGATGGCGATCGATAGTCGCCGTGATTAATCGATAGCATTGAATCTTTTTTGCTCAGCGATAGTATAAGAGTGAGAGCGTGTTGGGGTCACCAACTTGTTGGCTTCTGCAATTCCGTTTCCCATTGTGCGAGTGCGAGTGCTAGGGCGAGACAAGGACGAATGCTATTTGTCACAAATCGACAGCTCCACTCGCCTCCTCCAACTCACACTCCTAGGGAGGAGTGGTGGAAGGAGAGCAGACAGATATCAGTCAAAAGCTGAGGCCACATTGACACGTCTAATACATTAGCAACGGTTATTGTCTTAGCGGAAGTTCTGCACTCAAAAAAATAGATTTAAATAAATTTTAAATGCTTTCGCTTTAAAAGATAGTTACGTATTGTAAGCACGGGAAAAAAGGAATCCTTTTTATAAAAATACAGGGAAATTCCACGTGTAAATTCTGCAAAAGAAAGTATTTGGGAATCATAAGCCCACGCAGAACAGAAATCGAATAAATAGACACTGTAATCGATATGGAATGACATATTTTTTGCTCGAGTGTGCCAACGTATGGAATATCAAGTATTTCGCAATCAGCCGTGAATGGGGTTTGGGGTTTGCGGGGGGGCGGTAGATAAAGCTGACAACGCCTCGTTTACCGTTGCCGTTACCGTATTTCGGTATCTTTATCTAGTTCTTTTTTTTTTGGAAAGGGGCATGGGCATGGGCATGGACGTGGGCGGTGAGGCAACAACATTTAGCCGGCACGTTTGGCGCCTCAACGCGTCTCAATGGCGCATCCTTTGCCACATTTGATTTGTTTCCTGACGTTTGTGTATCGCATTCAAAGTGGGCGTGGCAGGATAGGTGGGTGGCAGCGATGTGTGCTTGGTTGCGCTCCAGTGGTTGGCAGAACACATAGATGGATCTATTCTGCTGCCCCGAAAGGTAACTCGTCAAGCAAACAGACAAATAAAAGTATCTTCTGTTCGAGCCTCAATCTATTTACGCTCTCAGAGCAAGCCCTTTCTTTGCGGTTTTCTCCACTCCTGACCACTCGACGACAAAACCAGAAAAACGCCAAACAATAGCGAGAAAAAATCTATTTAAATGTTTAGCCTCCAGGCCTGAAGGAAAAGTTCGAAAGCTCTTAGATCAAAGTTTAATCGAGCCCAGAAAATCCTCAAAAAAATCGAAATCGAAGAAGAAATAAACTAAATGAAAGGAAATTGAATGAATTGGAGTGTGCGACGGGATAACAAGTGATAAAATTCGCTTCAATTGAGTTCATTTGGTTGGCAGACAAGTTCCAGTTGGGAAGTTCTTCAATTAGAGGCGGATTCAGGTGGATTTTTAAAATGAGTTTCACCTTAAGCTGGATATTAGAGTCTTCCAAAAAAAGGTCCTTTATGCCAAGGCCTAGGTCTAGCTTAAAAATTATTCTTCCAAAAGAAACTTTAATCAAGTCTTTAAGCTTAAAAGTATTTTAATAAATTCCAATAACTCTCAAAAAAAAAAAAACGGTATCTGTTAGAGTTGCCAAGTTTTTTGTCTGATTAAATGGCTTGGACTTTCGCAAAGTAACTCTGGCCTTTGACAACTACCGTGTTTTTTGTAGATTTAAATCGGCTTTCAATATCGAATCCCATTCATTGGCTCGCACTTTGAAATTTGTTCACAAGGAGACTGCTTTTCAGAGAGAGAGTTTATCAAAGGATTCAGACGAAAGGAAGAAAACGAAGAAATGGCTGCCAAGGAGAAAGGCCACGAAGAAATGTTGTCAGCTGTCCGTTATTTATTTTCATTCGCTCGAATATCCTTTGCCAAAAGGTAAAACACGAAATTTTCTTCAATTAATTCAACACAGAATACGGAATGAGTGGCAGGCGGATGGGGAAAGGGAAGTGAAAGTTGGAGAGTGAAAGTTGCCAACGGTGAAAGCGAAAGTCGCCTCTGCTCGTCGATGTCGTTGATGTCCTGCGATGACGCTTCACTTACAACAGCGTAAGCAATTATTTAATTTGTGTAAATGACCACATCCGTTGTCGCCGCTGCCAGGCCTCGAAATGCACTTGAAAAAAATACTATAGACATGGATATTTATTCCACGAAGGTTGGTCAGAAATTGTATTCAAAAGTATACCAGAAAAGGCATTAAAGGGTCTGAGTTTTCATCAAATCTGTTGAGTAAATCCTCGCAGTGCATATGTTTACCGTTACCTCGTCATTGGTCAACACATGCGGCTGGGTCAGGGGGTCGCCGGGTCATGAAATGACCGCCTGGCATGACAAAAACCCCAAACTGAAACCGACGAAAAAAAAATTAAGCTGGCCAACACGCAAAACCACCTTCTTCCAAATGAATGAAAGACCACCGTGAGGGGGGTCACAGGTTACAGGTCGCAACATTCACATGCTACATTAACCTTTTTGGGGTCTTTTCTGTTTCTGTTTCGGTAACGGTTTCTTCGGTTTTATTCTACCTTTCGGCTCACTAATGATTTCATTAATAAAATCAAATTAATCTTTTCTATGGCCCCGAAACTACTTTGTATTTAAGCAAAAGTTATGTTTGTCATAAGAGTGACCTGAGGGTCACAACTATGTCCTTTTTTTCCTTTAGTTGTTTGGGGAAATTATTTAATAGGGGTTTCGTAAAAAGGAGAGGACTTTATGTTCTTTTGGAACAAGCTTGTAATCAAAAATGTAACCATTTGTCCAAAATAGAGCAGTTCTTGGGCTTGTTAGCCACACCCACAATTACCTACCACCACCCCGTTTTACAAGGACCCACACCCACCCACACACACTGCTATACACGACACGACACATGCATTGTTGACTTCATAATTTAATGCCATTGCCACGCCCACTGCCCCGGCCCAAAAAGGGAAAGGAGGCTGCACCTTCTCGGCAACTTAACCCGCTGGCATATTTTCACAATTCTTTTGTTCAACATTGAGTCCTGTCTTCCGCCCACCGCCCCCAGTCACGCCCACCATTTTTCTTGATGTCGCTGAAGCAACCAAGAATCCTTTGTGACATTCGACTCGTCACACGCAAACGCCCAAAGCCCGAAGCCCACCCACACAACCACCCACCCACCCACTCAAGGGCGTAGGCATGTTGCTTGAAAGAGGCGAGGGGGCGTTTGAGAAACATATTTTATAAATATTCAAGAGGGGGGAAAGGATTCTAGAAAGGATTCACTCAAAAGGATATCTGGCTAATGTGGCCCAAATCGGAGGCTATATCTTGGCCAATATCTAACCGATTCTTGATCGGAATACCTTAAACGATTCGTAGATCGATTCTCTACGAAACTGCAGCAAAATCTGATTACAAAATATTTTTTCGATTTTTTTTAATTTTTCTGATGGACCCCCTTGAAAAATGTGAAAATCGCTTTTCGTCCCTTTCGAAGCCCATATCTTCCGCAGTTTTCATCCGATCCTTGAACAAAGTATAGCTTTGGAATCTGGAATCAATTCCCTATAAGTCTGCATCAAAATCTGATCACAAAATATTTTTTCGAATTTTTTCAAATTTTTCTGATGGACCCCCTTGAAAAATGTGAAAATCGAGAAAAATCGCTTTTCGTCCCTTTCGAAGCCCATATCTTCGGCAGTTTTCATCGGATCCTTGAACAAAGTATAGCTTTGGAATCTTTATTCAATTCCCTATAAATCCGCATCAAAATCTGATCACAAAATATTTTTTGGATTTTTTCCAATTTTTTCTGATGGACCCCCTTGAAAAATGTGAAAATCGAGAAAAATCACTTTTCGCCCCTTTCGATGGCCATATCTTTGGCAGTTTTCATCCGATCCGTAAGCAAAGTATAGATTTGGAATCTTTATTCAATTCCCTATAAGTCTGCATCAAAATCTGAGCACAACATATTTTTTTGATTTTTTCAAAATTTTTCTGGGCAGACCCCTTGGAAAAAATAAAGAAATCGAAGGAAAGTCCAATATGGCCCAAATCGGAGGCTATATCTTGGCCAATATCCAACCGATTCTTGAGCGGAATACCTTAAACGATTCATGGATCGATTCTCTATCAAACTGCATCAAAAACGGATCACAAGTAATTTTTTAAATTTTTTCTCATATTTTTTTGGGGAGGCACCCCTTCGAATGAAAGAATGGAAAGTCCTCGCCTTGCTTTGTAAACACCACCCCCTAGAGGAGCTCAAGGACACGTGGGGAGTGACTACTGTAACATGCATATTGCATACATTTGGGCGTAAAAGTTTTATTACTCGGGTAGGTTCGAGACACAGTACAAAAATTATAATTTCGGGCAAAAGTTGTAAAACTTTTTAGCCACAATGGCGTGGGCGTGGCAGGGACGTGGGTGTGGGTGTGGGCTGGGGCTTGGGTGTGGACGTGGGGTTAACGATGAGGAAGTCGACAAACATTGATCATAAATTTTAATAAGCAAACGTAACTTGAATCAAGTTTAATCATGTGGCACGTTAGCTCGGCTTACTCTGATCAAGGATTCCCCAAGAGTTTGTTGCCTTTATGCTAGTCGCAGGACTCGTTGAAAATATGAAACGATGTGCTAAACTTTAAATTAGTTTAGAATTAAGTCACTAAAAACTTGATGGGCCGTTGTCTTTGCCAGAAAATTGCCAAAAAATTATCCTGGCAATATGTGCCTGACACCAAATTGTTGCCAACTTGGAAGGATAACGAATCTCCCACCTTGGCAATTTCAATTAAAGTTTTAGTCAAAAAAAAAAAGGATTGGATTTCGTGATTATCCTGGCTTTTGGGAAAACTTTTAATTGCTTCGCTTTCGAAAGCAAAAAACTATTTATTTATGGCTTGGATTTAAAAACAATTATTTACAGAACTTCAAGGATAAAGAGGTAATATCTTGGCTAAAGAAGGAAGCTTGGGAATCCTTAATGGAAGTCGCAATTACGTTAATTTGTTTCTTAGTTTTAAATAATTTAATTTACATTCAAAAGAACTATTAGGCGGAAAATATGAAAGAAAGTTGCTTGCTTTCGTGATGCCTCCGCCTGGTTCCTTGCTTGAGTGACTTCTCAAGTGCCATGAACTCCTGACCTTTTCCCCGAACCTGGGGAAGTACCGTAAAGTTCATTAGGTACACAAGTGGCTAACTACAAATCATGAACTTCCTTTCCGGCTATTCCCCGGAATTTGTCTCCGTACTCCGGAGATTCTCCACCAAGTCTCTTTCGGGGAACTATTCCCTGTCCCTGTCCTGTCTTCCCTTGCACTCTTTTTCCGCAGAAAATTCTCAGAATTCCGGCAATGAATGTCCACAATTTCGCAACTGACCAAACACTGACCAACCCGAAACCCAAAACCAAAGAAAAAAACTATATACTCCGGACTCTATATTCCGGATTGCGGATTCCGGGTCTCCCGGGGGGCGGGAAATCTCCGGGTGCCGAGTGGCAAATGTGCGGGTAAATGCTAAATGGCAGACACTGTGTGGAAATTAGATTGAATTGCAACTAATTGAGACGGTTTTGGCGATGGATTGGGGTCAAAGTTCAATCTTGAACGTTTTGATTCTATTCGATTTCGATGAGTATTTTAATTAGCAATCGAATTAATCGATTAAGAAAACGATCAAGGAAGGTTTCAGGGAATTTTTAGATTTTAAAAAAATTGATCCTTGTTCCTAACTTAATAAAAAAAACCTCCCAATCATAATTAACTTTAAGAGACTTTCCCACAAAAGTGTGTGGGTGTTTAATTTAATTGAAATTGAAATGTGCTGACTTTAGATATATGTTTTTATTTTGTTGTTGTTGTTCAACGAATTCCCATTTGAACTGAAAACAAAATTTGAATTGTAAATAAGCCGAGGAAAGGCAAGAAATGGGTTTTCAGGCAATTACTTAAGCCACTTTTATCCACCGGCATATAAATGTGCATATATATCCAAAACATACATATTCCGAATATATCAAAAAATATATATATACAGACAAGTAGGAGTATGAGGTACGTGTTTGCGGCATTAAGCTTTAATTATACAAAATCGCAAAAGTTATCAGAGAGGCATGTGTGAAACGCGAAACTGTTTGTAATTTATTAATCAATTATTTATTTTTGCGAGGAGTGGGGAGGAGTGGCTCATCCTGCGGCTAAAATTCACAATTTCCCTCGATTCCCTCCCAAAAACACTGAAAACAACCGACGATGTGTGGTTTGGCTCTGGGAGCACTTCAAAGTAACTTTTTGCGGGGCCCACGACATTTATCTTTTCTTTATTTTTGGATACCCTTACTGGGGGTAGTTTAATTATGACTAAAAGGATGGACAGACACTGGGAAACCTACATTTTTTCCATCATAGAGGATTGAAAAGTCGTTGAAGTCCGACCGTTTCTCCAGGACACTTTTCGAGAGCCAGTTTTAAAGCTTTTGAGCTGATATATATATTTTCCAAATCGGAGAACTATATTCTATGGAACCCTAAGAGAAGCTTTTAAAAGAGCATCCCAACTTCATGTTTCTGTATCAATTTTGTTCTTGCAACACCCAGTCTTCGTGCCACTTTCTCTTCTTTCTATTTACTTCTCGGAAATACCAGCGAAAGTCGCTTTCATCTTGATAACCCTGATGAGGAACCCAGGATGACGCCCGATGTGCCACCAACAGTGAGAATTTAAGTTAATTAACTAATTGTGAGTAAGGAAAGCATTCTGGCATTCAAACTCCCCTCATCTCGGTGTCAACGATTTATAGTATTTCTAGGTTGGATTCCCTGAATTGCCAAAACTATTAACGACAAAGGACATTCCCGCAATTAGTTTAAACAAAATACAAGCTATCGTTGTTTTTGAAACTAAACAGAAATATATTTTTGTTAAAGAATATTCTCAGCATTTGATTTTAACAACTTTTGATCCTAAGAGTCTTTGTGACTTCTCCACAAATGTCCTTTGACACTTGCCTTGTCCATTAAAAATGTTTTCATAGCCACTTAACGCTTGGGAGCGACAACTAATCGGGGTTTAGTGGCGAATCCATTCGAGGGAACAACATCAAACAAGAGTGTTTCGGTTTTGACAAATATTTGCATTGAAAACAAATTAAGATGTGAGTTCTTCGGGCCCCCAAGACCCCCCGAAAAAATATCATTTTTGCTTGGCAGGCAATTCACAAATCATTTGTTTACACGCTCGTCCTTTTTGTTTTGTGCCACCCGAAGACAAGGATATGTATACGTTTTTTTTTTCGGTTGTCCTTACGCTTTAGTGATGTCAATCAATTAAATTTACACACCAGGAACCAGGAACAACGAACACAGAGGCTGGAGTGGAGAAAACACACTGGCGGCGCTTTTCATACATTTTTCATGATACTCGCGTGTGTTTTCCCTTCTCGGTTGAGCTTTGCCAGAAAATTTGTAAACGTGTTTATCTTGTTATGGCCCTGTTGTGTGCAAAGTAAGCTTATGAGTGGTCCGACGGTGCGGCACGGGCTTATCCTTGCCACATGAGGAGGCGAAAAATACAGAGAGACCAGGACGCAAAAACACAATAACATTTGCATTTGGCAAAGGTGTAATTCCTAAGCTTTATGGCAAGCATTATTATTATGGAGCCCGGAACGGCTGCATTTCATTTAGCCGACTTTCAAAAACCAAATGAACTCGGCTAAAATGTTTATGGCCAAACTGATTAGTCGGACATAAAAACAAGGATACGGATTTTGTGGCAAAAGCCACTTGCTGCACTTTATGCGAGCTTTAGGTTCAGGATTATTCTTCTAATTTGCGGCGGAGGGTTGCTATGCAGGATACGCTTTTTCAAGCACTCCAAGGAGCTTCTCCTCAAAAACCGACACTTCCTTATGACATCTTTTGAATCATACTGGTACTGGCTTTGCGATTAGCTTTTCGGTGGCCGCAGGGACTGTGACAGGACAGGACCCTTTGCCAAAAATTTGAGATATGAATCCGAGCTGATGAGAGAGTCCTGGCGACCGGCGCCTGGAAATATGAAGCTGATTTTGTGCGAAACCGAAACAAAAGGGGCGGGCTTCTGGTCAAAGCCTTCGAGTCAAGTGCTTATCAGGGGCGGCGACAAAGGGGATTGTGGGTCCTTTGCTGCTTTGCTCCTTTGACGGGAACCCGAAAACATCTTGACTGACTGCACTTTATGGTTCATTTTGCATGCCTCAGATGAGCCGGAGATGAGATGGGCCCAGGACCTTAGGAGCAGGAAGGATAAGGTTTCAGTTACACATAACCCGGCCACGCCCCCTATGACTATGCGTTTTGGTATTTTTACTGCTGCGTTCCCCATTTGCGAGACAGGGAATTTTGAGTTGAGTTGCTTTTCCATTTTTAATGCCACATCTTGGTCTCTCGGACAATGTTTGTGGGACGGCGGAGGAGGGATGGGTGTGCAGTGGGATGGGTGTGGCAGTGGCACTGCCATAGGACTTGTGTGCGTTGTCCTTGCCTGCAGCGTTAAATTCTTGTTAAAATATTATGGCAAACTTTTTCACAATACTTTCTGCGCTTTAAAAAAGGAATCCCGAGCCGGAGAAATCTCTCCCTTTAGGCCCTAAAAATTACTTTTTTGTGCTTATTCTCCTTTCAGGGTTGTCAAGTATCAAAAAAAAAAAAAATAGTGGAGCAAACTAAAGCTTATTTGGGTTTTGTTTAAGAGCAAATCTTAAAGAAAACCAGGAATAAATATGAAAAAAACACCAACTACAAGAATTTCCCTGTATTTTTCAGACATCGTGAGACACCTGTAAGGACCTTCGGCAGGATGCTGCAATTAGTCAAAATACTTAAAGTCACACCATCGCCGCAATTCGACAATTATTTCGCTTGATTTCGCCCGAATTGACGCGACTCTGGTTTGCTTTGAGGCAGGTCCTGGCCATTAAGTGCTCGGCCAAGGACCTGCCTCTCGTCTCTCGTCCTTTTCATCCTTTGCAGGTTACTTTCACGGCCATGTCGCACCTAATTAGGCCAATTAAATTTAGCTGCAAATTACACACATTAAATGTGTAAATTGGGCGGCCAACTCGAAATGAAATTAAATGCATGTCGCATGTGGCATGTGGCAAGTGGCAAGTGGCAAGTGGCATCGCGTGCTTAGGTGATACCTCCCTCTTGGAAATGGATTTGAATACGGATTCGGATTCGGATTTTAAAATTATAACCAGCTTTGTCGCACATCCGAGTGGATATTTAACACGCGGGTTAAGTGGCAAGTGCAATAATGCCACACAATTATCCTGGGGCAGGGGCTTTTCCACCCACTCATTCAAGCGACTTTGAAGGAGGATTTAAGCGTAATAACTGAGCTTTCGATTGCTCTTTGAATTAATTTAAATAAATTGAAAACTTTGATTTTAGAAAAGAGAAAAGGAATTTTCTTCAAGTGCCTGGTCATTCCCGGGAGGGACTTCCACCTGGCACTGCTCAGATGACCAGCAGCGTATGGCTGCTTGATTTTTTGTTCTATTCCTGCAGAGGTCAGAGCAGAAAAATCCCTCTAAGCCTCATCAATCAACTAGAGAACAAATTTAAACCCGCTCCGGATTTCTAATACCCCGATTCCGGATGTGGCACTTGATTAGGAAAAGGCGGAAAAAAAAGCGTGACACTTGCCTCAATTAAAGGACTCTTTCTCCACGAATTTCGGGATGTACTTTAGACTGGGTTTTAATTCAATTACCGGTCTCTTTCTTCAATTTCCGCCGGCTAACACTCACCTGATTTTAATTTCATTTTCCGGTTCGCGGAAAAACTCAACAAAATTCTCAAAGCCTGTGCTAAAAAATTTCTCTTCAACTTTGGGAATCTTTAGTTTTTGTTTTAAATTCACTTTCAGGCTTGCTTAGTTTTCGGTTTTCAAAAAATTCATAATTTAGTTTTTGATTTTTAAGTTTTAGTTTGTTTTTTATTCATTTTTTTGTAGCACTTGAAAAAAATGGAGAAAAAATTTGTGTTAACTGTTGTGACACTTTTAAAAAATGAAATTTTCGAACTGAGTTTGAATACCGTTAGCGGAGTCCTTTCGGGGTCCTTTCTAGTGCGACACACAACCGTCGGTCAGGACATTCGCAAGCGAACTACGCGCCTCTGTAGGCGGAACATTCGCCAAGTGGGCCAAAACCAAAACACAGGACCAAACGCCGAAAGCCGAAGGATGTGCCAGGACACGAGCTCGCTTCTGAGTCGCAGCACTCACTCGAGCTGAGTTCTTTTGGTCCTTTGGACGGCGGGAAAAGCACTCAAAGCAGTAAGACTTTGAGAATTTCTTCAATTTTCGGTTTTTAATACAATTTTGAATTTAAGAAATTTAAAAACTAGCTTTTTTTGAAACAAAACTAAAAAAAGATTCTTTGTCTTGGATTTTTAAAATGGAAAACAATGGCACAACACAATGGCAAACAAAGGATACAATAATTCCATATGTTTTTTACCGTGTGCTCTCCAAAAAAAATTGAATAATAATAACAGAAAACGAATTCCCCCGCTGAAAATTCTATTATCGGCGGCGAATAGAAAGTGGCAGAGGACGGAGAAAGTGCGACTGGAGAAATTGGAAATGGAATCAACAGGCGCGCATGCAAATTCCCAAAGGATGGCGAGACAAAATATTTGTAAACAAAGCGAACGAAGCCGAAAACCGACAAACGAAAGCCGAAAGGATGCCAATTGAGACCAAAAAACGAAACCGAATCTGAATCCGAAATGCCGAACTCAAAGGACCTCGATTCGTTTGAGCTAAAACTCAATTGGAGTCCTTTGAGTTTATGAATGAAAATGTCCAAGTACCAGAAGTATATTTCTTTATATTTATTTCATAAGTTAATTATTTTTTAACATTATTTTTATTGATTCTAAAAAGAAACCTTGCCAAGTTCTATAAGATTTTATTTATACAATTTTGAGTTTGAATTTTCCCGCACCTAGGGATGGTACATTTGAATTTACGAAACCAACGATGTATCGATAAGAAGCCGCATTAGTGTGATAGTCTTGGATACTTTAACTAAATTTAAATAGTAGTTTAAATTCCATATATTAAGAAATATTTTATTTCACTTAATATTTTATTCGGAAACTGCGAAAAATCAGTTTTATCAAATTTAAAATATTTTCTATATAAAGAGTTTTATTTATGTAAAGTATATAACGTTATATATAATATAATATTGTTTTATTATAAAATATTATTCATAAACTTCGGAATGTTATTCAACAAACGGTCACATTAATTCACAGATGAACTTCAAACCAAAAATATCGATGTATTGTTAAATATTTTCAGGCAATATTATATTTTATTTAAATTATCATCATTTTTGGATTATTATTATTATATCAATATATTTTATTAAATATATATTTATATTCTTTATGTTATCGCCTTTTTGTATCAGGCTGGCAGCCCTTTTATACATTTTACAACGTTCTGGCAACTTCAGGCGAGCACGCCGCACGTTTTCATTTATTTTGCTTTTGTTTGGAGTTTGCGTTTGTTGGGTTTTTAAGTTTAATAAAATAGGCTAAAATGAAGAAACCCTCAGCTAAGAAGGGGGAGGATGTGGCAGAGCCTCTGGCCAAGAAGCAACTACAAATAAAAGCCAATGCCCTGCTGAATGCCAAAACTGTGAACACAAAACTGCTCAAAGGCTTTGTACAGATGCTGGTAAGTTGAAAAGAATATAAATAAATTCAAAATAAAACACTCTACTATTCACAGAAAGACACACCAGACAATGTGCCAGTTGGGGATGTGATGAATACCCTGGAAGTCATATTCAAAAATCTAATAAAACGACAATCCCTGGATGGAGGCGACAATGAGAAGATCCGGGAGCTGTACGAGGAAACCTGGCTGCTTTTGATGGAGAATCTGCTCCAGGACACCGAGAGTTCTGTGGCCATAAAGGTCAGCATGCAGCTGATAAGGTCAGAGGCCAAGAATCCCATAGCACCGAGGAGCAATAGGCCCTATTACCGCTTTCGCCAGATACTGGAGACACTTTTGAATGCCGAAGAGACACCCACAGCTGGCCTTGCTAGTTATGGCAAATATTGCAAGAATCTGGACATCCTGGATATCACCCTGAGACAATTATCGAATCTAGTGCCGGAGGGAGAGTTCAAGGACCAACCCGTCAAGGCAATGAACTTTCTGTCTCTCCTCAATCTCGTCGATATGGGAAAGTCCGTGCTGAATGCGGAGGAATACTTTCTGGAGAAGGACAAGTCCACGGCGTTTAACTACAAGCAAAGCCAGAAGAATCTGAACAAGCTGTGGAAGGCCGTCATGTCGTCGAGCAGTGGAGTGGATGAGAAGGTACACCGCCAGCTTCTGGTGGTCTTGCTGGAGCGGATTATCACCCACCTGGATGACCCCATTCAATTGACTGACTTCCTGATGGATTCCCTGCACCAGTTCGGTTAGTAGGAGACATTCTTTTCTTTCTAATCAATGTCCAAAGCTAACAATACTTTGGTTTAGATGGTCCGATCGCCCTGTTGGCTCTCCAGGGCATCTTCACGCTGATGCAAAAGCAGAACATCACCTATCCGGATGTCTACGAGAAGCTCTACAACATGTTCTATCCCCGGATGTTCTACAACAAGTACAAGGCTCGCCTGTTCTACCTGGCGGATATATTCCTCACCTCCACCCACTTGCCGGAGAACCTGGTGGCCGCCTTTGTCAAGAGACTGGCCAGATTGGCTCTGAAATCGCCCACCGAGGACGCCGTGATCATGATCCGGTTCGTCTGCAATCTGCTGCTGAGGCACACGGGCCTGCAGAAGCTAATCAAAGCCAGTGGGGCGTTGGACGAAGTCAGCGATCCGTACGACGAAAAGGAACCCAATCCCGTGAAGTCGGAGGCCATCAACAGCTCTCTGTGGGAGATCAGTCTGCTGCAGAAGCACGCCATTCCCGAGGTGGCCAATGCGGCGAGATTCATCAACTCGTCCCTGCCCATCATGGAGGTTGATCTGGCGCCGCTGCTGGACAGGAAGGAGTGCAATGTAAGTCCTTGTTGATTTCTTTTTTATTGAAAATTCATAGATTCCTGCATAATAACAATGATTTCCCTTTCAGATTTTCGACGATGAACTGCAGACAAAGGCCAAGCAGTTTGCTTTGAACTACGAACGACCCGGAAACTTGGCTCTGCCCAAAACCGGATGCGTTACCAAGTACTTTGAACTAATCTAGATATTTAGAGTTAAAACCTAAACTTAAGCTGGATTAAAGTGAAGCCTCTGGGGCTGTGGATGGGCCATTTCGGCCTGAAACCAATTTGCCGGCGTTATGTATTTAATGTTGCTGGTTAGGTGCCTTTTTCGGGGCAGAATTTGGGGTACATGCTGTTCCTGTTCCTGGTTCTGGCGCAGTTGCCGCAGCTCCGAGCAGGTGCGGCAGGGACGGATCAGGGCAAAGTAAACGCACTCGGCGATGGACATGAAGCTGAAGCCTAAAAATAAACCCATGAAGCCGCCAACGCAAGCTGAAAAATACTCGTCACTAAGGCTTTTCGTAATCACACTGAAACCCACATAAGAAATCGGAGAATCCAATGAACTCCGTCTGTTTGCTGGCCCGGAAAGTCGGATCCTTGAAGTACATATTAACCACCGCCACATTTCGCTCCACGTACTGCTCCGTGAAGTTCCAGCGACTGTTCGGATGGATCTGAATGAATCCTCCGTAGGATATCTTCGTGCAGTACGCCGTTATGCTGAAGGAGAGATCGAAGCAGGAGGGCAGGCACTTCTCCAGACAGGACTCCACGGCCTCAATGGTCCGCAGGCGCACCAGCTCGACGCAGTCCCTCTTGCCCACGGAACAAATGGTGTCGTTCCGTCTCAGCCTCGGCATGTAGAAGGCCACGCAGCCGCAGTGGCGTATGAGAAGCCCGGACAGGCATTCGGCCACGCAATTTCTCTGAGTGTAGTGTGCGAACCAGCGGAGCTTCAGTTCGTTTCGAAACAAGCATCGCCTGTACTTCCGGTCCACCCATCGCAGGTGCTTCTCAGTCAATATCTTGGCCGGATCTATCCGGAGTTTGGTCTCCATTCCGGGTGCCAGGAGGACGCCGATTTCCCGGACGTTCGGCGACTCGTTGGGACTGTGTAGGGCGATCTTGAAGCCGATGCTGCTGGACGAGGAGCAGTAGTAGGCGTCCGCCCGTACATCCAGCGTCAGCGACAGGCCCAAGGACTCGCCGGTGCCCTGACCGCGTCGCGGGTACAGCGGCAAGTCCCCTTCCTGCCCCATGCCACGCCGCTTGTATCCGAGCTCGGCGTGCCAGTTCACGGAAAGGAATCCCGGAGGCAGGCTCACATTCCGGTGCGAGAGCGGGACACTGTAATCGAATGCGAGATCCTTTATCAAAAGAAAGTTAAAGAGAAAGCATAAGACATCAAAACCATAAACCATTTAAGCCTCAAAATAGAAAGCTTTTGCCTTGAAGTATTTCTGTTAAAAGCTCAAAAGTGTACGGTTTTGGTTTGAACAAAAAGGACTAGATGTTTGATTGAAAGCTATGGATAGTTTGGAGTTTTAAACCTTTTCCTGTACATAAACCTGGGTTGGAGCATATTGAAAACACAGCACAGGCCCTCATCTGTTACAATGGGATTGAAAAGTCGGGCACATTCGTAATCATCGCCGCCAAATCGACATCCAATCACCATTGCCTGACACGGCTGCGATATCTGTAAAGGTCAAAGATACATTTCCAAAACAATAATATAGGTTATAGTTAATTATATTCCAAAATTCAAGACTAAACCTTAAGACCAACCGAAACTTGATGCCTATCTACCCGACCGATCCCAGTTCCCATTATTTTTCTATTCCGATCTCAGTGCGAGAATAAAACGGGTTTGACAGGAAGTGTATCTCTTAGATACCCCTCCAGGTATCCAGAGAATGTCATTTTGCTTTTGCTTTATAATTCCCAAGTAGATATTCGACAAAGATCTGAACAAATAGCGCTTTTAAATGCGTCAAAACCGGCGGTCGAGCGCCTCACAGTTATCAAGGGTTGGCCACACTCCCGACTAATTGTGGTAACCGTAACCCTCTGGCCGGAGCTCTGCTGGAATTCTAGGTAACCCTCTACGCGATATCCGCTTAACGATTTCGATTCTGCTCAAAATTTAGCCAAGAAAATGGGCAAAAAAAACAAACAAACACAGCTGTGGGGGGCGTGTGTGATCGCTATTTTGGCCTCAGAAGCCTCTAAGCCTCAGACTCACATTCATGATGAACTCCTCCCAGTTGGACGAGGAGTTAACGGCCGAGGGGTGGCTTTCCGTCCGTCTCCGGCAGAGCATCTGGAGCATCGCATGTTCGGCGGAATCGTTGGCCAAGTTAACGACCCTCTCGGCCAGGGCCTGGTTCAGATTGCAGATGGTCACCGCCGGAAATGGTTCCTGGGTGATGGAGGTCAGTTCCGGATCGATGCCAACTATCACTGGTGTGGTGTTCCATTTATCGAAGGCGTCCTGTATCAGATACACCGCAATCGACACGACAGCCAGAAGGGCAATGCCAAAGAATATTCTACATATTTTCGATATTTATCGATTACTTTTCGATTATTTTATTTCGATTTCGATTATTTCACCTATCAATGGTTCTTAACTTGCTGTTGTTTATATATTTAAGACCATGAATCGTTGTATTGCGACAAAATTCATCTGTGTTCCTGGACAGGATGCGTCGCCAAATGGCAAACGAAATGCTGAAAGTCCTTGCTTTGGCAATCCTTTTTTGTGGTTGTTGCCCCAAAATCGGAGTCGTCCTTTGACGGTTACGTGGCACTCGCATCTTGAACTAAAACTGAACAGTCGCTAGTCCTGGGGCTTGCCATTTATACTTCCTTCCTGACACCTTTCCATTTTTTTCCATTTTTACAAATTATCCAAATTGTTTATTTAATTTCCTTGACAGGACATGACAGGACATTCGAATTGTTGTGGTTTATGGCTGGCTAAGAGGTGCTAAAGCTTAATGTAAATGGATTCATAAATTATTGAATTTGACGAAATCTTGACAGAATTTATTGCCAGCAGTTGGCTGAATACAGTATTGCCTTTAATTAAAGGACTTGCCTCATTAGGAGAGGACGAGAAACAGGAAGAGCAGCCCCGAAACTGAAATCCTAGTCACCCAGAAAACAAAAAAAAAGAAACCATGTCCTGAAACGAGAGGATTCGAAAGAAGTTGAACTGGCAAAGGCTCAAGTTTAGTGCGAAAGCGAAAGAGACGGGTAGAGGCTGGGAAAAGAGACAGAGCGAGAGGAGAACCACAGAAAACGACACTTGAACGAAAATCAAATTAAAAGCTTCAATGGCAACAGACGAGAGATGGTCGGTCAGGATCCCAAGGACCTGCTTCTTCTCCAGCTTCTTCTTCTTCTTCTTCATCTAGCCACATGTCACCTGCACACACACACACAGACGTACGTATATATCCTGATATACACGCACTTTGTATGACTTCATTGAAACAAGTTCATAAAACACTTAACCTGACCGAACTGACCAAATGTCCCATGGGAATGCGTCGCCCAACTGAACCGAACCGA
Source organism: Drosophila ercepeae (assembly GCA_018150545.1). Classification (NCBI taxonomy): domain Eukaryota; kingdom Metazoa; phylum Arthropoda; class Insecta; order Diptera; family Drosophilidae; genus Drosophila; species Drosophila ercepeae. Next base: position 8,104,565 of record JAECWL010000197.1, read on the forward strand.
GCTCCTCGGTCTTGTTGACTTGTTAGCAGTTGATGCCCCGACCCTTTGACCTGCCTCCAACCCTGCCCGGACCTGCCCGTCCCTGGCAGTACCTCCTTGACCATACCGGATGTATCCGCATCAATGAGTGACCGACGACCGACGACCGACCGGCCCAAAAGTTTTCCTCCTCCTGCAGGTCCTGCGACTTTGAATCCGATTTCGGGCAGGTTGGGACGGGGGCGGCGGGCATCATCAAAAGTTGCCAGCAAATTGACCTAATCTATGTACATATGTCTGTCCTGGTGCAAGGCTGCACATATGTGCCAAAGGACACTGCCCGAAAAAAAGGATAACCCGATACTTTCCTTCGAAAAGTTTCTAAGCAGTGGCTTTTAATAATTTCTTGCAGTGCTCCCAGACTTTGGCAGCTAGGCATTTGAGGATTGAGGATTCAGGATTCAGGAGTCAGGATCAAGGACTGGGCTTTAAGGGGGCGTTGGCAGCCGCCCGCTGGGCCCCGCCATTAGGAATCGCTTAGGCCGATGGCGACGATGCAATTTACGGCGGCTAATACCAGGCAGATGCCTCTCTTTATGTACGTAAATATGTTACAAAGTATGTATATATGCAGATATATATGTACTCATACATTGTACATTTTGAGATACATCACATTGTTCGGGGGCTTTGTGCGAAAGTGCGTTTCAAGGATGCGTCTCCTCTCCTGACAAGCCGAAAGGATGCGATGCCGTAAAAGTTTGATAAGTTTTCTCGGCGACAACTTTATGATTGCATTAAAATATTAATTGAAGATAATTTCATTATTTAGGATTAGTTTTTGGTTTATTTTTCAAACCAATTAATGTGACACAAAAAGTTGTGGCTTTTTCCTAAACATATTTCCTAAATATTTTAACTTAATTATTGCTGTTCTATCATTTTCAATCGTTTTCCATTGGGGGTTTGGGATTCTTAACTTTTAAACAGCAAAACATTTGAAATTAATAATTAGAAAAGAAAGAGATCGAAAAGATTTAAGAAAAACATCGCCCTCCTCCTCGATTCTCATATTTTCTACTTAAGAAACTTAAAAACTTTGAATAAAAATAAATATAATTCCTATAATTTACATTTAGGGGATCGGTTTATTATATTCTATATATATCCTGTATATATCCTTTTTATGTCCTTTTTATATCCTTTTTATATTCTTTTTATATCCTTTATAAATCTTATTTATATATCCTTTATAAAAAAACTTTACCTCTAATAGTAAATGAAAAGAAATAAATAGAAAAGATTTATCGCAAAACAGCGCCTTCCTCCTCGATTCTCAAAAGTTGTACTTAATCAGCCTAAAAAATGTAAACAAAAAATATATAATTTCTATAACATACTTTTGGAAGTTCGATTAATTAAATACAATATATATTTTCTATATACTTATATCCTTTCTATATCCTTTCTATATCCTTTCTATATCCTTTTTTATATCTTTTTTTATATCCTTTTTATATCCTTTTTATATACTTCTTTATATTCTTTATATATCCTTTATATATCTCCTGTTTATATACCTGTTCTTGTAATAATAAATAGTAAATGGAATTAATGTAAACGATTTTAGAATAGCGCCCTCCTCCTCGATTCTCAAAGTCTGTACCTAATCAACCTCAAAAATTTAAACAAAAAAATAAAAAACTTCCTATAACATACTTTTAGAGCATCGGGTGACTATATCTTATATATATGAAGCTATAGCAGCTATATACAAGCTATGGAATGTATATATTATTATTCATATACGTATAATCTACTACGAGTATTCATGTGTGGGTGTGTGGGTGGTTGTGGGTGTCTGGAAAAAATCTGAAAATGATAGAAAAATGATTAATTGCAGTTGGCAGTAGTTCAGCAGTCAGTTACTGCCACAGCTTTTGCTTTTTCTCGGCTGCAGCAGAAAATGCAGCCCAACCAAACCTCAGGGCCACACAATGCCAGCGATCTGGGGGGTTTTTTTTTACCCAGAGACGTGCCAAGGGGGGTCATTTACGGGCCTTTATTTTTGAATAAAAAATTACTATATATTTTTGATCAAAAATTAAGAATGTATCACAAAAGGGGAGTGACTAGCCCCCTTTTAAAGGGATTTCCCTCAAGCCCCTGTGTACATGTTAGCATTCATGGCTGCCCATGTGTGTGTGTGTTTGGGAAAATTCTGCCATTATTCCTTTTTATTTTACTTCAACAAGGGTATTATCCTTTTTATCCTGAATTTGTTTAACTTTGAAAAATACAAAAGGGGTTACGTTTCTTGATTTTATTAATATTTTTTCAAACTTAATATATTTTTAATAACTTTTTAGGCCATTTTTCTATATAAGTTTTAAAGAAAAACGAATTGAATCTTCAGGATGATGTCTATTACATTATTCTAAAGGAATATTTCATATTAAAGGGTATTAAATCTTCGTCATTATCCACAACTAGTCTCTCTCTTTTTCATTTTTTTTACCTTTTTTTTTAGCACAACAGCAGCTGACTGCAGCGATATTAATGATAGATACGCGTTCGCTTCAATGCCCTGCCCCCTTATACTCCTTCTCTTAACCCCCAACCACGCCCCCCCCCTACGATTTACCCAGAATTATACGATAATATTCCTCCCATTCCAGGGGGGGTTGGGAACTAGTTGAGGCTTTAAACGCATTTAAAATATAAATCGCTTTGGCTTTGCACATTTTTCAATGCTGGGATTCAATAATGCTCTATCGATATCGATAACGATTATTACTAAATAATATTAATAAAATGGGTAAAAACATAAACAAATAAAACCCCATCTTTCTCCATGAATTAAACTTTCAGATTAAAACAAAACAATAGAAGAGCCTTAAGACTGCAATACCCGCTACTCCTCATAACAAACTCTTTAAAAATTCTATAAAAAATACTCAATAAATAGACTTTCCGTTCCTTTAAAGCTAAACATCGAGGTCACCGAATCAAATGAATATTAAATTTGAATTTTTGAAACTAAACACAAACAAACCCCGTAAAAAAATGTAGGCCTTGCAAGAAATAAAAAAGGAAATGCATGTCGTGGGATTGCTCTATTTTTTCGAGAGATGAGAGATGTTTTCTGTTGAAAATTTTGTCCGCCTGTCGGACAGTCCCTTCATTGTGTCCGCATCGTTGCCTTTTTGGCACTAATTTCCATTTATTCATTTAGTTGCAACATTCATTTCGGCAGCCATTCAGAGACACACAGAGAGACTCTCAGACGCAGACTGTGGATGTGGTTTGGGTTGGAGTCTGGGTTGGGGAGAAGGACTCCTTTCATTTATCAGCACAAAGCAGTGCAGTTGGACAACTACCAACCCAACTACCAGTACCAGTACACCCATGATGAGATGGTTAAGGAGTGACAAAATTTAACTCGTTCAAAATGTGACAAAAAAAAAGGTCATGTGGCACAAAATAAAACAAACAGTCGGGAAAAATAAGGAAAATGACAGCCAATGCTTTGCCAGTGCTTGTCACTTCTGCTTTTCCAGCTATCCCTTCTTGTACTCCCCCCCTCTACTGCCCTTGGCAGGACGTTTTTTGAGGATGCTGGAGGGAAAGCCACGAGTCGAGTTCCCATGGGTTTTTTGTTTGTTTGCGGCTGCCGGCGAGTCGGGCTGCCTGATGAAAGGGTTCAAAACTATTTTCAAACTATGTATTTAGCGAGCATTATATGGAGTTGGAGCAGGGACAGGGTCCTGGCAGGGTCATCATCATCAACATCAGAACTCGGAGCGCAATCGTCATCGCAGCTGTTTTTATGATGTCCTTTGGCACACTGGGTTGGGGTTTTGTGAAAATTTTAAACAATATTCAACATTTATATTTTCTAAGTTTAACAAAAATAAAACCCCTATTTGTTACCAATGTCCTTCTGGCCTCTGGACCCTCGTTTTTTGAGGGCTCTTGCCCACTTGTAACATATTTTTTGGGGCACGGATTAGTTGCACGTCATGTTGCCACTTGAAGTGTTTATGTGAATGGCACAGACTCCGACTAGAAGTAGTATATATATCCCCCATGAGGGTGGACTAACATTTTGGGATTTTCTAACATTTTAAACTAGATTTAGTCATGGAAGGACCTTCTCAAAGGGGTTTTCCAGCTCTGTTTTATAAAGAAATCGAAATTATTTCTCTATTTATCGGATCACCCTAATGTATTTCTATATACAAGTATTTATGGCACATATCATGCGACACTTAATAAAAACAATGTCCTCAACATGCCGCCTTAAATGGAAATCCATTTTGCTTCAGCCCTCTCTTTCTAGCGTCCCATCATCTGTCTCTTTCGTCTCTATAGAACTCAAGTGTCCTGTTCTGTTTGGCTTTTGTTTGGCGAGTTATTTAAAATGTCTGCATTTGTTCCTTTTATCCTTTATCCCGTAGCCTGTAGCCCGTAGCCTGTAGCCCGTTGCCCGTTGCCCGTATCCCTTATCCTTGAAGCCTCGAGCCTGTTTTCTGGCTCCATAAATTTATAATTAATTGTTTTAAAGCTTCTCGCTGTCTGTCCTCGCTTTTTGTTCTGGAATTTATCCAATGGAACAGGGACACTATATCATCCTGTGGCTTTCCATTTGGATTTCCAATGCTTTTTGTTTGCCGCCACACTTATCCTTGTGATGATTTTCTTAATCGTTTTAGTAATTAGTAGTTTGTGGTTTTCCCTCAACCAGAATGTCCTGGAGAATGTGACCCATAAACGAGTATTATCCTTTATCAAGAAAAGTATCCTACTTTTTCTTTAAAATTCTTGTCCTGAGGGAGACTTTCCATAATTTCCCCCCAAAGACATACAATCATCGACAATCGTTAAAATTATTAAGAATTTTGGCCAAGAAGACGGCCAAGACGGCCAAGAAATAAGCAATAAGTTTCGAGACAAATCTCCAGGCTTTTGTTTTTTTTTTCCATCTGGGATGGCTTCTACGTGCCCTGCCTGGGCTAGATATTTATTCCTTTGCCAGACAAGTGATTGACTTAATGCTAATTCGCGACTCAATTGTTTCAAATTTTTGGCCCAGCCGAACAAATGCAACTGGAATGCCATCGCTCTACAGGATGGACACGCCACTGCACTAGAAAAAACTTCTGAGTGTCTAGAAATGAAAATATTTTAGAGACAATCCAAGGAAAAGGGTTGAAGAGTATTATAAGAATTAGAAACCAATATTTAAAGATATTTTAAAGCAGAAGAAGTAACAGGTATGAGTACTAGGAGTACCAGGTATCATATAGTCAAGAAATTCAAGGCAAGAAAGTAGTAACGGGTATCAGATAGTCCTAAAAAGCGAAGGGTTAATCTTTCCAATTGATTTTTTTTGAAGAGTAGAGTAAGAGAATCCTAAAAAACCTTCTAATTTCTCTCAGTGCCCATAACGATGACGCAGTCCCAGGATAATTGGAAGGGGAAAGCACAATAATGTCGCCTCGTTGCGCTGTAATCCACTCAAGGCGCTCGGCCACTTAAGGACAGCTATCCGTCCGACTGTCCTTCTGTCCGACTGTCCTTTCGTCCTTCTGTCCGCCAGTTTGTCCGCCAGAGACAACAACAATTGACGAAATTGTTTTCGTGACTTAAATTTTTGCGTGCTGCTGTCGCTGCTGGTTGGGACGTGTTTGGAAAGCATATGATGTGATTTGCCATCAAATTGAGTTGTCTTGTCACTGCCTCCACCACGGCTTCCATTACACAACCCGATAAATATATATATATATATACAAGGATATAAGAGGGATATACTATGTGTAAGCAAACTGGATTCCGGGCAGAAATGCAATTAAATTTGGAAAAATATCAACAACCAAGACGGAGGAATAATAGTTTATAATAGCAGGCGAGGCAGCAGAACGATTTATGACAGCTGGCAGGCTGCTTTGGCAAAACCCAGAAAGTGGCCTTCCTTTGAATAAATACACTCCGGAGTGGTGTGGAAAGTGCCCGAAGAACCCGGCAAACCCCCATCCCTTTTCGCTGTGTGTACTTTTGCGGGTGCCAAGTGAGAGATGTGGAAAGTTTCCGCCTTTCAGATCCTCCAAAAGTCTTGGCCAAACTTCCACACTGGACAGGTTTTGCTTCGGTACAGTCAGCGGGTTTAGTTTTATTCGAAATTTATATTTAATTTTTCATTAAAACATAATAATTAATCGTTTATTTTCAGTTAATTAAAACAAATAACTTGCAATCCCTAAGATTTCGATGGGATTTCAATAGGATTTCGATAGCTTCAACTTACAGTCTTGAAACGCACTGTTGGGTGCTGGGAGCACTCGAAACAAGTCGCCTATATCCTTGTACACATTTTGTAGAGCAACTAAATTACACAATGTTAATATTTGGGAAGTAAATATGCATTCGCAGGATCTAGAAGGATGTGCTGGGGAGGACTCGAGAGGTGGGTGGATGGGTGGAAAGTGCAACTGTTCCGTTCTGTTTATTTCTTATATCCCTTGCCACAAAAGGCCTAAACTTGAAACACAAACCGAGCGGGTTGTCTATTTAAATAAACCGAAACAAAAACTTGCCACAATTCGAGCAATTCTCAGCAGAAGCAGATGACAAAATTGTCCTGTGTCCTGTGTCCTGTGCTTTCCCATACCCCCGGGGCCATAGCATCGAATGCCAAGGAAAACATCACCGCACTGAGAGAACAGCTTGTAAATGCAACATATATATATCCAGAGATATATCTATATATATTTTAGCATATATTTGTATGGACTGCGGCATGTGTGTGTCCTTACAGCCCGCAAAGACCTTATCGAAACAAACAAGGAGAGTACACAGACAACACAAATACAGGACTCTGGACAAGGACTCAGGGTCAAAGGGCTCCGGTTCACGAATCAAGTTTACGAGACAAGTTGGACACGAGTTATGCTCCTTAGACGAGGCACTAAATATCAAATTATTTTAAAGGATTTTATTTGATTCTTGAGGGTTATTGAGGGTTCTTTTTTGAGATATAAAAAATCATAGCTGGAAATGCCAAAAGCATTGATTGATTTCGAATACAAGTTCTGCGGGGAAATTTATTGGCCCTCAGAAGCTGTTCACACCTTTCAATCTCAGTTCCATTCCGACCCTAATGAATCTGCCCAGAAAGTTTTCCAGAAAAGGGGGAAATCCTCCAGTGTCCTCGCACATTTTCCTCTGATTTTCCTCCACTTTTCCCCACTTGCACTAAGTGCGAAGACACTTTAGCAAACAATTAATTGCCGTTAGCGGCTGCTGGCGACACACCTACCCAATTCATTTTGCATTCGCACCACCCACCGGCCACCCACTGGCCAACCACCCACTGGCCAGCCACCCACTGGCCAACCACCCGATCGTCCTTCCTCCCTCGACCGCTCAGGGGAAAAGCGGAAAAGTGGCAGTGGCAGGACACAATGAAGACAGCTGCCAAAAAAGGCGTTACGTCGCCGTTTAAATGAAGACCCTGCCAAAGGATAAAGGATAGAGGGGGCAGGAGAGTGGTGGGAGTCCTGGGAGCTATGGGTAGCTGTGGTGGCCTTCTAGGACAGAGACAGAAGGGTTATCATTACTTCCACATAATTTAATTTCGGCAGGCCAGAGCGACCATTTGCATTTCAATACCCAATAGGGGGGGATGGACCACTGCAGAGGAGGGGACGGGAACTGACAGGGGAGAAGGACCTGCCAGGATACCAGAAATATCTCGTGGCCACCCCTTGAGGAATTTTTTTCGCCTGACCAGCACAAGGAATCCGATTCCTTTCTTGCACACAAAGTTTTTGGCTGCCCTGCTCGTTGCACAAACTGAATTGAGTCACCCAAATTATCCTCCCCCCCCTAGGCCCACTAGACAGCACCACCCACAACCCACCACCCCCTCGAAGGGGCACATTCAATACCACAGCCGAAGGCCAAAGCAATTGTTTCACACTGAGAGAAAGTCACGAGGATCCAGGAATGAGTTTTATGGCTCACTGGGATGGCTATATCTCGGGTGGTTCTCATCCGATCCTTGAAAGGAATACCTTAAACGATTCGTGGATCGATTCTCTGTCAAACTGCATCAAAATCTGATCACAAAATATTTTTTCGAATTTTTTCAAATTTTTCTGATGGACCCCCTTGAAAAATCTGAAACTCGAGAAAAATCGCTTTTCGTCCCTTTCGAAGCCCATATCTTGGGCAGTTTTCATCCGATCCTTAAACAAAGTATAGCTTTGGAATCTGGAATCGATTCCCTATAAGCCTGCATCAAAATCCTGGAACAAAATATTTTTTCGAATTTTTTCAAAATTTTTCTGATGGACCCCCTTGAAAAATGTGAAAATCGAGAAAAATCGCTTTTCGTCCCTTTCAAAGCCCATATCTTCGGCAGTTTTTATCCGATCCTTGAACAAAGTATAGCTTTGGAATCTGGAATCAATTCCCTATAAGTCTACATCAAAATCTGATCACAAAATATTTTTTTCGAATTTTTTCAAAATTTTTCTGATGAACCCCCTTGAAAAATGTGAAAATCGATAACAATCGCTTTTCGTCCCTTTCGAAGCTCATATCTTGAACAAAGTATAGATTTGGAATCTGGAATCAATTCCCTATCAATCTGCATCAAAATCCTGGAACAAAATATTTTTCCAATTTTTTTCAAAATTTTCTGATGGACCCCCTTAAAAAATCTGAAAATCGAGAAAAATCGCTTTTCGTCCCTTTCGATGCCCATATCTTCAACAGTTTTCATCCGATCCTTAAACAAAGTATAGATTTGGAATCTCGAATAAATTCCCTATCAATCTGCATTAAAACCCTGATTGAAAATATTTTTTCGATTTTTTTCAACATTTTTCTGGGCAGACCCCTTGGAAAAAATGAAGAAATCGAAGAAAAGTCTTATATGGCCCTAATCGGAGGCTATATCTTGGCCAATATCTATCCGATTCTTAACCGGAATACCTTAAAAGATTGGCAGATCGATTCCCTATCAATCTGTATTCAAATCTGACAAGAAATATTTTTTTACATTTTTTCTCAATTTTTCTAGGTGGAGCTTGTTGAGTAGGACCCTCGTTAGTTCTTTATAAGGCCTGTCTCCCCTCTAGTTTGCCGAAATTTCTCTCTGTGTAATTGGTTAGTCCATCGAGATGCCGCCCGAGATGCCTCAACTGGTTTTCTGCTTTTCTGGTGCTGCTGCTGCTGTTGCCAGATTTTCCATCATCATTCATAACAAAAGCAGTTGGCAGTTGCAGCCGCTTCGCTCCTGAATGCTGAATCCTGCCCCTCCCCCACGGCAACATTTTTTTCCCCAACAATCGCTCCTTCTTTTTCGCTGCTCTTCTTTTTTTTGACATTTCCGTTTGCATTTGGCAACCGGAAACGTCAGTAGCCCATTGGACAATCAAGCTTTGGACGTGGCCAGGAAGAGTCCTTGCTGCTGTTGTTGTTTTTGCTGTCCTCTGTTGTGAACATTGTTTGGTGTTGATGGCTTCTCATGAATAACAAATTCCCATACTCGGAATCAGGTGGATCTATCCCCGTCTCTTTCCCCGTCGCATCTAGCCCACTCTTTCCTTTTGCTCTAAATTGCCGATTGATTTGTGGTCAATCGAGTGCAAAGACGTCATTCATCGTCATCGTCATCGAAAAAAGTAAAAAATAAAAAATAAAAAAACACAATGCCGCCGAAGAGCCAATTAAATCATTTTGATAGCCAAATGCTTTACAAATTTAGGCTAAAGCCCCCGCCTTTTGTGTCCATTGATTGATGTCCGTTGTATCTTCAAATCTCAGTCTGGATCTGAATCGGAAATCGGGAAATCGTGAATCCTGACTCGATATCTGAAGTGGCTTTAATCGAAAGCCCAAAACGTCAATTCCAGCGCCGGTTTTTTTTGGTTAATAGAAGCGAAAAAGAGCTGCTAGGATGTCTCATTGAAATGTCAATTGCACTTTACAATGGCCTACGACGAGTCCTGGCTTTGGCTATATCCTTCCCACATATCCTCCTTTTTTTTCTCTGTGCGACTTGGCTACATCCCGTTGTCCTTGTGTGTGTCTGTAAGGATTTCAATAAGCCCACAAAAAGGCTCAATAACTGATGGATTTGTCTGCCCATTAGTTGGTATGGAAAAAAAGGGTATGATGGGTATCTCAACTATATGATACCCGCTACGAATACGAAAACGATATCTAAGATATTGATAGTTTATAAAACTTTCCATCAAAAGGCTTAAAAAATATGACTTCAAACCTAAACACGAGGTATCCTTTAGTCTGTTTTATATTTCTCGCTCACCTGTTCTAAAAACTAAACCCCTGCAATCCACTATAAAATCTAAAATATCCTTTATATAAATCTGAATAATAAAGGAATAAATTATAGATATTAACCTAATTCGTTGGCCATTTGTCGGTTGTCGGTTTCCAAGGATACAAGGATACTTTCTTTTTTTTCATTTCGATTCAAAGTGCATTCACAATGGGACGGAATGGAGGAGACTGAATGTAATAATCTATTGAGCCGCTTCGATTTAATAACTGGTGCGATTTGCTGTTTGTCATATTTCACAGATCCTGGCAAGGATAAAAAGGACACGAGAGGCAGGGGGAGAGGCAAGTTGGAATTCATTTTTCTGCAACGCGGACACATTTTTCTCGCCAAAGAGAATGAGAGGAAAAATGTTATATAGGGCTTTGTCAAATCCCCTAGACTACGCCCCTGACCAAGGACGATGGGCGATGAGCGATAGGGGGAGTGGCATTAACTGAAAACCAAATGAATTGAAATGCGAATGAAAAATGTGCGCTCTGCACATTCTGGCTGCCGATTGTCAAGAGCACTAATAAATTTCCACTTCCCAGGCCCCCAGACCCCCAGGACCCTCGAATGAGGTCCACCCTAAAACCAAAAAATGAAGGAAACCCCAGCCCCACCAGTGTCCCCGTTGGGCTTATTAGTCACCAACGGCAAGTTTTTGAAACATTTTCATACAAAATTAATTCGTCCGAGCTATATAAATCATATCTATGTCTCTCTATGTGGGATATATCGTGTATAAAATATATATAGACCGATTCTGGGGGGACTCTGGAGGGATAAGTGCGATTGGCATTTGCAAAAATGTGCAAAACTGTCACCTGAGTCGGATGTTTGCATTTTGCGGAAATATTATGCTCCAGGGAGGATCCTGCATCCTGCTCGGGGATTTCCAGGCTTTACCGCAGGAAACCATCAGCAAAAAGTTAGAAATACCCGTAACATGGGACACGGGAGAGTGTATATTTTTTAATACAGCTACAATTTATGGTAATATCTAGCTTTCACTACAAAAAACTACAAAAATAATAGGAAAATGTGAGTTTTTCGGGTGTGTGATACCCAATACTACTCGCTCCTCATGGTTCTTAGTTTCTCTCTACAAGTACCGGGTATAACTACAAGAAATTCTTCCAATTCTCTTACCCACAGCAAAGGATTCAATAGAAAACCTTATCCCATCCCTTTGCCTTCTAAAAATTGTATCAAAATGCAGTTCATATTCCAAAAATTTGATTTAAAGCAGCATGAAACAGAAATCTCGTAAAAGCCCGGACAAAGGCATCCTAATTCTTTTTATTCCCGGACTAGAGGACCAAAGGACTACAAGAGTAGAGTTCTGTTTGGCTAATTACTATCCCATACATAAATACTCACATTCTACCGGGATGAAGAGTGTCAGATTCGAAGCAGGAAGCTCCGAGTACTGTTTGCAGGACCTCCGACGATGATGAGGCTCTTACGCCAAGCCCCTACCTCCTTTTTCAAATGCACAAACTCCAAAGCCAAACAAAAACAAATCGAAAAAGTTTTTAGAAATTCGAATCATGTAACTAAATATAAGGCCAAAATTTAAACTACCAGAAACAGGCACAAAACACTGAGAAAAAAACAGCCTTTCCTCAAAAAACAATCGAAAATAATCAACATTTTCTTGATAAAATTTATCGATTTCTTATATGAGAAAGTTATCGATAAAAATCGTTGCCAAAAAACATCAAGATTTAATTATTTGTAAAAAAAACAGTAGAATACTTTTCTCTTAGTGCATTCATGTAGAAAAATCTTTTGGACTTGCAACAGGACTTGCGGTAATTTATGTGAGCCAGAAAGAGATGCAACAAACTGCAGCAAATGCATATTGAGTGTGTTTGTGTCTGTGTGTGTGTGTGTGGGTGTATGCCCCATGTGTGTGGGGCAGCAACATGTGCTTATAATTATGTTTTCTCTTCGAGCCCATTTTTGTTTTTGCTTCGTCCAGACACGTCCAGGTTGTAGGTGTGTTGGGTGTGCATGTGCGTGTGCTGTTGCCACGCCCACAAAATGTGCATACAAATTACAAGTACACCCGCACACTCTACCCACACACACTCTAAACACACTCGCTGGTATCCGAACAATCGGAGCCCAACGAACCTGACCTCAAGCTGCAATAGTAGAAGCTCACTTTGAGGTCAGAAGAGAGAATGCCAGCCGAACGCAGTCCATTTCCCAAAATCCATCAAACAAAAGGCATAATTTTTGGAAAAATGAAAAGCCATTTGATTTTACCTTCAAACAGGAGAGAAAAAAAGTCCTCCTTTATGGAAAAAATGTTTCACAGCTTCAACTTTTACTAAAAAATATTAATTATTGAAATATTAACATTTCCCTTTAAAAAAAAGAACAAAATACATAAATTAAAGCTTTTTTCCAACCTTTATTGATCAGCGAGTCTGTTTTAATATTTTCCCCCTATTTTCTTCCCACTATTGTTGCATTCGCAGCGTTTTCCTGGTTTTTATCTGGCTTTCCACCGCCTTCCGCCATTCAGAGCCTTTGCAGCAGAAGCAGCGGCAGAAGGACAATTTACACCGTGTGCCACACGCAAAACGCTTGTCACTTGCAGCACTGCCAACAAAGGCCCAACCCCCCCTTTTTTTTAGGGGGGGTAGTGGCAAAGTGGCAAACAAATCTATTCAGCGATTTGTGCCAAATGTCGGCGGCCGCTGCCGCTTTTCTTTGTCTTTTGTAAACGCGCAGTGACCTGCAAAAATGGCAGACGCTCATTGTGTGTTGTTGCAACACCCCCCTGTCCCCCCTCCCTCTTTCTACTGTACCTGCAACCCAGGCAGGAGAATTACTGGCGGCAGAAGGAAAAAAAAGTTATCGGACAACCAAGTGCGTGGCCTCTGCCCGGCTAGCCCCCTCTCTCTCCAGTCTTCCAGTCTCCGGGCTAGCCATCTCTTTCTGGTGTCTTGTTTCCGCTGACATCCTTTATCCTTTTTTACATCCTTTATTTTTTTTTGCATATAATTTAATTCATCATTTCGCAGTCACAGTTGCTATCATTTCTTGGATTCATTCTTTGTTTTCCATTCAAAACTTTCTTTCTTCTGGAAGGGAATTTCTTAAGATTTCTGTAATAATAATTTATAGTTTTATTTTATTATTTAATTTATTGATTAAGATTTAAATTAAGGTTTATTATAAATGCAAAACAAATCTATAAAACACAAAAACCTATAAGGAATAAACTTTGTCTTCTTCAAAAAGTAGTTAGTAAAAAAATTCGTTATTCTAGAGTATTCTTGTTATTTTTAATTTTAATATTTAAGGACAAAAAAAGGACTCCAAGGACAATGACAATATCTAATATTTCCAATACCTTTTAAGGTCCTTCTCCTCCCTGTCAGGACTTCTAGTTTTGCATTTTGTTGGCGTTTTTGGTCATTTTAATGTCGGAACCCAAAATGCTGCTGCAGTCGTTGCGGAAACCGGCTATCTGGTTTCTTTAGGTCCTTCCCCTGGATCCCCACCCCCTTACCCTGTTTGTATTCCTTTTGGTCCTTTTCCTTGGCGTTTGGCGCTTGGCGCGAGGGGCAGAAAGGACGAGACAGATAGCAAAGGCCGAGTGTCCTGACGCAGGCAAATATTGTCCTTGCACGGTCGCATTCGAATCTTTGACAGTCGCAGTCGCAGTCGCATTCTTCGCCAAACTTTGCTCCCCAACCTTTATTTTTTTCCAACATTTCCACCAAGTATTTTCGTCACGAATTCAATAAATGATTTTTAAGCACGTTTTTATTACTTTTTGGCTTGTTGGGGTGTCCTGTGGACCTTTAGGCCTGGCTTTTTGTATTATTTTTTTGGGTTTTGAGTATTTTTTATATCCTGGAAGTATTCATAATAATATTCTAATATTTTTCTATAGTTTTCTGATCCTTTTTTCTGCATTGGGTAAAGGTTAAGAGAAGAGAGTTTTCCAACCTCTTCCAGGATATCATTTAGTCTTCAACTGATTCCAGCAACAAAATACCCTTCTCATTTGGCTGTAAATGGTATCCTTATTTATTGGTTAGCTTAAAACTCGTCTGGCTGAGAGCAGACTGGACTAGGAGGGAGGTCCGTGGCAAGGACCCTGCCCCCCAAACGCAAGTGCGTATGAATGAGTCATATCATAAAAAAAATATACAAAAAAAAATACAAAAACACAAAAAACTAAACAGGATAAGAGCAGCAAGGACTGCTCCTTTCCATACAAGAAAATGCACTTTGCTAATGAATTGAATTGTCTTTGTAGTTTCGGACTTTGAGGTTGAAGTTGCGGAAAGGTCCTTTGTTTTGCGATTTTAATGCCTTTTTTGGGTTGTTTGCGGAAAATATTCAATATTTTTCTTCTACATTTTGTATTGTTTTGCTAAACTTTAAATATAATTTAATGGCTTGGATTTTAATTACCAATAAAAGCTCAAGTTGATTGGCCTTTCTATTCTTTAAGGTTCTTGTTTTTTTTTTGGCGCTTTTGTTGCCAGAGAGAGCTAAATGCCAAAATGCGCATACGTCCTGGCCCCATCAATAAATCATTCCGCAGACAGCGTTAAAAGCACTCTTCTGTGTGAGGCAGCGGCGTGGCAACCGCAAGTAGCAGCCCCCCTTGGGGGTAGTACCCCCCTATCCCTCTTACTTGACTATATCGATAGATATAGACGGCAAGGCACGGCATATCAATATTCCGCATAGACGGATTGTATTTTCAATATTTGCGCATCGGCAAGAAGAATGAGCCGAAGAATGAATTGCAGTGGCTCACGAGGAGGGGGTTGGGATACCAAAACCATTAAAGCTGTATGACAAGGGATTCGAAAATTATAGGGTATTATTAATATTTTTAAAGAAATAATAAAAAAAAAAATCATAATTAGAGAAGAAAAAGGATATTTTTGGATTCTTAAAATATTTTAAAATTATTTAAATTAAAAAAACCTAAAAATAAACTCTAAAGAACTCTAATAAACCGATTTATCGTATTAATTTATTGAATTTTATAATTTCTTGAATTTTTAGTGTGACCAAAGCTGTATTTTTTCCACTGCCGTGTCAGGATGCTGGGAGGTGGGAAGAGGACCACCGACAGGGGCTTTTGTTGGTTTTGTATTGCAATGATTTAGCAGTTTTTCGTCTGTGTTTACGCTGTGGATAAGGTTTGACGGCGTCGATTGTCGTGAGTTCTCTTGTTCGCCATCACCCGTCTCTTTCCTCCTTAGTGAGGCCCTCTCTTTCAGCGTTCCGCGCTTCAGTTGCATAAGAAATCAGCAAATTGTTGTGTTTTAATCGAACCCCACCCCGCCCCAGTCGGCTGCGGCAGACAATAGGCGGCAGGCAGCCTGACTCTGTCTCTCTCTTTAGACGCCACATATTATGCAGCAGAAGCAGAGGCTGCATTGAATCGAAACTATATAGAAATAGATATAGACATCGGGGATATGGATATGGATTTGTGTGTGGATTTGCTGATCAATATACACAATGCAGGCTACTTCTGTAAATAACTGTCAGCCAATTGTTGTTTAATCGCCAGCTTAGCTCTGTTCTGCCCTCTCTTTCAGTCCGACCATCGACCCTCTCTCTCTAGTCCTGCTCAGAGCAAAGCTTGAGCTTTAAAAAGGGATTTTGTGGTCGAGGAATTGTGTATTTTGTGGCTAGTTTTAAGGGAATATCTATTATCCTTCTTAATCCTTGATTAATCAAGCAGGATTTTTTTCTTTAATAAACTTTAAGAATCACTGTTTTATTCAAATTCGTCTGATGGCTAATTAGTTGCACATTTTACATTAATTAATTTTCATGGCATATCTCTTTTCATCATCATTTTTTTTTTTTGTGAAAACTTTTGTCATAAGAAATTCCACAAGGCATTAGCAACAGCCGACGCCGCTGCCTCTGCCTCCTTCAATGCACTTTCAGGACACCATCCCCCAACCCCCAACTCCAAGGACCACCCAACCACCCTCCTGGAAATATCCTATTGGTGTGGCTGGCTTTGATCCTGCCGGCCCAGGCTAATTGGATTTAGTTAGGACTAATAAAAACGTTTACAAAAGAATTTCATTTTTACTGCAAATTGGCCTAAAATAATTATTTTTTTGCCTCAACAACAAGAGAGTGTATAATTAGGTGGAGTTTGAGGAAACAAATACCTCTTGATTTTAATCTTAAATTAAGTTAAGTTATAAGTTAATAAATTAATTAGTTTTCAAGAGATAACTTTTAATAGTTAAGCTTAAAATTCGATAACTTTTAAGGCATTTATCGAGGAATAAAGCGAATTTTTGATAAAATCCGATACTTGAAAGTGAAAACTTTCGCTACATTTTATGATTATTTTATTTCTTTATTTTTGTAACTAAAACTTGTAGCTCTTAAGCTATATACCCCTTGACCTTCCAGGGTATTAAAAAGCATAAAAATCGCCTCTGTCTGACCGAACCAAAAAGCCTAATGAAGTGCCCAAGAGTGTCCGCAATAATTGTGTCTTGGCCTTCGTGGGAGTTTTCCCAACCAGCAGCAGCACCAGCCCCCACCCTATTATCCTGTATTATCCTGTATCCTTCGATAGACAGATGTTGTCCATGCAATGGGGAACTCGAACACGTCTTATCGACATATATCGATAAAAGAATTAGCTAAATCGTGACTGCCGTCCGGGACATGTCGCTGCCATTAATTATGGCTGATGACATGACGACACGACTCTACAGCCCCGCCCCCGCCTCCCAATACGCATCCCGATGATTTTATTAACTTGGCCCACTTTCGATTAAGTCCAAAGTCCGAGGTTCGAGGCCCGCCCCCCCGCTGCCTCACCTAATTAAAATTGACTTTTTGTGCAATTAATGCCCCAAAATCAAATTATCCGCTGGTGGTGCCACCGCCATCGACAAAAAGGAAACTTTTTCCGAAGCTCGTGGAAAACTTTTTCGCCAACGCAACAAGGAGCACACATTTTCCACGTGTGGGTGGGCAGTCAGGACTCGGAAAAGTGGATTTTCCTTTTTTGGGTTTTCGAAAGAAAAGTACATGCGGCGAAAAAGCAATCATTTGAACCACAAAATACACTTTTATTATTAAAAAGTATTACTTAAAGAAACTATAAAAAAGATGACTTTAAAATCTACCTAAAAAGTATCTCAAAAAATTACATTCTTTGTTAAAAAAGTATCTTTGGAACGAATCCTCTTAATAGTTTCCATATTTAGTTTTAAGGAATTTTTTAATAGCCATTAAACCCAGAAAAAACCGCCAATAACAAGGTAATTGAAGGTTGGGTTTTCAAGAGCGAGTATCCTGGTTTTTATCAGACAAAAAGGCAGAAATAAATTCCATTTCATTTGCTTCCACTTGACAGGTCAAAGTCAAACTGCAAACTGGGAGGCATTAACCCAAAGTCGGGGCTCACAAATTGACACAAAAACCGAAATGCTGAGTGGCCAGAGCCTTCTCCCTCCCCGAAAGGACACCACTGGGCCAACAGTTTATCATGTCCGCCAGGAATAATTCAACTTTGCTTATTTCACACTTCAATTTTGTAGGTAAACAAAGTTTTTTTTCTTCGTTTCAAGTTGTTTTTTTTTCGTCGGTTTGTCGGAAAATAAATAAAAATATCCCTCGAAAAAACACCCTTGAGTGATGTCCTTCGGATGGGGTAATGGTGTTGCTTGAAAAAGCAAACAAATAAAAATGATGAGCAGCAACTTAAATCCCAGAAATCCTTCGGGGCAGCTTTTTTTTCTTCTATTTTTTTTTGGCCCCAGAGGCCTTTGTTATTGTAAAAAGTTTGACTCCTTGGCTGCATTCGGTTGTGGCCCAAATTAAAGCACAAATTGTGGCCAACTAGCCACCAGGGTAATTTTTGTGGCTCATAAGTGGCCAGTCCTTGAGCCGCAATCCTGGTGTCCTTGAGGAGCCCTATAAATATTATCATCATCATCATCATCGTCCTCGTTGTGTTCAGGCCTAGCACTCTTGTTGTTGTTTTTATTGTAGTCTCGTAGCCATAACCTTTGACCCCCCATCCCCCTCTGAAGCAAACTTTTCCCGCCCAAAGTCAAGGGAACTTTATTGAGGGAAATTATCATTTGCTTCCCTTTGATATTTAAACCTTCCTTGGGATGCATAACTTTTCCAAAGGGGGGCGGTAGGCGGGGCACTGCACAACTTCCTTTGGACTTTACTGCAGGACTCTCGCAGGACTCCTGTAATTTTGCAGGATTTCCCTGGCCCTGGCCCTGATACATAATTAAAGATGGAATTTATTTGTGTTTTGAAATGTCAAACCCGAAATTGCTCGAAAGAAATGTGTTTTATGTTTAAATTTTAATAATAAAGTTTACTTTTAATCTATTTAGTTAAGCTGGGAATACTTTTTAGGCTTTATGAAGCCATAGATTAAGCCTTGAAGAGGATTTCTTGGAGTTAATAAATAAAGGGAAATAGTTCTTCTCTTAATTTGTATTAAAAACATTATTTCCTTTGCTAAAATATAGACTTCCTATTTCTTTTATAATCGTTTCTTTTTTTGGGGGAACTGCTCTTGGAATTCTATACATTTATTCCCCTTTGACCTTTCGCTATTCCCCTAACGATGTCCCAGGTCGTGGGCCTTTCTTCGCAATCATATATCAGACATTCCATTCAAATAATCTGAGCCAAAGCAGCATCAAAATGTCAGCCTGGCCAGGAGATATATGGGTAGGGGATAGAGGATAGAGGGGGATGTCCCCATCAGGAGGAAAAGGACATCAGGACTAACGTGGCAATAAAGTCGACTACAATAAAACACACATACTTATTAGCACTTTTTATAGGTAGCGGCGTTGTCGGCGGCAGTCTGATTTGTAATTCTCAAGGCTCTAAAATGGAGGGGGGAGTGGGTGGTGGGGTGTAGGCCAAACAGGGGTTAAGGGAGGTCAAAGGACAGCCCATATCCATAGCTTAAGGAGAAGAGGAAGCGGCAGCTGGGCTCATAAAAATGCACAGACGATGTAGGATTTTTAGAAGGAAAAAAAACGTAGAGATTTTTAATACCCTAAAAAAAATAATAAAAATATTAAATAAATAATAAAAATTATAAAGAAGGGGATTTTAATAGTATTTCTTTTTTAATCCCAAAAAAAAACCCTTTCCAGGGTAACAAAAAGAAGAATATCCTTTGACAGGACATCGAAACTATCCCCCCCAGACATTTTGGGGCAGAATGCGAGGCGAACTTTTTGTCTAAAGCAGCTCGTAAAAATGCCCAAGTGAATAATAATCATCAGAAGTGGGCTTTCCTCGACGCCTCCACCTCCTCCCCTCCACCTCCACCCACTCCCCCTCCTCATCTTGCTCTTCCTGCCAGTCCCAATAGGGTCACATGTGTAAGGACCAAGGACCAAGGACCTTTCTTAACATTATTTCTCCTCCTTTTTTCTATTTTCTGTGAACATGCGAAAAACTAAACGAAACGAAACGAAACGAAAGGAAAGTTTTATTGTCTGTGCGGGAAAAGGCGGCGGACGGACGGAGACTTAAGGACACGCCAAAAGGACAACCGGCGGACAGATGGCAGAACGAAGAAAATTCCTTTCGAAGTAGGAAATAATTAAGCGTAATTGAGTTAAGTTATTTCCGCCTGCACTTGTCCTGAAGTAACATTTTCCTGTCTTGAAATAGAGGAAGTCGGGGAAATCCAAAGGCATTTGCCAAAAAGGATCAAAATTTTGGGGGATTTTCGATATATTTTCAATAAATAGTATTAGGAACGAATAAATATAACATTAATTATGATATATTTCATGAAAAATACCCCTAAAAACCAGTGTTTTTTAATAAGAAAACATTTCCCTGTATTTTTTTCTTCGAATTTGATTCTTCGTGCCCTTTATTCTTAGTTTTTCTATAAGTTCCCATAAATTACATCTAAAACCTTAGAGTTCTAATATTTTTATACTTATTTCTAGTTAAGAAAACTTTTCCCTGTATTTTTTCTCTTATAATTTGATTCCTTTATTCTTAATTTTTTCTGGTAAATTCCCTTTGCAGTGAAAAGATAATAGATTAAGAAATACTACATAAAAAATACCCCTAAAATATTATTTTTCAATAAGAAAACTTTTCCCTGTATTTTTTTTTAACTTCTAATTTGATCCTTTTTTCTTAGTTTTTTCTATAAATTCTTATCACAGTGAGAAGGAAATCAGTGAAGCGGCTGTTTTGTATCGATTTCAGTTAATGCGATGCCGCAATTTGTATTTTTCCCGCTATCGCAGCTTTTCCTGCTTTTCTTTCCGCTTTCCCTTTGGCTGCAGCTGTCAAATTGTATTTTGTGCAATAAGTATCATGGGTTTTTTTTTTATTTTATTTGTTTCTGCCCAAGCAGGGTTTTTTTTTGGTGGAAAATTCGAAGGGTCTCGGTCTCGACCGAGAAAACTTCTTTATTACGAGGCTGCCCTCTGTGGCTCAGCGGCTCTGGCTGTCTCTTTCGGGCGATGATCTGCCTCTCTCTCTTTCCCCTCTGTTGCATTTTATTTAACTCAAATTGAAAGGGAATACCCCCCCTTAATACCCTCGGCTCCCTTGCTTTTTGTGCAATTTATTGTTTTTATGCGTTTGTCGTGCACTTTTTAAGTAGTTGGCATTCTGGGGGCATTATTAGATTTTCCATGGCAAACTTTTCAAACAGAAATGGTTCGTGCTGTTCAAGTTGATTGGCCCTAGGGGGTGGGGCATGTCCCTCCTACATGCCACATTTCTGCATCGCACAATTTCCATTTCAATGGCACTTTAAAGCGGAACAGAATCGAACAATTAAAGTAATTAGCCCAGCAACTTGCAACTCTGCCACAGAGGTGACAAATGTCCGTGTTCTCCCCCTCTGCCCCGTCTCTTTCTCCCTCTGATAGTGCCGTCTCTGTCTCTGTTTGTCAAATACGTCAACGCCTGTCGACTGCTTGCCTTCTCACATTGACAAGTTGGCTTTCGCACAGCATAAGTCACGAAAAACACCCACACACTGCCACATGTGCGGGGGAGGGGCGTGGGGCATGGGGGGACTAAGAGGTGTCCTAGGACAGGGGCGTGGCAGCGAGACCTAACAACGCTAACCAGCAGAAGTCCAGTCAACCAATCGAACCATCCCCCAACCCCCTAAACTCCCCCAACACCCCACCCCAACTCCCACAACATTCAATACACAATTCGAGGTGACAGTTTGGCTTTTTTATGGTTAAAAAGAATTAATTTATTAAAGAAATATTTACTTATAAAAGATTTTAAGAAATTTAAGATGTACTTTTTTCGGCACTAAAATTTTTAGAACTTAATGAGCTTTCGTTACTGAAATTTTAGCTCTTGAAATGTTTTTTTGTTGTATTTTCATGATTTTGAATAATAAGGACAAGGTTATATACTTTTTTCTATATAAAAATTATAATTTTTAAAGAAATATTAAAAAATATCAAAAAAAAACTAATTTTTGAGCAAGCAAGAAGCTTAAAAAGCATTTATTTTTTATCTTTTTTAATATTTTTTAATCAAAAAGCAAAGCAAAAAGTGAATTCCAAAGTTATAATCAACTCTCATTGTTTTTTAAAGAAAAAAACATTAAAAATACCCAAAAATACGCATAAAAACACAAAGAATATCTTTAGTGACGAAAGTTATACATTTTTTCATTAAAAAACTTAACTTTTTTGGCTATTTTTTGGAGTATCTCTGACTCTCGCTTGCCTGTCAATTCGAACTCAAACTCAATGACTAGACAAAGCTGTGTGTGCCACCCACTTACCCGGCCACGCCCCCCCCCCGTCCGGTACCCCGGCCGCCCCATTCCGATGGGTGTATGTGGTAGAAAATCTCTTTTAATTGCCAATCGTGTGGAAAAATGAATTTTCCATCGAATTAGTATTCTGTGGCTGAAATTCATTCATGAAGCACTCATTAGGAAATCCTCAACTGATGTTCGCTCTACTCCCCGGCTTTTGTCCCCGCCGCCATCCTCGCACTTTTCCCAATTTTACTTTTCCGTTTTTTTTTTTGTTCCTTTTTCGGTGCCACACCTCCTTTGCCACACCACCCATCTCACCCCCTTCGACTCGCCACTGCCACTGCCGCTGCCACGTTCTCAGTTACGTTCAGTTTTTGGGCTTGTTATGAGTTGAGTCAACATATTTTGCAACACTTACGGGCTGCTTACGGTGGGGAGGGGTTACACTGGGAGAAAAATCTTGCCAGTTTCCGGGGATAGAATCTGGAAAAGGAATATCATTAAAAGCTCTGGTTTATGGCTTAAGAAAGTCTTTAGTTTTAGGAGTTAGAGTCCCTTTTGTGAAGGATCTTTTAAACATAATATTGGAAGAAGGTTTAATTAAATATTTCTGAGAGTGTTTTATATGATAAAATACAGGGAAAATATATTAGAATTGTAGATTTTTCAATATTCAATAAAAAAAGTCTTATGTTTTTTAAGGAAAATGAAAGTTTTTAACAAAAAAAAGAAGTCTAAACCTTCCCCGATTTCTTTCAGTCTCCTCTAGGGGTGTGAGGTTGAATTTCCTCGACAAGGACCCTGCTCAACTACCAAACCCAACCCCCCAAAAACACCCCTCCTCCATTCCCCAATCCCTCCCCCATTCCCAGTCCCCCTCCCTGACACCGACAGTACTTGAAATCAAAATCAAGGAAGTGACTATAATTTTGGTGTAGCATGTTGTCGGTACGTGTTTCAATATGTCAGCATCCGGTGATGAGTTTGCTACGTTCGCCCGTGCCACGCCCACACCGACACTCTACCGCCTCCGCCCCCCACTTACACACACACACGTGCAGGGGTTCGGTGTGATTTTGTGTTGAGCACTCTTCAGTTATTTTATTGATGTTGTAAATTTCTGGTAATTGAGCTTAATTTTTATACAGTTGCCTTTCGTCTTTGTTTTATGTTGATTGCGGGGGGAAGTGGTGGGTCAGTGAAAGCGGAGAAATGGTAGGAGAAAGCACAGGACACTCACACACACACTCGCTCTCTCATTGATTGCTTTGAGGTATGTATTTCCAGTTTCCAGTTGAAGCCACTTTCTAGGACTGCCCCGACCCGGCTCGCCTCGTCCTTAGATCAGGATTGATGGGTTAAGCGATGGGTCTGGTGACTGGCGGCTGGGGGGTTAAGCGACAGCAGTTCGTCTTTTCTATAATTGAAATTAAATAGTTGCAGTTTTTCTTCGTTTTCGTTGATTTTCGGGGCGTTTTCCAACCACTTTTTCTCTTTTTGCTTCAATTAAGGAGACAATTTTTGGTTTTCAATAATGGTTGGGAAGTTGCAAGTCCTTTTGGGTAATTGATTGGGGATTTTAATTTAAGGAAAAGCCGGAACCCCATAAGAAACGATAATAAAATAAAAAATATAAAAAAAATAATAGAAATAATGTTTGATCTTGAACCAGAATCGAACCTGGAACCCCAAAAAAAGCCCGACTTGACTTGCAAGCCGTCTTGCAGACTCCGCCATGGAAGCTTCTTGAAGATCTTGGTTTTAAAACAAAGCTTTGATAATAAATCTAAGATAAGCTTTAAGATAAGCTTGACTTGAGCTTGTTTAATGGATTCTATATGGGCTTCGGCTTGGCCGAAGTCTTAGGAAGAGGAAAAGGGAAAAAGGGAAAAAAGGAATAAAGGGAAAAAGGTAAAGAAGAAAGGAAGGGAAAGACAACACAAAAGGAAATAATCAAAATGCCTGTTTTGCTCAAAATAAAGGGAATAGATTCAAAACTCGGCTTAATCCGAATTTAACAAAAGGGGAAATTTTTAATATTTGGGGTTTTCTTGTTCGTGTTTTGCTCATTTCGTACATCAGCGATCAGAAAATAAATAAAGAAAAGAAAGTGTTTTCCTACCGTTTGTTAGAACGATTCTTGGACATGATGGTAGATGAGATGATGATGTTTTGTATCAACGATCTGAAACAAAAAGTATCAAAAAGAGTATCGAAAAATATCGAAAAGAAATCAAAACGAAAATGATTCGCAGAAAGACGATGTATATCAAAAGATGATTTATATCGCAAACGATTAACAATTGTTAAACAACGAGTTAACTGATCACACAGGATTAGATCCTATCGACCTTGAAGTCCAATCTTGAAGTTCATGTCGGGATTGCCGGAACCGATTGGGAATCTTAAAAGCAAGCTTGGCTTGAAGTTTTCGTTGCTTTTGGTCGTTCCTTCTCGATATCTTTGGTTGCCAAACAAAAGCAAACTCTTTTCTATTTCCTTATCATTTTTATTGGTTTTATTTTGACCGAAACCCTTCCCTGGTACCCAAACAATAATTTCAATTAGGAACTTTGGCTTTCAGATATCAAATTGAAATTATTTGCTCACAGCTGGGCCACCTACATCGTCTCTATATATATATATATATGAATATATACATATATCCCATACAGATATTTGCATTGACAGTGGGAGCTTTCTGGTCAACGTGGCCGTGCACAGTGGACAAAAGGATGCTGCCATTAGGAATGACAGGCCGAGAGGAGAAATAAAGGACGAGAAAAAGGAAAACCGGAAGTTGTGCCAAAAAAAAGGAGAATAAAAAGCGATAAGGAGACATTTTGTACAAAAGAGATATTTAAAAAAAATAATATTTAATAATAATACACTTGTAAAAATAATGGGAAATTAAAGAAACTTAAAAAATATGAATAAAATAAATTAAGGCTAGAAAATATATATTAAAATAGGAATAAAAATTGTATTTATAAAAATACAGGGAACTTTTTAGTTATGGGAAATTTTTATTTTTTTTGCTGTGTTTTTTGCAACTTTTTTACGCCCTTGGAAATTCCCTTACCAACTTTGGCAATTCCATTTTTCCATTTTCACAATCATGCGTTGAACTTTGAACTCCTTGTTTGTGTCTGACCAAGTGTGTGTGTGTGAGGGGGGGTGTGTGGGAGGGTGTGGGTGTGCATTTTGGAAAACTGCTTTTCAAAATATGCCAACAGACAAATGCCGGGAAAAAGTTTGTCCACCCCCTTCACCCCTCTCTCCGAAACCTTGTATTTATCCTTATTTTCTGTTTTGTCATCGCTTTTTCCTGGTCCCAGTTGTGGATTGAAAACCGGACAGTAACCCTTTAACCCCTTTTCGGACTCCTCCTCCTCTGCCACGCCCCTGTACTCCTCGATCGTTTTTTTGGCGTATTTAGTTGCGGCCATTGAATGTTCAAAAATTATTGTAAACTTTTCAGACTCGTGTGTGTGTTGTGTGTTTGATGGGAAAGTTCAAGTTCCAGTTGGGAAATCAATTAAAAATGCTTGTTGGATCCGAAACCGCAACTTTCCCTTTCGCCTTTCGGTTTTAGACAACTGCAAAGGCCCCAAACCCTAGAAAAAGTACCATTATTTTTAGGGATTTTAAAGGGATTTTTGCATATTTATCAAGGAATCAATGAGTTAAAGTCAATAATAAAGAATCAATTCAATTAAACAAATCGCACCACTTACCCCCAACTTTTATTCCATTTTTTATTTACAATTTTGTACATAGTCCTGTTTCTACATATTTACATCCTCATTTACATATGTACATCCGTGTTTATTTACATACATACGTATGTTTGTATGTCGCGTTGTTACATCGCATCGTAACTGTACCGTTTCCATGGAAACCATGGCAGGGGGCGCTGCAAGCTGGAAGCTGCCCACCGCCACCCACTTCTTAGGACTCCTTTAACACACGCGAATTTTCTTTGATTTCTCCCGTTAGAACGCGATTAGTTAGTTAGATCTTTTAGATACGCGATCCCAGATAACTTTTTCTTCATTCTCCTACTTCTTCCGCCGCCAAAAACCACGAACGAACCAACGAAAGAAGGGCATAAAACACACAACAAAAAGGAAGAAAAAAAAACACATATACATACACACACCTGCAGGCTCCCCGCGCGATGCCTTCTTTTTGCAATAATTGACTTTTAAAACACAACTGAAATATGCAATTATGCTTGAGACAGCTGCAGGGATTATATTTAATCAAGGCTCAGCCTTTTCTGCCAAGAAAAACGCACATTATTTCGATTTTCTTTCAGCGGCCACGGGAACCGCGCCAAAACCGCACACAAATCACAACAAACGCCTCCGCCCGCTTGCACCTGTTTCTTCATCGAAACAACTTACTTTCGACGATTCCCGCACCGAAACTAGTTAGTATTACTAACTAATAGTACTAGCAAACCGTTTAAATCACTTTTTAACGAGGAGCAGAAGGAAATTCTGGGAACTGACGCCGCGAAAATGCAAAATGGTGGACGCTGATCTGCAGGTGAACGGATAGAGAGAGAATGGCGAAGAGAGCGAGTGTGGGAGAGAGCAAAAAGCGTGAGAGAGAGAGAAAAGTGTGGGAGATCGCAGTGGGGGGATACGGTCACATTGCCCAGAACTTTGGCGCCAACAGACGAACTTTTGAATTTAAAATAGATATTTTTCAATTCAAACATATATATCTCGGATATACCCCACCGATCTGGTTGGAGTTTCTAGTTTTCACGAATTAGTCCTCTGGAAAGCATTTCACGCAACTTTGGCACGCGAAGATCCACTAGCCCAATGGGATGGCTATATCTTGGGCAATATCTAACCCATTCTTAATCGGAATACCTTAAACGATTTGTGGATCGATTCTCTATCAAACTGCATCAAAATCTGATCACAAAATATTTTTTCGATTTTTTTAAATTTTTCTGATGGACCCTCTTGAAAAATGTGAAAATCGAGAAAAATCGCTTTTCGTCCCTTTCGAAGCCCATATCTTCGGCAGTTTTCATCCGATCCTTGAACAAAGTATAGCTTTGGAATCTGGAATCGATTCCCTATCAATCTGCATCAAAATCCTGGCACAAAATATTTTTTCGATTTTTTTTAAATTTTTCTGATAGACCCCCTTGAAAAATGTGAAAATCGAGAAAAATCGCTTTTCGTCCCTTTCGAAGCCCATATCTTCGGCAGTTTTCATCCGATCCTTGAACAAAGTATAGCTTTGGAATCTGGAATCAATTCCCTATCAATCTGCATCAAAATCCTGGCACAAAATATTTTTGCGATTTTTTTTAAATTTTTCTGATAGACCCCCTTGAAAAATGTGAAAATCGAGAAAAATCGCTTTTCGTCCCTTTCGAAGCCCATATCTTCGGCAGTTTTCATCCGATCCTTGAACAAAGTATAGCTTTGGAATCTGGTATCAATTCCCTATCAATCTGCATCAAAATCTGATCACAAAATATTTTTTCGATTTTTTTTTAAATTTTTCTGATGGACCCTCTTGAAAAATGTGAAAATCGAGAAAAATCGCTTTTCGTCCCTTTCGAAGCCCATATCTTCGGCAGTTTTCATCTGATCCTTGAACAAAGTATAGCTTTGGAATCTGGAATCAATTCCCTATCAATCTGCATCAAAATCCTGGCACAAAATATTTTTTCGATTTTTTTAAAATTTTTCTGATAGACCCCCTTGAAAAATGTGAAAATCGAGAAAAATCGCGTTTCGTCCCTTTCGAAGCCCATATCTTCGGCAGTTTTCATCCGATCCTTGAACAAAGTATAGCTTTGGAATCTGGTATCAATTCCCTATCAATCTGCATCAAAATCCTGGCACAAAATATTTTTTCGATTTTTTTTAAATTTTTCTGATAGACCCCCTTGAAAAATGTGAAAATCGAGAAAAATCGCTTTTCGTCCCTTTCGAAGCCCATATCTTCGGCAGTTTTCATCCGATCCTTGAACAAAGTTTAGCTTTGGAATCTGGAATCAATTCCCTATCAATCTGCATCAAAATCCTGCCACAAAATATTTTTTCGATTTTTTTGAAAATTTTTCTGATGGACCCCCTTGAAAAATGTGAAAATCGAGAAAAATCGCTTTTCGTCCCTTTGGAAGCCCATATCTTCGGCAGTTTCCATCCGATCCTTGAACAAAGTATAGCTTTGGAATCTGGAATCAATTCCCTAGTAAACTGCATCAAAATCTGATCACAAAATATTTTTTAGATTTTTTTCAAATTTTTCTGATGGACCCCCTTGAAAAATGTGAAAATCGAGAAAAATCGCTTTTAGTCCCTTTGGACGGCAGTTTTCATCTGCTCCTTGAACAAAGTATAGCTTTGGAATCTGGAATCAATTCCCTAGTAAACTGCATCAAAATCTGATCACAAAATATTTTTTAGATTTTTTTTAAATTTTTCTGATGGACCCCCTTGAAAAATGTGAAAATCGAGAAAAATCGCTTTTCGTCCCTTTCGAAGCCCATATCTTCGGCAGTTTCCATCCGATCCTTGAACAAAGTATAGCTTTGGAATCTGGAATCAATTCCCTAGCAAACTGCATCAAAATCTGATCACAAAATATTTTTTAGATTTTTTTCAAATTTTTCTTATGGACCCCTTTAAAAAATGCGAAAAACAAGAGCAGTGAACTTTGAGGTCCGAGTTCCTAAGAGTCCAAGGTTTTGAATAAAAAAATAAAATCCGAGTACAGGATTCAGCTATGAAAAGTAGGAATACATTTAAATAAAAGAAATTAAAACAAAAAATAAGAAAAATTAGACTGGAACGTAGAGGTGGAAGTTTATAAAGGTCCAAGGTTTTGAACAAAAAATAATAAAAAATAAAATCCGAGTACAGTTAGTTCATAAGAAATATTTTCCGTAGAAAATAAGCCAGAAGAACAAAAAACCATGGATTGAGTTAGAATTAAAAAACGTAAAATAGAAAACTGAAATCAGAAAATTTAATCAAATAAATAAGAGAAAGATTAAATTGTTTCTTAAATGAAAATACGAAAAACAAGAGGATGGAAAAAGGAGGTCCAAGAGCCTTAGGGTCCAAGGTTTGTCACAAATAAAAATTGAAAGAAAAATAATCAAATAAAAAAATGTATAAATAAAAATAAATGAGAGAGATATAACTGGCTTGTTCGACTTCCAAGCACTGAATGATTTTGATGTGAAGGGAACTTCAAGTCGTCAACTTTTTGGGGCTCCAGGTGTGACATGAAAAGAGTCAAGAATATATCCTGAAATCTTGGTACAGAGAAGGTCACACTAAACGATGTTTTTTTCAGTGTTATAAAAGGATCTATCGGAGAATTCGCAACAAAAACTGGCCAACTGAAAATTGGCCAAGATATAGCCTCCGATTTGGGCCATATTGGACTTCTCTTCGATTTCTTTATTTTTTTAAGGGGTCTGCCCAGAAAAATTTTGCAAAAAAATCGAAAAAATATTTTATATCAGGGTTTTAATGCAGATTGATAGGGAATTGATTCCAGATTCCAAAGCTATACTTTGTTCAAGGATCGGATGAAAACTGCCGAAGGTATGGGCTTCGAAAGGGACGAAAAGCGATTTTTCTCGATTTTCACATTTTTCAAGGGGGTCCATCAGAAAAATTTAAAAAAAATCCAAAAAATATTTTATGATCAGATTTTGATGCAGTTTGATAGGGAATTGATTCCAGATTCCAAAGCTATACTTTGTTCAATGATCGGATAAAAACTGACGAAGATATGGGCTTCGAAAGGGACGAAAAGCGATTTTTCTCGATTTTCACATTTTTCAAGAGGGTCCATCAGAAAAATTTAAAAAAAAATCGAAAAAATATTTTGTGATCAGATTTTGATGCAGTT
The DNA here is from genome assembly GCA_018150545.1 of Drosophila ercepeae. Taxonomy (NCBI): domain Eukaryota; kingdom Metazoa; phylum Arthropoda; class Insecta; order Diptera; family Drosophilidae; genus Drosophila; species Drosophila ercepeae. The sequence continues at coordinate 8,134,597 of JAECWL010000197.1, forward strand.
TGATAGGGAATTGATTCCAGATTCCAAAACTATACTTTGTTCAAGGATCGGATGAAAACTGCCGAAGATATGGGCTTCCAAAGGGACGAAAAGCGATTTTTCTCGATTTTCACATTTTTCAAGGGGGTCCATCAGAAAAATTTTCAAAAAAATCGAAAAAATATTTTGTGGCAGGATTTTGATGCAGATTGATGGGGAATTGATTCCAGATTCCAAAGCTAAACTTTGTTCAAGGATCGGATGAAAACTGCCGAAGATATGGGCTTCGAAAGGGACGAAAAGCGATTTTTCTCGATTTTCACATTTTTCAAGGGGGTCTATCAGAAAAATTTAAAAAAAATCGAAAAAATATTTTGTGCCAGGATTTTGATGCAGATTGATAGGGAATTGATTCCAGATTCCAAAACTATACTTTGTTCAAGGATCGGATGAAAACTGCCGAAGATATGGGCTTCCAAAGGGACGAAAAGCGATTTTTCTCGATTTTCACATTTTTCAAGGGGGTCCATCAGAAAAATTTTCAAAAAAATCGAAAAAATATTTTGTGGCAGGATTTTGATGCAGATTGATGGGGAATTGATACCAGATTCCAAAGCTAAACTTTGTTCAAGGATCGGATGAAAACTGCCGAAGATATGGGCTTCGAAAGGGACGAAAAGCGATTTTTCTCGATTTTCACATTTTTCTATCAGAAAAATTTAAAAAAAATCGAAAAAATATTTTGTGCCAGGATTTTGATGCAGATTGATAGGGAATTGATACCAGATTCCAAAGCTATACTTTGTTCAAGGATCGGATGAAAACTGCCGAAGATATGGGCTTCGAAAGGGACGAAACGCGATTTTTCTCGATTTTCACATTTTTCAAGAGGGTCCATCAGAAAAATTTAAAAAAATCGAAAAAATATTTTGTGATCAGATTTTGATGCAGTTTGATAGAGAATCGATCCACAAATCGTTTAAGGTATTCCGATTAAGAATGGGTTAGATATTGCCCAAGATATAGCCATCCCATTGGGCTAGTGGATCTTCGCGTGCCAAAGTTGCGTGAAATGCTTTCCAGAGGACTAATTCGTGAAAACTAGAAACTCCAACCAGATCGGTGGGGTATATCCGAGATATATATGTTTGAATTGAAAAATATCTATTTTAAATTCAAAAGTTCGTCTGTTGGCGCCAAAGTTCTGGGCAATGTGACCGTATCCCCCACTGCGATCTCCCACACTTTTCTCTCTCTCTCACGCTTTTTGCTCTCTCCCACACTCGCTCTCTTCGCCATTCTCTCTCTATCCGTTCACCTGCAGATCAGCGTCCACCATTTTGCATTTTCGCGGCGTCAGTTCCCAGAATTTCCTTCTGCTCCTCGTTAAAAAGTGATTTAAACGGTTTGCTAGTACTATTAGTTAGTAATACTAACTAGTTTCGGTGCGGGAATCGTCGAAAGTAAGTTGTTTCGATGAAGAAACAGGTGCAAGCGGGCGGAGGCGTTTGTTGTGATTTGTGTGCGGTTTTGGCGCGGTTCCCGTGGCCGCTGAAAGAAAATCGAAATAATGTGCGTTTTTCTTGGCAGAAAAGGCTGAGCCTTGATTAAATATAATCCCTGCAGCTGTCTCAAGCATAATTGCATATTTCAGTTGTGTTTTAAAAGTCAATTATTGCAAAATGAAGTTTCGCGCGGGGAGCCTGCAGGTGTGTGTATGTATATGTGTTTTTTTTTCTTCCTTTTTGTTGTGTGCTTTGTGCCGTTCTTTCGTTGGTTCGTTCGTGGTTTTTGGCGGCGGAGAAAGTGGGAGGATGAAGGAAAAGTTATCTGGGATCGCGTATCTAAAAGATCTAACTAACTTAATCGCGTTCTAACGACGAAAATCAAAGAAAATTCGCGTGTGTTAAAGGAGTCCTAAGAAGTGGATGGGGGCGGCAGCTTCCAGCTTGCAGCGCCCCCTGCCATGGTTGCCATGGAAACGGTACAGTTACGATGCGATGTAACAACGCGACATACATACGTATGTATGTAAACAAACACGGATGTACATATGTAAATAAGGATGTAAATATGTAGAAACAGGACTATGTACAAAATTGTAAATAAAAAATGGAATAAAAGTTGGGGGTAAGTGGTCTGATTTGTTTAATTGAATTGATTCTTTATTATTGAATTTTACTTATTGATTCCTTGATAAAAATGCATTTTTTACATAAACTCTTATATATTTTCGATATGTTAATGTGATATATATTAATTTTAAGATTTGTTATTTTTCGATGGGCTTTTAGCTCGAATTTGTTGTTATTTTTATTTGTATTTTTGAGCATTTCTTTGGGTTAACATTTTCGCATGGAAAAATTCAGAAATTCCAGTTAGAAAGTTCTTGGCGAGTTCTTTTGTTGTTTTTGATTGGTTTCTAGCCCTGCAGCTGCCCCAGTCTTGCCGCTTGCCGCCCTCCGCCCCCACATGCCGAAAAGAAAACTCGATACTTTTCCAGCTGCCACATTTTCCATTTTCCGTATGCATGAATAACGGTCCATCCACCTCCGTGCCACACCTCTTATGCAACGAGGCAGCAGTGGGAAAAAAATTGAAATTTTAAAGCTTTTTCGCTCATTTTACGCGTGATTTGGTCTTGAAGTGGATCCTGGGAGTCCCTGCTCCCCCGGATTCCCCTCTCTACGGTATCAAGGATTCCGCCGTGGAGTCTTCCGGGCAAAAGGGGCGGGCCCGGTAAGTGGTAAATGGTAAATGGTCGGGTGTCTCTATTTGGATACAATGGCTTCATCAGCTAAGAGCTCTCGACTCGGCCAAAATCCCAAGAGCAGGGGAGTGGAGAGGAGTGTAGGGGAGGGAGCAGGAATTAAAAGTCAAGTACTGGCGGGAAAAAAACGGAAAGGAATGCAGAAATGGACCACTAGACCAAAGGACAAAAAAAAAAACCAAATAAAAACAGAAAAAATATCAAAAAAAAAACGAAATAGCAAAAAAATTATAACAAAATGAAGAAAAACTTAAGTAAAATATTTAAAAAATTAATATTAAGAAGTTAAAAAATCACATAATAATTCCCATTTAATTGGCTTTATTTTTTTAGTAAATTTTTTTATTTATTTAAAATAATTCCCGAGTCAAGGAAACTATTTGAAAGTCAACCTTTAACTAGAAGCCTTTTGACCTGTGGCATGGCCAAGTTGCAGCCACAACCAGCTCAGAGCGTAAAAAAAGGATACAGAAGAGGAGGAGGGAGAGGAGGGAAAAAAAATAATAAAAATCTGAGGATAAACAAAAAACAATGTCAACAATGTTGCACTAATTGCGTCACAGGAAGCCGGCGGCAGCAACTCTTTCAGCTTCAGTCCTTGGGTCTCTCTCTCTTGCCACCCCAAGTTGCAACTCCACCTGCTGCTGCCTTGCAACTTCCGTCCCAAAAGCCACCCCAAGCCAGGACATTCCTTTGATGCACTGAATTAAGCAAAATTATTTTGTTTCGCCCGTCGGCAAGGACCTCGAGTCGAGTTCCGAGAGGACTGCCTGGCACCTAGTACATTCCCTTAAGTAGTTCTGCAGGACAAAGTACAGTAAAAACAAAAGGACATGAACCAGGATGCTTTACAGGAGAATATTGTTTAATTTTTTATATAAAAAAAAGCTTCACTGTTTTTTGTTTCAGTTTTTGTTCTTTCTCAGAGTTGCCTTTTCAAAATCAATAACTTTTTTGTGGCCATAAAATATTTGGAAAAGCCCGACACTTGGCGACAAGGATGTGGGTATAAAAAAGGATAAAATCAAAACAAAGCCATGCATTCTATCAGGCATTTAATTTGGTTAATGTTTGTCTTTTTTCTGGGAGTTGCAATTTGTTTTTGTTTGAATTTAACCTAATTTGGATCTCTTTGGGGCTTTTTAGTTATGACAAACACGTTGGCAGGACTCTGGCAGGCACAGTGGCTCCCAAAAATTATGCACACGCACAGCACAAGACTCTCTAGGAATGGATGATGCAAATATTTGTGGCATTGGGACACAATTTTTAACAATTTCCATTCGTTGGAGAAATATTTTCCGAATTCCGAAAGCGTCTCTCCTATTGACTGTCACATCGCAGGACTTGTTTTATTTATTTTTCTCGCTTTCGGACTTGCCCCTTGCGGTGTCAAAATTGGCTGTCCAATAACAATAACAGAATAAAATAAAATAAAAATAAAATAGGGGAAAAAAATAAAAACTGTGTGGGGGGGAATCCCTGCCCTCGGCTCTGGCTCTTAATAGAAAATGCCATGCACGACCTTGTCAACGCACTACCACCCCCACCCTGTGGTCAGCCAGGGGGTGGTGGGGGCAGGCTTGTGGCCAAACAAAAAACAAACCCGACTTATTATCATATTTACAGGGTAGCTTATCCAGGGGGGGGATATTCTCTTACAGAGTAGCAAAAAATTTACTCTTTTTATTATTAAAAATATTAACATTTTATTTAGTGAAAAACATAAAAACATTCCCTTTTTTTTATTTAAAAAACCCTTTTTAACATTAATATATTAAAAATAAAGTCGATGGAAGTCTAAGTAGGTGACGACAGCAAGTTTAGTATCAAAGCTACCCTGTATTTCCAGGGTAACCCGGCTTTAACCGCCATTAGGTCGTTCGGGGTGTGTCATTTTAAATCGAGTACGTGTCCACCCTGACTGCCACTCCCCCAAGACCAAGGGGCAGCCCCCGAGCGGCAATAAAATGCGTTAAGAAAAATAGTTGAAAAACGCCAGTTGCATACGAAAAACGTTTCCGCAATTGAATTCGAGTGCCGCCAGGACGCAAGGATACAAGGATACGATATCAGTCCGATGTCTGGTGTTTATTGTTTGATGTTTGACGCATTTCGCAGCTCATTATGCGATCCTTTGGGGGGATTTCCTCATCGCCGAGTCACCCCTTGGACTCGTAAAACAAAATAATTGGGTCAGTGTAACGAATCCTTCGGCAGGATTAAACAAAAGCCATTAAGCAGATGGATTTTTGGAGAATCTACCCCCTTTTCGGGATTAACTTGTTTGGGCTTTAAGCTTTGATTGTCGGGAATCATCGGGAAAATAGATATTTATGATATGATATCCTTGAATGGCAGACTTTATCCTGGCCAAAACTTTAGGTCCTTCTTCTAGTTTTCTTCCCTGTTGAAAAGTTTTCTTTGTTCTCTGTTTTAATCGACTGAAGCTGACAAAGTCCAGCTCTAAAAATTCAACAAGCGTATCGCGTTTAGTAGTTAACTTCCTTTTTTTATCCTTGTTTTGAGGAGAAAACTTTCACCCAAAGGACACTGTCTTAAGTGCTTCGCTGGCAAGGCAGTAAAAATACAACTGATAGCAGAGAGAACCCTTTGAATTGTCGGTAATTGCAGTCGTAATTAATAAACTGTCAAATTTACGAGCGACAGCTTAGAGGGGGTCCAACCGGGTCGGCTTGGGGTCACATGTGGTGACCCCGATTGCCCCTGGAGTACGGCTCCCTAATTGGCTCTTAAGCGAAAGTGAATTATTGATGGCTCAAGCGGGGGCAGGCACAACCCGAGTACAAAATATGAAAACACCGACAAATTCCTCTTTAAATATGATCAAATAATGGTTTCGGAAAGCGGGGAAAAGCTATCGCGAGTTTTTGTGGAAACACGGAAAAAAAATATCTACAAGGTAAGTATTTAAATTTTATATATTTTATCTAGGTAAGTATTAACCTTAACTTTGTTTTTAATAAATAAAATACTCTAATTTATATTTTCTTTTCGTTAAAAAAGGTTTTTCTTTTTTCTTAAAAACTTGAAATGGTTTCTTTTCCCTAAAAAGCTGGCGCCAATCATTTATGATGGAGCAATGTGTGTTTTTCTGCCTTTTTTTTTCTTGAAAGTCTAGGGAGAAATTGTCTACTAATGAGCCAAATTTATGCACTTGAAGAAAAAGGGAAGAAATATATAAAATTTTCTTCCATAAAGTTGATTTTTGCTTCATTTCAAGGAAAATATTTCCCCAAAAATGCTAAAAAAGCCAGGAAATTATGTTATTTTTCTTAGAATTTTTGAGTAATTCCTCTAATTCTTTGTTCCACTGTTTACAGTGAATACTCTTCATTGGTTTCGGCGTATAAACATTTTTGGGAGCACATTCCTAGCAAATTATTTGCGCATTCGAGCAGCTGTAAGCGATTACGCTTCGGGAGGGTTGTAGAAAGTACACTGGAAGAAAGGCATGGTTTTCTTTAGAGAATTCAGAATATAGAAATGTGTATCCTTTCAGTGGAAACACAAACACTTATCGACGAGGAAAGCTCTCCTCTGGCACATGTGTTTTGTGTTTTTTTTTTGGCCAAAAACGTTGCCAATCGCATTTGTCTTTGTGGGCGTCTGGGTGTGTGCTGCAATTTAGGGGGCGGGGCAAGGGGCAAGGGAAGACCCATTACTGGATGGCTGGCATATTATTGAGCCCGTCTATGCGCCACATTGCCCTACATTGCAAAAATGTTGAAAGAAAATAACAATCGAGTTGTGGGGTTTTTCCAAGGATATTTCTTAAATACACTTTAAAATTTATTCTATATTTTATAATTATAATAATTATATATATGTTTTTATTTAAGAAGTTGGACTTCATCAAAAACTCTTCGTTTTTCAATACATTTTTTAATGTTTTCCAAAACTCAACTTGAATTGGAAACTTTTCTAAGAATATTTACAATTATTTAAGGTTCTATTTTGTTAAAAAAAACAAAGCCTAGTTCTGAGATATAGAATCTCTCTTAAAAAAGTGTATCCCAGAAGGATGTGCCCCCAAAAAAGGGGATCGAACCACATGCGTGCCCCAAACAGCAGACTTCTCTTCTTGAGATTTTTTGTTTTTGCCAAATTTTTTTTGGTATTTTTTTCCGTTGGTCCTTTGACTACTCCTTGTTGCTGTTCTTCTGTTGGTACTTAAGTTCGACAACTCAATAAAATGTGCTTTATGGCTGTGCCAGCAAAAACAACACGGGTTGCAAGGAAGAGGAGGTGGGTGGAAAGTAATAACGGGGTCGCAGCCTTTGTCTAGGCCTTGGTCCCCTTTCACCCCCTTTTTTCCAAAGAGGAACATCTGCTGCCCCAATTCCTCCCCCTCGTCCTTTTTTTTTGCCAAATTGATTTGCAATAATTTAAGTTTTTTTTCTCGTTTCTTTAAGTGAGAAAATCGTTTTATGATAACCTTTTCTTCATTTTCTTCATTTTGTTTATTTGTTATATTTTGTTTCTTGTCTAAACATTTGTTTGTGCTTTTTTTTGTTGCTTTTTGTTTGCCATTTTCTGATTACGTTTGCCAAAAAACTGGCATCTGGTTTGTGTTTCGCAAATGGAAAGGCAAGGTTCAAGGTTTTTCCTACAAAAAAGCTTTAAGTATTTAAGGTCGAAGGGTAAATTATTGTTTTAAACAGAAATTTAAATTTGTTTAACAATTTCTGCATATTTTTGAGGGAGTTCCAAAATGTTTTTCCATTTTAAATACAAAATAAGGAAAGGAAATCTCTTAGAAGAGTTACCCCTTTAAATGGGCGGTTTTTGCGGCAGCTGGGCGTGGCTAAGCGGAAGGATTCAAGGATGGACACGTACGGAGGTTCTCCTCCGGGTTGCGGAGAAAGTTCCGGGAGGAGAAAGTTCTCACCTGCGATTCCCGCCAAAATTTCGGAGAAACTTTTTCGCGGCGATAAGAAAACTTACAACGATGTGTTGAACTTGAGAATAAAGTGTGTTTGAAGTTCTGCTTGATGTCTAAGACACTAGAAATAAAATAGTTTAAAATACTTAAATATAAATAACTATTTTGGTATCAAAACCCAAGAAAAAAGCTCAAAATTAGCAAAAAGGATGATTAAAATCTTGTAGAACCTTAAAAGCTAAAAATAACTCCTTGATTTCTTGCAATGTCCTTAAGTCTCAGGATGCCTTGCCAGGCGACACGGGTAATTAATCAAATGCGCGTGATTATTGTCCTGCCGGGAAGCAGAGACCCCCCGAGAAACCCAAGGACGAGAGGCAGAGCTTAAGGCCAGCCAAGGTTGCTTCGTCACGTAAATAAATATATTTTTGTGCGTGTTTTCATGGCTCCATCGGAGTGTAACGAAAGCAAATATTAAAACATATTTTAATCTAGCAAATGTGCACTCCCTGCTCCTGTTTGGACTGGTAAATAATAAATTTATCATTTGTCAGCAGTTAAATGCCGACGAAGCGACGTGCAGGGACGACGATTCTGACTCCGACGACGATTCTGATGCCGACGCCGATTCCGATTCCGAGTCGCATACAAACACGGACACGGATCAAAAGCCCCCGGACTGTAGACCCGGACCCGGACCCGGACCAGGGACAACGAATTAATAATTCATTGCGTATATGAACATCGCGTTGCCACTCGAAGACAGACACCAGCAAACTGTCACATGGCATATTGACACACCCACACCCACATCCAACACCCACCCACACACAGGATTACGAAATGGAGGAGCATATCCTTTGCACTCGAACAGGGAGAGAAAATATGGGGAAGGTTTTGAAGGGAAAAAGAAGTAGATATCCCATTCCATAAGCGATATTTCTTCGATTTGAAGTCCCTCAAGAAACTCCATAATATTTAGCAACTAATTTATATTTAATAGTATTATTTCTTTCAGTGTTTAATGCATATAGAGATGTTCTCTCTTGCCTGGCAGACGCTTGCCCATTCAGTTGTAATAAATCGTCAAGTTTATGTTTGAAGTGTTTATTGAATCCCTGATATTACACGCAGCGACTGAGCCCAGGGCAGTGGCGTAGGTGGTTTTGGGTAGGGATCCTGAGAAGGGGACTTTGTCAAAGGGGGCTAAATGCGAGTCAAGCAAAACCAAAGACGCTGAAAGCCAGGCACTGAGAGAAAGCAAAAGGAAGGGGAAAAACTATGATTTGTTTTCTCAGAAAATAGTTTGTGATAATTCCTTTTTTTATGAGTTTTTTGTATAAAAAAATGTCTTAAAAAATCCTTTTTTTCCCGTGCATTTTGAGTGAATCATTTTTGACCGAAGGATGACAGGACGTCACCGCCTTTGTTCACACATATCGCCGGCCACCTTTATGTTTTTTTCTGTCGTCCTGCAAATATTTACTCAACGTTGAATTGGCCTATTTTTTTTTTTTTGGCATCCTTTCCATGGGAATCCTGGCCACTACTGACCCCTGTTGATGTCCCTGTTGTTTGTTTTTTTTTTGCTTTTTGGTAAATTTTGGGGTAAATCCTTTCAACGTGTCGTGGAAATGAGAGAAAAAAAGCAGAAGGCAGCAAGGAACGTTAAAATATTTGCACAGACTGCTCAGAGTTTCCCACTTACTTTCGGCTTTGCTTGGCATTCCTGTCGTGCGTGCGAGGAAAAGCGAGGAAAAATCGGGAGAAAAATCGTAGGAAAACTGCTTGCGATATGCCTGACACAAATATTGACATAAATGCCTATAAAAAGGAAATACTTGCAACAAATAGATATCTCTATATATTGGAGTGTGAGATCTTGGCCAAATACAGGGGTTATCGTGGAGTTGTTTTAGCAAAAGGACCTCTTGTCCTTGATCCGCTTAAGTGGGAGCTTCTACTGTTTGTCTAAGGAGAGGGATTTCTTTATTTGTTGCAAAAATATCTGAGAAACAGAAGTAACTTAAGTCTTTTGTGGTTTTTTTTACTAATTTATTTCATAAAAAATATAAAAGTGAGATCTAGAAGGTGACGAATGTCATCAGATTTGTGTTTTTTAATGTGTTTTCGTCACTGAAATCTTGCCTCTTTTTTATTCAAACATTAATAGAGGAACTTAGAAGCTTCTAGAAGCTATTTCCTTGATCTGAAGCCCTTTATTTTAATCGGTTTTAGGAGTAGACTGGAAGAGATAATCTTCGTCAAAATCTTAACTTAAAAGCCTTTAGAGCCTATCCTATCGAAGCTCTCCTTTATTTTCATCGGTTTTTGAACTAGATAGCTTGTTTTAAATACCCCCCTTGAACTATTTCCATAATTTTGGAATTTAGTCGTGCAGGAAAATGGGTTAAATGGTTATTTGCCAGCCATGGCTTGTATCTATTTGTGTGTTTTGGTCCTGGCCAGTAGCATAAATCGCTGGCATCAGCTGATAGGGAAAAGGCAGCCAGCCAGCCAGCCCGACAACTTTCGCTTTTCAAGGGGTTAAAGCTGTGTGCGAGTGTGTATTTTGTGGCACGGTTAGTTAACCGCATAACGTGGCTTAGCTTTTGCCAGTCTGTCCACTAGTTTTTCCCCGTCCCCGTCCACCCACTATCTGTGTGTCTGCACCTGCTTTTCCCTCCATTTTCCAACCTCCTCCTCGTACTCCCTACTCCCTGCCCCATGAGGCACGGCGTCGAACCATTTTCCCCGCTGGCAGTCCATTAAATGAAAACTCACTTCATATTGTTAGGCCGAAGCTCTCGACTTCCGTTGTCTGCTTTTCGCTTTGGAATTTTCCGAAACCGAGCATTTTCCTGCAGCATTCGGGGGCAGCTTTTCCACGCCACGCCGTTCCGTGTTTGTTCGTGTTGTAAATTAAATGATTTTCACGCCGGTTTGGCGAGACTCTGGGTTGGTCCTTCGACCAGGAGCAGGCCATTTTTATGTGTTTGTTTGCGGCGAGCGCGTGTGGCAGCCACACAGATACAGGGAAACAGCGGTGGGCCCTGCCTGCCTGCCTGCCTGCCTTTTTGGCCATGTTTTAACGTTAATTCATGGTCGTGTTTTTATGTTGCACTCGTTTGGGGCAAGGACAGGTGCTGGCAGGACTCGCACAAGCTTTATTGGCCATTGGCCCGCGAACTCTGAAGAGTGTGTTTGGTAAATAAGCAGATTTTTTTCAGGACCTCCTCCTCCTTTCCTAAAAAAGGGAATGACTTCTCAACCGGCTTAACCCAAACGATGATGCCTGATGACTTATTTAATTAAATCAGCTTTGCCTTTAAATTATTCCGCCTCCGGTAATCCCCGCGGCCATCAGGAGTTAAGCTTCTTGGTTATCCTTCTAAGCCGCCAACTAGGCTCTGATAAACCTCCTTTTTTTTGTCGTCCTTTATTCTGATGAGCCGAAGAAACGGGCTTTGTTTTCAATTTACTTTCCAAGGACAAGGATTTCCACTATTTTCTTGCCAGCTCTTTAATTATTTTCTTTTTTTTTATTATTAAAAACTAAAAACAAACTATTTTTAATGTTAAATTAAAGTCATTTTAAAGTTGAACCGAAATGGACATAAAACCGTGGCACTTGCAACTTGCAACATTGCTGCAACAGCTGTCCCCAAACGGAAAAACGAATGAAAGAAAGGACATGCCACAAGAAGATGCAGAGACGGTTGGGGGCTGGTAGCAAGGGGCTGGGGGCACACATTGTCGGGCCGTGTCACCAGGGGGCGTTGCAATAGCTTAACGATGCCAACTAACACGATACAGTGAAGGATCCTGGCAACTGATCATATTTTAGCACCCGGGTTTGTTGGTTTCCATAAAACGGGGGGCCATAAAACAGGGAATGCCACAGCATGTGTGATATCCTGGCAGTACAGTGGGTACTGTTTAAAGGGGAAAACATATTTTGGGGTTTAAAATTATTAAAAAACGATTTAGGGGTCAACAAAACAGTTTTGAAAAAAAGGTTTTCTTTAAAAACACTTTTTTTAATATCTTTTTATATAAAAAGTGGCCTTTTTTGTTGGAAAAATAGTTTCAAAATTTGTTATTTATATTTCTTATGGAATTTTTTTTTAATTTTCAGTCATTTTTTCTTGCTTAAGCAATCTCCACTGTAAATAAATCTCACACAATACGTTCCCTGGCAGAAAAAGCAGAGCATCCCAATTTCGAGTAGAAAAAAGGAGAAAGAGGAGAAGAGAAAAAAAAAAGAAACGGTGAAAGCACCAAAAGCAAATGACACGGGAGCCATGGGAAATGGTGACACAGAAAGGGACAGCTATACTTTAGAGGAGGGGGAGCGGCAGGGAACGGGCAAAGGAGATAGAGATAGAGACACAACGGGTAACGGCGCAAAAATGCCCTTATCAGTTTCCTGTTTCCTGTCGAAAGTTTTCATATTTTTCGAGCGCCGTCGTCGCGGACAGCAACAACAATAAAAGTAAACAGCAAACGACGGGAAAGACACTGAGAAAAAATGGGGCAAAAGGAAGAAAGTAGGAGGTGAAAGTCTTGAAAATACAGAAGAATCCTTAAAAGACTCCTTGATGCTATTATTTTTTAATTAAAATCTATTAAATCATTAAATTTTAGTTGATATTTCACTTATTTTTTTGATCTTTTGTTTTTCTCAGTGTTCACAACAAAGCAAAGCACACGGAAAGTGTTGCCATTTTTTATGCTTTACTCCCGTTTGTTCTGCTTTAGCTTCTTCTTCCTACTCCTGATAGTTCAGTTCCATTTTGGAAAGTTCAAGAGACTTTTTTAATACCCTACAAACTTTTAATAAACAAAATATTAAGATCTATATTTTAAAAATTAATAAAAAAAAGTAAATTTCTTATAAGAAAAGGTCTAATAATTTTTAAATTATTTTCAAAAGGGCATCAAAAATATGGAAATAAAAAGTTATTAATATTTTCTTGCATCCTGTGCTTTCTTTTTTTCTGGGCCGCTTTCTTCATTGTTGTTGCTTGTTTGCAGCTTTTGATTTTGCAGAAAGAGAGGGGGAATGGGGGAAAAAAGGGAGTTGCGACTGAAACCACAATAAAAAACAGGAAATATTTAAACATTTTTCTTTTAGTTTTGCATGACACGAAAGGGTGGTGCCAAGGGGGGAGCACAATTTTCACACTTATTGTCAGATTTTGTTTTGTTGCGGTCTTCTGCTCTTTCTTCTTCTTCTTGTGAAATGACGCACAGCCGAGAGATAACACGTCTTCTATATATTTGTCGGTATGTGAATATATATATATGTATATGTCCCTCGTATATATATCTGCCTCAAAGGGTATGGGTTTTGCAACAGATTTTATGTTGCAGCTAAAAAAGCGGGAATTAGTGTTGCCGAAGGAAGGAATATACTTTTTTAGCTAAAAAAATGAAAATTTGAATACGATTTTGGATGGAATAGATTTTAAAATATTAAATTTAATTAAAAATAAATAATTTATCTTTAAAAACAATGAAACTTTCTATATTCAAACAAAATAGTTACTTTTTATAACCTTTTTGTCTAAAAAACTTTAAAATCTCTTTTAAATTTTAAATTAAAAACAATCCTTGCTTTGTAACTAAATTTAAATATTTTTCTTTAAAAAAAGAAGCCAAAACACGTGACTTACAACTTGCAACACATTAAATAAGAAAGAAAGACGGGAGCGTTGCTCTCAATTTGTTGTGTCCTTTGTCTGCCCTGATGACGTTCCTCAATTCACAGGATATGTTCATAATTCTGTAAGGACACTCTGGCACACGGGAAAAGAGTCAAGGGGGGGGACTGGTATCCTTTGGCATCCTTTGGTATCTGGCACTTTTCAGCTGTTAGTCAACAGGCGGCGCTAAAGGCGACAGTTAACATGGGAAAATGGCGCAATGGGGATATGGGGATATGGGTGTCAGATAACTCCGAGTTATAGGACTCATCAACGCCCAACGAGAAGAGGAAAAGCGCGAAAACCTCATCCTTTTTTTTTGGGTTTGGTTTGAAAAAAAAGGAAAAGAAAAGGACATCAGTAGGTGACCTCAAGGTTGTCTTTTTTTTCATTATTAACACATTTAGTTAGGAAGAGATTGATATGTTTCAGGGATTCTTTAAGGTGAAGTGAATGTATTTTTTGAATAAATTAAATAAATGATGACAACATGGCGTATACTTAATATTCAAAATAACTCATACGCCCTGTGGTACCAAAGGAAGTTGCATTGCTTTGAAAATTCTATAAATTCAAGATGAAAAAGAGGTTAATAATTAATTAAAAAAGAATAAATAATTCATTTTCGGCTACTAGAAGTAATTAAGGTGGTTGTAAAATAATTAAAACTATTTTTAAAACAGGAATAAGGGACTCACCTCTCTATTAGAAACTATTATCCTAGCGATAAATAACTCGCTTTTGTGGAAACTTTCAGAAACTTTCTTTTGTAAAATCAATTTCTCAGACAGTTTCAGTTTTGGGAATTTTGTTTTCAATAATAAACTCGCCGTGTGCCGTTTTATTAGCCATCGATTTCGGTTTCGAGGTGCTCCAAATTGGCCAAGAGAGCACGTAGAGTCTGAAAAATATTGATGTGTGGGTGTACGGGTGGGTGTGCGAGTGGGTGTTTTGCATTTAAATTTGCATATGTGCCTCGCCGAGAAGGGGGGAAGCTTGGTTCCTGTTCGTGTTTGACAATAAGTTTCAATGTCTTGTGCGTGTGTCTCAGGATCCTTGTCCTTGCACCATCCATTGTCCCCATCCCGCTTCCTCCCTCCGTCTAATGTGAGTAACACTTATCAAAAGTTTGTCGCTAACACATGCAAATTGAAATGTGCGATTTACACAGATATGTTGGGACACACCCACTCTGGCGAACACCCGCCCATCCACAGGACTCCCCTCGAACAAACGCACATTCGGTCACACTGTTGTCACTTGTTCGCCATTGTTGTTGTTGTTGCTGTTGTCGCTTTTGTTGTTGTTTTTGTCGCACACGTACGCGACACATGCAGCTGCCTCCACACACCAGTTTGGCCTCCAAAATTCGCCCACTTTAACACCTAACAAGCAAAGAACAAGTGGCGCCTGTTTTGAGGTCCTTTTCTAGACTAAAGGATACTCTATATATGTAAAATATAAATAATATTCTTCTTCAGGCAGGAAAGGGTTTCGTTATGGATTAAAATCCTGTTCCAAATCATTGATTGGAAGCCAAAGGATCCCTCTTTTTGAACCAAAGAACGCTTCAATAAAGTAAAAATGCATAAAAAATATCTAAAAATTGGTAAACCTTTAAACTATTTAGTTACTCTATTATTTTTTGTAGTATTTCATAGTATTTTCTAGCATTTTCTAGTATTTTTCTAATAAATAGAACCCAAAAAAGAACGTAGAAAGCAAAATCCAGGGTATTAGGAGGTGTTTTTGTTGCTTCCAGGATACTTATTACAGCTCCAGCAGGTGTCAGCCAGACAAGGAGAGGACTAGAGCAGGGACTTTTTCAAATTCAAAATTCACAAAAACACACACAAGGACACACAGGGACACACTGGCACACCTGGGGGGACTCCCCTTTTGAATTTCGTCCTTTGTTTTTCACGAAGAGAGGGCTTGGAACACGAGTTTGGGAAACAAAAGTTTTGGTTTTGGTTTCTTCGTTGTCCCAGAAGTTTTTCAAGAGGTTGGAGGGGGGGTTCGGGGAAGGACTAAGGATTAGTTAACCATATGTGCTAGTAAGGACATATGTGTGTGCCTATTCAAAGGTGTTAATAATCCCTCAAAAATAAAATTAAAGGTGATTTGCGAAATCGCAAGTCCTTTGTTGAGAAAGGAAATTGAATGGAAAATGTTGGGTTTTAGTTCAAGGATATATCCTTAAGCTTTTATATATCTGTTAAAGGATTAAGGAAATCCCTTTCTTCGTTTATTTCTTGCTCTGCGGATAATTGCCAAAAAGTTTTCGTCGTCGTTGTCGTTCAAAGAATCGCACTTTGATTTGTTGCAGCGAAATTTCTGCAAATTCATGGAGAGCAGCTGCAATTCATTTTTGGAGAAAGGAAAAAAAAAGAAAGTAGAAGGATCTGTGTGTGTGGTGTTGGAAAAATTGCATAATTGCATAATTATGCCAGGCCTGGCATTTCGAGCAACTAATTGAGTTATTTAGCGGAAAAGTTGAAGGAGCTGGAAAAGTTTAGGGAGATGGAGAAGGAGAAGGACCTCCATTTAATGTGACTGCCACCCGCTGACAAGTTAAATACGAAGAAGAAGTCCCAACCAAAAATCTAACATCCAACGTCTAACGTCTATTGGATAATTAAGCCACTTTGTGGCAGGTTTGACAGGCCGACTTTTGCTCCTGTCACACAGCAGCGAGGAATCCTTGATCCTTCGGCTCGCTGGGAGAAGGCCCTTTCAAAAAACTGACACTTAAAGTTCAATTAAATTCCAGTGCAGTTTCCAACATCGACATTGAAATATTGAAAATTATGTCAATTGGGATTCGGATTTCGCCATCTCGCCTGCTTATCTGACAGCCATTCGCCATTCACAATTCCCGAACTCAGAACTCGGAACTCGGAATTTCAAATGCAGAATGCAATTCAAAACTTTTTTTCGCTCCAAAAGTTTCTCCTTATGATGGAAAATGCCAAATGGGAAATGGTTCCCAGGCTTTGGGGTAACGGGCAGTGGGTGGTTGGAAAATTTCCGTTCGCAATTGGGCCGGAAAAACCACCAAAGGTCTATTCGCATATGGAAATGAAAAGGGTCCTTCCAAAGGATAAATACAAACAAAGTTGGTATGGAAAACAAATATATAATGCATGTACTTTAAATATTTCCTATGTATATTTTTTATTGTTTTGATTTAGAAATAAATAGAAACTTTATAAGGTTTAACATTTTGTGGCAACAGAAATAGAGTTTCTTCTTAAAGTATTTCTTAATTTACTTTATTTTTGAAAGAAACATAATAAATACTTTGAATATTAGTTAAGAAAATATTATATTTAAAGTTAAAAAAGATAAAAGAGTCTCTCATGGAGGGATTTATAGAATTGGGACTAATAATATCCCCATATTGTGAAAATATCCCTATTTCCGCTTTTACAAAAGCAGGATTTTGGGAAGTTTAAGAACAATAAAAGGTGGAAAGGAAGGAAAAAGGATATAGAAATAGAAAATACTTAATTAAAAAGGAAATAAAATTATACAAAGCCAGGAACTATATACTATTCCAATCCTTAACCCATTATAACCCGAGCCATATCCAAAGTAATATCCAAACCTACCTTGTAGGTCTCTCTCTTAGAAAAGCCACGAAAAATTAGTAACCCTCCGACCTTAGACACTGGAGCTGACGATGAACCCGAGCCTGTGGCCAGGAGCAGCAAGAAGGAGCCAGGATGGCGAGCCTTCCTTAATGGCCAACACGGTGCCCCAATACGTATGCCAAGGTAACCCCTACTCCCGGTCGAGGCCCGGGGAGTCGCCACCACAGCTTGTAGCAATTGTCGTACCATTTGTCAGACGTGTGCCGACGACACTCCTCCTCCGGCGAAGAGTACGCCTGCGCCGGACGGAGGGCACCCCGCCAGGGCCGCCAAACGATAAGTTCCACCACGTGGCCCCCGTGTGGATGGCATTCGGCACATGGTGGATGCCGTTCGATTCGAACATCCACTTCGACAATTGGCAACGGGCGTTCGTCACCGAGTTGTTCGGCTCTTTGGCTCGTTTCGGCGGCGCCCAACGGCCGGCTGGGACGAAGCTCCTTCGCCCTAAATCGGCACCCGCTCGGCCTTGGCTCGGCTTCCGGTCTTCCTTTTGTCTTCCGGTTCGGCTTGGAGCTCGTGTCTCTCGCTCCTCGTGCTGCCTGCTTCGTGTTCGTCCTTCGGATGCTGCGGTCGCTGCTCTAACGGTTTCATTTTTAGTTGATCAACTGCGGCGCTGTCGGCTGGTTGAATAACGGTGAATCCAAATTCGGAATCGGAAGCTTTCGCGAGCTCTGCCAACGTCTCAGTAACAGCGCTGTCTACGTGCCGTCGCTTAAAAATAAAAAAAAACAAAAATTTTAAATTAAAAATTACACAAATTTTGTGACAAAACCATAGAAAGTTCTCCCATTTTTTTTACATTTTTTTAACTGAAATACAGGAAGTGAAGTGTAATCGTTTTGTTCGCGTGCTGATCGCAAATGTCGGTGCGGAATTTTTGAGCGGAATTTTTCCAAATGCGAATCACAGCGAAGCGGTTTTCCCGAAATTTCCAGCTCTGCCAGATCCTTCGGAATGGCAAAATGCTGATCCAACTGCTCTTGACGGTTTCCCTCTGGAAAGGTAAACGATCGAAAATGTCCTCGAACTCGGCAAGGAAACAGGAAATTCTGTCAGGTTTTTGGGAAGTTTTTTTAGAAACAGGTTTGGGAAGTTTTTGTGCCAAAAAAAGGGATATCCTTGGTGTTTTTTTATCCTTAAAACTGTGGCTTTAAAGTGGTTTCTTAACTTTGGTTTTTTTCGTTCGTTATGAAAAAATATATAAATTTTATATCATTTTTTGTGCTTTTAATCGAAAGACGAAAAAATGAGATAAAGGTTAAAAATCAAATACATGTTCCTTGTTTTCAAAAGCCGCAAAAACTGTTTTTTCAAACGTTTCTGAGTTTCAAAAGTGTCTGAAGAAAATACATATAAGATGTTTGTGCTTGAAGTTTCTATGATTCAAAATTGAGATACAGATACATTTACAGATACAGATACATTTACAGATTCAGATACATTTTCAGATGTAGGTTTTAGATA
The DNA here is from genome assembly GCA_018150545.1 of Drosophila ercepeae. Classification (NCBI taxonomy): domain Eukaryota; kingdom Metazoa; phylum Arthropoda; class Insecta; order Diptera; family Drosophilidae; genus Drosophila; species Drosophila ercepeae. Next base: position 8,153,083 of record JAECWL010000197.1, read on the forward strand.
CAAAATATATCTTGAAAAAAAACCTTTAAAAAAATCGAATAAAACTGCAAACAGTTTCTTGGAAAATTATTAAAGAATCACATGAATGTTGCTTAAATTGCTTAAAAATAAATAAAATTCAAGCCTTGCTAAGAAAAGTAGAAAAAATTAATGCTAAAAGTGATGACAATTTCATTCAAAATTATTCATTTGTTTCTGATTTATCAATTAATTTTTGTATTCAATTTCGAGTATTGAAATATAAGTTTGAGATCTATAAATTGTTTAAAAATAATAAGGCCTTAAAATGTATTTTAAATATTCTAAAAAAAATACTGGTTTTTGTTTTAAAAGAAAGACAATTTTAGGAAGCTTTCAGGGACTGAAAAGTCAACAGAAAACTGAGAAGAATTAAATATTTTGTGTTCTTAACAAAAGCCAAAGATTGTTAAAGGTTAAGTTTTGATTTTATTTCATTTTTTAACGAAATAAATTTCAAAATGAAAACGATTTTCGAATAATTGCGAAAACTTTAAATAGGCTTTGGTTGTTTGTGGAAAACGGGAAGTTTGTAAAGGACTTTTTGATCCTTGTGATCGGATCTGTTTGAAGAGGGCTTAATGGAGATAACGGGGACTTATCTCCGGTTCGGTAACCAGTGTTGTGAAGGACCGGACGGACTGGAGCGGTGTCAGCGAGGCAATTCCGGCGGGCAATTCCGATGCAAACCTGCTTGGAAATTATTTTTATGGCGTAATGCGGGATTTTTAAGTCCGGAAAAGTGAAAAGCGATGGATGGTTAAGGGTGAGGGGTGGTAAGCGATTAATAACGGCACATGATGTCCCGTTAGCTGGAGCTGCTGGAGACTGCTTAATGCACTGTCATGGCTACCATTTCGCACATTTTCGCACACTGGCCGTGGCATTGCATTGTTGCATCTGCCACTGCCACTGCCACTGCTGCTGCCATTGCCACATCCAGTGGCACTGACAATTGCAATTGCCATTTGGCATTAAAACGTATAAATAACATGCAAACAAATAAATAAATAAAAGCCCATACAAGCAAAGCAAAAGACAACAGGCAATCGGAAAACTGAACACCGAACACCGACCGAGCCCTGGCCATTCAATGGCGATTTAATTGACTCACTTACCGACTCACTCATCCACTCACTCAACCCCACACTCACAGACTCACATATTCATTTATTCGCAGACTCGCATCCACCAGCAGCGATTCTTTTGATACGAAAATCTGTTTAAAGTCAGAACGATACAATTTGTGACATGTTTTTAGTGTTTTTTTTGGGTTTTTATTCCTTTTTTTAGGTTCATGAAGTGTTCAAAGTTTAAAATTGTATTTGGAAAACAGATATTTTTTATTAACATTTATAGAATTAATAAAATAATGCTCTTTATAAAGTCTTTTGTTTAATAATCTTATTCAAAAACATGTTTTGAATATTAAGTTGGAGAATATTGTTGAACTTCTATGTATTTCTTTTATTTTTTATTAATATTTAAAGTGTTTTCTTCATTTTTAACAAATATGGAGTACTTTTGAAGTGTTTTGAATGAATATTTAGAGAAAACTTTCATTGAAACTCTCCTAAAAATGTTTTAAAAAAGCAATATTTTAGATTTCCAAATAGTCTTTTCAATATAATAACAATTTTTGAGGTTTATAAACCCGTTTGAGTTGTTTTTTCATTACAAAACTCATGTAGTTTTAAAGCTTAAAATATTTTAGAAAGAAAGGATTTAAGAGAAGGTGATCTGTGATATAATTTCGAACAAAATCAGTCTGCATTTTGGTGAAACGCACTATACCGATTCAGTCAATCGTGCAAACATATAATTCGCCTCATTTTAATTGCGTAAAATTATGTTTTCACCTTCCCCACTTGTTGGGGGGGGTCGTTTTCCCCCTCATTTTCCCCGGGATTTTCCGGCAGGCTTTTCCACCTTTTCCTGGCCGGCAGCGATTGTCGGCTTGATTGTCTGCCTGGTGTCTGATAATTGTAAAAAATGAAGTGCCAAATTGTTCACGTCGACGCGACAATCACCAAATACTTTCCTTCCTCGTAGTCCTCATAGTCCTCGTTATCCTGGTATTCCGTATCCTCGCATTAAATATTTACATCGAGGGCATTCCCATTTGCCTCATATTGTTTGCCTCGATTCTGGTTCTAAAAACATTTGGCCTTTTGTTTTTATTCCCCGGCCTCGATGCCGGCCACTGCGGTTAAATCGAATCATTAATTTTGATTTGTCCTGGGCCGGGGCTGAGAGTTTGGGAAATTGGCGGAAAAATCGCCACGAGACTATTCCATTTAATGGACACTAAATGTAACTAATTTCTAAATCAAAGCTGTAATAGGCTGATGCTGATAAAAATAAGGAAACATCTTCTATAGTTTTGGTAGGTTTTCTAAGAAAGTTACAAATAGAAAGCCTTTTTAAGCCACTATATTCTTTATTTTGAATAAAAATATATCTATATTTTATATATTTCCTAAAACAATGAAAGATTTCTTTTGTATTTTTAAGATACATAAGCTTTAGAAGCCTTTTTCTGTTCCAACTCTTTTCCGAGTTTAGGAATTGCTTTTATTTCCCTCGAATTATGCAATTATTTGACTTATTTTTTGGAAAATCATTTAAATTAATTGAAACTGTACGGAAATATCAATTAACTTTGTTTCTGGCATATTTGGCATTTTACAATTTTTGGTGTTAAATCCCTGGAAGTTGGACCGAGCTGTGTGGTGCCGAAAACTATTCCCATAAAGTTGATAATTATGCATGAACGTGTCCCGTGTCCTCCCCCCCAGGACCTAGGACCCATGACCAAGGACCACCACCCGCGATGGCATAAATATTAAATACATGCAGATGTGCATATTTAAAGCACTTAAATCACGGCAAACAATAATTCCCAAGCGATAATAATAATGCATCGAGGGGCGGGAATGGGCATCAGAATCAGAATCAGAATCGGAAACATTTGTAATGGCAGCTATGATAATGATAATCATAAAAGTGAAAATAATTTTCAATTACAGCAACATTAATAACCGATAATAATCCTAAGCAAATATAAAGCTAGAATGTTACTCTGTGTGCATATCAATGATATGCAAATTAATTGCCATTCCAAAAAGGACACACAACACAAATACACACAGATACAGAAATACCCATACATATATAGAAATATATAAAAACCACAATATGGGCGGTGGGCATGACACTTTTCCCTACTTTAATGGAAATTTTGTTGTTTTTTTCGCAGGCTTTGCCTCGACTTAATTGATAGCAGAAACATTTTCGCTGTTAATTTATTTTTATTTTAATTTTTAACTACCTTTATGGAAAGTCTATATGTAAATACTCCTTTTTTTCTGTTAACCGGCGGTTCTTCGGCTTTTAACGCCTGCGGTCAGCGGGAAAAATCCAAAAAAAAAATGGGAAAGAAAAACCGCAGACGGAGTTAGCTTGGAAAGTCCCTCAACTTTTCCCCAGCCGGGAAAGCCGGGAAAGCAAAAGTTACCCTGGACTGAAAAATGCGCGTAATTCGTAATTAATTATATGTGACGCCCAAGGAATAAAATCGGAAAGTGCGCCCCCGAAAAGCTCAGATACGAAAGTTTCCAGGATTACCGAGAACTTTAAATGGCATTCAAAAAATAGACAAAAATGACTGAAAATCAAAGTGCTTTCTACCTTAAAACAATGCAATTTTTAGCCTGAAAATCAAGAGAAAACTGCTTTAAATTTAAGCCAAAAAAATACTCTTTCCACCTGACCTCTAATTACATGAAACAGATCAAGAAATCCCAACCCTTGGAGTGGATTTCGTCACTTAAAGTTTGTCAATTAAAGAAGAACCCTTTTCAAAATAAAACAAAAACCGAAAAGTCTGAAGAAAATATCTGGAAAAAAAGTATGAAACAGAAATCAAGACACAATTAATTGCGTGACATTTGTTTTGGCAAAAAAAAAAACGGAAAGGCCAAGAAATTTAAATTGAATTTCTGGAGGCGGGAAAAAATGGCAAAGAAAAGTTGAGAAAGTCGGGGAATTTTAACCTTCTATTGGCAGTAGTTCAACGCTGTTCCACGACGATTTGTAAAAATGCTAATTTCAATGCCGAGAGTCGAGAGTCATTTGCAGGCGTTTTCGCCACTTTTCTCATTTGCTTTTTGGCCAAAAAAAACTCGACTTTAAGACACACTTTCGGTTCCATTTCAGTTTTTCTTTCCACTTTTTTGTCGTTTTTTTGTCATTTAAGTTTTGGGTGTCTCAGGAAAAGGCCAAGAAATTTGCCATTATCACCTATCATTGCTGCTTTTCACTGGATTTGTGGGCCTGTCCAAGTGCGAGGCCATAAAAAACGCTCCAAAAAAGGTGTCATCCTACAGGGAGAGAAAATGTTAAGGGGAAATTCTCCCAATATTTAAATTATAAAAATCTAAGAAATAAAATGCATAGAATGCCTTTGAAGCTTAAGAATCTCTGGAAATAAATTTAGAGAATTCTTTAGAATCCTTGGCTTTTATTTAGAATTTCCCTCAGTGCATAGGGGTCTCCGTTTCCATGTGTGTGTGTGTCCCCAGTCGCCAGTGCCATTCCCATGCAGATTGGCATCTTTGTATCGCCTCGAATCGCCTCGCCAGGATCCTGTATCCCCGGAATCCCGTATCCTGTATCCCGTATCCCGAATCTCTTACCTTTCCGCCCATAAAACAAAGCACCCACCGTTCCTGTTTCCCAAAAATTCATACCCCTGCTTAGCTGTTGTCAATGTGCTTGGCCATAAATTTGCTTCGGCAAATCCTCGTATTGGCAATGTGTGTGATTTAAACTTTTGCCAGGACTCGGGACTCGGGACTCGAGACTTTTGGCAGAAAGCAGCCTCAGGATGTGAGGCGGAAAAAAATGAGAGGAAAAGATTGACAAGAGCCCGAAGCCCCGAGAAATGCGTGCAAAAGAAATGCAAATTGAAATGAAGTGAGTTTTGGAAAGCGAGCAGGAGGGGGATGGGATGGTTGAGGGGTTAATTGACTTTGGTTTCGGTTTTTGGCCAGAACCGCCTGCAGAAATGGCCCGAAGAAGCCAAAATACAGCCAGAAACAACGACAATTGACCCACGATACCGAAAGTCGGGGGTTAAAGTTCGCAAACAAACTACTCAGGCTTTCAGGGGGGGTTAAGAAGAGGAGTTCATTGGGTGACAAGTTCATTGGGATTGGCACAATGCTGGAAAACATCTTGGCCTCTCCAACAGATTGACAAACAAGCCGCAGTCACCGAAGCAGCAACTACATTTGCAGCCGGATGTTGCACGGAGTGTGTGTGTACTCTGTGACTGTGTGTGCTTGGGGGAGAGTGCACTGTACTACAGTGATACCAATGGACACCCCCTTCTGGAACACTTTGGCTTTTCCCCAAAATCTCTGCTGCTTTGCTTTTACTTTGATTTTTCTGAGATCTCAACAGCTGCCCTCTGTTTTCTGCAAATACTTTCTTTCGGGCTTAGTGTCTGAATATTTTTAAAGCAAAATATAAACTGTATTTTACAATTTAATACAAGCCTCGTTATTTAGATTTGGCAATAAATCAATATGATTTTAATCAAATGTGTCTTCAATTAATTCATCATTTATAAAGCCAACCGATTGGCAATATTGATGTGAAAGGATACGAGTCTCCCATTTCCATTTCCCATTCGAGGCGGATTAAGTTTGTTTAAACATTTTTAGCTTGTGGCCAGCAAGCAGATTATCCGGATTATCATCCAGGAACTAGGACGAGGAATCCTCCATTTCCATTTCCAGTTCCCAGTTCCCAGGCTTTCTTCACTTTTGCATTTGGCAGTCGAAAGTGCGATAAATCATGCCTTTGGCCAATTGAGTCGATTCAGCACATTCTTCACCAGAATAACTCCTCAGATATATATATTTTACACAATATACACCCCCGAGTGTCCTGGCAAGGATACTCTATATATATATAGTGTACACTGTCTATAAATATTTAAATTTCAAGTTTGCCAAAAGTTTTTTGCATGCATTACGATGATGTAGACGTTCCTGGATAAAGGAGAGTCTGCTCTGCGGCCAGGACACCAGTCGTGCGTGGCTGCTCCTGCCGTTTGCCGTCTGCCAGGACTCCTTCCCTGCAGGACTCCTCCTTTGCCTCGACTTGCTTCCATTATTTTTTTCATACCCCTCAAAGGACAGCTCTGGGGGATACGATTTTGAGCCTTTATCTCGACATCTTAATTGATTCTTTAGAGTTTTATTTATTTTTATTATTTTATTTATTTTTATTATTTTATTTATTTTTATTATTTTATTTATTTTTAATTATGTATTTGATTTAAAAAATAATATAAAATATTTCTAGAAAATTTTTTAACCCGTTTTTATAGAAAAAAATAGAAAAAATCAAAGGTTGGTAATGATATCCTGAATTAATCCTTTATTTCTTATTATTTTTTAGGTTTTATTTTATAGATTTTTATTGTAACAGCTTCATAAATTAATATTTATATTTTCTATTTTATTAATTTAATAAATTCGTTATTTTTTATTAATAATTTTCTTGAATATCTTTACAGAAAAATATGAAATATTAACAAACAAAATTTGTATTACTTTACAGAATAATATTTTATCTATTTATGTTTTATCTTTAATTACTTTTTTAATATTTTTTCAGTATTTAAATTTAAAACTTTAAAACCTGCAGTATTTCCGAGTCGACTATTAAATGTCCTTTGCAGGGATTCCTTTTTTTTATTGGTTCCTGTGCCTTGCGGCCTAAAAAAGTTTTTTGCAGCACTTGCGAGTGAAATGTTTGATTTTCAATGATTCAATAAATTATTTATATTTGCGTTCTGGCCCGTTTTGGCCATTTCGCTGGTTATAGGGGTTGGGTGGGAGAAAGGGGGAGTGGCTGGGGGGTAAGGAGAAATTACGTAGCCGCCGTGGTGTCCGGATGTCGATCTTCAATTAGCCGCCGCAGCTCTTTAAATTGTCTGCTGCCGGCGTCGTTTGTCTGTTGATAGTCTGTGCCCCTGCCACGGACCTTGCCACGGACCGTGTCTGGCACAGTTAAGTTTGTTGGCAAGGCCAGTGGAAATCAGTGGCGTAGTAGGTAAAGGGGGTCACATTTAAAAGCGATAAATCACGGACTTTTTGGCAGGCGCAGCACGCAGGAGAGGGGCAGAGTGCATTCATTGCCAGTGAACCTGCGATATCATTAACTGCCACGCTTGCCACACTGCCACACACTCTCTCTCTGTTGCACTCTAATCTCTCCCCATCTCATCCCCCCATCCAGCAATTGGCGCCTTTCAACCCGAATTCGTGGAAAGCATTTCCAATGTGTCCGTCGCCGTTGGACGCGATGCCACCTTCACGTGCCACGTCCGCCACTTGGGCGGCTATCGGGTAAGTCTTTGGCTTTTCTTTATTTTTATTTATTTTTATTTATTTTTTTTTTTATTTATTTCTTTATTTATTTAATATTCTTAAGAGGCTAAGAGTTAAGCAGGTTTTGTTGAAATCAAAACAAAGAGGATTAAAAAGGCTTCTTCGTTTTATTTTCTTAAATTAGAATAAATTTCATTAAATTTGTTTGAATTTTAAAGAGTTTAAGGCTTAAGGTTAATGTTTTATTCGTCATTTAAATGCCTTTCTCTTAGTAATTAAATTTAATCCCTTTTAAAAATCAAAGAAAAGTCCTTAAATCTAAGAAGAAAATCCCCAATTAAGTCTGAAAATCGATTAATATTATCTCCACCCCCAATCCTTAGGTGGGCTGGCTCAAGGCCGACACCAAGGCCATCCAGGCGATACACGAGAACGTGATCACGCATAATCCGCGTGTCACGGTGAGCCACCTGGACCAGAACACCTGGAACCTGCACATCAAGGCCGTGTCCGAGGAGGATCGGGGCGGCTATATGTGCCAACTAAACACGGATCCGATGAAAAGTCAGGTGAGTGAGCGAATCGAACCGCAGGATACAAGACTTTCCCATTTAGTTCTTGCAACTAGACGTTTTTGTGGCACTTGTACGCCGTTTCCACGTTGTTGTCAAAATGATTTTCTTTTGTTTGGTTTTTCGGGCCATCATTTGGTTTCTCCTTTTCATGCGGCATTAAATGGGAAAAGTAAAATGCGAATGCATTGAGCTGTTCTTTGTTTTTGCCCCAAAAAATACGGGGGAAAAGCGCTGCAAATCGAAAGCGAAAACTATGCGAAAAACGAACACAAACTCACATGTCAGAGGATATATATTGGCAGCAAGGATATAGCAGAGGTTAAGGAAATAGAAGCACTTGGATACAAAAGATACACAAAACATAGTTTCTTTTTCAAGACAAAAATCAAAGAGACTTCGTCAAAGCTCTCTTATATTCTTGACCTCGTCTGTGCCTTGGCCATGTCCGCTCACACGTACACTCGTGTGTCCAGCGAAGTGAAGTTTATGGTGCCAATAAAATGTATTTCATGCTTCCTTAATTTTTATTTGCACTTTTACGCTTTTCATAACAAGGACGAGAAGGAAGAAAGCAAACAGGAAGGTACAGCAGGGAGTGATGGAGAGAAAGACGAAGGAACAGTGGGGTCAAAGTGCACTACCCCCTCCCAACGCCACTCCCACACACTGTCTTAAACTATTTAACGCCATTTCATTCGCCTTGGCAACCTTAGTTTATTCTCATTTTATTCCACATCACTTTGCTTTCGTTTCCGTTTCTGTTCCGTTTCCTGTCCAGTTGTCGTATAAAACACTTTACCGTTACGTTAGGTTACCGTTACTCCTGCTTTACGAGCCACTTGCATAATCAGCAAATTTTTTGTTTGTCAAGACCCCGCACTATGATGTCCTGGGATTCTATTCCGGGGGGCGATTTGCGATCCTTTAAGGAAATGGAATATAAAATCCTGCGACACGTCGACGTGCTAATGTTTTGGTTCTTCCTTTAATATCCTTGGAGGGGGTATTACAATCTGGTTATAGATTAGTTAAAGATGTTAGTTAAAGCTTCCTCATAGATAGATCATGGTTCATGGTTCTCTACGTAGGTTTACTTTCAAAGTATCTTTTCTTCAAAAAGTATCTTTTTTTTCTATAATATAACGATATTTTTTTAACATTTTTTGTATATCTCTTCTGTATCCTATAGATTGGCTTCCTGGACGTGGTCATTCCGCCGGATTTCATCAGCGAGGACACCTCTTCGGACGTGATTGTGCCGGAGGGCAGTTCCGTGAAGTTGACATGTCGGTGAGTAGGTAACCCCTGGAGTGGCATAAAGTCCTTCAAATCTGACATCCTTTAGTTTCTATAAAAGAAATATAAGATAAGAGATAGTAGTATTATGTTTACTTTTAATCTAAATAATAGTTTTATCTTTAAAAAGTAACTTTAAGCTATTCTTTAAACTAAAGCAAATCACATTAAGTCTTGAATGGAAAATGTCACAGTCTAGCTTTCGCTCCCTGTCTCTCTCTAGCTCATATATCCTTCTCTCTCTCCTCTTTCCGTCTCTTTCTGGTGTAATAATGTCAACAAATTAAGTGACACTTCATTTCTCTTGATTTAGCGCCAAACTCCCCGTCTACCCTGGAGTAGTTGGGGCTTCCCGGTCGCTCACGAGATCTCAGATCTCGGAGTCCTTAGGTATAGTATCCTTTCAAGGGTATTAGGCGGCTTACCAGAAGTCTCTAATTTGTGTTGGTTAGTCTCTAAATGGGGGGGTGTCTTGGGTTTCCTGATTTATGAACTTGACCGCAACCACGAAGTGTTGCTCCCGTTTTCTGTTCTTTTTTTTAACGATTTAACCGCAAAATGATGAAACGATGGCGATAAGCGCGTTCTTTCCTGGCTTTTCCTTGTTTTCCATCTGCAACTGTGTGGGTGGGATATGTGTGTGTGTGGGAGGAGGGAAAGCTATTAGAGAGCTTGTGTGAAAATTTCCCGACTCGTTTTTAATGCCGCTTAAACAAAATCCTTGAAATGAGTTCAGCTTTTGGCGAAAAACACATTAAAAGCTAATAAACTTGAACGAATTAAAGAGAAAATAGTTTTTAATACAAATAAAAAGTAAAATTACTAAAAAATTAATAAATTTGGCTTAGGAAAAGGATGAAAAAATGAGTTTTTGACAAATTTCCCACTTCCCGTATTTTGAAAAGCGAAAATTTCCCTTTTTTTGAAACAGTTTTATTCGAATATCTGAGCCGATTCTCAACCGATTTGGAAACGGACTACCATTCCTGAATCAGGGTTTTAATAGACTTCGATGTGTGGAAAAAGATTAGGCATTTGGAACAACAAAATTTTGGTAAATTTTTGCAAAAAATCATAAGGGGTACCCCTTTCAAAAATGTCGAAAAATGGGTCAAAATTTTTTTGTTGGACTTTTCATAAATTTTAATGCAAATCGAAGCGGAATGAAGTTCCTATTACAAAATGGTATTCCGTTCCTAAATCGGTTGAGAATTAGCCCAGAAATTAATTAAAAAGCTAAACAAAAATCGCGCTTTTTTTCAATTCTGAAATTTTGAAAAAAATCCACATTTTTTACAGATTTGATAGAGAATATCTCGGCCATTTTTTAACCGATTTCGAAAAGGCTTGCCATTTCAGAATCAGAACTCTCAGCATCCTCTATTAGAGCAAAAAAATCGGAAATATCGAACAAAAATTTTTTTGTCGTTTTTTGAAAAAAATCATACCCCTGTCAAAATTTTCAAAAAATGGAAAAAATTTTTTTGTTTTTTTTTATCGAATCTTTTAATGCAGATCGAAGAAGACTGAAGCTCTGATTCAGAAATGGTATTTTGTTTTAAAATCGGTTAAAAAATGAATAAAATGGTCGCTATTTAAGGCATCGAAAATTCGGTTTTTAAAAATAGAAATTTCTTGTTTTTTTGAAATTTCAAAACCAAAATTTTTCGATCAGTTTTTTGTGAATATCTTTGCCAAAAAGAAACCGATTCTGGAACGGATTACCATTTCTGAATCAGGGCTTTATTATCCATCGATTTTTATCAAAAGTGTGGAAAAACAGAACAAAAAAGATTTCAACGATTTTTTGAAAAAATCATAAGGGGTACCCCTTTCAAAAAATGCAAAAATTCAAACGAAATTTTTTTGTTCGATTTTCCAAATCCTTGAAGGCAGATCGAAGGGAAATGAAGTTCTGATTCCAAAATGGTATTCCAATCCAAAATCGGTTTAGAAATGTTAGAAATATTCATAAAAAAGTGGAAGAAAATCGTGAAAATTAGACAATTTTGAAAAAAATCATGAGGGTACCCCTTTCAAAATTATGAATATTTCCCTTCCCCAATTTTCTATCTTCAAAACGCATTCAAATTAAAAGTAAAACCCAGCTTAAAGCCTCAAAGAAGGTCAAAAGAGCTTCCCCGTCAGTGGCTGCTTCTGTCGCTTTGTTTGAGCCAAGTTCGCGCTGTCTGTCTGTCTGTGCTGTCTCCTGGCCATGTAAATTGCACTTAGTTTGGGCCAGAGACAGAGACAGAGACTCCAGGCCAACTACCAGCCAACTACCAACAACAACCACATATTCCATCTTGGCCCGACTAAATATGGCTAAGCAACTGGCAGTGAATGCTAACTGAAAACTGTTAGCCAGTCGGCCATTGTGTGTTGGTTGGATGCTGTGTGTGGGTTGATTTTCTTTTTAGCCATTTTGCATCTGTTTGCGGCATCATAAAAATTTACCACACCCGTGTCTGGTTCGCTGTTGAACAACTTCTGTCTTAACACGCATTTCTCTTGGGGGATATCCTTGGGTAGGATCAGGATCAAAGAGTATATGCATTCCTTGCTTAGCTCCAGAAACTGTTGCTCAAAGATGGAATATTTATTAATATTTTAATTATAAATTAAAGAATAATATTAAATATATTAAAATTCATTTAATCCCTTAATAGGTATAGTTCTAGTCTATAGAAATCATAATTTTTTAATATTTTTTCTCACACACTTGAGTCGCTTGAGAAAACTCGAAGAACCGCGCCTGCTGGCTTCAAGCGTTTTGCTTTCCTCGTGCTGTGCTTTTCTGCTTTCAATGAAAGTTGCTTTGCTTTCTTTCTGCTTTCTTTTTGCTTTCTTTTTGGCCCAGTAGGATGCAGCAGTACAATGGCAGAAGGCCCTAGAATCTCGGGAAGCTGAAGAAGCCTCGACATATTAAATTTAATAAGCCACTGAACTCGAATATTTTCTATTTGGCATTCCAGTGCTTGCTACCATTAAGTATTTGCCACTTGCCACATGCCACATGCCGCTTGCCACTGGCCATAACCATTGAGGAGGCGTGGTAGCTTGTTTTATGAATCCATAAATGCTTTTTTTTTGGCTTTTTTTAAATAAACAAATCGGGTTTCTATAAAAAAAACTTATTTTAAGATTGATTATTTTTAAGAAAAAAAGATATTACTTAGCGAGTTTCTACTGTAAGCTAATCGTTTGATTCCTTAGAGCTCGTGGCTATCCTGAACCGATTGTCACCTGGCGACGTGAAGATGGCAACGAAATCGTCCTCAAGGATAATGTGGGAACCAAGACTTTGGGTGAGGATCCTTGATACAGGATTCCTTTCTAAACATTTCTATTTAATTCTAACCTTGTTGTAGCTCCCTCATTTCGCGGCGAGGTCCTGAAGCTGTCAAAGATCTCGAGGAACGAGATGGGCTCCTATTTGTGCATCGCCTCCAACGGGGTCCCGCCCTCGGTCTCCAAGCGCATCTCCCTCAGCATTCACTGTAAGTATTTAATCAGCAGACCCCCATATGCACTGTCAGAGGTCCTAGGAGATGCAGGCAGCAGGCTACAGGCTGCAGGATGCAGGATGCGCCATTAATTAGAGACGCTTGCGGTTGGTCAGCTCCTTTCTGGCCCTCTGGCCTGGGAATCCATCAGTCAGACGGCTCGGTTTTTGGCCAGGCCAACAGCCAGACCAGCTGCCACGTTTATCTAACATTAAGTCTCTACACTGGTAAAAATTTTAGGGTTTAAATGGTAAAAATAAGGTTGTAAAGAAAATTAACTACTAAGTATCCTCTATCAGTGTAGGGACAGTTCGTTGCGAGGAACGTTGCCCCGCAGCCAAGGAAGCAGCAAGTATACAAAAAAAATAATCAGAAAAAAGGACGAGAACGAGGTCCTGCAGAGTTGATGGCCAAAAGGCAAAAGGCAGAAGACAGAAGGTAAACCGGAGCTTCTATGCTCTATGTGCCGTGCTAACTCGATTGTCCTTGTTGTAATCCGTTTAAATCCTGTCACTGATACCGAGCATTACCTGTACTCCATCCTCTCTCTCTTCGTCCTTCCGTTTGCATTCTTTTTTGCAGGGAAGAGAGTGGGGGGGCGTGGCAGGTGCCTTTTTGGTGGGCCACAGCGTTTTTTGTCAAACTGTCTGCAGCACGTGCTGCACCTCCCCCTTGCCATACCACTTACCCCTCGGCTGGCTCGGCTGCCATGTGGCAGTTCACTCAATCATCGGGTCCAGGACTAGGGCCAGGGCAGCTCATTCACTGCGTTTGTTTGTTTTTTGGCTCTGGCAGTTTACCACTGCAGGACTCTCCTCCTCACAGGACTCCCTCCTCACTTGCCACTCCCTCTGTTTTGGGCCAAAATCACGCCTTTTAACATTTTGACATTGTGTTAATGCGGTCTTTAAGTGCATCTCCATTGGCCATGTGTCGCGGTGCGGTGCCTGAGCGAAGGACTTTAACTCCTAAGAGGTCCTTAAAGGTAAAGTCCTTAAAGTAAATAATTTTAATCAATTATTAAAGTTTGAAACAAAAGCTACTATTTTAGGGAATATTCTCTTCAAATATGGCATATTTCTGATAAAAGATTTTGGATTTTTCTCTTTCTTCAAGGATATTCTATCGTTGATTAGGAAACTAAATAAATTATTAAATTTGGGTTGAAACCTATTGAAAACCTTGATATATTTAGAACTAAAACACTGCTACAGGGTATCAAAATAGCCGCAAACTTGTGGCCAAAATTTTGCTGGCACTGCTTGTCGGGAGTAAACAGTAAACAGATTCTGGTTAACAGTTATCTTCGGGAAGCAGTTGGTAGCGGCGGAAGAGAGCGCGCGGTGGGAGGCTGCTGAGGTGGGAACCTGGCCAAAGTTTTGATCAACTCGAGTCCTTCGGCGGAGGGTCCTTCCTGCGTGTTTACTTTTCCTGTTGCCATTTTGCAGCAACTTCCTCGCAATTTGTTTGCCAAGGAGTTGGCGGCGGGTGCACCGCGTCTCCCCCTTCCCACCTTCCGCTGGCAAACTTTTCCGGAGTCCGGAGTCAGTTGCACGAACAGATCCTGCATCTGCCTGATAAAGTTACACCAACAAAAAAAAATACCAAGGTGCTTAAAAAAATCATCTTTTTTTTAACAAAAAGTTTTTGATTTTTTTTTAAGCTATTTTTTTGAGTTTCTTTTTCACCTAAAAGGTTTCTTAGTATTTTTATTTATAATTTAATATTTTATTACCTTCGTAGTCTGTTTTCATAAATTTCTCTCCGTGCATTGTCCCTGCCACATGCCACATTTCGCACCATTTCCGTTGCATTGCCACTTCCGTTGGTGCGGCGCCTTATTAGGCTCTTCCCCTAATTAGTTGCACCTCTGGGAAGTGCAACAGGAACAGGTCGCGTGCCACATGCTGCAAGCAAGCAAAACCCGGCCGGAATCGTTGACATCTTCATCTCAATTTCATTCTTTCTGGGTTTTTTTTGTATCGAAAAAATGTTGCACGTCCTTGTGGATGCCACAAAAACTATTCTTTAATGTTTTCCATAAATTTTTAGTAAAAAAAGGAACTTTTAGAGTCACGAAACTTGATGAAACAATTAAGTCTCGACTCGAAACTTGATTCAAGAGATTTAAGAGAACCTTTTGGCCATTAGAGGCAACCTCCCCCCCTGACATGCTTATGAAACGCACTGTAGCAGCAACTTGCAACACGCATGTGTTCAGACTTTTTGTCGCCTTCGAAGGGCTCGGGCCCTCGAAAAACAATCGACAAAATGCGAGTCTGTTGCCAGAGATTGCAGGTGGATTTTTTAGGTGGCAGCAGGGTGGAGAAAGGCGGAGAAAGTAGAGGAGAAAGGGCGGATGGGGAGACACCAGCTGACGACGTCATTAGTGCATATTTGTGGCTTTGTTTGCCGCAAAACTGAGCGAGCTGCAAGGAGCGAGGCAACGTGTGGCAAGGTGGCCAGAATGCCGAAATGCCAGAATGGCTGAAAGGTTGAAAGGTTGAAAGGTGACCGTTTGGCCACCGGGCAGGTACATGCTCAGAATAATCATTGCAAAATTTGCAAATCGCCCAGCGAAAGTGCCGAGAGTATAGTAGAGAGAGCGAGTCCTTTCCCCGAAATCCACCGGGAAGGTAACCCCAAAATGTGGCAAAAGCTTCCTCCTCCATTCCTCCTCCTGCCAGTCCTTGGGCTCCAGGATGTGGATTAAAGCAGGACCAGCGGACCAGCACGTATGCCAGGCTGCCCAGCCGAGAACCGAGAACCGAGAACCAGTTACCACTCCCAGTTGGCCAGCCTGGCCTGTCCATTTTAATGCACTCGGAAAAATTAGGGTTTCTAATCTATAGTTTCTATTTAAGATACTTTAGTGGAAGTTCTGGTTTTAATTTTAATTTTGGGAAAGAAATAAAACTCTTAGAAAAACACTTTTTAAAACTAAAATCTTAGGCAACTTGTTTCTACATTTTTGGGAATAAAAACTCCTTAAAAACTTTAATAATTTATTAAAAATATATCATAAAAATGATAAACCTTTTAAGATCTAAATGTTTTTTAAAAGAATCCTTGAACTTAACGCTTTTATTTATGAATTTAGAAACATTTTGAATAAATTAGAAAGCTTGATGTTGACTAAAAATTCAATATAAGTTGAAATCAATATGATTTTCTATTAAAAAACAATTAATAATTTTAATAGAATATTAAATAGTAATAGCGTTTGCCTGGCTAACCCGAATATTGAATTAATTTAGAAAAGAATTCATGGGCAAAGCCACAATCAATCTCGAAAAGTAAGTTAGAAATATTTTTGATTTTTGTTTGGATTTGGATTCGGATGATCGGATGGAAGCCGAAAGTCAGGAATGCCAAAAAAAAGAAACAAAGCCGGAAAAGTTATTTTATATGCATAAATGAAATTTAAGAGAGAGTCGACCACAAGCGGCTTTTCAGAAGCTCTCGAAGGACGAAGGATGCACGACGCAGGATGAGTGATGACCAAGACAGAACGCACTGGGCCATGGAAATCAATTAAAATCCTTCTGGCTAGGAAAACTCTGTTCAGAAGAAGTTGCTCCTGTTTTTCGTCCTTTTCGGTCCTTCGTCCTTTTCGTCCTGCTGCAATCAACTATCAATGCACATGGCCGCAAATGTCTCAAGTGCGAAGACAATATGCAATCTGCCATCTGTAAGCTGGTCGAGGGACGGCGTGTCCTGCGGGGGGCTGGCAGCAGATCCTGCAGCCAGGCAGGTTGTACAAAACCACCAATTTCGATGCGAAAGGACCTCTCTCTCTCTGTCTCTCTCTCTCTACCTGGCCTAAGTGACAATAAATACGAAAGTTGGGCCATCGGCAAAAGAGTTGTCAATGCAGGAGCACCAGACTCTGCATGCATCCTGCATCCTGATGAGTCCTTGCTGCTCTATCTAGGGAGGTGGTAAAGGGTGGACCTATCCCCCCCCTGCCATCAAATAATGCTACACTCAATTGGCCCTCAAGCTCGCCACCAACTTTTGTCCTTTGCGAGTCGTTCGGAGTCCTTTCTAAATGGCTTTGGACGGCGCATTAATAGCTCCAACAGGACCAGGAGCAGCAGGAGCAGGAGCAGGAGCACAAAGCTTTTGCCTCAAATTAAAGTTCAATTAGGCAAATATTTGCTAATAACGAGAATGGACTATTTCAAAATTAAATTCATTTTTGAATTACTTAAATAATCGAGAAAATTATGATTGAATCTAATTGAGATGCCATTCAGTGATATATATCAGAGCCATGCAGCAGTTTTATTAATTAATTAATGCATATTTTTGTTCAATATTATAATATATATTCTATATCCTTCCCCAATCTCCGATTCCCTCCTTTAAAAGCAAAGAAAAACAATCAGTTTTCACTAAAGACCGCTTCCTCGAGCGGCCGCCATAAAATTACAAAATATATTTCTCAACTCGAGTAACGCTTTAAACAATAACTATACTAGTATATATATACATATTTTCGAGAGCTATATGTGTATATATAGTATATATATAGTATATATATATATAAGAGAGGGGGGGAGGATTTACAAATCATTTTGGATGTGGCCTTCACCGTGGGGGTCTTCTGCTGTGCTGTGTGTTGTGCTGCGCTGTGCTTTTTGCGTGTGTTTTTTGAAAAGTGTGTGTTTGGGTGCTGATTAAATTTTTGTAGATGATCGATAAACGGTTAGTTTTTGTGGAACGGTTATCGATTACCGAATTGGAAATGCAAAATGCATATCGATTATCGACTGGCGGCTATCGATGATCGATGTGGAAGTAGAGTAGAGCTTCCTTAATAGAGTGTGCTGGACCAAGAGTCCCCTTCGCCGAAAGACGGCTCTGACGAGTCCTGCGATATCCAGCTATCGTCCTTGGAGTCTCCGACAGAGTCATCGCCGAATCCCGGCATCAGATCAGCTCCGTCCAAAACATCGATAGAGCGACGCTTCTGCGTGTCCTGGCGCTTGCGTCCGCGCAGCGACTTGACAGTCAGTCCCAACATCACGCATGCCACGGTGGCAGCTCCAACATACATCACAGCCTTCTGGGAAGGACGTAGTCCGTTGAAGGTTCCCTGGGCCAGTCCCAGCTGCTCGGTCAAGATGATCAAATACTTAGAATAGTCCGACATGATCAGTTCAAGGCCAGAGTCTGTAAAAGGACGAAGGTTGATTATATTTTTTTTTTTATATTTTGTTTAGAAAAAATGTTGTTGATGTGGAAAGCAAAGCTTACTGCGATATTATGTCTATTTTTTGGAAGAAAAATCAGAAACCATAGCAACCTTTGTATTTCGAATCAAAACCATACTTAGAAGAAGCTCTCTCTAGCCTAGCCTCTAGACTGCAGCCTCTGACCTCTAACCTCTAACCTGTGTATCGTCTGTGGACTAACCCAACCCCCTAACCTAACCTAACCTAACCTAACCCTGTCGTTCATCCTGTTGCAGTTCATCCAGTCATCCAAGTGCCGAATCAATTAGTCGGCGCACCACTTGGCACTGATGTTCAAATCGAGTGTCACGTCGAGGCCTCGCCCAAATCAATTAACTACTGGATTAAGGACACGGGTAAGTGCAGCAGTATGTGTGTGTGTCCTGCCGATAGCCAGATATATGGATACACAGACTATACATCTATGCAGATGTCGGACTCTGGGGGGCGAACGCATCATTACTCCAACATCGATTCGAATCGAATCGAATCGAATCGTTTGGCATTGTCATTAGTCAGTTGTCAGATTGTGGCACGTTCGTCCGTTCCAGGCACCGGCCACCAGGCACCATGCACCACGATTCCAGGTGGCAGGTAGTCCGCCGAAAACTTTAGGGGCCTAACCCCAGGTCTCACACATTTTTTAATAAATTTGTCAAAGAACTCACCCGAAAGCATTAGATGGTACGCAGAATAGTCGCTTTTAAAATTTCAAATAAACTTGCTTTTGAGAGCTAAATCGATTCTCGTTTCTATCGAACAAATTAATTATTTGTTTCCAGGAAGTGTTTTTGTTTTCGGTTTTTATTTTAGCTTTTTCTATGAAATTTTGTGCGTTGTGGTCTACCGTAGAAAATATACTGATCCCATATCCCCAAGCCGCTCGAACACCTCAACTTCGTTTTGACATTTCGAGTCACAGCCTGCTGGGATGGATAGATTTTGTTGTTCAATCGATTTCGATTTCGATTACGATTTTCGATTTTCAGGCGAAATGATAGTCACGTCGAACAAGTACCATGTCCAGGAGAAGTCGCAGTCCATGTACGAGACCCAAATGTCGATGATCGTAAGGAAGTTCCAGAAGGACGACGTGGGATCGTATCGCTGCATCGCCAAGAACTCCTTGGGCGAGGTCGACAGCAGTATTCGGCTCTACGGTGAGTTTTCGAGTTGCTATTTTTTCGACCTCAACTGTAGAGTCGGGAAGTCCGCGCTTGGCACCTTTGTTTCAATTACTTATATTTCTGTGTGTTTTTTGTCCTTCCCCCAGAAATCCCGGGACCGAACCGTAATAAAAACCCGATGGGCGGCAAGGGCGGAGGCGTGAACGGCGGTGGAGGAGGACCCGGCAACCTGGATGCGGATGCCAATGACATTTTAAAGCAGAAACAACAAGTCAAAGTCACCTACCAGCCGGATGACGAGGAGCTGCAGTACGGCTCCGTGGAGGATATCGATGGCGAGGACGGTGGCATGGACGGTATGGGGGGCGGAGTGGGTGGGCCGTTATCGCCGCACGTTTACTACACCAGCGGCAATAAGCCGCCCACACATAAGCCGGGCGGTGGCGGTGGCGGCAACGGCAACTCCGGCGGCAATCAGCATCAGCATCAACATCAGCAGCAACATCACCACCACCATCACCACCAGCAGCATGGTGGGGCAGGGGCTGGGGGTGGTACAGGAGCTGGGGCAGGTGGTGGCGAGATGGGCGGGGGCATTACCCGTAAGCCGCCGCCCTATTACGGAATCGGGAATACGGAGGTACGCGGCGCCATCGACAACAACGAAATGAGCTCCGGCGTTTCGCGACTGCGACTCCAAGGGGCATGGTCCCTGCTCACTCTCCTACCCCTGCTCCTGCCAGTGTCCTTCCACCTCCCCCTCTATCCACAAAGTTGGCACTGTCGACAGCCGCTCTTAATGGGTTTGTCCGCCGTGTCCGGCTTTCTGCTCACGCTCTGCCTCTGCCTCAGCCTCTCCCTCGTCCTCTTATAATACGCAGTCTAAAGGACTCGCCAGGAAACAAAAAGAACTAAAAAACAGTAAAGGAGAACAGGAAAAAAACAGGACACTCACACTTCATATTCACCCAAAAAGAAAAAAAAAAACATAAAAAACACCACACATGCAGTGGCGTAGGCAGGAGGGTTTCTCTTTAATATTTCAAAGCCTTCAAAAGGCTTAAATATATTTATTTTTTAACTCAAAAGCTATTTAGAAATTCTCGTATTTCTTCTCTACTTTCTTCACTTTCTAAAAGTCTTTAAAAAAAAGCTCTAAAATCTCTCAATTCTTCTGAAGAATCTCTTCTTAAACGCCATTGCCTTAACACACACATGTTGTAGTAGAAAATGTTAAATTGTTCATAAAAAAGAATTAAACATAAAAAAGAAAGAATGAGAAAAAAACAGGGAAGCAGGGAAGGAGATATCGATATTTAGTAAATGTTATCGAACATTTTTTGAACGGGGGTTGCCTAGTAGAGTAATCGGATCTAAGATTAAGAACAATTTCCACTAAAAACCAGTTACTCAAAGTACCCAAAAAAAGGATTTACATAAAAATGATAGATATTTTTGGGTTCTACCTCTCTCTTGTTATCGAATCAAAGTATTCCACTTCATTGATGATTAATTAAAGCAAAAACCCTTTTTTTTGTGTTGATTTTCTCATTAAATTTTTGGCAGCTTGGCAGCCTTTTTCCTTCCACAAAAAAATCAAAAAGAAAAGCAATTTCCCGAACCGATTTGTACACAACCCAGTAACTTTCAAAAAAGGTCAATTAATATAAAAAAGAAAAGAAATCGCAGAAATCGCTGAAAAATAACAAAAATAATTTCGAGAAACTTTTCCGATTTTGTTCATTTGTTAACTTTTTGATTGACAAAGGTATGGGAAGTACATGTAGGACCTAAAACCTGATGAAAGGATACCTTTTCAAATGTTAATTTATGTTTTTCTGTTTCTGTTGCTGTCTTTAAAAATAATTAAATTCCTTCCTAAGGTCCTCGGGATGTTTATGCAAATTATTTGCACTCGTCGTTAAGGCTTTTCTTAACCTAACCCCTTGTGCCACCGAGAAACTTTCTTTTTATTTTTGTGGCAACGTCTGGCTTTCTCAGAGATTGTGTGTGTTTTTTCTTGCAGTGTATGTGTGTCTCGGATCTTCTGGTTGCATTTGCTTTTTGATGAATTACTTGCATGTCAGTAAACCACACACACATGTGCAACACACACTCCTCGACACACCCTTAGGTTTTTTAATGAAACGAAAACTTTTTAGCAAAGTGAATTTCATTGTAAGAAGCCCCGCCCCGTCTTTCGTCTTCCGTCTTCCGAAAACCAAAAACAATTCTCCACCAGAACTTACAACTAAATAAGGAAAACCCCAAAAAAAAGAAAGAAAAGCCTGGCTGCTCCTGCCACGCGGTGGCAAGGGAATATACAAAACCGCCAAAAGCTGCCACTGATGATGATAATAAGACGCTGACAACCGCAGCAACATCAGCAGCAAAAGGCAGCAACAGCAACATGTCAGCAGCAGGCCCAGGACAGGACAGGCGGCAGGACGAAAAAGGGACGGTGGGGGAGGCATCAGAGGTCCTGGCCACGTTGACACAAGTGTTTCAAATTACAGAGACGCGCCGTGGCAGAAAGGAAGCCAAGCCAAGCAGCAACCTACAACATCGAGAACTAGTCAAGCTGCAACACTTTCTTTTCGGTGTTGCTGTTGCAGCTTTTTGTTGCAGCTTTGTTTGTTGTTGTTGGCGGTGTTGCTGCTCGTGTTAATGTTGATGTTGCTTGTTTTCTAGTCGCCGCAGGCTGTGCCACGGCTGCCACAAATACAAAATAAGTTCAAGTGTTGTTTAATTTTTACAATTTTTAGGAAATATTAACAAATAATTGTTTTTTAAAAATATCTAAACATATATTTGTACATTTTAGGATCAAGAATTCTTCTTTCTTTGTTGTTGTTGCTTATATTATTGTTGTTGTTATTGCCGGTGGCTTTGTTCGCCTTTCAAATGGCGCATCCTTTGTTGTCCTTTTTGTAAGGCTTGTAATGGCACAACAAATGCAATAACAAAATACCAAAAATACAAAATACAAAATACCAAATGTGTGCACCCCAACACCCCCCCAGACATAATATCGCCCAAAAACATGCACTTTACCCGCAATTACAGTGAGAGAAAAACTATTAATTTGTAATCATTGTGTGTTTTATCTATTTATTTTTATATATTTTAAAGTTTATTGCAAAATAAACGCTTGTTTTATTATCATTTATTATTATTTTAAATATTTCAAGAATATCTTACACCATTTCGGGATCTTGGGCTCGAAAAAGGACGAAAAATCAGCTTGAGATTGATGAATAGTTTTCCTTATTCCCTATTTTTAAGCCTTTTTTAGTTGAATTGTTTTAAGAAGAAGTTTGTGTATTAAGCGAAGTCATTAATACTTTTTAATATGAATATTTTTATATTTTATTTTCTAATTTTTTTTATTATTATTTGTAATATCTCTCAGTGCACTTTCCCTGATTATGATGGTTATGTTATGGGAGGGCTTTCCGCGACACTTGTAATCAAGTTTTCCCCTCCACACCCCCTCTTACACATGTGTGCGTGTGTTGTGGGGGGCTTGCCTCATAAAGAAGGACTTTTGTGGGCGTGGCACCGCTTAATTGCTCTATTTGAAGCTTTCAAATTGTATTTTAATTTCGCATTTCCTTTTTTTTATCCTCGGGCTGTGTGACTGCTGTCTTTAAGTTGCTTTTGTTTAGAGTTTTTCTTCCTTTTTACGACGAGAGTCCTGGGCAGGGGGGGGGGGGGAATCCTTTTACCCGATTGGCAAGTCTTTTACATCAAATCAAGGATGGGTTTTATGATTCCACATTATAAGATTCCTTGATTATAAGAGACTTGCTTTTACTTTAAAATTATCTTCATTAACTTTTAATTTTATTTAATTTTCTAGGATATTTTTTTTATATTTTTTAATATTAATTCTTTACGTTTTATATATAATTATATTATCTCACAATTATCCTTAATATTTTGCCATATTATTATTATTTTTTTCTCCCTAATTTTGTTCCATCTTAGTTGCCTTTTGGAATCCTTTTTTTGGTCATAATTTCCAGCTTTTTCCTCGTCCTGGATCGACATAGTTTATCTTTTACCTTGTCTGTGTTTTTTTTGGGGGGTTTCTTTGGTTTATATTTATTTTTATATATATTTATTTTTTATATTCCTATTTTTTCATCTTTATCATCTTTTCGAGGGGCGGTGGGTGTGGGTGGGTGAGGCTTGTACTTTTTGTTTTTATGCGGTTTATTGTGGCAAACTTGTATCTATTTAAATTTTGTGTGTGGCAACATGTTTATTTTATAACCTCAAGGCAGAAGCTGATGCTTCATGGGGCATGCGGCATGAGGCATGGGTGGCACTGAGTTCTCCTTCATGTTTGACGGAAGTTTAATTGAATACACCGCTTTACTTTACACTGCAACATGGGGCAGGGGCATGATAGAAGGAGGGGTTGTGCGTGTGTTGGCCACAAAACATTTTCCGCAAGTGGGGCGGCTGCAGAGGCGGGGGCGTGACAGGAGTTGGGTCAGGAAACAGGACAGCAGCTCTCGCTAAAACAAATGGCAATCAAGTTGAATTGTTACACACACACACCCGCACACCTACACCCACCCACCCACACACACAGCAAAGGGTGGGTGGGGAGTGGTGAGGGGGAAAATTCAAGGAAAAGCGAGAGGGGGAGCCTGTCAGCCGCTGGCTGCAAAATTTACTCAACTTTTTTGATTCAATAATGAAATGTGAGTGTCAGTATATGGATCTTCATTTAAGTGTGTGTGTTTTGGTGTATCTGTGTGTGTGTGTGTCCTTGCTGGTGTGTGAGTAATCGTTTGCATGTGTGCGTGTGCGTGTGCTTGCCACATAAATGGCTTCGCTTTGTAAAATCTGAAGCGACTCTCAAGAAACAGCTGGCCCAAGCAGCCACAAGCACTGCAAAAAATTAAGCTTTAAAAAACAAAAAACTTAATTTAAAAAACAAGAAATTTTAATGTATTTTTAATATATTTTTAAATAATTTAAAATATTTATTTGTTGCACAGTTTAGTTGCTTTTTAAACATTATTGCTTAAGTTATTTTAGTTAAGAAGAAGTTTCCTCTTTTTTGTTCTATCTTCTGTGGAATCTTTCCCTCTATTATGTATTCCCTGGAAATTTCTCCCAGTGTATGGCGGGAATATAACTTGATTTGTGTAAAGGATTCTGGTTCGGAGCCGTAAGCTTCGTAATCTTTCCATCAGATGATGACTGACGAGCGGCCGAGCGAGAAATAAAATTAAACAAATACGAAACACAAAATACGAAAATACAAAATACCAAAAACAAAACACAAAATACGAAAATACAAAACAGAAAATACAAAATACAAGATAACAAGCCACTCGAGCTGTAGAGCCCGAAATTCAATTACAGCTGCTTCAGGTTGCAAGTTGCAAGTCGGTTGCTAGTGTGTTTGTGCAACACTCGAAGGAGCACTTGACACTGGACTCACTCACAGGACCCTCTGGCCACATGCTTGAATTGATTTAATTGAAATTTTATTCGAGCAGGTCCTGGACTCGGTGCAACAGTTGTCCTGCTGCAGGATTCGCTTTGTTCATTTGTTGCATTTTAATTAAGAGTCCTTTGAGCGTGTGCTGCATCCTCCTTTCTACAATAATAATAACAACAATAACAATAACAACAAATCAAATCTAGCCACAAGATCTAAGCAACCCCCCCCCCCAGAAATATATATATTTCGGTATTTTCGGTATTTTTGGTATTTTCTGTATAAAATGGCAATTTGTAAAAAACAAAGGCATAACTAATAGTTTGTGGATTCCAGTTAAAATATGATATAGAAACGATATAGAAACTGGATCCATTCAAGGTTGTTCATATGCTAAGTGGGCGCTTGTCGGGATATATACTTGGAAAATATATATACCATATACACTCTATATATAGTCATGGTACTGTACTTATATCAAAACTTAAAATCGAGAATAAAGCTCAACACAAAAATAAACAATAATATTATGT
The DNA here is from genome assembly GCA_018150545.1 of Drosophila ercepeae. Classification (NCBI taxonomy): domain Eukaryota; kingdom Metazoa; phylum Arthropoda; class Insecta; order Diptera; family Drosophilidae; genus Drosophila; species Drosophila ercepeae. Next base: position 8,178,248 of record JAECWL010000197.1, read on the forward strand.
GCCATTATTAGCAAAACTAATGCTGAACAAAAAAAATAAAAAATAAAATCTAGCAGAAATAAACCAAAAAAAAAGGTATTAGATTGTTAAATAATAATGCTAATTTTTTTTTAAAAATCATTTCATATTCTGTATATAGTTTTGTTGAAACTAAATCTATATAAAATCGTGTGAATGTAATATTATATAAAACATTGTCGTTTTTTTTTGCACTCACTTTAGGGTTAAGAATTGTATATAAAAATATTAAAGAAATATCAAAAAGCTAATTAAAACCAAAATGTATATAGCCAGAATCGCGATACTATATCGATAAAATGTAATATTTATGTAGAGTGGAAATACGAATCGTTTCCTGAAACAAATAAACCCAACACAGAAGCTTAATTCAAGTTCTCCCAGAAATACCAATATTTCTCCTAAAAATATGAAAAGTAATTATTAACCGAGAACCCCGCTCTATATATACGACTATATATAGTAATATTTAAAAAACAAAAAACGAAAACACAGCATAAATCGCAAAAAGTATAAAATTATATCTAATATATAATAATAATAAACCGCATATATATACAAGACAAATTATATATATATATAAAACTATATATATAAATATATATATATATATACTATATGGTAAACGAACAAATTCTACAAATAAAGGACAAAAATATATTTATTAAAATTAAAAAATGATTTTTTTATTAACAAAAAAGGGTTTGGGATAGGGTTTAGTTTTTGGGAAAAAAATCTTTGATTAATTATTGCATTTTATATATTTATTAAATTAATTCTTTATTGTTTAAGTTTTATTCTTTAATATTTAAATAGATATTTCGTATTTTTTGCTTTATTTTTAAATCAAAAACATTTCTCTTACTTTTTATATATTTTTTATTAATTAAACAAAGCCTTGAAAGAGACTGTCTACGAGGGGAACTCTTGGAAATCTTTTGGGAAGACTTATAGATTTTTAGTTCCAAATGGAAGGTCAAAGGTAAAGCCTATAAAAAGCTAAGCTTAGACTTAAAACCAAAAGATTTAAGACCCCATTTAGGGCTAAATCATGTTATATATATTTTTGTATTTATTAAAATTAATCAAAAACTTTAAATTGCCAGAAGTGAGTTCTGAGATTGAAGGAACCAACCAGAGGGGGAGTGAGAAAGGGGCGTGGCAGTTGCACAAGTCAAAGTTTGAATCGAGAGTTGTAAAAGCAGAATCTGCATATGAGGTAAGAAGGGGGGGGGGATTGTTGGTAACAACAGACAAGACAAGGCGTCCGAGCAGCTGCACCAACAGCAATTTCCCCAACTAGGACCCCCCCTTCACTATCAGGATCTGGAGGCAGGATATCCGTTTCTGCGCCGAAAGGAAGTTGTTGTGAAAATAACACAGCAAATAACTTTTGCCACCGCAATGAGCACCCCCCCTTGGCACTGGCACTGGCTCTGGCAAAGTTCTATAAATTTCCACACAACACTATATATTCTATATAAAATATTATATATATTTTACAAAAAAAAAGAGTTTTGTTTTCAGAGTTGCCTCATCCAAGTTGACATTTATGGCAATTACATAAAATAAACCACAACAAAAAAAATCATAAAAAAAGGATAATAATTTCGGTTGAAAAACTATTTTTTTGTAAATTAAATTTCTAGAAATTAAAGTTCCTCTTTTTAAAGCCCTGCTCGCCTTTAAACTCACTCGAGAACACCTCAAATTTGATAAGCAGAATTTTCTAATCATATTTTAAATACTTTCACTTTCAATCAGTGCTTTCTCCACTTTCTCCGCCCGCCACCGCCACCCGCGACCCTTGACAGCCGTTACGAAAACCCAATGGGCCATGACCGACCGCAGTTGGCCAGAATCAGAAATGAAACAAAAATTATGCAGGGCCAGTCGAGGGGCAAAGAAAAAGGGTTGAGTTAAGGCACTGAAAAAAAATTTAGAAACAAAATTAAGGATAGAAAAACCAACTCTTAAAGGCTTTTCCCAAAGAAATCCCTCTCTAAATCTTGCTTTTCAATCATAAAAAATGTAGTTTCTTCACAAGTCTTTAGACTTTTTCTTCCAGTGTAACAGCCGTGGCATCTTGGCCATCAGAAATTGACTTTTAATGAAAACAATTGAAAATTCGCGGTGTCTGTGCCGGATCCCAAAAATGGTGTTCCATGGCCCGGAGGAGTCGGCTTCTCCGTTCTCCGTTCAACTGGCAAACGGGTTGCGGTTATTAATTTCAATTAAAGCATTTAACCGTTGAGCCGCCTTCGTTTCGTCCTGTTTCGTCCTTTTGTTGACGGTGAATCTCGTCCTGCTGGGCTGGTTCTCTCGCCCCGTTTACATTAATTAGGGCGAGAAAATTTGTGAGAGAAAACAGCTTCAAGACAGAGGTGTCCTTAAAGCCAAGGCGGCAAGGACTCGAGTTTCGAGACCATCGGGCAGGCAGGGAAGCGGAAAATCCAAACTGCACTTTCCTGATAAAATCGTATTTCACGAAATCATCAAATTAGCCAAACAGTCAAGCCAGCCAGCCAGCCAGCCAGTCAGATGCAGAGATTCTCTGCTTTTTGGCCATTTAAGGACCAGAGTCCGCCAAGAGTCCTGCCAAATAAACAAAACACAAAATGCAACTGCCCCGGGGGGAAGGAAGGATATTTATATTTTCAGACTGCGATAAGGAACAAAGTCGACAGACTCCATCCAGGACTTGGCTTTCGCATTTCAATTTCATTTTCTCTAAAAACAAACCATTTCTTGAAGCCATTTCTTTATTAATTTTATTTTTTTCAATTCAACAAAGTTGCTTAAAATAAATGCCTGAAAAAATACTCCCTTCTATAGGCTTTTTATCCAAAATTTTCGACCACCTTGACAGTAAAAACTATTACCAAAAAATTCGTAAAAAAATCACCCCAGAAACCCAGGAAATATTTGTAAAAAATTTCAAAACATTTCTCCGCCCGCCCGGAGAATCCAGAAACGAAGAACCGAAAAGCATAACCTTTAACCTTCGTCCTTGCTCCCGTTGCCAGGCACTACCCACACACAGACACAAAGAGACACAGACACAGACACAGATCCTTGCTGGCAACCGCGTCGTCAACTGCTTTATCGATAAGTTTGTTTTGGAAATATCAACGGGAACGGGAGCGGGAGCGGGTGCGGCGGGAACGGGAGCGGGTGCTGAGCTGAGAGGGAGCTGCTCAGTTGGCAGGACATTGCAGTGACGAGCGGAGGTGGTCCTGCAGGACATAACTGAGAACATAACCGAGATCTAGATCAAGTCGCAGCAAAAATGGTGAGTAATAAGTTTTGTCGAAATCAGCGGCAGGACTCGCTTGGCCCAGTGGAGGTTTCATCCTGTTTCCTTGGCACAGAAGCCTCCTGCCACATTTTCCTCCTCCTTCCGTTTTCCTCCCCGTTTTCCGCATTTTTCGGTTGCACTGCAAGCGGCGCATTCAATTTTTCATGCCACGCCAGGCTGTTGCTGCAAATACAAAATGCACACCATGGTTGGCTCCCAACGCCACTTTGGATAAAAACTACAGTGAAAACAGACTAAAGGGAACTCTTATATAGACTAGCATTTAGGGTTCTTCTTGCAGAGTCTTCACTGTATATTTATGGCCAGACTCCCGCCTTCCCCTCTCGGCCCAGTTAACACTCTTTCTCAGCCAACTCTCGCCTTGTCCTGGCCCGTTGTCTATTTTCGATCATTTGTTTATGTATAGACCCGCCTCCTGCATATATTTATTTGACTTCTTCCGCCCTTTTTTTTTGCATTTATTTTTTGGTTTTATTTTTTGGTTTTATTTTATTTATTATTATTATTTTTTTGGTTGTTGTAAAGTACCCTTACATATTTATTTATATAGTAATGTATAGCCATGGCGGATGGGGTGGAGCAGGCGGCTTCGAAAATTTTTGAATAATTTGCAGTCATAAAATATGCAATAAGCCAACAGCCAACAGCCAACAGCTGTTGCAAAATTGTTTTGAAAGCCGCGCCATCACATTATTTAAAGCGGCGATGGCAGCCCCTGGGCAGGGAGATCTCTAGACTCTAAAGAGAATCCTGAGAACAGAATCCTGTTAAAGGATTTAAAGTGCGAGTAATAGTTTTGGCGAAAGGCGACAATTTCACAAACAAACTCCAGGAATTTTCCAACTTCATTTGCATAGACAAATGTGGAAAATTCTTTTGGGCCAAGTTCGTTTGTTTTTGGCCAAAACTTGAACCGAGAGGCAGAGCAGCTCATCTGCTCTCGTCCATCTGCGGTCAAATATTTGACAACTTTGATAATATTTCTTTTTAAGTCCTCTTTTTTATTGATTTTTATTTAATTTATTTAATCAATTTTTTATGAATTATAATAAAGTATTAATTTTTATTCTTTCAGCCGCCCAAGGGAAAAAAAGGAAAGAAGGGCAAAAAGTTGCCAGGTGAGTACGCTTTAAAGTTTTATTATTATTTTTTTTACAAATAAATACTTGAATTATTCCAAAATATTATAAACTAGAATAAGTATTATTATTATTTTTATTTATTTTAAATTTGATTAAAACCAAAGCCCTTGGCCAAACCGGGTTTTTCCCTTTAAGTTTTTGCTTCAATTAAAGCCGCCTCTCCGGACTCCGGTCTTCGGTCTCCGGTCTCCCGGAATGGCTGTGAACGGAATGGGAACTGTCCGGCAATTCATTTTGGGAACATTAATGGCAGCAGGATGCCACAGGGGCAAGGGTGCCTGGGTACGGGATGCCTGGGTGCAGGAGGAACATGGCGGACATTGGTCATTCAAGGCAATTTAAAAAGGCCAAGCAAAACAATTAGTAAATAACGATAATCTGCGTGAGGAGAGGCCACGCCAAAGGGGGCGTGGCAAGGTGCAGGAACAGTACCAGGGCAGGGTTAGAGGGGGCCGCTGGGGGAAAATGTAAAATGGAGCAGGACTGCGGGCAAGAAAATGCCGAATGCATTTCCATCGCTTCAGAAAAAAGGAGTTTTCGAGAAGAAAAAAAATTGCGGGGGCCAAACTGTCCACTTAATTTCCACGAGTGAGCACACTCCCCCCCTTTTTTCTCCCACCACTCCTTGCCCCTGCAACATCTAACGCACATAATTGTTTCTATGCCTGCACTGGAAAAAATTATATTCCTATTTTTAAACCAATTTTATCCTTTTTTTTGGGACAGTTTCGATAAGAAATAAGTCTGGAAAATGGGAAAATATTTGTAATATCTTTATTACATTTTTTTCTGTGTAGTTGCTAGTTTGAGCTGGAGTAGTAGTCCTCCTAGCAGTTGTCCTGCTCCTAGTCCGAGTCCTGGCTACTGGCTCCTGGCACCAGCCGGCCAACGATGCCAATTACAGAAAACAATTACAACACGGTCTGCTGCTGGGCCACATATGCGGGCATTTGCCCAAGGACTAGGGGGCGTGGCATGGCCAGAAAAAGGATGACGAAGGAGGAGCATAGGGTGGCCAGGCGTGCCGCTCTCATTAAATTGCCATAAAGCTGGGAACCCCAAAAATGCGGCCAAAAGTTTCCACTTACTCACTAAAACCCCAAGAGTACTCCAGTCCGGGACAATAAGCTTACAAAAATGGCCAAAAAAAAAATGGCAATTGAAATGCTTTAATATTTAATTTAAAAACTTGACTAAAAAAAGGATACGAATTTTTAACTTTTCATCAACTATTTATTAAATATTTTGGCCATTTCTTTAACGATTTTTGATTGGTTTACGATTTTGGAATCAGGACTTTAGATTCTTTAAAACTGCATCAAAAGTTTCCGAAAACGGAACAAAAAAAAATCGATCGATTTTTCGCGATTTTTGAAAGGGGTACCCCTTATGATTTTTTGCGAAAATCGACAAAATTTTTTTTGTCCGATTTTCCCAATTTTTTGGCTCTGATAGAAGGTTTTTAGATTCCTAATTCAGAAATGGCAAGCCTTTTCGAAATCGGTTAAAAAATGGCCGAGATATTCGTTACCAAATCTGTGAAAAATAGGATTTTTTTTCAAAATTTCAAAATTGAAAAAAATCGCGGTTTTTGTTGAGCTTTTTTATGCATTTCTGGAGCATTTTTCCACCGATGTGGGAACGGAATAGCATTTTGTGATTGGAACTTCATTTTGCTTCGATTTGCATTAAAATTTATGGAAAGTAGAACAAAAAAATTTTGAACCATTTTTTCGACATTTTTGAAAGGGGTACCCCTTATGATTTTTAGCAAAAATTGGCCAAAATTTTTTTTGTTCTATATTTCTCACCTTTTGACACAATTCGAAGCCTATTGAAGCCCTGATTCAGGAATGGTATTCCGTTTCCAAATCGGATGTAAAATAAGCGAGTTATGCGCTAAAGCTTCGATTTTAGAAACATTTTTTGGTATTTTTTGGGAATTTCTTTTTTGGCTAAGTTGTTGGCAGTTTTTGGTCAATATATGTATATCTGTTGCTAGATATATTCTTAGGGACTTCTCAATCCATTAAGTAGTACTTGTTCCCCTTCGACAGCAGAAAGGAAGGAAGTTTGTTTTGTTTTCGCTTTTTTATATACTTTTTTTTTGTAGTAAATCCTATAATATCCTTAAATATAATTAGTCCTTAATTATAATTAAACCCACACCCAAACCCACATAGTCCTTATCGATGGCGTGGACACTTCGGCGATGACCCGGGACCAGCTGGAGGCGTTCGCCCTCCGGCTGAAGGCGGAGATGGACCGGGAGAGGGAGGAACGCAACTACTTCCAGTTGGAGCGGGACAAGATCCGCACCTTCTGGGAGATCACACGCCAGCAGCTGGGTGAGATTTGAAGGATAGTGTTTCCCTCGCTCGTTGTACCTTAACTTAGTCAATGTCCAGATGAGACCCGGTACGAGCTGCAGCAGAAGGACAAGGAGATCGAGGCCACCCAGGACCTGGCGGACATCGACACCAAGCACGTGATGCAGCAGATGAAGCATCTGCAGTTCGAGAATCACAACAAGCTGGGCGAGGTCCGGGCCGAGGCGATGACCCAGCTGAAGCTGGCCCAGGAACACCATGTCCTGCAGGAGAACGAGCTGCAGCGGGACAAGCGCCAGCTCCGCCGGATGCTGCGCGAACGGATGGAGATCAGCGAGATGCAGTTGCGCCAAATGGAGGCCCACTTCAACGAGAAGCTCCTGTGCGTATCTAATGGGGAAAAAAAAACAAATCCTAAATCCTAAAAATATTTCCTAAATCATTGGTTGTAGTTGTGCAAAATTTTGGTACTCCTTAGACTCAGACCTAAAAAAATACTCTTTAGAATATAGTTTTTAGTATTAATTATCGATTATCGATAAGTATTATTTTGGAATTCCAAAAAGTGTAACAAAGTATGCTTTTCCTTTCACTATTTGTTAACCTTTGACTGAAACTTTTCAGTCAGTTCAGTTTCTGTTCGGACTCTCAACGAGGTGTAACAAAATTTTTGTGTTCTTTTTTTTTGTGAATTTTTTAAAAAATCAAAATTATCGTAAAAATAGTTGAAAAAATTTTGTAAATCGAAAAAAAGGTGACTGATATTTTGTGAATATTTTTTTGATGAAAATTTTATCGGTTATCGGTTTTATCGGACTTTTATCGGTTTATAAAAATTAAATAAAAATTTTTGTGGCACATCCATGCAGGGAACAGAGGATAACGTTCGAGAGGGAGCGAAAGGACAATGAGATGCTGCACGAGGAGAAGATGATCGAACAGAAAGCGAAGCTGGACCTCTTCTACGGCTCGCAGATGTTCGAGGTGGAGGAGAGGAAGAACCAGCAGATCAAGGACCTGCAGGACCACCACGACCTGGCCTTCAACGACATGAAGAACTACTACAACGACATCACCTTGAACAATCTGGCGCTGATTGGGAGCATGAAGGAGCAGCTGGAGCATCTGCGGAAGCAGGCGGAGCGCTCGGACCGGATAGCGGCGGACACGGCGTACGAGAACCGGAAGCTGAAGGAGCCCTTGGAGCATGCCAACATCCAGCTGAACGAGTACCGAAGGAAGCTGGAGTTCTACGACCGGGACAAGCAGCAGCTGCACCGCCTCAAGGGACGCAACACGCGGCTGGAGAAGAAGGTCAAGGGACTCACCTGGGAGGCGGAGACGCTGATCCTGCGCAACGACTCGCTGGTATCGGAGCGGGAAGGCCTCAAGGAGCGCTTCAACGATGTCATCGTGGAGCTGCAGCAAAAGACTGGACTGAAGAACGTTCTGCTGGAGAGGAAGATTGCCGCTTTGATGCGCGAGGATGAGAAGCGCAGCATCGTCCTGCACGAGACCATCGCCACCTGCGCCCCCAACTTTGCCGAGAAGCTGACCAGCCTGGACGAGCGGGTTGGGAACATCATCGACGAGAAGAACAAGATCATCCTGGATCTGCGCTACGAGGTGGCCAAGGCCAGGAAGGCCCACGACGACCTCCTCGAGACGTACGAGTGCAAGCTGAAGCAGTACGGCGTCCCCACCGACGAGCTGGGCTTCAAGCCTCTCCGGGATCGGGACGAGCAGCAGCTCTATGTCTGCGGTCCTGCTGGGATTATTACGGAGAACAAGTAGGCGTAGACTTCTAGGATAGCAGGAGGAATATGAAACACAAACAGAGAGAAGAAAAACAACAGAGGAAAGGACTCGTCAAGGGGAACAGAAGATTTATAAGTATGTTTCTCTTCTCTTTTTTTTTAAAAGCTAAAAAATTATGCCTTTAGTATAGATTCCATGAAGACTTTTTTTTACCCAAAGGATACCATAATAATGATTAATAATATATTATAAAGGATATATTATATAATATATATCTCCATCATCATCAAATGTCAGGAAACTAGATGCCAGAAGACTACAAAACAGATAGCACCTACCAGACACTACTTCTTAAGCCAGGAATTAGGATACAGGATAACAAAGGACATCAAAGGATTACCCCCCCCCAGTAAAAGAGTACAAAATATGTGCTTTTGCGAATCATTCAGAATTTATTCAACTTTAGCCTAGATTAGTGTATAAGAAGTATGTATACGTTTATGTATATGCCTATAAAAAACCTTTCTGGAATACTTTAGCAAGGACTTGAACGTGTTTTATTTTTTTTACTTTAATTATCCTGGGGGGAGAGGGAATGCGCGCGTACAATCCAAAAAACACTACAGATTGGTTAAAAAGAGATGGATGTGATGCAGTGCGAAAGAGAGATGGAGATAGAGCGATAGAAAGAGTTGGATAGAGTCGAGCCATGCATTGCGAGTGTCCTTAAAAGGTATTATTTTTGATTTTTGGAATTATGTAATATATATATATTATTTAATATATATGTATGCTTGTGTGTGTGTGTGATTTTTCTTAATTAATAAATAAATAAAAAATAAAAAGGAAAATAAATAAAACTGCTTCTCCTGCTTCGTCCTGGAAACTCTGTTGATTTCTGAACGCTTCGTGGCTTTCGGGTTTTTTTAGGCTAATTTTTACTATATTCTTCTTCTGTTATCGGTTATCGGTTATCGGTTTTAGGGTCTCTTTCTTTAGTTTGTCAATTGATTTATTTTTGAAATAGATATCACATGAGGTTTTGCTTCTTGTTGCTGTTCTCCTTTTACGGATTTAATTCAATTCGTTTCGTTTCGTTAAGTTTCGAGTTTTAGGTTTTAGTTTTTTTTAAGTTTCCTTAAATTGATTTGATCAACAACAATAATTTTGTTTATTAAAAATTTCTCTAACTGAAATGTGTGTGTATTTCCTTGGCATTTGGTTTGAGTTTCTCTCACTGTATGGTATTCTTTGTCAAGCTTATAATCTAATAAATAATAATAAAATAAATACCTTGGTGACAAAAACTAAATGCTATTTGATGTGAAATGATTAATGGTTTTGCGTTTTCTTAGACTTAAGATCCTTAAGATTAGTAACAATAAATTGAAAACAATTCTTCCTCCGATGTCCTTCCAATCGCCAGGCAGCGCGGGTTAGTTTTTTTCTGTAATTTCTGATTTATTGATTGGATTTAGATTTTATTTTCTGTTGCAGAGTTTTGTTTGTTTTTTCTAGTTTTTTCCTAGTTTTTCCTAGTTTTTAGTTTTCAGTTGTAGCTTTTGTTGTATAGGTACTTTATTTTCGGTTACGCTCTTCTAATGATTTTCCCAAACTATATAGAATAACTTATAGCTGTTCTGGATAGTGTTCTGGATCCTTTCTCTCTACATTCTCTGACTCTCTCTCATTTTCATAATTTCATATTTTTCATATTTTTTTGTTTGTATTGTAGTTTATTTCGTTTCGTATTTATTTTTTATACTTTTTTCCTATTTAAATCAAAAAATTTAAAGCGATCACAACGGTTTTACTTCACAGACGCGTGTGGAAACATTCGGTTAGAAATGTCCGTAGAAATATTTTCTATTTTTTGTATTTGTTCGTTTCGATTTCAGATTAATTTTGGGTATCAGTTTTTTTTTTCAGTTTTAGTTTTAGTTTCAGTTTCAGTTTTTTTCCCTATTTTTTTCTTGTTTCAAATTTCGGTTTGCTATGCCCCTTTCTCTATACAATAAATGTAATTTAATTGTTTTTTTGAGTATAATTTCACTTAACTAATTTTTTTTAACTTTTGTTTGCTATCAAATCGGTTGCGTTTCCTCATTTGTCCTTTGTGGTTTATTGTTCTCTCTGTTTTTTATGGGGTTTATGAGTGTTATGGGGTTTATGGATGTTGTTTGTGTTGTGTTTTGTGTTTTGTGTTGTGGGAGTGTCTGGCACATTGGGAGTGTTTTTTTATATTTAACTTTACTTTTTTTTATCTTGTACGCGTTCTGACTATTTAGCTAATTTTTTTTTAATTTGTATTAATTCGTTTATATATTTTTTAAACGAACGATCTGAGGCTATAACTTGATTTGCTTTTAGTGATTGATGATTATTGCTTGGACTTTGACTATTTTCTTGGTTTTCACTTTAGATTAAATATTCAATATTTGATGTATATATAATATATATTAGTTTACATTTAACTTTAACTTTATCTAAATGCCATAATTTGTGTTTCAGTTTCAGTTCCAGTATTCGATTTTTGAAAAAGTCTCAACTAAAATGAAAGTTTTACTAACATTTTTGTTTGTAAGGCAATTTGTTTTGTTTTCTTTCGGTTTTTGTATTTTTTTATCTTTAATTCTTTTAATCTTTCTATAAGTTTTTTTTATTTATATTGTTTGTTGCTTTTGCTTTGAGATTGTTTTTAATCCAAATTGAATTTAGATCGAGTTCAGTTCAGTGTTGATTCAGTTTGATTTGAAAAAATAAATCCACCAAATCTAGTACAAATACAAAATACAAAATACGAATACAAAGGCGATTACACAAAACGAGCTGGTTTCCAAAAAAAAAAAAACATCTCCCTAACTTTAACTCTAAACTAACCATTCATTTTCAATTCTGGAGTCTGGAGTCTGAAGTTTATCCATTAATTAATATGTTTTTAGTACATACGTATTTTGTTTTTCTTCTATTATTATTATTATTATTATATAATAATACAGCAAAGACCTATGTTACAAGAAAGCTATTTGTGGGGAGGATGTGTGAGAGTGAGAGGGCTGTGGCGTCTATGAAAGCGAAAGAGAGGGCAACAAACCAAGCCATCGTCCTTCAACAAACTGGAAGTGAAAGGATATTCGGTTGGATGGGAATGTTTGCGTGTGAGTGTGCCCGGAATAGTCCTGGCAGTAATTGGGTTTCAATCGAGCTTTTCCGGTCGAGTCCTTCGAATCCTAGTAGAACTTACTAAGGGCAAAGGCATTGATCAGCTGCGGCGTGTGCTCGTCCAGGCTGCACAGCTCCAGCAGATTCTCGTTCCGCTCACTGGAGTAGCTCATGGAGGCGTGATGCTGCCGCAGGCTCACCACAACAAATCTACATCCACAAAAATGGGTATAGGATTATCCTTATATCTGGCTATATCCCTAAACTTACTTGGCATCATAGTGGCGGTGTCCGCGATACTCGTCCATGAGAGCAGCCAGACTCTTGGAGCTGTTGCCAGGATTCCCTCGACCAGCGCCCGGCACCAGAACCACAAACACATCATACGTATACTGCCTATCCTTCAGAGCCTGCTCCACAATCCCTGTCAGCGACTGCTTGATCTTGTGCACCTGCCAAGTACGATTAATATAATCATTTCATGACCAAAATAATCATTTCAAATACCTTCTGATTCTCACAACAGGCGGTAGCCTCCGCCAATGACATATTCTTTGTCCAGGGCAGTGTCTTCAGCTGGCCAGTTCGATCGGGCCAGAACTGGACATTCACTCTCGAGTCACTGCGAAAATAGCCAAAGGCCAGAGCCACCACAGCGTCCAAGTACTTCACAGAACGACAGCGACCTGTCAGGTATTCTAGGGAAGAGAAGTGATTGGTTATCTTTGGGTTTCTTCTACTTAGGATTCCTTCTACTTACTGCCCATGTAGCACTGCTCCAGATTAAGGGTGATGTGGAGTCGTTTCCCCATGGCCTTGTTCAGTCCAAAGGATGTCTCGTAAGCGCTACGCAGAAAACTGGGCTTTTCCGACGCAACCGAGACGGCGCCCTTTTTAAATATAAATATAATTTTGATATTAGAAAATATGTATATAAAATGTTTAATGCAGTTTGATAGAGAATCCATCCACGAATCGTTTAAGGTATTTTGATCAAGAATCGGTTAGATATTGGCCAAGATATAGCCTCCGATTTGGGCCATATTGGATTTTTCTTCGATTTCTTCATTTTTTTAAGGGGTCTGCCCAGAAAATTTTTGAAAAAAATCGAAAAAAAAAAATTGATCAGATTTTGATGCAGTTTTATAGAGAATCGATCCATGAATCGTTTAAGGTATTCCGATCAAGAATCGGATAGATATTGGACAAGATATAGCCATCCCAGTGGGCTAGTAGATCTTCGCGTGCCAAAGTTTCGTGAAATGCTTTCCACAGGACTAAGTCGTGAAAACTAGAAACTTCAACCAGATCGGTGGGGTATATCCGAGATATACATATATGTTTTAATTAAAAAAGATCTATTTTAAATTCAAAAGTTCGTCTGTTGGCGCCAAAGTTCTGGGCAATGTGACCGTTTCCCCCCACTGCGATCTCCCACACTTTTCGCTCTCTCCCACGCTTTCCGCTCTCTCCCACACTCGCTCTCTTCGCCATTCTCTCTCTATCCGTTCACCTGCAGATCAGCGTCCACCATTTTGCATTTTCGCGGCGTCAGTTCCCAGAATTTCCTTCTGCTCCTCGGTAAAAAGTGATTTAAACGGTGTGCTAGTACTATTAGTTAGTAATACTAACTAGTTTCGGTGCGGGAATCGTCGAAAGTAAGTTGTTTCGATGAAGAAACAGGTGCAAGCGGGCGTAGGCGTATGTTGTGATTTGTGTGCGGTTGTTGGAGCGGTTCCCGTGGCCGCTGAAAGAAAATCGAAATAATGTGTGTTTTTCTTGGCAGAAAAGGCTGAGCCTTGATTAAATATAATCCCTGCATCTGTCTTGAGCATAATTGCATATCTCAGTTGTGTTTTAAAAGTCAATTATTGCAAAAAGAAGGCATCGCGCGGGGAGCCTGCAGGTGTGTGTATGTATATGTGTTTTTTTTCTTCCTTTTTGTTGTGTGTTTTGTGCCGTTCTTTCGTTGGTTCGTTCGCGGTTTTTCGCGGTTTTTGGCGGCGGAAAAAGTGGGAGGATGAAGGAAAAGTTATCTGGGATCGCGTATCTAATAGATCTAACTAACTAACCGCGTTCTAACGGGGAAAACCAAAGAAAATCCGTGCGTGTTTAAGGAGTCCTAAAAAGGGGTGGGGGCTGGCAGCTTCCAGCTTGCAGCGCCCCCTGCCATGGTTTCCATGGAAACGGTACAGTTAAGCTGCGATCAACTCGACATACAAACATTACATACGTATGTAGAAGCGCACTTATGTACAAATGTTAAAGAGGATGTAAAGATGTAGAAACAAGACTATGTACCTATGTAAACTGTACCTAAGATATGGAAAAAACATTTTTAAGGTACGTTTTCTTATAAAACATATTTTATTTATTTTAATGTAAGAATATATATTTATTTATGGCTGGGCTGGGCTTTGTATGGCAAAATGGCGAATGGGCAATGGGGGACCTTGATGGCTTTTGCTGTTTTGCTTGCGTGGTCTTTCAACTTGCTGCTTTTTATTGCGGCTCATTTCTATCAGGGTTTTAATGCATATTGATAGAAAATTGATTCCAGATTCCAAAGCAATACTTTGTTCAAGGATCGGATGAAAACTGCCGAAGATATGGGCTTCGAAAGGGACAAAAAGCGATTTTTCTCGATTTTCACATTTTTCAAGGAGGTCCGATCAGAAAATTTTGAAAAAAATCAAAAAAATATTTTCTATCAGGGTTTTAATGCAGATTGATAGGGAATTGATTCCAGATTCCAAAGCTATACTTTGTTCAAGGATCGGATGAAAACTGCCGAAGATATGGGCTTCGAAAGGGACAAAAAGCGATTTTTCTCGATTTTCACATTTTTCAAGGGGGTCCATCAGAAAAATTTAAAAAAAATCGGAAAAATATTTTGTGCCAGGGTTTGGATGCAGATTTATAGGGAATTGATTCCAGATTCCAAAGCTATACTTTGTTCAAGAATGGGATGAAAACTGCCGAAGATATGGGCTTCGAAAGTGACGAAAAACGATTTTTCTCGATTTTCGGATTTTTCAAGAGGGTCCATCAGAAAAATTTTGAAAAAATTCCAAAAATTATTTTATATCAGTGTTTTAATGCAGATTGATAGGGAATTGATCCAGATTCCAAAGCTATACTTTGTTCGAGGATCGGATGAAAACTGCCGAAGATATGGGCTTCGAAAGGGGAGAAAAGCGATTTTTTTCGATTTTAACATTTTTCAAGGGGGTCCATCAGAAAAATTTTAAAAAATCGAAAAAATATTTTCTATCAGGGTTTTAATGCAGATTAATAGGGAATTGATTCCAGATTCCAAAGCTATACTTTGTTCAAGGATCGGATGAAAACTGCCGAAGATATGGGCTTCGAATGGGACGAAAAGCGATTTTTCTCGATTTTCAGATTTTTTAAGGGGGTCCATCCGAAAATTTTGAAAAAATTCCAAAAAATATTTTATATCAGGGTTTTAATGAAGATTGATAGGGAATCAATTCACGAATCGTTTAAGGTATTCCGCTTCAGAATCGGATGAGAATTGACCAAAATATAGCCTTCCCTCTGAAAAATAACAAATAGCGCCCTCCTCCTCGATTCTCATAAATTGTACTTAACCGAACAATATTTTTGAAAAATTCGAAAAAATATTTTGTGATCTGATTTTGATGCAGATCGATAGAGAATCGATCCACGAATCGTTTAAGGTATTCCGATCAACAATCGGATAGATATTGGCCAAGATATAGCCTCCGATTTGGGCCATATGTGGCTTCCCAAGGACTTTCGTTTTCCCAAGGGGTCTCCCCTTAAAATATAAAGCAGACTTACCACCTTCTTGGGCTTCCGGAAGCGCGTATCCTCCAGCAAAAGTCGCACGGGCGGTACATTTCCGGCCTTGATTTTCTTCTCGTCGGCGAGCAATTCTTCCAACAGATTCATGTGACGGTAGCGGCGCGAGAGGCGTGGCCACCGGGACAATAACTCATGGTAGCTCATTTTCGGCAAGAAGAGCTTGGCCAGTGCTCGGTACCGGAACAGGGCCACCGGGACGTTGTCGCTGATGAGGCTGGTGCTCTGCACCAAGGGCAGGGCTAGTCTCGGGTCCTGGAGGAGGCGCAGCTGCAGTACGGTCTCGATAGAGCTCCGAACACTTTCTAGGGGAGTCAGGTAGCTAGGCCAGGTGGACAGCTCCTTGGGATGGGTGGACAGCAAGCGCAAGCCGGCCTTGATATCGGGCGGGAAGTCCACGTCGTGGTAGTGGCATCTGTGCAAAAGATCTCGATGCGCTGACCAACGGTTGCCATCGCCGACGGACCAGAGGTGGAACAACGTTGTCACGGACTGCTTCCCGTACCACTCCAGGACGGCCTTACGGATCGTGCGACTGAAGGGCGTCTTCCGGCCGAGCACCTTCTGCACTCGCTTCACCAGCTGCACGAACAGGAGCAGCTCCTGGTCGCCGGCTATCAGCTTCGGGAAGTGGTTGCGCACCAGCTTGCGCTGCTTTTCGTCGCCGTTGGTGGACAGGAAGACGGCCAGGATGAGGAGCGGCTCGTCGGGTCGCGGCAAATGCTCGGCATTCGAACCCTTGCCCAGGACACTGGCCAGGCACTCGACCAGCTCGGACTCGTCCACCTTTGAACACAATGCCTGCAGGGCCGGAACGCTCCTCTCCACGGCCAAATCCAGAGTGGGCGTGGCATAAACAGGCGCCTCCGTTGAGCCAATGAAGCAGAAGCGGCGCAGCTTGTCAATAGCAGGCATGGATGGAGCTGGAGCTGGAAGTTCCTTTTTCACTTCTGGTTCGGACTTGGTTGTGGGCTCTTCCTTGACAGTTGCTGGAAAAAAAGAGAATATTTTTACTTATATTTCTATTCATTATTAATATTCAATATTTATCTTCTAAATTCATTTAATTCAATATTTTTTTCTCATTTTAAAAAAAGAAAATGGTTAAGAACTGCAATATCCTTGTAACTATTGACTTGACCGACACTGTGACCCTTCCTGCCTGTGTATGTGTGTGTGTGTGTATTCTAGTGCTTATGTATGGGTGGGCACATGTATCTGAAAGTGTACTCACAATCGCATTCCTCTGCACTTGGATTCATCTGAAAATTCTGCGACGACACCCAATCCGCAGTGGCTCTGTAGGTGGAGGCCGCCGCTTCTGGCTGCACCGCCGAAGGCGACTGCTTCATGGCTCTGCGGGATAGAGTGGGCTCTGCGGGATAGAGTGTGCTCTGCGGGGACCCCAAAGTTTTTCGCACCAGCAACTAAAGCACGATTTGTGATTTTCGCATCCGCCTGCCGTGCTCCGGATCCGGCGATTCCTGATCCAATGATCGCTCCCAGTGGCCAATGGAACCAATTGAATTCAATTCCTATCCACGACGGCCGGAATGCCAAGGAGCCCCACAGGACCCACTCAAGTTCTCCAATGACAAAACAGTGCTGCCAGCTTGGCTTGTTTTCCCGTAAAGTTTAGCCTATTTTTGAGGGTTCCAAACTGACCAGATTCTGGCCAATATTCTAGCCAATTGGCATCACTGTTCGGTAAGAGGGTTGGCAGCACTTTTCATGGCGTTGCCCCATCCTAAAAAATGAACAGCTTTTGCTTCCCTTTGAAACTTATTTTGAATCAAATATTAACCCGCCCACAACCCGAAACAACAAAGTCTCATTCATTATATTTTTGGTTGAAAGATAAGAGTTTTTATTTTTATTTTTATATAATTTTTCCGTATTTTAGCTGTGTTCTTGTTCTTGTTCTTGTTGTCTTGTTGTTTTTCGTTCGTTTATTGTTATTAACTTATTAATTAGCATTTTTTTTCGAATTATTAGTATTAAATGTGGTTTTAAAAGTGAAATGTAAACAATCTGTCTGTTTGCCTCCGCTATCTGCCAGATACATACGTTCGAGTATAACGTTTTCTCTTTATTTTTTTGTTGCATTATAATATGGTAATCAGGAGTTAGTTTATATTATTGGTGTTCTAGAGTAACTTATCGAAATAATATGATCGTAAGTTGAATGCTGTTTTGCGGCATAATGTATAATTTTTTTTGTATATATATTTTTGGGGCTATAAGCAAGCGTCTGAATTGGATTTCCATCGATTTCTCGATTTTATTACGATTTTATTTTATCAATTATTAAGCGACCCTAAGCAACCCTGCAATTAATTTATTTTTTAAAAATCTAAAGTAAAGCTGATTTCATGTGTTTTGTTAAATATATATTATTATAATAATTGTTTTTCTTAGGTTCTTTGTGTGTGTGTGTGCAGTAACAAATTGTGATCGGTTTCTAAACACTCTTCCTACATTCGAAATCGTTTCCGCTTCCGTTTCCGTTTCACTTTCCATTTCCGTTTCCGTTTTGTGTATAAATGTGTGATTTTTACGCTTTGCGTGGGGACTCAATTTGAAATCAAGTGTGTTTTTGCTGTTTCTTTGATTTTCCAAAATGTTACCTATGCGTGTATAATATTTTTCTTTTCCTTTCCTCATTTATCGATTTAAGTTTATATTAATATTTATTATTGCCACTTTCGATAAGAAAATATTCTCAAGATATTTATTATCTTAATCGCTTCGCCGCCGTGTCTTTTGCAAGTTAAATTTGTTGACTAGTGTTTATAATGCTTCTTCCTCCGATTCGCTATCCTCTTCACGCATATTGCTCTGTCTCGCTCTGATCTAATACTTTCTGTTACATTTTTTTGCTTCTGAGTTGCTTATTTATTTGCTTTTCATGCTTTTATTGTTATTAAATTATTATTATTTATTATAGTTTACCTCTTCTCTTGGGTGTCTTAGGTGTGAGCTTTAGGCTTAGGCTTATATAAATTGCATTTTCTCATTCGATTTACTAGCTACGGGTTTATAATAATCGTAATCATAATAATCGTGATAATAATTGCGTTAACAACCGACTAAAATGAATCCTTTTTTTACTTTCAAGCTGATGTGCAAGGTGTGATTGTGTGTAGGTGTGTGTCTGTTAATCTTTTATTATTATTTTTATTTTGTTATGTTTTTTTGTTGAACTTGGTTTTCAGCACTATTTTGCCTTATTGCTTTCCAGTTTACACGTTGTGGCTTTTTTTTTGGGGAAGGAGGCATGGCCACAATTGATGGTTTGATATTTTTTTTTTTAGAATGGCGCTACTTATTAAATTTCTAAATAAATTTGAAATTTTACACTTTTTAGCTAATTTAATATTTCACCAAGCTTGTAAGACTTGCACATTAGAGTTTCATTCATAGATATGTTTTTTGATTTTTTCAGCATTTTTCTAAATAACAAAAATTTGACAACATTTATATCACAACCTTGAAATAACAAATTTGAAGCCTAAGCCAAGGAATATATTTTAAATAATTAAATATAATATTAACTTAAGCTTTCATTCAATCACTAATTCATTTTCAATTTTCTCTGCAAGCGGCTTCTGATTCAAAAATATGTTTGGAATTTTTGGAATAATTTTTAAAACATGGCTTAATACAAATTATTAAGCAATAATATAATAGAAACTTGTTTAGATTTTTTTTGAAATAATTTAGAAGCCTTTGAAAACTATTCAAAAGTGTTTTTTTAAATCTAAAATTTCGAGAAGTATTTTCTCTGAAATCTGGAACTTATCTGAGGATTTGAATAAAAATATGAATTAATAAAAGTATATAAGTAGCGCCTATCTTTGAGTATATTTTTTTTTAATAATTCTTTGGCCGTTTGTTTAGGACGGATTATCTACTTACTAAAAAATGCAATTACTCTTTGTTTTTTATAAGTACACTCTCTATATTGTATATATGCGCTGCGAGTGATCGATCCGATGGAGCTAAACCAATTTATATATTTTTTGTATATATATATTTTGTTTTTTAAATATTTATTTGTCGGCGCGGGACGATTTCTGAAGCAAAAGTGCAAGGAATGCGGGTTTGGTTATGTTTTTTTTTTTCCAATCTGGAACTAAAGTCTGAGGAAACCGGCTCCCGATCCGTATGTCTGTGTGGTGTCTATATCTTTGCTATTAATTATATCTGTTTTTTATTTGTTTTTTTTTATTTGTTATTTGTTATTAAGGCAATCGCATTCGGTTAATCAATTGTAGAGTAGAGTATATAATGCCATTCGACTTGAAAATTGCTATTTGGTTTCGCTTTTTTGTTAGTTTTGCAAATAGTGTGTGTGTCAGTGTGTGTGTGGGAACTTAATTAATTAATTTTACATTAGGTTAGACGTAATTTATTGAATCGTTCATTATTAATATAATTAATTCTTTACTTTCTTTACGTTTACTTTTTATATGAAATCACAGTCCGTATGTGAGAAAGACTTTATATATGTACTCGATAATGATGGTAAAATACATGGGCTTTACTTCTTACTATTGTTTATATATATATATATTTTTATGTATATCATATTATCCTACATGTTGCAAATATTTGGTGTTTTTTTTTTTGTTATTTTGGTTTTCGAGAAAAAAACGGTATGAGATGTGTTTTTGTTGTTGTTCGGCAACTACAATTAATTAATAATTTTTTTATTTCTTCGCATTTTTTGTTTTTTGTTTTTTTTTGTGTATATCTAATAATATATACTGCATTTATTTAAAATATAATGTTCTTGTTGTTGTTGTTGTTGCTTTGAAAAGGCATTATGTTTTGTTGTTGATTTTAAAAAAATTTCGCTTGAATTTGTATTATTTTTTTAACTACAATATAATGTCTAGTAATGTCTATATAATAAGATTTGATTTGAATTGTTCATTGTTGTTTACGATTTGTATTTTTTCTTTTTTATTTTATGTTTTTTATTCTTGTTAGCTAAAAATTGATTTATTTATCTGATGAATTTCCCTTGGCGTTATCTTTACCGTTACCGTTACCGTTAATCGCTATCATTGATCGCTAATCGTCCCAATCTCTGCTTGAAAACATTTCGTTAACAATTCTTTAACATTCTTTAAGTCTACTAATTGATAAAAAATAACAAAAAAAAAATGGCATAACTAGATTTAGTTTTGGGCTTTTTTTCTTTTAATTTTTTATTTTTTTTAGCTTGATATGAACTCTCACAGTAAGATGATCATGAATAGATCTTTTTTTTTCAAAATTGTTTTTGGGCTAAAACGCAGGATAGTTTTTCTTTTTTGCCTGGCGATAGTTAACGATAGTTAACGATAGTTAACGATAGTACACGATAGTTAGGTTCTAATATTGTCATAAAAGTTGGGACGATGTGATGCACAAGGGTTAAATATTATTAATTTTTTTTAACTTTTTTAAGGTTGCTGAGGGACTCGAGAGAGAAATAGAAAGAGAGAGAGCTGAGAAGATGAAATGTTTTTTATGTTCCTTTCCTTTTTCCTTTGACTCTGGTTTTAATTTCTTTAATTATTAATTATTAATTATCTACTAACTTTAGTTTCGAGGCATAATTGTAGTAACCATAAATACATAATAATCATAATGATAGATTCCCAAAAAAAAAAGTCATTTCTTACTAGCTGCTGGTTTTTTGTTTTTCAGTTTTCAGTTTTTCACTTTTTATGTTTTAACGTTTTTTTGTTTTTTACGTTTTACTAGATAAAAATTCATAAGCGCCATTTTGTCAGCCGATTTTTCTGATTCAGATTTGATCAACAGTTTTTTTTTTTTCATTAACTACACCATTACGTTTTCTTTTAGTTTTTTTAGAATTGTTTTTTTTCGAGCACTTTTCGGATCCCCATTTTCTTGCTAATTTTTAGTTTTTTTTTTTGTTTCAAAACCCCACGAAAAATTTCCTTAGAAGGCCATGCTGGTACGCCGGCCCCCTAAGCCCCCGCCGCCACCGAACGCCCCGCCCCTGGTCAGGCCGCTGTGCGAGACACTTCTGCCCATGCGGGCTTCGCTTCCCTTCCGCTCCCTGGCCCTCCGCAGGAGATCCGATGTGCTGGGTCGCCTCGAGTCCTGGCCGCCGCCACCGCCTGCCCCTGACCCCGACCCGGAACCGGCCACTCCCCCGCCTCGTCGGCAGTTCACAATGTCCGAGGTGGAGGAGCGCCGGATTGTGGCAGCGTCGGCTGATGGCAACTGGAGGCTGACAGCTCCTCCAACAGCCCCGCTGTACGGCGATAGGAAGCTGGGCGAGTGAGCCCCGGCGACGGGTAGTCCTTCGACGGCGACGGCGACGGAGACCTCCGTTTCCGGGTCGACGCTCTCCACCCGCAGGTAGGGCGTCCGGCGCTGGGACAGATCCACGGCTGGAGCGGAACTGTTGGCGGCTTGGCTGGTGTTGGTGCCGCGGAGTCCTGTGTAGAGGGACTTGAGATGAAAGTCGAGGGACTTGAAATTGAGCAAGGATCGTCGCTTTTGTGGCTCGTCCTGGTCCTGGCTAGCTTGTTGTTGCCCGCCGTGGTTGTTGTTGTTGTTGAGGCTGTCGAATTGCCAGGACTCGACCAGGACACCACCTGGCACCACAGCCACTCCTTCGCTAGAGCTCGTAATGGCCTGCAGAGGCTGCTGCTGCTGCTGATGCTGATGCTGATGCGGATGCTGATGCTGAAGCTGTTGGAGCTGCTGATCCTGCCTGCTTATTGTTGTCGTCATGGTATTGCTACTTAGGCTAGTTTTACTGCTAATCACTTTCAAAAATTTATTATCGTTATCTAAGGACTCCTTTCGTCACTGGATGAGGCAGAATCCCTGCTTGGCAGCGTCCTTGGCCGCGTCCACCTCCTCGATGAACGCCTCATCCTCGTGCTTCGGCGAGTCGGCGCCGCAGGGTCCGCCGCCGCTCAGGCTGAGCGGTCCCTGCGGGCACGCTGATTGTCACCGCAGCGCCAAGGTCGATATCATCGGCGGCCGCACCGGCTTGTTCTCCAGTATCCGCTCCAGTTCCAGCATCACGCTGGACGACAGCCGCGGCAGGAGCTGCAATAGGAGTGTCGGATATATCTGATATTACCTTAGGACGCAGCTCACAAACCTGAAGGGACTGCAGGCTCTGGTGCAGTTGCTCCGCCGAGGTGGCGCCCAGCAGGAGGCACTGGACGGGCTCGTGCTTCAGGGACCAGGCGATGGACAACTGGGTGGGGCTGCAGCCCAGCTTCTCGGCCAAAGCGGCCAAGTCCCGGAGGCGGTCGCAGTGACGACGCCCCTCCTCGATCCGATCCTTGCCCCAGCTTCCCTGGGGAGAGAGAGCAGCCTAAGGGAAGGCGGAAAAAAGTAAACTCCGGTTCAAGGACTCCCCCAGTCCCACCCCCACTCACATTCCGATTGATTTCGTCTTCGGTCCAGGAGAAGCTCTTCGTTTTGAAGGAGCCCTTCGGCAGGAAGAGCTTGTCCCCGTTCTGGGTATCGCTCAGGGCCATGGACAGGGGACCCCAGGCCATCAGGCCCACTCCGATCTTGTTGTACATCTCCGGCAGATACAGTTCGCACTTCTCCCGACAGAACATATGGTACTCGGACTGCTCCACGATCGGGGTGATGCAATTGAATTGCCGGCAGTTGGTGTACGCTTCCATGATCTCCACCTGACTCCACCTGGCGGTGCCCCAGTACATGGCCCAGCCCTGTTGTATCACATAGCTCATGGCTCGCACCACCTCTGCAATTATCATTTGTTACTCCTACCTTGGTTTATACTCCTTCCTGCCGCCACTCACCCTCCATGGGACACATGGGATCCGCCTTGTGGATGATCACGATGTCGATGTATTGCAACTGCAGCCTCTGGAGGCTCGCTCGCACGCACTCGATGATGTGTTTCCGCGACAGACCTCGCTCCTCAGACCTTTGAAGAAGGACGATTTATTCAAAATTAATGCAAGATTTTGGCATTTATTGAGAGGTCCTTTTGAGCTTTTCCTCATGTTTGAAAACTTCTAAAAAGTCACACACTTGTCACGGTATTACTCACTTGGTGCTCCAGTAGACCTTCGTGGTGATGACGTAGGCGGTCCGCTTCCACCCCGCCCGCTGCAGGATCTTGCCGATCTCGGTCTCGGAGTGGGCCTCCGAGATGTCGAACAGGTTGATGCCGCTCTCGATGGCCAGCTTGAGGATGGCCTCCGCCTGGTCGTCGCTCACGCCCGGCGAGAAGACCGGCCAGGTGCCCAGGCCGACGTTCGAGATCCGGAGCCCGCTCTTCCCGAGATTCTTGTACCGGAGGCCCGGGGTCGGGGTGGAGCCGTGCCGGAGGGGCAGTGCCGGATTCGAGCCCAGACTGATTGAGCGGCCTGCTTGGTCGGCAACGGGAGCAGGAGCGGGAGCGGGAGTGCGGAGCGGAATTCCCAGGTAAACGGTCATCGTCGAGTGCCGGCGCGGAAATAAAAGGACATTTCTGTTTAGTGGGTGCTCCTTATGGGTTTTTTGTCGAAACGAAAAGTGCTCGGAAACGTGCAAAAAACCAACACAACAAAACGACAACAACAAGAACAACAATCGTAATGGCTAAAAAAACACAAAACGCAACTCCGCGACAAAAGCTTCAAAAAAATTAGGGAAACTATACCGAAGTGGGAATACTCTTTCCAAAGAAATCACAGATTTTCTAAAACCCTTTCCAATACTACTCTGGTTGGTTAAAAAATGATGGTTTTTAAAAAGAAAAACATGAAATCCTTTTATGTCTTAAAGTAGGTAATATTTTCCCAAAAGATATTTTCGTTTTTATATTAACAGTTTCTCTTATTTTAAATTTCAGGAGACTCATACGGAGATCAACTCAAGCAAAAATGGTGAGTAATATTAAAACTTTAATTAATAATTAATAAATAAATAACAAGATAAGATGTTCCTCAAAAAAAGACATCATCCTGAAAGTACCTCCATTAAGCTTTCCCCTAAAAAAATCTCCCTGCAAGTCACGGCGGCCTTTTAAAGATTTTCCGTTCAAGATTTTTACCAAAAAAAGGTTCCAAAAATTCGTTATTCCAATTAGCTAATTGAGGCTGCCTCGGGGGCAGAGTATATGAATAAAAAAAAATGAGAAAAAAGTACGAGCCGCCGTGCAATGAACATGAATAAACAAAAGTGACATTTTTCTGTTGGTTTCCTCCTTCAGTTTTTTATGCCCCAAAGCCATTTTTTGTTACTAAAAGTGCGTGCGTCCGGTGCGTGTTTTTTATTTATTTATTTCTGTTTCTGTTTTTCTGTTTTTTGTATTTTTGTATTTTTGGGTGCGTGATTGTGCGGCAGGAATAAGTTTGTGGTTGCCCCACGGACTGAGGACTGACGAAAGTGTTATTTCTTTCCATCCGTGATGATTGTACAAAACGAATAAAATAAATTACAACTTGAATTATGTACGAGTAGTATGAAGTTTTTGGCCATTAACCGAGCACTGCTCCCGAAAAACCCCAAAAACCTAGCAAAGCCAACAATTATCAAGAGTTTTGCACAAAAATTGTTTGAATAGTTTGAGTAATGTTTGAGCATGCAGAGTTAAGCAATCGATTAGAACAATCGTAACAGATAGTCGAGCAATCGAATAAATCGAAACAACAACATAAATGATAAGCCTATATGATAGTGAGAAATTTGATACCGAAATCAAGATGACCGCCCGTACCACTGAACTCCTCCATACAGTCGAGTGACGCAATGGGAGCCCGGCACCTGCAAAACAAGATATTAAATCGTACATTATAGATATTATAGATATTTCAATAGGTTTCCATAAACTGCAATAGATTTTGATATTTAAAGCACGCTGAGAGCAAGGTTTTAATAGATTTGAAGGCATAATATCTTAAGAATATTACTCATACGCCGGGTATGACATTATTCCTTGATATTTAATTGTTTTTTTTGGCATTTTTAATTTATTTTTGTAGTAAAACGAGTTTTTTATACAGATTCCCATAGAGTTTCTAATTTTTTGATATTTTTTTAGGAAAGAATATATTTTTTTTTACTCTGAATATTACTCATACGCCGGGTATGACTTTGAGGGTCTTTTGATATTAAATAGTGTTTTTTTGGTTATTTTTAATTTATTTTTGTAGTAATGCGAGTTTTGTAAGCAGATTCCCATAGAGCTTCTAATTTTTTGATATTTTTTTAGGAAAGAATACATTTTTTTTACTCTAAATATTACTCATACGCCGGGTATTGCTGTAAAGGAAATATTTCTTAGAACCTAAAGAGCCTTTTTTTTTGTTTTTAAAGCACTAGAAAACCTTTAAAAAATACAAAATAACATTTACTGTTCGATATAAAAGATAGTTTTTGAAAAATATTACTCATACGCCATGTATAACAGATCAGGATAAATATTGTATAATAGACCAAAGAGACTACCCAAAGGTAGAACCCAACAACTGTTATTCTTGAAGAGATTCAACCAACTGGTTGGTTTACCTGTAAATGGTCACCGGGTTCGAGTCGTCGCTAGTATTGTCCACATTGTTGTTATTGTTGTTGTTATTGTTGTCATTGGTCGAGGTTGCGACTGCGCCGTTAGAAATCATCAGCTGCTGCTGCTGCAGGGGCTGTGTGGTCGGTCCCGTTACAAAATTAAGGTTTGGCGGCAGCGCCATTAGCATTGGAGGCGGCGGACCCCCTGGCTGGAGCTGCGTCTGCGACTGAGTGTGGGGCAGCGGAAGCGGGAGAGCCTGCGACGGCGGCAGAGCCAAAGGTTCGCCGGCAGAGGCAGCCAGAGCTGGCATTTCAATGGCAGTCACCGTTCCATCGACCACGTCAGCGCTAACGCCGCCGCTCTCCGTTGCGACGCTGCTGCTGCCGCCGCTCTGCTCGTGGCCCAATAAAAGCGGCGTCGTAGCGCTGCTGGCGTCGAGAATGCTCTCCTGGGTCAGTGTGTGGGAGTGCGAGTGGGAGTGAGTCAGTGTCTGAGCTGCTGCGGGCGACTGCGTAGCTGGCTGCGCCGGACTGCCGTCGCCATTCAAATTGCATAACGCCATGGACATTGTAGCTGTCTTCTCTGTTTTTTTCTCAGTGTATTTTCCTTTTCTCTTGGTTTTGCGGCTTTTTTTTTATTTATTTTTTTTTTAGACACTATTGGACGCCATTATGTGTTTTTTCGCTATATTCTTGGGTTTTTTTTTCAGTGTATTTATTTTTCACGTGTTTTTCAAGGGTTTCTTTTATATATTTCACTAGCATTTTAGGTCGATTTTTGTTTAGTTTTTTTTTTATTATTCTACTAAGACTGGACTACAAATCACATGGGATTTATGTTTTTTTTGTTTTTTTCTTTATATAGAGCATACTTTAAGGCAAAGTCCAGTCGGTTGTTTGTTTATTTATTTTGTCACTGTAGAGAAATCGTTTTTTTTATCTGTTTTTTGGATCTGTTGGCAATAAAATTGCATTTCAAACAAAAAACTTGATCGAAACTTTTGCCAAAACTTTTGCCACAATAATTAAGAAACCGAAACAAGCCGCAAAACGAAACAATAACAAAAAGTAAATCAAAAGAAAACATTTCTAGAGCAAAGGTAACGGGACGGTGGAGTGGAGTGAGACCAGTGCGAAGGAAAGAGATGGCCTAAGAGCTTTTCACCACACTCTCAAGAAGAGGAGGAAGCATCCCATTCCCATTCCCATTCCGGCCGTAAACTTCACGTGCACTCGAATGACAAATGGAACTGCCTGCCAACTTGTTAACATGGCCTAATCTTGTCCTACATCCGAATACCTATGTTTCCCAAACAAGTGGATACACTTTTACAATTTTTAAAACAATATAAAATCAGGAAATAAGATAAATAACAAATTATGCAATCTTTTGAATCAATAAAATAGGTATTTTATGGATTTTTAGAGATTTTTCTATGCCATATCATCTAATCTATGAGCCAAAAAATACGTTTAAAATATAGTTTCTATACATTTTCTTAGATAAATATCTATTTTTCGAAAACTACTTTGAAATTCGTATACCTAATCTATTTATTTTTGGAAGAAAACTATTTCCGAGCCAGCCGGGCATCGTTCAACCCGTAAAAAACTGTCACTTGAATAGCTAAAAAGCTATATCCCAATATATCGAATAGAGATCTTTTGAACAGACCCCCTTCAGATAAAAGGCGAAATATCCGAGCCCATAAATAAACTTTTGATGGTTTTTAAATTTAGATCGCTGCCGGCTCATTTAATCCGCCACGGGCCAAAAAGTATCTCTATCTATATATCAGTATCTCTATCTATATATCCGTCGCGACCGTGTATCTGTATCTGTGCTAGTTTTTGTTTTAATTCCCACTATCGAGAGCTAATTTTAGATCAACCTTGACAGTGATTCGGACGGCTCTCTAGTCTTAATTAGGAAAATCAATTTGGAAATCAAAACGCTGCAGGAAAATGCATTTTTAACGGGAAAAATGGATGGAAATGGAAAATTGGACGCAGAGCCAAGTGCCAGAGAGGGTGGGGGGGAGACCCCACCGGGAAAGAGTGTGAGAGAGGGATAGCTTTTCACCATGACCGGTGTATTTTCCCTCCCCCTTTCCACCTCCCCCAACAGCAAAAAGAAACAAGGAAAACATTTTTCCATTCCCTGCATTTCCTTCTATTTTCCTCTTTGCTAACTTTTGACGTTTATGCAACGGTTTACACAATAAAACTGACACCTCTACAGGTAGCTACAGGATCCAGCCCGAGAGGGCGGGGCTGGGCGGTGGAGACTCTACACTAGCCAGCAAAGTTTTAAGAGGCTTGTGGTGTAAGTTTCCTGAAAGTTTTGAGCTAAACTATTCAATAAATTAGTTTCAACTTTTTTAAATCACATGAAATGTAGATTTTTTAAAGGAAATACGAAACTAAATTCCATTTCTCTGCATAATTATTCTCGATATTTTGCTTTGAAATTCTTTAAACTTTGCTATATTTTTCTCCAAATAAAACTATGTATAGTTTTCTAGATTATTTAATATTTAAAGACCCCTAAAAGTAAGAAAAATATATATTTTGTTGTACTTTTGTTAATTTCCTGACGGGATCAATGACCATTTTGAGGCAAAGACTGCATCTCGGGAAAAGTTTGGAGAGGCGGTTGTTGCAAACTTTTCCAAACACAATGGATTCTAGGCCAGGACGACAGTTGACTGAACAGCACATGCTTTTCAAAGTAAATACATATAGCCCAGAGTGTACATAGGAAAGTACATAACGAGAAATATTTATAAATAGGCAGGTGTCGAGGGACTGGAAACGGTAGCTAATCTAGAAATTAAACTTTTAGTCCTGGGCTGGCAGACACTTTCCTCCTCGATTATCCTCGTTATCCCCTCGTTGTCCTTGCTGGTTGCTCGGCCCGATTATCGCCCACAAGTGGGCGTGCGGGGAGGCGTGTTCGACAAGCTCGGAAGATTATCGGGTCGCACAAAACCCACAAAAAACAAGCCAACCTGAACGCTCCTCTGACGCCTGACAAAAGGATAATCGGAGGTTACACAAATCCTTAATCAACGAGCAATTGATTATGTGCTTGATTTGACAGCCACTTTGTGGCAGAACTACTTTTGCCCTTTTGTTCGGAAGTGTCTTTCGGGTCCCATTAAAGTTTTTAGACAATTTTATGGGAAAAACAACTTAATTATTCTTTGGTTACGGAGGATAAAGAAACATGTGGTTTTATGAATTTTTAATAATTTTTGAATAAGAACAAACAAAAGTTTCGCTTTTCTTAGAAACTTTAAACTTGTTAGAAAATTTGAAAGGAATTTTTTCTTAAATAAATAATAGATTTCTTGCTTTTGGGAAATAACATTTTAAAAATGTATTATATTCCTTGAAATAAAAAAGATATTAGAACAAAAAAGGAACTAAAGTAGCCTTTTTTAAGATTAAACAAATAAGAAAGAACGAGTTAGAAGTAACGAGCGTCGAGTAACTAGTAAGAAGCGACGATTGAAGAATGAAGAGTAGTTTCTAGCGAGTTTCAAACTATTTCTAATAATTGCTACTTTATTCCAAACTAAAGTAATTCTTATCCCTTTATCGATCTCTTTTTTTCTGTCCCCTCTCATTTATTGACCTTTTTCCAACTACACTAGAAAACGATTTAAAAGTCAAATGCAAATTGGTTTGGCCTTGACCATAAATCTTTCAACCGATTGTCATTTAGGACTAATTGCCTTTGCCTTGATTTGGCTTTGAAAGGTTTACCTTTCCCTGGCTTTTTCTGTCACACTTGTGTCAAATCAACTCATGACTTGCACTTGCACTGCACTTGCCCCATTTGGCTAATTTCCCTCTGGCTGCCATTTCTTTTTCGAATTTCCCCGATGCCCTTTGTTAGTTTTTCTCTATTTTTCCGGAATTGTAGCCCCGTTTTTCCTGTAACTGCTGCTGACACTTGGCTGTCTGCACTTAAAATCGCATCATTGGCGATTATCTTTCCTGCTTTTCCCTGGCATTTGTTTTGTCGACCTTGACTCATGCACGAATTGGAAAATGTGTTTTCCTTATTTCGTATTTTTTTTTAGACAATTTTCCGTTTTGTGTAAAGGCCAGAAGGCGTCTAAGCTGTTTACCAGCTTATGCCACGAGAAGGAAAAAAAATAAGAAAAATGGTTTATAGTGTCAGCCTCTGGTTTCCTAATTATGTGGCACAAAGCCAGAGAGGGATCAGGCGGCAGGTGGCTCCAAGAAAAATCCAATTTGAGGCACTTGCCTGCTACTTTCTAGCTGCAACATCATCCAAAGCAACCTTGACTGTTGCAACTGCAACTGCAGTTTCGTCTCTTTCTATTTTTCTTTCTTTCTCTTTCTGGCTAGGCCATGCTCAAAGGACTTGCCATAGGCTTGTTTTTTTTTGGGCTCAGCACGTAGCCAAAAGTGCAAATAATAAAATAAATATATAAAAAACACACCATGTGTGTGCGAGTGCTGTATTTTCTGTTTCCTGTTTTTCCTATATTTTTTCTTATTTTTTTTAGGTTGTATTTATTGTTGTATTGTGTTTTTTTTTGCCTATTTTTTTTTTTTATGAACAACCGCAGCATGGCGTGACACCAACACCGGTCGATATGCCGCATTCCTCTCCGTCGTTCTCTCTATTTTTCCCACACACACACCGTACACCACTCTCTCTCTCTTTCTCTCGCTTGCTCGCCTACTGGGCGCAGGAGGCGTGGCATGGGGGGAGCCGTGACCCACTGACGGGCTGACCGGCCTACTACGGTTACGATTACGGATACAGAGCCACCCGGAGATACGTTTACGGATATAGATTCCACGGATTCTGGCTCTCCCAACAATTTTCGGGCCTAAATGCACTCGGCCGTAAGGAGTGGAGGTCCTTCGATAATCGATTGCCCAAAAAGAGTTGAGGCCTGCCGGAAAGCGGCCTAAGGAAGCGGAAACAGGGCGACGGGAAACAGGAAGCCAGAAGCCCGAAATCTGAAACCGGTAACCGGAAACAGCATACAGGACACCGGATATAGGCACCCACTTTAAAATGATTTCGAAATAATGTCAAAAACTAGTTGATATTCGAGTTCTTATCTGAAAGGTTTCGTTTTCGAAATGCAATTAGCCTGAATTATGGTTCCTTTCAAGGGAATTCCATTCTCCTAATAGGCTTTTAAGTAATTTCGATAACTTTGTTGATTTATTTCACGTCAAGTCTTGAGGGAGCACAAAGGGACAAGGATACCGCAGGGGAGGGGGCTTTTGTTCAAAGAAAATTATGCAATTGCCTATTTTTCTATATCCCGTATCAGCGGCCAGATCGAGTGACACGTGGCATGTCATATTGAAATTATATTTCTCACACGAATCCAAAGTCAAAGTCCCTCATGGGGCCTTCTTGCCTGCCGCATGTCCTTACGTTTCTACGTTCCTCCTTTCACCACCTCCTTACCCCCGTCCCTCGAATCTTGGTTGCATTATATTCCCATCAGGGCCAGGGGGGCGGAGTCGAATCGGAGTCGAGTCAAGTCGAGTTGAATCAACAAGGTTATATTCGGGCCCAGGGGCAAGGCAAGGATATGCCCATTCGGGATACACTCAAACCCCTATTACAGGGACACGATTTACAGTCAAACATCAATTAAGGGTTTTTGAGGGTTTTTCCTTAAGTATTAAAGAAATTATTCATTTTTTTGAATTTTTACTTTGATTTTATGAAAAAAAAGAATGTGTGTCAAGGATCGAAACGCCTTTATTTATTTATTTTCTTTATGATTTTCAATATCATAGATTTTTATCATATCATGGCTCTATCCTGGCACCAGGATAAACCCAAGTTTGACTGTTATTTTCATTATTTCTGTGTTTGTGTTTGCTTTTTTCCGGATTTGGTCAGGCTGTCTGTGAACTTTAGTCCTTTGAGCTTCGATGGTGTGCGGTCGAGGCGGGTTTATCGATATTAGCCGCAACACCCAAACACCCACAAACACACTCAAACACCCGCAAAACACATGAACTGAGAAATCACACTGTGGCGTGACTGGATAATTACTTACTAAACACAATTTTTTCCTGTTCCTGTTGCTGTTTCGGTTTCTGCCACCGAATCGAATGCAATTCACACGACATTAAAGTTCAGCACGCGGAGTTATGGTCCCGAAGGGGAAATCCTTTCCCATTCCCGCTTCTCCCGCATACTTGTTTCTCTCACTGTATGCGTTTTGTAACCATGTTTGTTTTTGGCTTTTTGAGTTCTCCCCAAAGAATTCCTCGGGACAAAAGGACAGCTGCGGAAATTAGAGCGTTGACACACATACACCTACAAACCGCAAACACACAAACAGACAAACACACGAACCCACAAACACAAACAAACCCCTCACATGGGAGCACGATTTTGGCACAGATGTTTGCCTCCTGCCTTTTGTTTATAACGGCATCCCCCGCCACTGTGTGTGTGTGTGTAAGATGGAGGACAAAACTAACCCAAATCTGCCTAAAACTCAGAGTTGTCGCTGGGAAATGCAATATCTATGTCTTTGAAGTGTCGAAAACTTTATAGAAAATAGGAAATTCCGAAAGTTTTTTGTTTTATTTACGGGTTTTTATTTTATTTAAATAACTTTGAGCCTAAAACTAAGACTTTTCCTGCAACTTTTGCTTTGAATATTCATAAAACCTTTTAAACTATTCAGTTCCTTTATTAAAAGAAGTCTATGAGTCTTTATTCAAAATAGTTCTTCTAAAAATTCATATATTGAACATTTTTAGAGCCCAGTTTTATTTTTAAACTTAATAATTACTTGCTAAGTTTTACCTAAACAAAAACTGAGTTAATTTTGTCTAAAAAAATAGACTTTTCTCGACTTTTTTGCTATTTTTGTTGAGTTTTTCTTTAAAATTCTTGTTTTTCATTGAATACTTATCATTTTTATAACAAAATATCTCTAAATAAAATAGAAAAAGGAACATAGATCACATATTTTAATATCCCCAAAAAAATCCATTACGTATACGTAATAAAAATAAAGTTTCACAGGAAAGATATTACCCAAAAATTTCAATATACCCCTAAAATTTGATATATTTTAAAACCCAATCTATTTGAAAGATAAAAACTAGCACTGTTGACCAAGAAATACCACACACTTCTCCCTAAACCGGAAAACCCACATGACGTATACGTAATGTAGCCCAGAAATCCCTTGCCAAGTATTCTCTTCAAAATGCAGGGCACGAGTTACAATTAAAATAGAATCTTTCGATCCCTAAAAGCCTCACTGTCGAAGAAGAAATCAACACAAAACGGGCTGTTGAGCCGGAAAGGCCACACTGCGTATACGTTATAAATCGGCCATTGGGCCAATGCACATATAACGCATAACGCATACGCACCGTTGCCGTATGTAACGGCAATGTTTACCCACGACAGCCAGCACATGTAACGGTACAACAAAATCACCGCCCCCGACCTTCGGCCACCGTCGCCTCGTCTCCTGCTCCGTCTCCACATTTGACAGCCATGATTTATAAGCATATATTGTATTTATGTGCCGCATTACACATGCGACTTTGTACATACAATTTATACCATATACTCGTGCTATATACGAGTATATATATACATAGAACATGGTACATATTTCATATGCAGATATAGCTATTTTTTTTTTGTATTTTTGTATTTTTTTGGCACCAAACAAAACTAGCAAAAAATAACACAAAAAAGTATGGACGAAAAATCAAATTCTAATTTTCACTGATTGCGAGGCTTTTGGCTTGCATTGATACTTGTATTTAAATATTTTGTTTTGTTTTGCTTTTCGTTTTTATGTTTACAATTATTTATAAATTTTTATTAAATAATCTCGCCCAAAATGGTCGCCGCCAACGAAGAGCGCGCGCGACGCGTCCGTCTGACACGCGAAACACGTAACACCGCAATGAGGCCCAGAGCCAAAAACCCAGCCGCCTCTCGTTGCCACTTTCTAACGCCCACCACCCCCCTCATTCCTCATCCCCCCCTCTTCACCCTTCTAGTTGGCTCACTCGACTTTTTTCGGCCCGTTTGCCGAAATCGGCCGAAACAGAAACCGAAACCAAAACCGAAACAGACACAGTCAGGCGAAAACTGCAAGCACAAAGCCAAAAGGCAAATCGGCAAAAATGCCGCTGACCAAGACAAGAAAAGCTGCTCAAAAGTGCTGATTTATTTGGCTTTTACAGAGTTTCCATTAAAAAAATATCTTAAAAACAAAATAGAATAAAAAAAATGAATATTATATTATTTTATTTAAACTCGAATTGCTTTGTTTTTAAAAAGAACTCAAAAAGAAATACTTTCAATTAGCATTTGAAAAATCTCTAATAAATATTGAGAAATTCTGAATTTCTTCGATAGTTGGCAACACTGTCAGCAGCCTAAAAACCAGAAACAAAGCCAAAACGAAAGCCGAAGAGAACCCGACCAGCGAGAGGAAACAGAACGGGACGAGCGAAATTCGTGCGAAAACAGAACAGGCCCTAAGAACTAGGGACTAGGCACTACGGCCGCCGTAACAGTAATCGGGCAATATAGGGGGGGTGTAGGCTATAGGAATGGGGTGGTGGGGTAGGGTAGTAAGAGATGCGGCAAAATGCACGTGTTTTTTGCAAGCCTAAGGAATCAGCAGAGAAACAACAGAAACGAAAATGAAACAGGAGACAAATGGAAAGTTGCCAATTTTTTAATCGCATTTGGAATGCTCTTTGAATTAGAATTAGATCCATAAATTTTTAAATAATTAAATCAAGAAGAAAAATTATTATAAAACAAATAATTTATTAAAAGTTTTTGGGGAAAGTATTTACTTTATTTAATTTAATTTATGAATCCCTCTAATTCTTTTAAACCAAAGTCTTGTTTCTAATAATTTTTAAAAACCCTAAAAACCCGAAAAAATCTGTTTCCATTATTTTTCAAAAATTGATTGAAAGAGGAATCTTTGATTCTATTAAATTTTTTAGCCATAGAAAACGTTTTGAGGGAAAGAGAGAAATTAGAGAGAAGTTAAGAGCAAGCAGCGCGCGCAATATTAGAGAATTTTGAGCTTTTTTTTGTCAGGGTGCTCTCTGTTTTTGTGGTGAATTTCGGAGACGGAGACCGAATCGAACGCACGTGTCCCTATTCGAGCCCTCCCCATCACCCACCACCCAGTCGCCCGTGTTTCAAGCCCTTCCCCCTTTCACTCGGCGAGTGTCTTTCTCACTCGCTTCTTCCCATCGTCCTGCTCTAGCCCTCCCGCTAGAATTCTCCTCTTGCGGTTGCTTTTTGGGCTGCAAATTGGCCCGGCACGTTTCTTTATTCCTCATGCGAGGGTGTACACTGAGAGAAAACTACAAACTTACGTATAAAATGCATTGTATTTCCTTTTTTTTTTCAAGACTTTGTATATTTTTTTTTATGCAAAAGTGGTTTTCCGTGTATTGCAATGACAATTCAACCGTGAATGTATGTATCTATGTAAATGTGTGTATCAGTGTGTGTGTGTAGTACTACAGATGGATGGAAGTGCGTGTTTTTTATGAGATTGCCTTTTCGGCTTATACTCTGGGGCCTACATGGCACTCCCATTCCCTATTTCTTGTTCTCCTTTTTTGAGCCCCCAGGACGAGGACCCATACCCTGACCCCAAGCATTGTATATATAAATATTTCACCTAAGATTGATCATTGGCAGTATATTTTGGTATGTTTAAAGTTGGCGCAAAAAAGGCATCGGCCCCGAAACTCCAATATCTTTAGGAGTTGCGTTGCGTTTTATGGCCGCCCCCATAAGTAGGCAATATAAATTCACTTTGAGTGCAATAAAATGTTTGGCGGAAAATTCACGCGACAGCACTTTGTAGCCTTGTAGCCCGAAGGCCTTTAAGTTGTGTTAAAGACTCACATTTTATCTTGTTTTTATGGATTAATATATATATTTCTTGTATCCTGTGTTCTCTACAACTTTTTTATGGGTTTGAGTTTATTGAAAAGGAAGATTTTCTATGGAAAATTGATTGTTTTTATGTTTAAATTTGTATTTACTTTATTTTAAATTAAAAAAGAGAGAAAAATCTGATATTAAAAAAGATTTATGTGGTTTTTGTTTCTTTTTTTGCAGCAATGGCCTCATTTTGAAAATGGCAATCAACGCCTATGAAGGAGGCTAATGCATTGGGCCTGGGAACCCGGCTGGAACTGGTCCAAATGTTGCACAAATGGCGCCAATGGCCAACGCCTCCTCCATCCCACCCCACCCCAGCGAATAATAATGAATAATGGATAAATGCAAAGAAAGTCATTTGCCAAAGGCCATTACAAACACCAACACACTGGCAAGTACACACACATACTCGTATACATATTAAAATACACAATATTAAAACCGTTATGCATATAGAAGAGTATAGAAGAAGAGACGCACATATTAGAATATTTGAAAGGACACTTAGCGACACTCTGAGGACACTAATTCCCCAGGGCCACCTCAATTATTAGCCACTTACTCAAGGCAATTGATACAGGACTTCTCTTTTTGTATACAAATAACTACAAATATATATGGTGTGTAGGTGAAGGACTCTAGTTCGATCCGATTGCCGGAACTGTGGACTGCAGACTGCAGGCTGGACACAAATCAAAAACAATTGAGTCCTTCGGCCAAATGCCCTGCCCTGTCTATTGGGGTCTTAGTCCTCATAAAAAATGTAACAGTTTAGTTTGAGGCCATGCCGACAGTATGTAATTTGCCAATTTAACAATTAAGCGAGGGTCCTTACTTTAACCAACCGAAATGATTGATTAGTTTGATTGAAGAAGGTATGCGGAGAAAATGTGGAGAAAATTACTGTGTTTTGGCTTCTTGAGGTGACCCAAAATGATTTGAAACAAATATTTTGCTACGAAAATATGTTAAACAGGCAGGAAACTTGGGAAAAAGAAAGTCAATGAGTCGACGGACTTAAAAGAATCCTTTATTTTTATTATAAACAGTTTTAGAAAGTAATAGAATTAGTCTCCCTCTAGTCTCCCGATTTAATTATATATAAAAATGTGGAAAAGATTCCAATATAATATTATATCTCAATATAATAGAAATATATAATAAATTCATAAATATTTCAATCACTTGCATTCCGCTGCCTGACTGGCGCCATCTTGCAGCATGCAGCTGCAACTGCAATCCGTACCACATGGCGTATGCTTGATTTTCCATGTTTTCTACATGCTTTCTACATTCCACCTGAATTTTTTTTAAAGCATACATTTCAGGGCAACGCGAATGCATTCTCAGATTTGCACATTTTCCTTATCGTTGCAAAAGCTCTGGTTTTTATGTTTTACTTTTTATGTTTTGTTTCTTCTGAGAAAAGTTTCATATTTTTTTTAAGAGTATTTATAAAAAAGCGGTCACACCTTGAATGCATTTTTTAAGCTTTCCGCGATAGAAGAGATTGCGAGGCGGCTTGAGAGGAGGGTGAGAGCAAAATGCCAAAACCTAGAGAGCAAAAACATGAAAATGGGAAATTCGGAAAATCACCGCTGACCTCAGGCGAAAGGTTGCTTAATTTAATGCTAACGAGCTTAGCTTCCATAAAGTCAAGACAGGGCACTACTTTGTAACAGAACAAAAACTTAGCATATACAGTTTTACATATTTTTAGGGAAAAATTCAAATAGGAGGTCCTTGCAAGTCATAGACATTAGTTTAATAACTAATTTTCAAGGGAGTTCATCAGAAAAATTTTGGAAAAAATCTAAAAATTTTTCGTGCTCAATATTTTAATGCAGAACGATAGGGAATCGATGTAGCAATCGTTTAAGGTATCCCCCGCTAGGATCGGATAAGAAATAGCTGAGATATAGCCTCCGTTTGGGGGGATTTATGCTTTTTCTTGGTTTTTTGCATTTCCAAGGCAGTTCATCAGAAAAATTTTGGAAAAAATCGAAAAATTTTTCATGCTCAATATTTTAATGCAGAACGATTGGGAATCGATGTAGCAATCGTTTAAGGTATCCCCCGCAAGGATCGGATAAGAATTAGCTGAGATATAGCCTCCGTTTTGAGGGATATATGCTTTTTCGTGTTTTTTCGCATTTTCAAGGGAGTTCATCAGAAAAATTTTTGAAAAAATCGAAAAATTTTTCATTATCAATATTTTGATGCAGAACGATAGGGAATCAATGTAGCAATCGTTTAAGGTATCCCCCGCACGGATCGGATAAGAATTGGCTGAGATATAGCCTCCGTTTGGAGGGATATATGCTTTTTCTTGTTTTTTCGCATTTTCAAGGGAGTTCATCAGAAAAATTTTTGAAAAAATCGAAAAATTTTTCATTATCAATATTTTGATGCAGAACGATAGGGAATCAATGTAGCAATCGTTTAAGGTATCCCCCGCACGGATCGGATAAGAATTGGCTGAGTTATAGCCTCCGTTTGGAGGGATTTATGCTTTTTCTTGATTTTTCGCATTTCCAAGGCAGTTCATCAGAAAATTTTGGAAAAAAATCGAAAAATTTTTCATGCTCAATATTTTAATGCAGAACGATGGGGAATCGATGTAGCAATCGTTTAAGGTATCCCCCGCAAGAATCGGATATGAATTGGCTGAGATATAGCCTCCGGCTTAGATAAACCGGAACCGGAAATGAGGCTAGAAAGTTGTCTTAAAAGTGTTGCTTTCAGAGCATTTGGTTGAGATTTTTTTGGACTTAAACTGAGAAGTAAAAGTGAAAGCGGTACTTACATGATGCGGTGGTAGGCATCCAGCTGGTGGTGCTGGTGGGCGCAGGCCACGGACTGATCGGATTCGGTGGAATCATCGCGCAGCGTGGCAACGCCGAGCGGCAAGATCGGGATAATGGCAGCTGTGGCAGCTGCGGCCGTTGCTGGCGGCCCCGCCAATGTCGTCGTCGTCGTTTGTCCCGCTCCAGTTACCGCTACTGCAGCTCCTCCTCCTCCTCCAGCCGCTGCTCCTATCGCTGTCGCTGTGGCGGTCGCCGGTCTGCCCGCTGCAACTGTGCCGCCGGGAAAGGTCTGCTGGGTGGAGGATGATGATGTTGTGCTCTCGAGTTCCTGTTTCGGAAAAGGGTAACTCTATTAGGAAATCCTTATTATTGGAGTTGAAGAAAAATCACTGACACAATCGATCGATGCACAAATTTATATTTTTTTAATATAAACATTAAAACATTTTAGGGTTTTCATGCCACAAAAACTATAAACAAATTTACAATCAAAACTTTATAGTTATGGGAATAAACTTTAGTTGTGGAACCAGAAAAACATTTAAAAATATTATCAAAAACATTTTAATTTCAAAAAACATTGAGAATTTCATAAAAAATATATTCATATTTATATTTTTATACATTTTTAATATCTGAGTTATAATAAAAGGAGCTTTGAGAAAGAAATATAAACAAATGATAGAAGATTTAAAAGAAACATGCATTAAAAAATCTGAAGCATTTCTAAAAACAAAATTAAATATAAATTATATAAAAAATATTATTATCAACTAAAACGTAAAGTAATCTTAACAAAAGTAACTTCTTTAATCCTATTTTGATAAAAATATCCTTTATCCTAGAATACAATGCAAACTCGATCCAATATAAACTGTCAACGATTTTTCTTCACCTCATCTTCATAGGGGAGTGGGGATTGCAGGTTGCAAGTTGCAGATTGCAGGTTGCAGGTGAGGGTGCAATGTGGAGGTCGTTGGAGGTGCGGGGGTAGTGTGGGAAACCTTGATCTCGCCGGGATCCGGCTGGGAGAAGCGCTTCCGCTCGTAGAGGATCTCCCGCTCGATGGAGCGGCTCCGGAAGGCGGGCGGCAGCGAGCGATCGGGGGGCGGGGTCTGCAATTTGGGGGTGACGGGGGTGTTGCTGCTGCCGCTGCCCGTCGACTGTTGCTGCTGTTGCTGCTGCAGATGCTGCTGCTGGAGGTGCAGGTGTTGTCGCTGCTGCTGGAGGTGCAACTGGTGCTGCTGCTGGGAGGTGGTGGGCGGGCTCTTCTCGCTGGACTGCTGCTGCTGTTGCTGCTGCTGCTGCTGCTGGTGCTGCAGTTGCTGCTCGCGATGTTGCTGGTGCTGGTGCTCGCGGTGCTGCTGGAGTTGCTGCTGCTGCTGGCGCTGCTGCTGCTGCTCGTCGCGCTTCTGCTGCCGGCGGATCTCAAAGTCCAGGAGGCGGGCCTCGCGTTGCTCCTTGTCGCGCTGTTTGCATGCAATTGTCGCAAAGTGCATTCTTACAATCAGGTTAATTGGTTATAACGTTATCGCATTGCCATCGTAATTGTTGTCACTGTTGCATTTTTTCTCTATTTGATTTATTTGCTTTCTTTTTTTTTTTTTTGCTTTTTTTTATTTTTTATTTACGAATTATTACGAATTACGAACTAATTATTAATTTTTTACGCGCTTGATTTAGAGGAGACACACAGACACACACACACATACCGAATTGAGCGCGGTTGGCAGAGAGACACAGTAGAGAGACAGAGACAGAGACAGAGAGAGAGAGAAAGAGAGGGGGATAGACGCACACACCCACACACTCACCTTGTAGTTGATGGCGTCCTGCTCTTCCTTTTTCGCCTCACGCTCGTTTCGCTGTCGATCGCGCTGCTTTTCCTCGTCCGTTTGCGAATTTTTACTATCTAAATTTTTGGGGGAAAAAAGATACAAAACAATAGAAAAAAACATATGTTTTGTTTTCCACAACGAGACAGAGAACGAGATAGAGAAAGAGAAGGAGAAAGAGAAAGAGAAAGAGAGAGAAAGAGAAAGAAGGAAAGAGAAGAAAACAAAGAAAGGTAAGCCGTTTCAATCGATTCTCAATGGTTTTTCAATTGCAATTTTCTCCGTCAATTGGCATTTCATGCACCTGGTGAAAAAAGTGAAAAGTGCTAAATGGCAAATAGAAAACTAGCATCGCAGCATGCAACTACAGTAACACCCAACACCCAACACCCACACACCCTCACACCCACACTCACGCACACAGACGCACTATTTTTCAAGGCCACGTCCCCCAACCCCCCCAAAGCGCCTACTTACGCTCCCCCTCACGCCCACGAACGGCCATCAAATAGCGACTTAGTCGTGGCGGTGACATTTTCCCGCTTTTCTTCCGTTCGGTTTGGTTTGCTTTTGAACAAAAATGGCAAAAAACAACCCAACAACCTCGAGGACCCAAACAACACTGACACTGAAAACAGAAGCGAAACAGAACTAAAACCATATCCGAAACACTGACCACGTCCCAATTAGTCGGTCGGTCGCGTCGCGTCTTCTTCTCTCTCATTTTGCAGGTCGCGAATTTCCCCATCAGGTGTTAAAGCTCATTTATTTGTGGCAACCACAAGTGTGACAACAACAAACATTAGCCTGGGAAAACAAAACAATAATATATATTTCATATTAGTGTGACCGAAAGTAGGGAAATTTTCGTGTAATGGTCACACTATTTCTAAACTTTCAACAGTATTTATTTTCTAAAAAAAAATTAAGAAATTATTTGAATACATGAATATTACAAAAGTAGGGAATATTTTAGGTAGGACTGGCTTGAGTATTTAACATTTTAATTTATTTTCAACAATTCCAAGACTATTTATGATAAATTTTATTATTCTATAATGCTCTTTTATTTAAAAAATATTTAACACAATAATAATTTAAATTTTAATTATCAGAATATTTTTGTAAAATTTTATTTCGTGTGCATTTCTGTTAACGAGCTTTGAGCTTTGGCCTTGGCTTCTTCCATTTGACACACGTCAAACGGTTGTCTTCTTAACCGTTTTCTCGCAAACTTTCAAAATAAGTTCAGGTTACTTTTTTTTTTGTTAATTTCTCGAGACCCTCCAGATGTCCCAAATTTGTTGAGTAAAAAAGGATTTTATACCTTTGTATATTGTATTTTCATGTTCTTTATGGTAACCTTTAAAACAGTTACAATTATCCCATTGAAGAGCCTTAACGGTTCAGATGGTTGCTCCCATTTGACATCCCCTCACCGCATTCCGGTATAGAATTTCAAAGGATATCGCACAGTGACAGTGACGGCGGTAAGTTTACGCACACGATGAGTGCACTTTGCTTTCCTTTGACCCCATTCCATTCATACATCATTCACCATGCACCTGTTTTATGCACATCAGGGACACCGTCATTATCATTATCATACCATCATCATCGCTATTATAATCGCTATATCATTATCATCATCGCCAAACTCAAAGCGCTACAAACAAAAATGTTAAAACAGAAGCTTAAAAAAAACTAGAGAACAGAAAACTTAATTTTAAATTTTAAACCGAGGGAACAACTGAGAGCTAAGCAACGAACATTGGAACGAAACGAGCTACTGGCAACGGAACGAATAGAACGAACGATAGAAATGAAACACAAATCGAACAACGGAGTTGATCAGAAATTTGCTAAGCGTGGGGTCTGGTGTTTGGGGGGGGCGGGATGGGTCTATGGTATAGTTTACCCAAAACTACGAGACCAGAGAGAAACAGACAGAGATAGACAGAGTGGGAGACAGAGAGAGAGAGAGAGATAGGGAGAGAGTGAGCAGAGCGGAAGAGAGAGATGATGGAGTGTGTTTGTGTGAGAAAGTGAAAGCGAGAAAGAGTTATAATCCTTACCTCAAAGTGTTTCTGATGTTGTTGTAGCTGTTGTAATGATATTGTTGTAGTTGTTGTTGTTTTCGTTTCGTGTCGATTTAATTTCGATTTGTTTTGCTTTCCGATTTATTCCGATAATTTCGATAGTTTTGAGCGCGCGATCACGGCACGTACCGGAACGATAGGAATTGGGATCCTTTGGGAGTACCGTTGGGTGAGTGCGGAGTGTTCGTGTGTGTCTTTTTGGGAAAGAGATAGAGAGACAGAGAAGGAGACAGCGAGAGACCAAGAGATAGACGGAGAGAGAGAGAGAGATAGAGTGAGATAGAGATTTAGAGAGAGAGGAAACGATCTCAATCTCAGGATGTTTATTAAGTTTTTGGTTTTCGAATTTTATTTTTTTTCGTTTTTGTATTTGTTTTATGTATTTGTTATGCTTTATTCCTTATGCACTTGAAACTGGCTACAATAGATTTTTGTTGCAGTGTACAAAATAGAAGAGAATACAATCAAAGAAGAGCAAAGAAAGAAATGACAAAAAACCAATCTAGAATCATTAGTACTTGAATCGAAATAAAATCTGCGGATCATATTATATTTTTAAAGGCTAGCCAACAAAATGTAAATATTATTAATGCCTAATTGAAATTTCATAGAAATAGTAAAGCCATTCAAGATAAAGGTTTAAGCTTCCTATCTTCCAATAAATATTTTCCTAGCAAACAAAAT
This sequence comes from Drosophila ercepeae, assembly GCA_018150545.1. NCBI lineage: Eukaryota > Metazoa > Arthropoda > Insecta > Diptera > Drosophilidae > Drosophila > Drosophila ercepeae. Next base: position 8,221,754 of record JAECWL010000197.1, read on the forward strand.
AGTTCTACGTAGGACTCATAGACTCTAGTCTCTCTTTGCTTCTGGCTCTAGATTGTTGTTTTTTGGTCTGATCTACATTATGTTGTAACTATATATATATTTTCTAGGATTATGTGATCAAAAAGATTTACCTCAGTAATGGCAACAACAGAAGGAAATGCAAATCATCGGTTACACAATATAAGATACTTGAAGGATATTGATACGTAAATGCTTACAGATCTAGATTGATATATATATGTTAGGAGGAGAGGAGGAATCACTTGATAACAAACGTTCCACATACAGACATATATATAGGATACATATATACGATTATAAATTACAAATAGATATACAGAGAGAGAGGGCTCACAGGATGACCTAGTCATACCAGAAAGAAATTATATATAATATATATTTTGTATTTATTTACGAATATGGACTATGGACTATGATTATATTCGATCGGTTTCGATTATATTCGATCAATCAGATTATATAGACACCGAAGGGGCAAACAACACAAATGGGGTTTAGTTTTAGGGGGATTACGAGATACCCTGGTTGTATATAGTTTTTATTTTTGTTTTTTTATTAAATAATTCCCAGCATGCGGAAAACCGTAAGACTCACTTGAGGAACCGCCGCCAGCGCCCGGTGGCGGGTAGGAAAACCAAAATTGATGGGCCAGTTTGGATCAAGTCCCAACCGATGGGCTGCCTGCATCAGATACAAAATTTCATAAATTAAATCCGAATTAATTGATGTGCTTAAGCGAGTGAAAGCAGCGATTAAAATTCGCGACTAAACGTCCAATTATGAAATCAGAAATCAATGCATTTTTAATTGACTTTTGGGACGCGAATATTTGGGATTAATTGGGTTTCAAAATATAAGGACATTGTTTCCAAATGAATTAATTTAACCACAAAACTTTAATTAATTTATATAATAATAATTTTATCGTAAAATGTAAAACTTACTTATATTTTTGTTATTTTAGAATTAATCGCTGGATTACTCGTAAAACTTTCAAAAACTACTCACCGATAATTAAGTCGTTTTTCCTGCGTTTGGGTAAGTTTGTTGTTGTTTTTTGTTGCTAGTCCTCGCAGCTCTGGGGGTATCCTAGTATCCTAGTATCCTAGTATCCTGTTTTTTTTTTAGTCCATGCCCAAGCACGTGCGATTTATATATAAAGATAAGTGAGGTGAGGTCCGAGTGGGAAAACACCGGGGATTTCAGTTGTCAGTTGTCAGTTCCAGCGAGTGGGAGTTTGCCGAGCAACACGGTCATGCTGGTCACCCAGTGGGGCACCAATGGGTTAACTATTAAAAGCCGCAAAAAACAAACAAATTAGACTCGTACGCAAATTGAGGCCATTAACTTACTGACTTATCTTTGCTCATGTGGCAAGTAATCAACCAGTGCCACACACACCCACACCCACACACACTCTCACACACACTTGCTAAATTTTGCTCATTTGCAGACTCACATATTCGACATTTACATATTTACACGGAGAGAAAATCTGCCTGGGTTTTGGTTTTAAGAGTAAAAATTATTAGTCAATGATCTATTTCTTAAGAAGGTTTCTATTATTATTTGAAAAGACCTTCGAAATACATTAATCTCAATGTTTTTTGTTTAAATTCTTTGAAATTTAAATGCTATTAGATTAATATTTTGAGTTATTATCTCATTTTTTTTGCCATTGGTTTAGTTTTTAATGTAAAATTGATACTAAATTTGATTTCAATTCATAATAAGAAAGGAAATCAAACATCTCAGGCTAATATTTTTCGCCCAGTGCATGAACTAGACTCTGGGAACCGCAAAATGCCGAATGGCTTTGGCAAGCAAATCTGGTTAACCATCGCAAATCAAATCGAATGGCATTACATCAGCGAGAGCCACTCGAGGGTTAAGTGGCTGCCATGGGTTAATGGGCAAGAGCCAACAAGAGGAACACGACGCACCATAAGGAGCATGTGAGGGGGTGTGGCATGGAGGTGGGGCAGGAGGCGGTAGCTATACTCGCAGCTTTTATGCCATCTAAACATTTTGAACACTGGCTCTGGCGCTGGTTCTGGCTCTGGTTCTGGGCCGCAACATAGAATGCGAAAATGGGTCAAAAACGTGACTCTTCAGCGATAAGAAGAGGGGCCGGGGCGGAGAGTGGGCGGAGCTGGCGGTTTTTGTCACCCAACAGCATTCCAACAAAAAAAATACAAATGAAAATAATTTTCAATGTGTCTCCACAAAATGACAGTTTCTTTTCTTTTTATTTGAATTAATTTTTTGTACTAGAAATTATCAATTTTTATCCTTTTTAGGATTTTTAAAAACCTTTTTTTTTTCTTTTTTTTTAAATGAAAATGTAATTTAATTTTTTTTATAACAAATATTATTATCCTTTTCCTATTAAAGCTTTTCAATTATTACTTTCTATTTATTTATTAATATATTTTTTATTTTCAAAATAATTTCCTAAACTTTTCTTGTTTCATTTAAAGTTTCTTTTGATAGTTTCTTGAAAATAATGGTTTCTTTTATTTGGGTCACTTTATCAGCGGAATTTTCTCCATTTTTCTTGTGGCTTTTCAACTTCTTTTGGCCTTTGAGAGGAAAATAGCTTTCAAAGGATTCTTATCCTTCTATTTTGTATATAAATTTCTTCTATGATTTTATTTTTTTGCGGTTTAATTTTAATTAAAAGTACTTTTTTATGTTTTGCAAAAAAAATGTTGAGGTGGGTTAAAAAGGGGGAGGGGCTCCTCCCGACTCCTACAACAACCATTATGAAATTTTATTGCACACATAAACACACCCACACACACCCATGTAACAAAAACAAAAACAACAACAAGAACAACTGTGAACACTGCCTAAGGCAACCTTACACACCCATTTGCGAATGTGTGACGTAGTTGAAAAGAGGGATGGGTGTCGAAGAGGGAGTTGCAGCTGGGTGCTTGGTGGGGGGGTGAGCGACAGAGATAGCACCATGGGGGCCTGTTGCGACCCCAGTGGGAAAACAACCGTTAATTAAGGCAATTGTTAATTTTGGGCTTGTTGTTTTTTTTTAAGCTTTTTACTATCCTGTTTTTTTTTGTTGTTTTTTGGCGCACTTTACCGAGAAACAGAAAAAAAACATAGACCACTCACTCACTCACACACTGGCAAAAAAAGATCAAATTAAAAAACGAAAAGAAAACGGAAACGGAAAAAGCAACAGCAGCAGCTCTTTGGCATTTGGAATGTTAAATCAACAAAATAGAGAAAAGGAGAGTAATTCGCAAATATGTGGAAAGAAAGTGGAATTTGGCACACGCGTCGCACATTGCAATTTACCGTTGTAGTACCACCTACTGCTGCTGTTAGTACTTCTTCCTCTTCCTCTTATTCTTCTTCTTGTTCAGCTGCTGATGCTGCGGATGCTGCTGCTGCTGATGCTTCTGCTTTCTCTTTTCTATATATTTTTTTTTAATATTATTATTATTATTATTTATCGTTGCAGTGCGAAATCAGGACACGTTTCTAATGCGTAAAAAGCGGAAACGGAGAAAGGCGGAGAAATGCGGAGAAAGCAAATCAAATCGAAGTAGAACTCAACTCGACGGAGGCGGCGCCCTTGCAACTGCTTGCTGCTCTGCTTGCGACTGCGGCTGCGACTGTGGCTGCTGCTTACGATTTTCCGACTGCCACTGCCAATGCGGTGCCTACCGCCGACGCTGCTGCTGCTGGTGCTGCTGCTGCTGCTGCCGCCTCTGCTGCGTCGTGTCCTCGCTGTCGTCGGCGCCTTTCGCGAGTCCCCGAATAACTAGTGATGCCCCACTAGGTGCTGTCCAAAGCTAAACTAGGAGCGGTAAGTGATTAAATCTACAAGAGAACATAGTCGTATCCTTGCTGTAAGATACCCGCTACTTCTAGGTAATGGGTTTGGAAAAGCTTCTTTTAAAACTAGAAAAAGGTTCTAAATTTCCAAAGAAAAACCTGTCAACATAGAACCAATTCAACAAATAGAATTTTATGCCTAGTACTTCTATTAATACAAACTTTCATGTGCCGATTAGGATGAATCATTTTTTATAGCATACTTTTTGGGGCGATGCGCCAAGAACTCAAATACACTCTAATATTTATCTTTTATTTAATATTTTTACAGATTTTGATAATTCCTAGACAGGCTTACATATTATTTATCCATTCATTGTAAAAAAAACCCCCTCGATGATGTTAAAACCAGAAAAATTTGTATTAAAACGTCCAAACTGCCAGCACAGCCTGCCAATCCGATGCGATGCGTGCCGAGATGATGATGAAGAAGAAGCAGCAGCCGGAGGAGGAGCAGGAGAAGGAGCAGAGGCTGCGGCCACAGTGGGGCAAAGAAGCAGGAAGCAGGACGAGGAAGAGAAGCGGAGCATGGCACATGATTAAAAAGCTAACGAGTCGCAGCGACTCAGAGAGAGCGCACGCCGCCGAAAGAGCGTTAAGGAAGCAGAACGAAAGCTTTGGCAAGCAGTGCTACCAAGCTAACCGGAAGGAACTGGAGCTTCTCTGTTTCGAGGTAAAATAGCTACAAAATATTTAATCTTTTTATGCAAGTTTTAAGATGGGGAAAGAAAATACAGCTTTTATTTATTTAAATATTGAAAAAATACATTTAAAACCTTGTAATAATGGGCTGTTTTATAAATTTCACAAGCATTGAATGTAAAAAATAAAATGCAAATTAAAATGGCTAAAATGGCAGCACTTAGGCGCCAAATTTAAATAAAAAGCTACACCAAGAAGCTTTATTGAGAATGGATATGAAAGAAGATTTTAAACGTTAATAAAAAATATATAAAATAGTAAATAGAAGGATATTCCATATTCCATATTCCCCTATATTTTTGTTCCCTAATTCCCACTATTTTGAATATTGAACTACGATGTTGGGAATTCCGAATACAGTAACCTACGATATTTGTTTCGGAGTTCCAGGCCCACAGATACCACCTAAGAAAACGCCAATTATAATTATGTTTTAAAAGTTTATTGTGTAAATATTCAGTAGACTTTTTTAACAATATAATATAATACCTACCTTAATAATATCTACCTTACAAACTAATCGTTACAGATATTTAAAGCTATATGGCTGGGAAGTGCGTTAAGATAATCGGTGGAATGCCGACGAGCTGTCCTGTTGGTTTCCTGGTTTCCAGGAAAAGAGGATCGACGAAGAGAAGCTATAGATCCAATCCGATGGCGATGATCTGGCGGTTTACCTGTGGGAATTAAAAACAGGAAAACTGAAGGTAAGATTGGGTTTTCTCTTAATTATATTGCCTTTCCCGACCATGCAGCATAACTAGCTTGGAGCAGATCCTCAGAACCGCCTCAGGGATAGGAAAAGCGTCCTCCCAATGTAATTTTTGATAACGAATATCTCCGTCATTTATCAACCGATTTCGAAAAGGCATACCATTTCTGAATCAGGACTCTAAGCACCTTCAGTGCTAAAAAATCGGGAAAATCGAACAAAAAAAATTCGACCCGATTTTCGCAAAAATTCATGATGGTACCCCTTTCAAAAATTACGAAAAATGGGTCGAATTTTTTTTGTTCGATTTTCCAAATCCTTGAATGCAGATCGAATGAAAACGAAGTTCTGATTCCAAAATGGTATTTCTTTCCAAAATCGGTTGAGAAATATTCGAAATATTACTAAAAAAGTGGAAGAAAAGCGTGAAAATTAGACTGAATCGAATTTTGCAAAAAATCAAAGGGGTACCCATTTTAAAAATTACGAAAAATGGGTCGAAATTTTTGTTGTTCGATTTTAGAGATGCTTGAATGCAGATCAAAGGAAAACGAAGTTCTGATTCCAAAATGGTAATCCCTTCCCAAATCGGTTGAGAGTTGGGAGAGATTTTCAAAGGAAACTGTTGAAAAACATCGAATTTTGGAGTTTAAACGGCTTCTTAATATTTTTTTATTTCATTTTACAAATTTAAAAGGTTCAAGACGACAAATGGAGGATAAATCTATCCGTGAAGGATCATCTGCAGCTTCACATCTAACTCCTCGACTTTATGGCAATTGTGGGGTGACTGGGAAAACCACCTTTTACCATTCAAACACTTCTAGAACCTTTCCATTTTGCAGATCCCGAGATGCCCCCTAAATGGACCTTGTACCGGCTGGTAGCAAGTCGCAGCGAGTCCACCCTGGACCTGCCTAGGCTAGCCGGGACGGATCCTGGACCAGCCCAGGCCACCCTGGACCTGCCTAGGCTAGCCTGGACCTGCCTAGGCCACCCTGGACCTGCCTAGGCTAGCCTGGACGGCCCCTGGACCTGCCTAGGCCACCCTGGACGGATCCTGGACCTGGCTAGGCCAGCCAGGCCAGCCTTCTGCAACACCTTGAGCAGCCGTCGGAGATCCTGGAGATCCAGAACAGCACCTATTTTCCATATTTTAAGCATTTTCCTATGTAAATACATGTATCTGTATTTGTAAGCACATTTTATTGAAAATAAAGGACACAGTTTACACAAATTTTCCGAGTTTTCTTTCATTTTCCAGGTTTTTCCCCGAATTTTCCAGGTTTTGCCCCAAAATTTCACCGAATTTTCCTAAATTTTCCTGAATTTTCACGAATTTTCCTGAGTTTTCCCGGATTTCCCTGAATTTTTCCGAATTTACTCGAGTTTTCCTGAATTTTCCCGAATTTTCCCGAATTTTCCCGAATTTTCCTGAATTTTTCCGAATTTTCCTGAATTTTTCCGATTTTTTTTAAATTTTTCCGAATTTTTCTGCATTTTCAGATTTTTAAAAACCCCAAAATCGCCCTCCGCCACTTTTGAAGTACCAGGCGAACAGAAATCAGCAGAAGGTGGATGCCGAATTTTTAAATTTTGGCGGGAAAAAAGTTTGAATTTGAAAAAAATACCAAAAAAATTTTAACGGAAAAATACCAAAAAATGTAACGGAAAAATACCAAAAAAAAATGAAATCTGGTATTTTTCCGTTACATTTTTTGGTATTTTTCCGTTAAAATTTTTTTGGTATTTTTTTCAAATTCAAAAATTTTTCCCGCCAAAATTTAAAAATTTGGCATCCACCTTCTGCTGATTTCTGTTCGCCTGGTACTTCAGAAGTGTCGGAGGGCGATTTTTGGGGTTTTTTAAATTTTTAAAATTCAGGAAAATTCTGAAAAATTTAGAAAACTTCAGGAAAATTCGGGAAAAATCAGGAAAATTCGGGAGAATTCAGGGAAATTCAGGGAAATTCAGGAAAAATCAGGAAAATTCGGGAAAATTCAAGAAAATTTGAAGGAAAAATGAAAAAAAACTCGGAAAATTTTTGTAGACTGTTCTTTATTTTCAATAAAACATGCTTAGAAATACAGATACATGTATTTACATAGGAAAATGCTTAAAATATAGGAAATTAAATACAAAATAAGCTTAAAAATAATTATAAGTAATTAAAAATAAAGGATACAGCTTATAGTATTGGGAAAAGCATAAAAAAATAGAAGTTATATCTGGAAGCAGCATCGTGTGATGTCGCTGGAATGTCTTGTCCACGTCTTCCACTTGTCCAGTATTATGTTTTTCCGAGGGAGTTTCCGTTCTGTTGGTGCTTGGTGATGATCTTGGTGGTGTCTGCCAAAGCCTGGATCCAAGTAGAGGCAGTGCCTATTCCTGGAATGCTTGGTTCAGGATATGGTTCATAAAGGGGGCATCTCCGGATCTGCAAAATAAGAGGGGTTTGTAAGTGTTTGAATGGTAAGAAGCGTGTTTTTCCACTCACCGCATAATTTTCATAAATTTGGGGGGCTAATAACAAAGCTCCTGGTTGTCCTCCATAGATAGATCCGTCTCCATTTGTCGCCTTGATCCTTGGAATCCATATATTTTGCTCTCGATTCTGTGAATCTGTCAAATAAAATAAAAAAAACATTAAGAAGCCGTTTTTAATCCAAAATTCGATTTTTCTCAACACTTTCTTTGGAAAATCTTGGCCATTTTTTCACCGATTTGGAATCGGAATACCATTTTTTAATCAGAGCTTCAATATTTGTAAAACTGCATCAAAAGATTTTGAAAACGGAACAAAAAAAATTCGATCGATTTTTCGCATTTTTGGAAAGGGGTACCATCATGAATTTTTGCGAAAATCGGGTCGAATTTTTTTGTTCGATTTTCCCAATTTTTTGGCACCGATAGAAGGTGCTTAGAGTCCTGATTCAGAAATGGTAGGCCTTTTTGAAATCGGTTGGAAAATGGCCAAGATATTCGCTACCAAAACTATAAAAAAATTGATTTTAAAAATAAACCAGAATTGAAAAAAAAACCCGTTTTTGTTTAGGGTTTTAAAGAATTTCTGGGCCATTTGTGCACCGATTTTAGAAAGGAATACCATTTTGGAATTAGAGCTTTAATATTTTAAAAACTGCATTAAAAGATTCTGAAAACGGAACAAAAAAAATTCGATCGATTTTTCGCATTTTTGGAAAGGGGTACCATCATGAATTTTTGCGAAAATCGGGTCGAATTTTTTTTGTTCGATTTTCCCGATTTTTGTAGCGGATCGAAACCCTGAATCAGAAATGGTACGCCGTTTCCAAATCGGCTGAGAAATGGCTGAGATATTGACAATTATAGTTATGAAATAGTTGGTTTTCGCATTTTTAATGATTTCTTATATGTTTCAGGGAATGTTTCGGGCTATTTCCATTCGAGGTACTCACCTATAAGCCGTCCGATTCCAATCCCTCCTCCAGCTGTACTACTTCAGGATAAGCGTCTTGTTGAAGGCCAGAAATAAAGCTGAACATGGCAGAACGAGGCGCTGTTGAAATCTGTAATTAAAGAAATTTAACCAAAAGGATTAGTTGACAAGAAATGGATGATTAAATATCTTTTACGCAACGATTAAATACAAATCTTTGGAATATATCGAAAGGGAATGAAGTCCTGATTCTTAAATGGTATATTGTTCCAAAATCGTACGAAAAATGCCAAAAATATCCTCTAATAACTGCAGCAAAAGCACGTTTAGGCTTAAGACTGTTCCCAGTATTTTTAGCATATTTTTTGTATGGCAATCAAAATTATTCCCAGTATTTTTTATGCATATCTATATTTAAACTGAAATAAATATCATACCGTTTAATAAATATTGTTATAGTCTTGTGTGTATTTATTTATGTGTTTGTTTTCACTTTTATCTGCAGTTTTTTTTCAGATTGCATATCTCGACTTGAGTATATCGGTTTGGGTTGCTGTGTGATTTTTAGGGGGCACGTTGGCCAGACCCAGAAACCCAGATAATGCCCGTGCCGTACCGTCCCAGAGATAAGCCAGGCCGAAATAGGCGGCCATAAATTATTAATTAAAACACACAATGCCGAAATGTAAAGTCCGACAATTGAACGCTCAAATTTGAGATGGAAATGTGTCATTTCCAGTACGCTAATGTCCCCCAATCAGCCGATCGGCGGGTCTAGCACGAACTATTCGACTGTTCGACAGCCATATGTAGTATTATATATAGTATTTTGCTATATATTTTCGCACACGCATCCGCGGACTCACGCGATAAGGTTAAATATAGTACAAATGTCTGTACTTAGACGACTGTGCGCCCAGCATACAAGCCTCAGCACATCCTTACATAAATACAGGGATACAGAGAGCAAAAAAGATCTCTGTTTATAAAAAGAAACAATATTTATGTTTATGTTTGCGGTTGGCATTAAATAACATTTCAAAACATTCATTCAACATCTGTTGAGAATGAAACTAAAAAATGGAAAAAATAAACCGCAGAAAAACATGTTTCGTTGCCAAGTGCCAGCAGTTTTTTTTACAGTGTTGGTGCATCTTTCGGATGCAAATAAATGAACTCTGCGAGAACGAATGCAATTAATTCAATCCACCCACCCATCCGCCACCCACCTCCTCTATCGTCTTCCACTTAGCCCCTTTCTTCATCAGCTTTCGCTTTTAATTCGCTTCGCTGCGATGCCAAAAGTTTGTTGAACTTTGTGACAAAAAATACTTAACACTTTTGTCGTTTGTAGAAGGAAAATCGCCTAGAACGTTCCCGATTCCTTCAAAAATGTCGGGAAAAAATCAAATCTGAAGCCGCTGTTATCGCGGTTTTTGGTCTGCGACCTTGAACATTTTTGACAAACAAAAACAAACAAACAGAGGTAGGCAGAAAGAACGAAAATAAAACCGAAAACGAAAACAAAGCCAGAGTTGATGCCCAAAAAAAAAATGAAATAAAAAACGCCAAGAACCCACACTATCAAAGGAAACCCACCATATGTATAGAGTTTCCATGTATTTGTGTAGAACTCGTTTTTTAAAATGTGTCGTGCGTTTATTAGCGCTTCTTATACAATTATTTATTTATATATGTATATAGGCTATATCAAAATATCGAAAAAAAATATTGTATAAACTGTAGTCTTTAGCTCTAAATACAAATTAAATACGTACCAAAAATGCTTAAAATTAAAAACACTCGATTAGAAAAAAAAAGAAACTAATTAGAATGGAACATGCGTTTGGGTTGTATTAAAAATTAAACATTAAAGATTTTCTTCTTGTGTTATTTTTGGACATCTTTGATAATAATTTAACAAAAAGTTCAAACATATTTAAGGTTTCTTATGCACAGCAAAAAATAATTGCTCGTCTCGTTCTCCTCTTAATAGATTAATTATCATTTCTAATATTTTATGAGTAGGGTTTGCTTTTTTTTTTGTGATTTTTTGTGGTTTTTTTAAGCACTTGTGCGGGGAAAGCTAGTGATTCCATTGTCCTCTGGTGAGTGGATTGATTACAGGTGATGGCTGATTATTTCGTTGATTACTTTACTGATTACTTCGGAGTACTCCAATGGGTGACCCCTCCAGGGTCATTAATCCCTGTCGGAGGAGTTGCCGTTGGTCATCTCCTTGCCGGAGGTCTTGCACTGCAGGCAGTACTTGTAGGACACCGGCTCCGGGGGCTTGTTGTTGCCCAGGGAAGCCTGAGCAGCTGCCGCCGCACCACCCACGGCGTCAAAGGGATTCGGTTTGCTGTCCACCGGACTGATGGGGAAGTGCTGCCAGTGGGGGCAGGGCATCTGCTTCGGCGGATGGATAGGGAACGGCATTTTGCAACTGGATCTGGATCTGAATCTGGTATCCCTGGTATCCGTATCTATCTGGTTTTGTATCTGTTTTTGTATCTTGTTTTTGTATCTTGTTTTTGTATCTGCAACTGTGTATCTGGCACTGCTGCCGCTCTCCTCGGAGTCTCGATGCGTACTGTGCGGCTTGCTAGAAGCGACGCCGCAACGTCAACGACCAAAACAAAAAACACAAAAACACGAGAAGCACAAAGAGAGGCCAGATATCAGGTAGCCGACTAGAAGATTCCCTGCGATTGCCTCACAAAAACAGGGCTGGTAGTACACTTGACAAAATTTGACTTAAAAGTGAAGGGATTCTTTGGAAAAGAAAAAGTTTGAGACTTTTAAATTGCTTAAAAAAAGTCGAGTTTTAAGATGTTGTAAAAAATATCTAAAGATATTTAAAGGAAATATTTAACGATTTAAAGGCTATATAAAAAATGTATAATAGAACAGTTTAAATGATTAAGCACGTTTCGAGTGGACAAATATTTATTTGGCAAATCATTTTTGCAGCCACTTGAGATACTTTTTGAAGTTAGGGCAGACTTTGGGTTTTCCAGCGAGAGGCACACAGATACTCACGCACACTGGCGCAGAGAGCTGGTCTGGCGGGCTCGTCTAGTCAACAAAGAACCAACAACAACAGCGAGTCACAACAACAACAGAGAACAACAACGTTCAAGGCAACAATCAGTTGGCTTTTTTTTAGCTTTTTTTAAGTATAATATTTTTTAAATCGTTTTTTAAGAAAGAAATTCATTTATACTTGGAGATGGTGATTAAAAGGGATATTTATTTAAACAGAAATGAGTTTCTGCATTTGTAGGAAAAAGTATCTTTAAATCAAAGGGAATGTATCTAAGAAAATGTATCTATTCCCAACTAAGGTTATTCAATCCGACTTTGACTAACTCATATTTAATATATTTAAATGCTTTAAAAAATAATATAATAAATTATACGATTTATATATAAAATTTAGCTTTTTTTTAGAGCTATCTCATGGATTTGGATCCCCAGAAAACGGAAAGTGAGAGCCCGGCCGGGCGAGAGACCGGTCTGCGAGTCTGGAAGAGTCTCGTTCCCGGCTTCCCACTCCCGTGGCCCACGAGCAGCTGCACCCTCTCTTTGTGGCAACTCTCTCTTTGTGAATCGAGTTGCAAAGTGGGCAGTGGGTGGCGGTGGGTGGTTAATGCAATCGTCGCTTGGCACTCCTCCATTTTATGGTTATGCTTTGTTCCCATTCGCCTTATGCTTTGGACTTTGTCCCCCGAATGGGTATTAACCCCAGAAAGCTAGGGTTTCTATTATTTAGAAGATATAGTACCCCGATTCCTAATCTTTAAAATCTCTCTTTAAAAGTTAAACAAAAAAATCCCAACTTTCTAGCTTCAAAAACCCTAAAGTTGTGGCTATTCCTAACGTTTACTTATGTATATAGTAGTTATAGTCTACCGATTATATACTATAATAAGAATGATTAAAAACTCACCTTTTTCCTTTCAAAAGTGAACTTTCCTTGTGGGGTTAATCGTAGAGGGGTTACGCCTGGATGATTGGCTTTCTGTCGCGACGCCATGTCCCTTTCCTTTCCGGGTTCTGGAGTCGCCGGAGAATGTTGTTAACCTCAAGTCCGGTGCTTTGTGTTTGTTTTTTCCAAGTTTCTCTCCAAGTTGCCTCATCAAGTATACGCACAGTTGACACATGCAGTTCAAGTGCTCATTAATTGCAATTCAAGTGCCTTATGTGGCACCAGATACGAGTATATATCTGTATCTCTAAGTGTGTATCTAAAAGGAGAATAAATGGATTAAATGTACAAAATCAAACTTAAAACTAAACAACTAAAAAGTAACTTAAAATAATTACAATAATAATGGCACAAATTTCTATATTTTTAAGTTAATTATTAGATCTTTATTAAACTTATGATTTAGGCAAAATACAATGGTCATCTTTAGCAGCTCAGGAACCGCAATTGATGGATAATTTAATGCATTTTTTACTCGATTTTTTTATCATCAAATATCATCAGATACGTTTTATACCACATTTATGCATATATCTAGATACTTTATCTGTATTTGCCTCAATTCTAATTTGATCTAAACAAAAAAATTATGGTTTTGGTGTAAATTCTAAGTTAATGCTTTAGTTATCATTTTTCACGTTTAATATTTTTCGTTTTAAGTTTCTTAATCTTGAATCTTGAATCTTAAATCTTGAATTGATGCCAAATTTTGTTATTTAAGTTGCTGTGTTCGGTTTAAAATTTCGGTTTAAAATTCTTCGTTTTCTTCACATTCATGCCTTAGCTGCTATGTATTATTAATCATAAAGTTTACTGTTATTTAATCACTTTACACAGCCCGCGGGCTGGGCATGTTCTATCATAATTTTATAATAATATTTAAAAAAAAAAAAAAACAATTGCATAATTTCTAATGATCATCATTTTCTCATGCGATGTGTGTGTTGCCTTAGAGACTATGGATTACATTTCTAAATAGAATTATAAATATGATTATTGTTGTTTTGCATTATGCTGTTTCTGTTGCTGTTGTATTATAAAAAATCCTTTATAGATACCACAATCGATCAAACAGTTGATCAGCATTGGTGCCATTGTATAATTATTTAAATTTAACAATTGCCTACGATTCATTTGATTTAATTAAATACAAATACAAATATAAATTTATTTACGTTCTCGTCCTACTTTTAAATATTTCATTCATTGATGTTTTCTATTTGTTTTTTCTTTTTTCAAATGTCAGTTATCCTCTCTGGTTAATATTATTATTCGTTTTGTTACATAAAGTAAGCTAGACTCTAGATTTAGATTTAGATTTATAATTATTTTTAAATATTTAGACTACAAAGTAAACAATGTGTAAGAATATATGCATTTATATATGTTTTTGTATAAATATCAATTCGATTTTCTTTCGCCTTCATTTTGCGAGGAAAGTTGAGAAATTATTTACAAAACAAAGTGATCAAAGATTCGAATTGGAAATCAGCATCCATCTCCGCTCCTCACAAAATATACAATTTATAGATATATATGATAGTTCAAGATATATAGATAGTCGTAGATCGTAGATCGTAGATCGAGAATTGCTTGATAGAATGCTTCAGAGATAGTTAGTTAGCTGGTTAGTCAGTGAGAAAGTGCCTTGAGAATGCAAGGAAAATCATATTTAGAACACCTGAGTTTTACATTTACACATTATCCATAAATATATATCATTATATCTTTAATATCAAGAGTGTTTCGCTAATGGAAATTGAGGTCGTCACCGCCTTCTATCCGTCATCTATCTTCCCTCCACACCTCTGTGAATATTTCGATTAATATAATTCGTTAAAAAAATATTCAAAAAAAAAACCTTAGTGGGGGAAACTTGTGCAGACAGTTAAAAACTAGACTACGATATATCTGTTTGGTTTCCTACATATATACGTTTATACGTCTATATATATATATATCTATATATATGTGCAAGCTTTATAAATATGTTACATCGACAGGTTCTCGTGTGCCTCGGCTGAGATTACATTTGTTTGCAAAACGCTAAGCTACCTACTAACGAAAAACGAAAAACGACAAAAAAAAAACTCCTATTATAACGAAACAAAGACTCGAAATAAGGTCCTTTACTCATGTATAAGTATGCAGATGTCCGGGAGCTAAGTAAGGTGCATCTTGGCCAGCATCAGCAGGCCAACTAGCGGCCATCGTTGACCCGCTTACGAGGCATTCGAGGCCGAGAGCGTGACGGGCGCCTGGCGGTAGAATGCGTTGGCCCCCTTGATGGGCAGGGGATGCGCCTCCGTGTTGAACACCCACTCGTCCAGGGGCAGCACCGAGTCGTCCGAGAACAGCAAGTACAGGTACTAAAGAGTATAACAAGCATTATTCCAGATTCAAAATAGTTTAAAACCTTAAAGATATTCGTTGCCTTCTGGAGGCAATTGCAAACCTTGAGCGTTTCGGCAAGGAAGAAGCTTTGCTGGACATCGTCCTTTTGGGGCTCCTGCTGGTAGACATTGCGCAGGCCGCAATAGCCGTGCGCCGTGCGGCAGTGCTTCTCGAGGGCGAGGACCGCCTCCCAGCCCCAGTCCCTGTACTTCTGGTCGTGCGTCAATCGCCACAGGACGAAGTAGCTCTCAAAGGTCTCCGGTCGCAGGATGTAGTACTTCTCCTGGGATCTCAAGGCGCGTGCCTCCACAGCATCGCTGAACCTGTTGGTTGCAAAATTAATTAAAAACTAATTCTCGAGTAATCAGAGAGCAATGCCAAACACAAACCGGAAAGCCTCGGGTCCCAGCTGGGTGGGCGTCCTCACGTAACTCTCGTGGCAGGTGTTGGTAATACCCTTGCCCACCTCCATGTACTTGTTGGTGTGATCATTCTGACGCGTGGCAGCTCCCAAGGCAAACAAGCCACCTGGAAAAAGGATAATATACTTTATTACGTTTCTTATTTACAAGTTTTATAGAAACCTTACCTGAAAAGCAGGCCAGATGGTCCATTTTGTGCTCCAACCGATCGAATTTCAGATCCGAGACGTAGGTCAGTCCATTGGGACTGGTCCGCACCATCTTGTCCATGATGGCCAGCATGGCCTCGTCGTACATCTCGCGGGCCTCCTCGTCGGTCTGGCCCGATTGCAGCCAGGCCTTTAGCAAGTACTCGTAATAGCTGTCGCCCAAAGCACCCAAGGACATGTGCACTGCAAGAAATACAACAAAAATATCAATAATAAAAGTAATTAAAGATTTAAGTAAGACTTACATTGTCCCCATTTGCCCGTCTTGGGATTGAGGAAGTTGGGATAGAGTCCCTTGGGCTTCTCGATCTCCTTGAGCACCTGGCGGATGGTCTGCACCCGCTCGCGGTACAGTGGATTCCCGGTAATGTCGCTCAGGTAGGCGAACTCCAAATGCAAAGTGCCGAACTCCGACAGGATCGAGCTGCCGCCGGAGGCCCAGCCGTAGTTCTTGGCCACGCCCGTTTTCGTGTTGACCAAAGCATAGGGGATGCCCGTGGGCGTCTGGAAGGCGGGCAGCAGCTTGTCGGCGATGTGCTGGGCCTTCTCCTTGTACAGCGGATCCCCCGTAAAGGCGTACAGGGTCAGCATGCCGCCCACGAATCGGATATTCGTCTCAAACACACTCAGCTCGGCGCTGATGTTGTCCAGCGAGAACTTCCTCTCGATCCAGTCGCGACCCTCGCGGTACTCCTTCTCCAGCCCCATGATGTACAGGGTGTCCAGGCCGTCGACGATGGTGGCCCCCAGGTCGTACGACCCGAAAATACTGCCCACATGGGCCCGCTGCGACAGAGGACGCAGCTCGTTCTTGCCCCACGCGTACAGCTTGTAGTTGTGCCACGCGTGCTCCATCATCTGGAAGAGAATTTAAGAGAAAAGGGTTAGTTGGAAATTAGAGATATAGAAAGGATATATATGTTGGATATAACTAACCGATCCTCAAAAAAAAATATCTGTAGAGAATATAGTCACCCGATCCTCCAAAAGTATGTGATAGAAATTTTATATTTTTTTTGTTTACATTTTTTGAGGTTGATTAAGTACAACTTTTGAGAATCGAGGAGGAGGGCGCTTTTTCACTTAAATCGTTTAAATTTATACCATTTACTATTTACTATAAAAGGAACAGGTATATAAACAGGATATACATCAAGGATACATAAAGGATATATAAAGTATATAAAAAGGATATAAAAAAGGATTAAAAAAGGATATAAAAAGGATATATGAATATTTTAAAAATGTATTGGATTTAATTAAACGAACCTCGAAAAGTATGTTACAGAAATTTTATATTTTTTTGTTTACATTTTTTTGTTTACATTTTTTTAGGTTGATTAAGTACAACTTTTGAGAATCGAGGAGGAGGGCGCTGTTTTTCCTTAAATCGTTTAAATTTATATTATTTACTATTTATTATTAAAGGAACAGGTATATAAACAGGATATACATCAAGGATACATAAAGGATATATAAGGTATATAAAAAGGACATAAAAAGGATATAAAAAAGGATATAGAAAGGATATGTGTATATTTGAAATATGTATTGGATTTAATTAAACGAACCTCGAAAAGTATGTTACAGAAATTTTATATTTTTTTGTTTACATTTTTTAGGCTGATTAAGTACAACTTTTGAGAATCGAGGAGGAGGGCGGTGTTTTTTGGTAAATCTTTTCTATTTTTATCTTTTCATTTACTATTAAAGGTAAAGTTTTTTAAAAAGGATATATATACAGGATTTATAAAGGATATAAAAAGGTTATAAAAAGGATATAAAAAGGATATAAAAAGGATATACATAGAATATCATTAACCGATCCTCTACATGTAAATTAAAGGAATTATATGATTTTTTTTTCAAAGTTTTTAGGGTTTTTAGGTAGAAATTATGAGAATCGAGGGGAGGGCGCTGTTTTTCTTAAATCTTTTCTATTATTCTATTATTTTTTACCATTAAAAAAGTACTTCAACCTATAATTCCAACTTTTAAAAACGAATATTTTTAATAACCATTTAAGCCTTTTGGTCCATTAAATTTTCATAAACTTAAACATTACTCTTTAAACAATTTCAATTAAGCAAACGGTCGGCCATAAAACACAGAAAAGAACAAATATCTGTACATTAAGAATTCATAAATTTTTTGCTGAATTTCCACAAATTTTTTACCCTTTTTGAATCTATATTTACTTTGCTTAATGTGTGGCCTTTAGTAGAATTTATTTCATATTTGGTTTCTCGCTTCCAATTCGGTTCGCAATGTTTGCCAAACGTAAAAGTTGATTTTTAACCCATTTTACCGCTAATTTTTTTTCATTTTTTTTGGATGTATGTGAAAAAAGGGTGTTTTTTGTGTAGTTTTTGGTGCGGCTTCAATTGAATATCACCCACTGGGCAGGCGGCGCACCTGAAAAGTCACGTAGAGTCGCGGTAGCCACAGAAATGTTAATGAAATGGACAGCGGGAAATCTTTTTGCAACAGCAATACCCTAACAAGGGTTATAAAGGATATTAGGAAGAATTATACAAAAAAAATAAAAAATAAAGTCTATTATTCCTGTTATTTCTTCTTTATATTTCTAAGAAACTTTCAAAAAAATTCATAAAATTTGTAGGGTATTCAAATATTCGACTTAAACCCTTTGGTCTGAGGTTTTCCTCTATTTTGTGTTTTTTTTTTAGCTTCCATTTTGGTTTGCAAGTATTTGGTTTTGCAATTGTATGCGTGTACCCACATATGAATGTGTATGTGTGTGTGTGAGGGGTGTAGCCTCTGCTGCAGGCATTTGCATTTCTCCTTTCATTCACATCCGTTCCCACACACACACACACACACACACCAATACACCTGCATACATAGCATAATTTGGCATTGCATACTTTCGAGAGGCTCTCCCGTTAAACTCTTACCCACTCGCTCGCTCCCCCAGCCCACTTCCTGTCGTTCCCCCAGCTCCCACTTCCTGCCACCCCACCCTGGGCTCCATTCGGATTGGGTTTGCGATTTTTTTTCCTCCATTTTTGCGCAAAAATTAAATTACGACCGCACTACAATGCATAAAGCACTCCAAAAATTAGGCCAAGGAAGTATTTAGTATTTAATTAATTAATTTTTAATAATTTCAATGATTTTTAAAGTGCAAAAAGAAGCTAAAACCTACATATTTTAATTAATTAATAAAGAAACACCATTTTTAACCCATTATACTTTCATAATTATAGCAAATATTACTTTTATCTAACAAATCTGTTGTTTTCTTTTAAAGTTGTAGATTTTCTTATATCATTTTCCTCTGTGTACTTTTCTGTGCACCCTTCTCTTTCTACTTTCCCTAGCCCACCTCTCGCTCGCTCTGTCTTGATGTTTGCTTTTGTTTTTGGCCGAGAAGAGCAAAGGAAAGGGCTGAGCAAATATTAACAGTTTTCCCGGTAATTAATTAAAGTCTAACGCGTTGACACAACCTACTGTTCGGCCTCCCCACCCCACGCTTAACCCACCCAGCCGACCCAACCGACCCATCCGACCTTTCAACCCACAAACTTAACCTCAAAAAGCAAGAATCCCTCGGATTTTAAACTTTAAACCAGCTTGGAAGTAGAATAATATTAATTTTAAATAATTTAAAGCCTGTAACTGACTTTAAAATCGCCGAGTCCTTTATTATTATTCCCTTCTCTCCTCCTCTTAACGTATTACTTTTATTTTTTACCCCAAAAAAACCTAATTAGCAGCTTTTTATTTCCGAATTAAACTCTTAGCCGAAAAAAAAACATTCAGTCGGGGACAGGAGCCCCTTCCGGACAACCGAAATCCGGAATCCGGCCGCAATTCTCCGGAAAACCTCAAAGCCGGTGGTCACCAAAAGAGATGGCAATACATCAAAAGAGAGAGAAGGGGCGAGGAGAATGAAGAACCGCTGTCAGTGAATTAAAAGTCGAAATGTTTACAACCCGCAAAAACACTTTAAACGGATTACAACAGCTGTGTGCGGAAAAGTGTGAGAAAGGGGCTTAGCACAGGACGAAACAGTGGCGAAAGGACGAAGGACTAACTGACAGACGAAGGGCACAGGTCATCAAGGCGGTCAAATGGAAGCAACTTTTGTGCTTTCTCCTTTCACATTTCACATTCCCTTTCGCGACACCCGACTTCCGACTCCCTCTGGCTGTTTGTTCTTAGCAGCTTCTGCAGCTTCTGTGATTTAATGAGCCACAGGACTCGGATTGATGGATGACATTCAGGAATGTCAAGTACGAGAGCAGCTAAGCCAACATTTAAATGGAAATTACAATGAAAACGG
Organism: Drosophila ercepeae; assembly: GCA_018150545.1. Taxonomy (NCBI): domain Eukaryota; kingdom Metazoa; phylum Arthropoda; class Insecta; order Diptera; family Drosophilidae; genus Drosophila; species Drosophila ercepeae. Next base: position 8,241,793 of record JAECWL010000197.1, read on the forward strand.
AGCCGAGATATTATAAAAATGCAATAAAATTTAAGATAAAAACTTTAAATAAAACTAAAAAATGACAGGAATTCTCAGCAAGGTTTTGCTTTACAAAAAATGATAGAAAAAAAGTTCTAATTAAAAGAAATAAAACCATTTTTTAACGATTTCCTTCAAGTCCTTTTACCTAAATTATAATTTCTTCTAATTAATTAATATTATAATTCTTCCTTAAAAAACTCTCTCTTCAAGTGAATATCATTTAACAAAAGCCCCAAAAAAAACACACAAACCATTCAAGTCGATAGCCTTTTTTTGGGTCTTAAATCAGAAAATCATCAGGTTGCCGGAATTTACGGAAACGGCTTGATGGATCTGACTGATTGATTGAGTAATTTTCGTATTTTTGTGGCATACTTTTAGGCAAACACACACGGCACTGAGGCACAGGCTTTTCCCCAATTTGTGTTCGTCCTGGATACAGGAGTGTGCCTGGATGTCTTCATTAAGCATCAAGTTATATCCTGGCAATGTGCAAACGTCGCACAAAACGTGCCACAGGCGCAGGAATGTCAGTTTCAAATGGCTGTGCGTGAGTGTGACATCCTCATGGAGGTACAGTCAAAACACAGTACAGTAGAAACTAACAGAGAAGTTAACAAAGTCCTTGGAAATCCTTGAAAATTCAAGAGAAATGCAAGTAATGGAAGAATGAAGAATAATTCTTTCCTTTTTAGGAAGTGTCTACTGTACTTGAGCGTACATGTACTGGGTATTGGTATGTTGGAACATAATTTCCGCCGTGGAATGTCCCAACATGGGATCTAGAAAGAGACAGGAGCACTCGATGGGCGAGAGAGACAGAGCGAGGGACACTCGTCATATGTCACAATGTGTCCATATCCCAGGCGGTAGGTGGCACAAATGCACTGAGAGAAATACTTGATACATGAGAAAAAACAAAATACATGAATTTTTGTTAATTCTGATTAATGTTTTGGTTTCTAAACGATTTTTATCCTTTCTTCTAGTAGTTTTCTCTCAGTGCTGGCGGTTTCACATACCTCTAGTTTGAGGCATGCCACAGCTGAATGTTGGCACTCGCTGGAATTGTTTTTCGTCAGCCGCCGGCACGTGACTTGCCTCGTTCACTTGCGGCATTTCATTTCAGTCGTGTTCCCATTTTAAAAGCTATCTCCCCCTCTCTCTCTTAGGCCCCCTGTTGCTGTCTCTTTCGAGCAGGTTCTCAGCTTCAAACTTTAATGCCAGAGTCCCTTGAGAAATGAACGATTTACGAGCACAATCTTTACAGCCAAGAAAAGCCAAGAAAAGCCAGGAAGCCAGCAAGGATATTGCACCAAAACGCAGAAAAAGAATTTGAGCGCGAAAGAGACAAGCTATAAATTAGAGAAAGAGATGCATATTCCCTGCGGCTGCATCTTTTGGCTTTCGTCCATAATTGAATAATCCAAAATATTTTCACTGCAACTTCCCCTTAGCCTTAACTTTTCGCACAAAGCTCAAAGTTCCTTTCGCTCCGAAACAAAAGCAGGAACAAAGCGAGGAGATAAAAATTCAAAAATTCCATAAAAAAAACAAAAAAAAGTTTAAAATTGTTGTAAAAAAATATGCAAAAGGACTTCCCAACACACACACATAAAGATCAACTTCCTTGGCAGCAGAAAAGTTTAACCAGAAACTCTCTCTCTCTGGCAGAGAAAATAATTTGCTTAAGGCCATAAAATAATGCGAAAGGGGGGTCGCGAGGGGAAATGGCCATCATCTAGGGGTCTCTTTGCCACGCCCCCCTTCTATCTCACTCTCTATTCGCGTCACTGTCGCGAGGGTCCTGAGAGAATCACAGGACTTTCCTTTCTTCTTGAACTTTGGTCTTAAAAAATTATTGGACTTTTTAGAATTAATTTTAATTAATGAGTTAATAATTAAGGACTTTTTGGAAGTCCTTTGGGGATTTTATAGTCCTTAAAAGTAGAACAAATTGTTATCCAAAATAATGCCAAAGGTACCTTCAATCAGGACTCCTTTAAGGACAGATTTATCCCCAGGATGTAGCCCCCCCGAGGTAGCAACCGAAAAAACAAAAAGAAAAGCAGGAAACAATTTGCATTAAGGTGCCAAAGGCGGCAGTCACTGTGGGGGCGTGGCTGCAAAACCAAATAGCTTGCAAAGTTTTCCCCAACAACAACAACAAAAATGTGTGGCAAGAAAAATAGAAAAATGATAAAGAAAATATCAGAGAAAACTATTAAAAATTCCCAAGATACTTCTTTTGTTTTGGTTTTCAACTTTTTGGTAAACCCGATTGAGGTTGAGGTTCCCCCTATATTATTTTTTAGATCCATTTTTTATCTATTCTCAGCTTTGGAAATATTTCTTTTATTTATTTTAACCCTCAACTAGCTCTGCTAACCCCTGGCTGACCCCGTTCTACTGACAATGAAACTGGTCAACACGGTCAAAATGGTCAAAATGGTCAAAATGCTCAAAACATGGCCAGCAAGTGCATCATCACGAGCCATTGGTCAAGCACACACACACTTGAACAGCTACCAATGCCAATTTGGCTCACACAGACATCGATCCAATTGGAGGACATTGGATTCCGAGCTTCAAGCCAACTGATGACTGTACAGTGGTTCAAAATTAAGGGAAAAGTAGGGAAAATAGAGGAAATTTTATGTAATTCGAGAGGAAGCTTTGGATTTCGAGGGTCCTTTCGCTATCAAGTATTACTTGTGGAGTTTAAAATATTCATTCTGTTTAAATATTCTTCAGTCCTTTGCTTTATTGCAAGTAATTGGTAAAAGAAGGAGGCGTTAAGAGTACCGGATATCCTACAGTTAAAGAGGTAGCTTTTGATATCAAGAGTTCCGTCTTCAAAAGTTTTGATATCCGGTACTTGTAGAGTCTAAAGGGTCCTTCTGTATAAATATTCCTCAGTTCTTTGCATGTAATTGGTAAAAGGAGGTGGCATTAAGAGTACCGGGTTTCGTACAGTGCGAGAGGTAGCTTTGGATATCAAGAAACTGACATGTTCTGACATGAAAAGTATTGATATCCGGTACTTGTAGAGTCTAAAGAGTACTTCTGTATTGGTTTCATTGCAAGTAATAGGAAAAAGAAGACGGAATTAAGAGTACCGAGTATCTAACACTTCCTTTCCTTCCTTTATTTTCAAATCTATTTCATTTTTTATTTATTTTTCAATCACCAAGGCCTTCAGGTATCTTTTAACTCTCTTTTTTAGTACCCAACCTTGTTGCCGAAAATTGCACTACCCAAGATATATCTTTCCTATCACAGAGTATGAAAAAAAAGACATATATCTTATCTAATCGAACTATGAAGTTCCTGTCAACTGCCTGAAGTTGTCATAAAAAAATGAGTCATAGGTCGCAAAATGTTGCAAAAAAGTGCCAATAAAAGCCAATAACTCAGACTTATCAGATTATTTGTAAATGATAAAAAATAGAAACTCATCGAACTAGAAATTTTGAAACAATCGAGGTCTTTGTTTAAGATTTTTTCATAGATTTTCAACCACTGTTGTGGTGTGTTTCGGGTATTTTGGGTATTTTGCCACTTGGCTTGGCCAGTTTTTGGCGGCCAGTTGAATTGGACAAAGCTACGCAATCCCAACCCCTCCTCCCACTAGAGTTTTCCTCAGTTTTTCCGAATTTTCCCTCCCTCCGTCTCCCCCCCGCTTACTTTCACCTTGAACAAGTGGCTCAGTTGTCTGCGTTTGGCTTTTCAATGCTTCTCGTTCGATTTATTTTGCGTTTTGCTGGCTCGTTTTCCTTTTCAATTTTCCTTTTTTTTTTTGGAATTTGCATGGCGGAAAAACTGCTGCTGGGTGGGTGGAAAATTCGGTGGGTGGGCCTCGACTGAGAGGTTGGATTAAACAACGGAGGGCGGACAACGGACAACGGACAAATGGCTGAACACAATTCGATTATTAGCTGCCGACATCGACATGTGTAGAAGACGGGAACCAAAACAAGCCGAATGAAAGGTAATAGAAAGCGGTGAAAGCCAAGAAGAAAGTAGAGAAAAGAACAAGCGGAAGCCCAAGGAAAATCGCCTCCAATGGCAATTCCCAGCCAAGGCTAAGGCTTTGCCAAGAACGATTTCTGAACTTGAGACATAATGAGAAGGAAAGCGGTTCTTGGACAAGAAAATGCAAAAGAAACTAATTCTAAATAAAAATATATAAATTAATTAACAAAAAAATGAATATTTTTAAGAAGTTTTTTATCAGAAATAAATCCTCTTTCGTAGTTTTTAGTTCCAATAAAAAAATCATTAAGAAATACCTACTTTAGTTCTATCTTTAAATAAAACTTAGCCTTAGTCCTTGATTAACCATTAAGGGGGGGACCTCATCAATATCCGGTTAACTCACCTGAAATGAAAAACAAACAAACGGAAGAGAACAATGAATAAAACATCGCAGAAAGGTAAGCAAGAAATTCCGAATAGAAAGGAAACAAGAAAGTTAAATTGCAACAGATTGTTTTTTGCCCCCCCTTCCTTTGGCAGGACGAAGGAGAGCCAGGATCGATGTGCATAAACAAATAACTTCATCTGTTATTCGATTTCTGCGCCCCCTTCACCACCGTTGCCACCGCAAATCGTAATCGTAATCACACGAATAAATGTATTCACATTCACCTGCAATATTTGCACTCAATTTTTTGCCACCCACTGGAACCCAACCCATCCTAAAGAGAAAGTGGAATAGTTTTCTCTGATTCTGATTCCGATTCTGATTCTGATTGAGGAATTACCTGCTTCGTTTGGTAAATGAAAATCCAATAGAAATGTCGATGGAATGCAATTTGATGTTAGATTACCGCCAAGATACTCGTAGACCTGCTCCAAGACAAAGTTTCTATTCGATTTCGATTTTGATTTCGATTTCGATTCGTTTACAATTTCAATTCGATTGATCAAACTGCCAAGTGTCCTTCTTGTTTCAATTATAAAATAATCCTTTACAGTTTAATTAATATTCTCGTGTCTCTAGTCTTTTGTTTTTACAAATTGTTTCACTAATATTCTGTATTTCCTGAATAGTTTCTGGGTTTAGTTTGTTGTTTTAAATTATTTGAATATTTAATTGGAAGCTTTACTGGCAGAACAGAACACTGGGAGAAATTTATAACAATTCCTTATCGATTTAGCAATAAAAGTTGTAGAAAAAATAAAGGTTTTCAAACAAAAAGTTTGTTGCCATTTTTAAAGACTTTAAAAATGTTTCTTTAAAGCGGAAACTTAGGTTTTTTTTACAACTTTCTTTATTATTACTTTCAAATATTCCCTTCCAGAGATACCTGAATTTTTTTACGGTGTACTTTTTGCACTGCAATCGCCTCAACCGCCTCAAGGTCTCTTCCCTTTCGCCAGCCAGCTATCTCCTTGCAGTTGTCACGGGCTTTTGAGCCGTAAAAGCGTAAAGAAATTGGCATAGGACACGCCCACAGTACAAACGCCCCTGCACAAAAGGGGGGGGTGCTCACTATGGCCAGCCACGTAATGGCAATTGTGGGGTTGTGGGGGCGGAGAAGGGAAGAGAAGGAGCCAAGTGAGCGTAATAAACGCCAAGATTTAGATCACATTCACAGGCTTAAGGGGGGGTCCGAGTGGGTGGTGCGAGGGTGGTTCGTGTACTTCGTGTACTTGACACTTGTGATAGTTGTTGTTATTGTTGCCACGTGCTTGTTTGTAAAGCTCAATATCAACCGGATCCGTATCCGTGTTTGCTGTTACGGGAAACACACTCCAGCTCCTGCTCGAAATCCTTCAAGTGTCCACAAAAGGAGGAAAAAAGGAGTTGAAAAATGGAAAGAGTCTTTTTCCGAGGAAAGTCCTTTTCCGGGAATCCTTACAGTTGCAGGGGGGGAACAATTAAATTGTCAAGCTGTGAGCTTAAATTTCGTTTGTCATGAAAATAAATTACAATTTCGTTCGATTTTTGAATAATTACAATAAATGGTTTTCCAATTAAAAATATTAGCAAGGATTTTCATCGTTTTTCCTACAATCCTGGGGATCCTTTGCACCCTCAAAGTGCGTAATCCCCAGCTTTGGCTCATTTTCGTGTCAGTTTGTTTCGGCAAAAAGGTCAAGCATTTGAAATGGATACCAGAAGGTTAAGTAAGCCGACCCTGAACTCACCTGGACGACGCGTTCTCGCTTCTCGTTATCAATCAATCCGAGGGAAGCGTTGGTCTTGACCCCGCCAAAGGGCATGGCCGGGGAATCCCTCGAGAAGGGCGAGACTGTTGCCTGACCAAGAGACTGGCTCTCTGCCTTGCGCCGAGTCGGCAATTGATTTTGAGAAGGATTATCCTGGCTGAAAGAAGGGTCAACCAATTGCTCCTGCTCCCTCTGCATGTCCTCTTCGTCCTGTGAGTCCCTGCTGGCATTCAGCTTGGCGTAGATATTCCTCGGATGATTGTTCACGTAGTTGAGTTCCTTGATTTGGTTCTCGTTGTTGGTAACACTGTCGCTGGCCACCTTCTCATTGAGTCGGATGATGTTCGACAGGTTGATGTTGTTTATCAAAGTGATCCCTGTGATTCCTACCAGGACGATCACGAAGCAGATTCCGGCTATCAGAAGCAACGGCGTCGTTTTTGATGTTTTAGGACACATTTTTGGTTTTTGATTTTTTTGTTTTAATTATTTTTGATTTTGAATGTTTTTGCATTAAATTTAATTTGACATTTCTTTGGGTCCTTGATGCTATTTTTTATTAAACAAATTAGCAACAGTTTTCTCTAAGAGTTTTCCTTTAAAAAGTTTAGAAAATGTCAGCAATTTCCGTTCCCAACCCTAGATATACATTTTTTATTGCTTTCTTAGATTGCATTTTCCCCCTTCCCCCTGCGCAAAGGGTACCTTTAATTCCCTTTCGTATTTACACCACTTAAAGGAATCTCCTTGCCCGATTTTTCTTCTTCTAAGTACTTCACGGAGCGGAGCAATATAAAAGTTGACAAGGTTTTATTGCATTCCAGCTTCTTCGTTACTTTTCTCGTTCCTCCTCGACAAAAAACCAAAAGGACATCCTGCCCAACACACACAAACACACACACTGACAGCCAAAGTAGAAGAATTTCCTCCTCCTCGAGCACAACAAATATTTTACAATTTCCTCGAAGAAGAAAATAAAATAAAAGATGGAAAGTTTTAGGTGAGAACTGGACCCGTGTAATGTCTAAAGTGTTCTTCTACTTTTCTACTTTCTTCTCTAACTTTTTCCTACTTTCCATCTGTCTGTCTGTCGTCGTTTTTCTATTCGTCTTGCATATTATGAATATCCAAAGTTTGCTTTTAAGGCGCACGACTGCACTTTCGATTCGAAACAATCAATGCCACAAGGAATAAAAATGCTAATGCGCAAAAAATTGCAAAGATTTCCAAAGAAAAAGTAAAACTAATCAAAAAGAATGTTACAAATTTTCGTACACCTGGGCGTATACGTGATTTTTGGGTTTGGAAAAAAATCTGCATCTAATTTTATTAAAAAAAATAGAAAAGAAATCTTAGAAATCGGAAACCTTTTGAATTTTAAGATTCAAAAAAAAAATATTACGTATACGTAATGTCAAGTTTTGGTCTCGAAAAAAATTACGTATACGCCCTGTTGCAAAAAAATGAATGAAAAATAACAAAAAAATGTAGAATTCTAAATGAAAATTCTCAACAATTGATAAAAATTAACAATTCCACTTAAAAGAAACAATTAAAACACGAAAAATACGTTTTACAAGAAAATATTACGTATACGCAATGTTGGAAATGCAAAAAAAAATGAAATAAAAAAAGCATTTTAATTATTTTAAATGAGAAAAAATAGCAAAATTCAGCTGAAAAAAGCAATCAGCGAAAGAATTTCAAAAACTAGTTCACCGACAATTTAAATAAATAAATTTATTATTCCAGGAAAATGATTGGAAAAATATCACGTATACGCAAAGTAAACCGAAATGCGATAAAAAAACAGAACAAAAAGTGAATATATTTCTTTCCATTTACTAATGAAAAATTCTAGTAAAAAAAGGAGATTAAAAAAGAAGATTAAAAATAAATGAAATCTATTAAAAAGCTGTCATAAAAAGGCATTTAAAAACCAGATCAGATGAGATCGATCCGATAAGAGAAACATTTCGTTGTTGCCTTTCAATCGTTTTTGTTTACATTCCATAATTATTACCCTTCCCCTTTAACCCCCTCCTCTTTTTATATTTATTTATTAGAAATTTTCATTATTTTTTCCTCCCTTTTTTTGTGTTTTTTATTATTGAAACCCGCTAGGCACTCGAACGTCGACAATTTTAATTGAATTCAAATCAATTTCAAGCACGCCACTCGACAAAAAATATTCAACGTTTCTATTACACTTTTTTTTTTAGAGTGGAAAATGTATTAATGGATTTTTTAATCTGATTTCTTGAGTAATGGCGTTTTTTTATGATAATTAGTTGAGAAATGTTGAAATATTTGAAAAATGTTTTCGGAAAAGTTTCAAAATGTATTTGGAAAAAGTTTCGAAAATTTATTTGGAAACTTTCTAAAAATAAATAAACAAAAAGTGATGAAATTTCTGAGATATTCGAGGCCCTAAAAATATATTTATTTTCGATTTAAATAAATGGTCCAAAAAAAAACTACACGGCTAAGCGAGGGGAAGGGGCTGCACCATGCACCATGCACCTTGCAACCATGCAGCAAAAATAGAGGGGGCGCAGGATGGGTGCTCGCACAGGCTCAAGGACGAGTCTTCTGGGTAGGCAGTTGGCAATTAAAAGAAACACGAAATGAAAATAAAACATAAACACAACAAAGTGACACACACACACACACATGGAGAGGTTGCACTAGAAAAAAAAACGTGTCAAGCGCAACTTGCGGCACTTGTCGCAAAACTGAAGAGGAAGACGAAGCCGCAGGCCTTTAGAAATCTCTTCTCCTCCGCACCAACAAAAATAAACAAAAAACGGAATCTGCCATCCACCTGGCAGGTGAAAATGGAGAAAGTTCCAAGGGGGGGAAAGTGGGTGGGGGTAGGTTCCAGGCACCCTGCAGGCTTTCCGACTTTCATTTAGATTTTCAAAGGCTTTTACAAATGTTTTTCGATATTTTTTCTATATTTTTAACCACTTTTTAGTATATTTTTTACGTATTTTTAATACTTTTTTAAGTTAATTTAATTTTATGTCCTTTCTGCCTCTTTTTTCCACAAACTAATCCTTTTTCTAACATATTGAGTTTCGTTTACACAAATAATTAAGATCTTTCTCTCCCTCTCCCTCCCTAAATGTACATCTTTCACTTCCTAACTGTTTCCAAATACTGTTTCCCAACCCACAAGATTTATGGCCATCCCACTAGGAACTGTTGCTTTTCCTCTCTCTCTTTTATTTATTTTCGGATAAAACACAAAACACGAGAAAAAAGAAAACAGAAGAAGAATTAATTGTCATCTCAATTGATTCGCCTGAGAATTCACTATTTCATGGTTAGAATTTTCGTGACACATTTTATTTATAACGGAATGGGTTTCGTTTCGAGGCCTCTCCTGCGATGTTGCTAATAGTTTGTCGTCTCATTTTTATTATTATTATTTATTCGGGATTCGGGATGCTATTGTGCGTCTCTTTTTGTTTTCTTTTTGCTTCTTGTTGGTTTTCTTGTTTCGGTTTCGGTTTCGGTTTAGGTTTAGGTCCTCCCCTCTACACGCCCCCTACACTACTTTTTTTCCTCCGAATTTTTCGCGCGTGCACGAAAAGCTTGACGGAAAACAGAACGAACCGAGTGCGGTGACTGAGGCAACACCAATGGGCCGGACTAACGAAAATACGGCGGAAAAAAACAAACAGAAGCCGAATCCCGAAAGCCAAGAGGCGAAAGCCGACACCCGAACTACGGAACTTTCAAACGACGGAACCGCAAAACCGTCCAGAGATGAGCAGTTGGCTTTGGTTTCTTTATAAATATTCAAGGTTTTCTATATTATTTCTTGATTTTGTAAAGATATTTACTAAAATGTAATCTAATTTTATAAATTTAAAGAAAATATATGAAAAAAACTATATATTTTACTAAATACTTTAATATATTTTATTAAAAATATATAAAACAAGCTTGATTTTCGTTTAACTTTGAATTTGAGTCATATAAAAGATAGTTTATAACGATTACAATTCTATATACACCTCGTCTATATCTAAAATATAGTTTTTTTAAGGTTTAGAAAACTTTTCCTTTAGCTTTTTCCCCTCTGCAGCATCTCTGACATGAAAAACGAACGACAAGCGACGGATTCGACGAAGTGCATCAACAAGAAGCAAAAAAAAAGAAGGAAAAAGCGTTGAAAGTTTGCCATGGCGGTAAATGGAATGGCAACAGGCAGAACGGAACAGAATGGAATGAAACACGCACGCAAACGCAAACACACACACAGACTCACACAGGCACTGCAATGAGCAACAATTTGGCAATGGAGAACCTCAAAAAGCTCGAAACCAAAAAAGCTAAAAACAGGAAACTTGAAAAGGGGGGGAAAATTCAAGAAGGGGTTTTGAAAAATAACAAAATATTATAAATAACACAAAAAAAGGACTGCAAAAATATATGGAAATATTTATGAAATAAATTAACAATTAATCAAGAATGAAATGACGCAGAATTTTGCGATTTAATGGCAATTATTGTTTCGCATTTAATTACCCGAAAGGCATACATAAATTCGAAAAATATTAATACATTTCGAATGCTAATTGCAATTTTATGGATCAAAGGAAACTGCCTGAGCTTTTGTTTCGCATTAATAAATTAATTAATTTTAATTTAAAGCTGACAAGGGGGGACCGTTATTGGGAAAGTCAAGTCTTAAAAAGCAATAAATAAAAATTTATAAAAATTAATAGATAATGAGCTCGTTTGCTTGAATTTATGAGTTGGTGTTTCAGAACTCGTTGAGAAAGAAAACAAGGAGGAATGCTGTAGCTGTAAGTAAAACAAATTTTGTGTTCCCCAAGAATATCCTTTCAGCTTTATGGCCTATGTAAGGAAAAAAGGAAAAAGAAGAAGTCGAAGTTGTGATGCTCTTTTTTGGATTATTTTATATAAAAAGAGGAGGAAAATATTAGAAACACTTTCTTATCCTTGCAAGGCTCCCAAAAGTATGTAAGGACCCCGCAGGAGTATAATAAAAAAATGAAAACGGGGCAACGAGAGTTCAGGAAGAAAGGCGAAGAAAGTGGCCATGGAAATGGCAGGAAAAGGCGAATCATAAAAACGTGTTAAGTATACGCCCTGTATGCATGAGATTAAGTAAAAGAAAGTGGCTTAAGCCTGAATGGAGGCGTGGTGGAGCCGGAGAAAGGTGGCTGCGATGCTAAATGGCACAAATTTGTAAAGAAATTGCCAAAGCTGGGAACTAATTAGAAAAAAGTAACTGGGTTAAAATCCTTTCATCCGTTTTTTGTTCTTCTTGTCGGGGGCGAGGGTTGGGGGTTTACTTTTTTAAGTAGTTTTCTTTTTATTATATTTTCTAAGGATATTATTTGGGTTGCGGAAAAATTAATTAAGACCTTTGATATGTTAAGGTTTTTATTAATTAATCTTGGATATAAGAGTTCCTCTTTTTTACCTTTTTTAGTCTTGAAACCCTACTTTTCTTAAAGTAAAATCTCAACAATTTAAAATTCTATTAATTTATTCATTTAATACTTAAATTATTCACTCCTTTCCCAGGACGAACAAGTACAATGTATTCCTTCCCCAGACTGCTCACCTTTCACTCCTGTCATTTTCTAACATGCCTGAAAAATGTGCTCCACTAATTCCCTGTCAACTTGGTTAATGTCCTGGCTGCCTCTCCTTACTGTTGCTTTTGTTTTTGCTGTTTCTGCCAACATAAATTAATTCGCTTGCATTCGCATTCCCAGGACCAGACCAGGTCTTGGTATTTTCATAACAATAACTTATTTGGCCATAAGCCCCACTAAGTAAGTTACTAACTGGGTAAGTGAGTGGGTAAAACGAGGGTAGCATTTTAGCACTTGTCTCGGCCAAAAAGAAAAACAAAGGCTGCTGGAAAAGCAACAACCAACCAAAGGACACCAACAATAGAATCCTCCAGCGAGTGTCAAAACAAGGCAAAGTAATGCCGCTAACGAAAAAGTATCTGTATCTGTATCTGCGGCATTAACCAAAAAGAAAACGTAATAACAAAGGAGGCTCAGACAAAAGTTTCAGACTATGTAAGGATGTCTCTTGGATACGAAAATATACAAAAACATATCCTTAATTTTAAGTTAAGAAAAAGACTATTTTATTATCTCTAAAACAATGTATATCCTTTTTTCTAATATTTTTCTTCTAATAATTTCTAATTTCTTGTGCTTTCTCCTCCTTTCTCGAAAGCATTTTTCTAATTAACTCTTCTTTATTACTTTGTTGCCTATCCTTTCGCTTTGTGTCCTGTCTGGTGTCTCCTGTTTGCATCCTTTTGTCCGCCTAAGGAAATCACGTACAAACTTGCAAAAAGAAAGCGGAGGAGAAAGCGGCTCGGGGGGATCAACGATTGCGATTTGCATTGTTGTTTTGTTGTTTTTGTTAGTGGCACTTTCTTTCAACACTTTCCCCCGCCTGTCACGGTTCCACTTTCACTTTTTCACACTGCCTGCTGTCCTGTGTCCTTTCTTCTTCAAGGAAAAACAAAAGCCACAAAATGATGAGAGCAGAAAATTGAAAAATAAACAAAGAGGGTGAAAGGTGCCAATAACTGAAGGAAAATAATCAAAAGCCATTTAGGAGAAGCACTTGAGAGGTATTTTCCTTAAAAAGGTTTCATACCCGGTACTCAAGAGGTAACGGGTATCGCATAGCATGCTTATCCCGCTTGAAGGACACTATACGCGTTTCCTGCTGGCTTGTTAATAGAATTCCCTCCCTCTCCATGGCAGAAATTAACAAGGATTCATATACAGGATATACAGGATATAGGAATAGAAAGAGAGGGTGTTGTCTGAGTGAAAAGAGACAGCTGTAGATGCTTTTTGCCTCGCACCGAGGGCATTAATCCATTTACGAGTAATAACAAAAGTGGACAATGACAATGACAATAAACCGCAGAGGAGCCTCGTTGGTTCTTGTGGCTGCCACCAGCCCCTAGCTGGGCGTGGCTAGCTGCAACGTAGTTCAATTATTCCCCCCACCTCTTACCCCGAGTGTCATAAATAAAGTAAAAATAATGCAAAGAGAAGTTGATCTTTCAGGGAATAAAGATACTTGATATCCTTGGGGACTCGAGACATTTTTTGGCATAAAAAATCAGAGAAATATCAGAAAAATATGAAAAATAATTACCTAATGCATAAATCTAGGATATATTTATTTAAGATTCACAAAAGAAATATATAAAAAGTAAATAAATGGTTTCGTTTTTCTGCCAAAAATGAAATAAAGAAGAAATTTTTCGCCATTTTTAGGAAGTCACTGCAATGCATTTACTGCGGCCATTTTTATTTATTTTTATTCGCCATTTTCTCTGTTACTGTGTGTGTGTGTGAGCCATAATACACACACTCTCTCACACACACATGAGATTTATGGGCTTGCAAAAAAAATAATATAAAAAATACACACAAAAAAGCGAGTGAAGAGCCGAAAAATGTTAAGAAAATGGAAATAAAATAAAACTCTTTACAACAAAAGGCACTAAACATTACGCCCACTTTGCGGCAACACACAAAAAAAGGGGGCGGGGCTGCTGCTTCTGATTCTGCCACGAACATGCGAACATACAACAACAAAAAATAAGAGAAAAAATTACAACAAAATGGCCCAAATATGTGGCTTAAAGTAAGCGATAAAAACCGAAAGCCGAAAATAATACAGAACAAAGCCAGGAAATTAACAAATAAAATGGTCAGAGAAATATATATGCGAAAAATCGGGAAAAAAATAAGGAAATACAATATATTTTAAATAAATAAGGGAAGAAGGAAATAAAATATAAATAAAATGAAGAAAAATAAGAGAAAGTTAATAAAAAAATAAAGAACAATTAAAATAAAACAATGGATACTTTTTTAGAAGCGAAAAATAACGCTTTTTGAAGGGATTCCTAAGATTCTTTTGTACTTCACAAGTACCGGATATTAATATTTTGAAAGTAGGACAATATATCCTTTAATAGAGAAGAAAATTTAACCTTTTTGAAGGGATTACTAAGATTCTTTAATAATTCGTGAGTGCCGGATATCAATATTATGAAAGAAGGACAATATATCCTTTAATAGAAATGAAAAATAACCTTTTTTGAAGGGATTACCAAGATTCTTTCGTACTTCCCAAGTACCGGATATCATTATTATGAAAGAAAGACCAAGTTATTAAAGAAACCTTGCCAGAAATCAATAGATCCTTTATTAGAAATGAACAACAACCCTCTTTCTGGTACTAAAAAGATTCTTTTATATTTTTAAAGTACCGGATATAGTTATTATCATTAAAATTTAAACTTTTTCTATATATTTAAGTGCTTCAAGGGCTAAAATCTACTCCAAAAATATATAAAATCATAGTTAGTGTAAGGTTTTGTCCCAATTTTGTCTAAAAAACTCTTTAAAAAATCCATCAAAACCCCCGATAATCCTCTTCCATTAATCCCAACCGATTTAATGCCAAGAAAAGCAAGAAATATAAGCAAGAAATATAAGCCAGAAATATCCTTAATTTCTCTCGTTCAGGATCAACCAATAAAAATCAATTATTATGCAATAAGCTCATTAGGGGGGGTGTGGCCAGGACAGGGGCAGGGGCGGGAGGGGTAGCTCCCTTGGAGGCCAAAACCTCCACTTTATTAGCCTCATTAAACGCACTCGAAAAGCGCAAAACTCTCCTTTCCTCTCCGCCCGGGCAGAGGCTGAGGAAAAATTCTGGAAATGAAATGAAATTGTGCTCATGATTGCGATTACGGTTATGACTGCCAAAAGGGGGAGGGGCAGGGTGAGGGGGGTGTGGCAAGTAAGATGGAGGCGGGGCTGGCAGAGGCGGAGGCGGAACTTTCTGCCACAAGGTTCGTTAAACGCAGTTGCAGCTCCCAGATCTAATTACCAGCTGCAGCAAATGTAGTAGAAGCAACAGCATCGGAAAAATCAGCAATACACAGAGAGAAAAAAGGTATAGGAAATCCCTTTTACAGACAAAATATATTGGAAGAAAACTAGATAAAAGGATATTCTAAGAAATGGTGATAGGTTTGTGTTTGAGATCCTAAAACCTTCTTTTTTACATTAAAAGTTTATGTTTCCAAAGTTTTCCAATATTTTAGATAAAAATCTACAAAATTTCAAGCGTTTTCTAAAGAAGAAGGGCTTTTAAAATATCAAAAGACATGGTCACACTTTTGCTTTACTTTAGCTACCGTTAGAGCTCTCCCGTACGTGAAGCTCTACCTCATTTCTAACCTAAAAAAACATGCTAAAAACTTTCTTTTTTCTCTAAAATTCATTAAAAAATATTAAATATAAAATACAGAAAAATACTAAATTTTTTTCCATGTTGATCATTACAGAGCTGGCCAAGCAATTAGGAGCAAAAAGTGAGCTCCGTGAACGAATCAGCCGCAAATCAAGGTCGTCCCCATCGACTTCGATGTGCTAATTGTCCCCGCCCCTTTCCCGCCCCATTTCCAGAGCGAAAATGTTTGGTTATTTTGCGATTTATCTGCTAATTGAAATCTTCTCGCAAATAAACAAAAAACGAAAAAAAAAAAAACACGAAAAAACAAGAAAAAACATGAAAAAACACGAAATAAATAAATGAAAAAGTAGGTTGAAAGCTGCAGCTCTGCTGCGAAAAGTAGAACAAATCGGAGTCAAGTACCAAATAAAACTTTGCCTCATTATACATTTAAGAAATAGGAAAAAAAAATTGTAAAGCTTTAAGCAAAGCTGATTATCCTCAGCAATTATGCGAAAGACGCTCCGAGACCGAGACTCCGAAGTCGATTTGCAAGTTAAAGGTTTTCGTTTTCCATCCAATTAGGGTTAAACTGTGGTTCAACGGCGGAAATAAAGCCAAATTCTTAAGACTAATTGGGGGTTAGACTTTAAGGGAGGGGCCTGGTCTTTGTCTGATAAAAGATTCCACGATTTAAAGCTATTTGTTGAGGCTTTAAAGAGTTTTTTTAAAGGAAAAAAATACAAGAGATTGCTTTTCAAACATCCAAAACCTGTTTTCTTTTTTAGAAAATTAAGCGTAAAAATTAGGGAATAAATACTAAGAAGTACCGACTATCATATAGTCTAGAAATCCCTTTCAAAAGGACAAGAATTTCTAACCATTTTCTTCTCTAGATTTGGATTTTTCTCCCTTTTTTCCTACCAAAAACCTTAACAGCTTTCCAGCCAAATTTCAATTTGAAAAAAAAACTCGATTCGTGATATACAAGCGAGCCATGAATTATCCCTGAACCAAACAGGATATACGTGTCCTGGCAGGGTAACAGCAAAATCCAAACCGAAAAGCAGTTAACCAATTTGGGCATTAAATCTCGTCATTCAATTGGCTAATCTGTGGCCAAAAGAGGGGTCAGAGAGGGGTCAGAGGTCGGGGGTTAGGGGTGACGACATCGATTGAATTGCCATTTGCATGCGTATGTATGTGTGTCTCTGTGTGTGTATGACATTATCGCAAAATGGCCGCCAATAATCATAATTCATGGACATTGTTTGGGGAGAATTTCACGGCCTGCGCCCAGGACACAGACTCAGAGCCAGAACAGCTGCCTATATCCTCATCCGCCACGACACGCCCCCCTGCATTGTCCTATGCCCCTTTACAAGCCCATCCCTATGATTATCATTATCATCCAGATGATTATCAGCCTCCGCATCAGCAGCAGCCTCCGCAGCAGCCTCCGCATCAGCATCAGAAAAAAGCAGCAGCCGAATGGCGTGTAAAACCAATTTTTCATTTGTGTCGAAAGCCCGTCGAGCCATAAAACTTTTTACGTATTATTATTATTATTATTATTTTTTCGTAGTCTCGTTTTTTTCCCATTTTTATGCTCAGCCATAAATAAAAAAATATGTTTTTATTCTATATTCATGTTCGAGTCCTTTTTGGACGGGCATTAAAGCCTCTTAATACGAGGGGGGGTTTCGGTTTTAAAATTTGTGTAAAAAGTGTAAAAAGTATAGCCATGTGATGGGTTAAATGCCAAAGGTCAAACTACTTAAAGTGTTTTGGCTTTCAAGTTGCTGTTTTTAATGCATTTTCAACTTTTTGTTTTTAAATCCTAAGCTTTTTCGGATTAAAAAGTTGCATTAGCAAAAATTATTAGCCAAAAAA
Source organism: Drosophila ercepeae (assembly GCA_018150545.1). Lineage (NCBI taxonomy): Eukaryota > Metazoa > Arthropoda > Insecta > Diptera > Drosophilidae > Drosophila > Drosophila ercepeae. The sequence continues at coordinate 8,259,172 of JAECWL010000197.1, forward strand.
GGAGTTTTTTATGGAAAAGTATTATCCTTTATCCTTTATACTTAAAAAAAAAAACAAGTCCATAGGAAATTCCTCAACTTATCTTTAAATTTGTTTCTCAAAAGCTTTTCACGCCTTTTTCCCGCCACTAAAGAGCCCCAGAGCCACGCCCTCTGTTCCGGGGACCGTCTATAAAAATAGAATTTTAACTGCTTCTGTTGCCAGTCCTGTGTGTCCTGTGTGTCCTGGCTGATGGGTCGTATGCGTAATGTCTTTTATGCTGTCAAAGTCAAAGTTAATTTATGAGACGCCTTTCGAGTAAATGGGATGCGGGTTTCGCAGGACGCAGGACCTCGGTTTAGGGGGAGGAGCACGGGGCTAAATTCAATAACCTTATGAAGTTAACGCGTATTAAATGCTACCAGCCAGGCAGCCAGCCAGGATGTGTGTTCTCGAGGCAGCCTCCTAAAAATGACTCATACGACCCGTAAGCCAATAAAACGAAATTAAATCAAGAAGGAGGAAGGACTCAGCTCCAACCTGTTGCCTCTGACATTTTTATTTCATTAAATAAATGAAAGTCTGTGAATGCAGAAAAAAAACATAAAAAAAATAGATTTTAAAGATTGAAAATTCTTGTCAAATATTGAAAAATAATTCCCTAAGCCTTTCTCTCTATTAAACTTTATAAAAAATATATTTCTATGATTTATTTTATTTATTAAATCCCCTTGATTTTTTTAAAGCCATCTCCATTCGCAACATTTAACTTTATATTCTGGTTTTTTTTTTTATTATTTCTGCCTTTGCTCTGATATGTGCGAAGCTTTTTTATCAAAAGTTTTCAGTTCGTTGCGTTTCCTGTCGGGCATTTTTCATGGCTACTATTCCAACACCTCCATATATATCTCTCGATTTCTATATATTCCCTATTTAATTGGTAATACCATACACTTTTTTTTGCCTTGACAAATATTGACAAAGCTTTACAAGGATTTAAAGCAAAAAATGGAGAAAAATATGAAAGAAAATTGTCAAAGAAATAAAAGAAAATGAAATATTATCCTTTTGAAGCTAAAAATCAATATTTTGTTGCAGTTTTTATCTTAAAAAGTAACCTGAAACCACTTGAGAATTTCAATTTAAAGAAAATCCCTTTTATTTTCCTTTAAAATTGCAACAAAAAGCACAAGGATTCGGGTGCTTTATGCAAATTCCTTGAAATCTGTAAGCTATAAATTTGATTGGCGATGTCGGAGACGAATTTGCATAACAAATATGAGCAGTTTTGGCAAAACATTAATGAATAAGTATGCAATGTAATTGCAAGGACCTGCCAGGACCTGCCAGGACCTTATGGCATAACTAATTGAATTGAATTGAGTTGAGTTGATGTCCATTGAGGGGTCCTTTTGAAGGGTTGGATCATCACCCATGGACCTGTCAACCTGAAAACAGACACACACATCCTGCCATTGCCAGGATGTCAGAGTGAAAGAGAGGGGGCGATAGATAATGCCACAGGATTGACGTAATTCAGGGCGGGTTGGGTCATTTTCCATGGATTGGCATATTTGATGAGGCCACAAACAAAGCCTCCAAGTCCCTGAATTTCTGAACAGCTCCCATACCTTTTCGGGTTCCATTTCCAGTTCCTGGTTCGAGTTCCAGTTCGATTCTGATTTTGATTGAGTTCGCATTTCGCATTTTTGGCGACCGACAATTTCAGAAAAGCAAATATTGTTATAGGACACACATTGTTTGGCATCGCATTTTATATATATTACACATATACACACACAGACATGAGTGTATAACCATAATATAAACAAGCATAAAGTGTATTAATAACAGGCCCTAACACAGGGCTGACCACAGAAACCATTCCTCGAAAGGATACCCTCTAAAGGCGGCTCGAGTTGTATGGATTTTTTGTTCTAGTTGGTGAAAGAAAGTATTCAGGGATATTCTAGGGACTTTTTAAGGGATATTTAATACTATTTTGTAGTATTTTTAAGGTTTATTTTGGGATAAAAATAATAATATTAACCTTTATAGGTATTATTTATTAGAAAAGCTTCTTTTAGGTTCCAAAACTTGGAAATAAATCCAATAATTCTACATAATTCTTAGAGATCTTTGAATTCCCTTCAAAACTATAACTTTTAAGGATATTTATACCCGGTACTTCTCTACCAAAACAGTATATTTTGGTATTTAAATCACAAATGAATATCTAAAGGATTTTAGAAGCTTTATTTCTTAACCAAAAACCCAACAAACTTCCTTTAAGAGCATCAACAAGTCAGTGATAAAAATTTCCCTCCTATCTCTCCCATATTTCCCAATATTTTCCCCCAACCCACCTCTCTCTAGTTTGTCAATCAAATGATTGAGCTGTGAAACCTTAAATTTGGAGCAAACCCTAAGGGGCCGCACCCCCTAAACCCAATAATTGCCCCGATATCTGGCCTCGATTCCATTATCATTGTGTCATCATTCCCATCATCATCCTTATCCTTATCGAAAGGACCCCAGGAACTTGTTTTGCAAGCACTTTCCCGACAAAAATATGATGCCATCTTGAGTCAGCACAAAAAACAGTCTTTCTAACCTTTTTTTTTTTTGGTTAGAATTATGCAACATAAACTAAAAATTAAACAGCTTGAGAGGGAACTCTCGCTCTGTGTGTGTGTGTCCTGGTCAACCGCAGGACCAGACGTAAACACTTTTTCCCCCACAAATGCCAATGTCATGGCTGGCCTCCTGCTTTTCCCGCTTTGACCTTTTCCTCTTGATGATTATCAGCAAGTTTTTCAAAGAGTATTTATATATATAAGAGTGTATATATTTTTATATACAAAAAGTGTATGAGAAGCAGCTGTTGGCGGAGGAGATGGCTTATAAACGCCAGAGATATAGACCCCATAAAGGCACTCAAGCAGAGTCCTTTTCAAACTAACAGTCGGAGGTTTTAGAGAAAGAAGTCATGGCTTGGGATAATCGAGTGATAAGATACAAGATAATCTCTTGATTTTAGTAACTTTTTAGCAACTTTTTAGTAATAAAAATAGTTAAGAAATAAATAGAAAGACTCCAAAGACTTAAGACTTGAAAGAGCTTTCCAAAATGAAACTAAAAGTAAGGAAAAAACCAACAAATGCACAGAAATAGTGGGTTTTATCTTTTGATTTTATATTATTTTAGTTTCTATTTGAGAAAATCTATCAAATAAAGTAAATAAAATGTAATAAAAAACTATACAAAGTAAATAAATGTTTCGAAAAGTCACTCAGTTAATATTTATTCCCAAGCCATCAATCCTGAAACTCTCTATTAAGGACTAAGGAGTTCGAGTTGGAGGAAAAGTTATGAAGAAGTTATAAAGCCAGCTGCTGATTAGACTCCTTCCCCAGATATCCTTCAACCTCCTACCCTCCACGCCCCCTCTTTTTTGTCACTCATCACATATTTATGATTCATTTCATTTCGTTTCGTATATGTTCCCTGTATTTTTTATGGCAATGAGTTTGTTGGTTTGTCGGTTTTTATTATTTTTTTGCTCTTTTGGCAGCCCCAGCTGCTGGCTGACTTTTCTTCAGACGTCGCTTTATCCTGTCACTCTTACTTTCGGTGGCAGGACACGGACACAGCCCCCTCAAGGTTGAGGTTGTTATCCTGCGAGTCCCAATTCTCGTCTAGAAACCTTCAAGCGGCACTTGAGAAGCATTTCCTAAGCGATTTCCAGCTGCGGTCCGCCTTGATTTTAAGAACTTCTCCAGGACATCGCCGGGAGCTCCTTTTCCCAAAGGAATCATAAACACAATTTTAAAAGGGAAATTTTGAAGGGAAATTTAAAGGGAATTTTCGAAATCCCAAGTCTATGATTTATCCCTTCATTTTGTTGTCCTTTTAGGATCTTTCTAGTATTCTGACTCTTTTTTTGGACAATTTTCTCCTCTTCTTGACCAGCCAGCCAGCCAGCCACTTCCCAAAGGACTTTCGTCCTTATCGATGCCAATTTCCTATGCCTTGCGATTCGTTTCGTTTTATTTTGTTCGCTTTTGGAATCGAATCGAACTAGAAGAGTCGCAGAGTCGAGTGAAGAAAGTGCCTGGCAGAGCCAATAAATAAAGGACGAGCTGCCTGCTGCCTGCTTCCTTCCGGTTGCTGTTAAAGGGGGGCGTGGTCCAGTACAAGGAAACCTCGGTACCAGGCAATTAGAAAAAGTCGTAAAACAAACGATGGCCAAAACGATGGTTCGTCCTTCGTTGTTCGTTGTTCGTTGTTTTCCCCAAGTCCTGCCATTTCCTGCTCGACTTGTGTCCCCTCTCCCGGCAACCAGCAATTGCAACCTACAAATCCCCATGATCTATGGCAAAATGTTTCAAGAGATTTCTCCGAGAAATGTTTAATCGTTTATCGCTCCAAATTGACTGCCCAAGCCCCCATCTGTTCTGTTCTGATCTGTTTTCGCCATTTAACCTCAAACCACGATGGTTTTGGCCAAAAACAGGACATTCCCGAGGAAGGGAAATTAAATAAGAAGAGAAAATAATGCATATAGAGAAAAATATATAGAAAAAAATCATGAATTTAACAAATCAGAGTGTTTTTTATACATCATCTATGAATTTTTCTCTTTTGATACCTAAAAATCCCAGCTTTGTTCTGTTTTTTAAGGATATTTTCCCAGTATTTTTTTAGTTTTCTACTAAATCCTAGTCATATCTGTAAGTTCCCAATATATTCTTCATCATTTGGGAAAAGAAAACCCTTTTTTTAACAACAAATTGATATAATTATTACATTTTCTTTAACTTTCCTTAAAAACAGCTCAACTTTGAAGCTAAAAGACCCATTATTTTGTATTCCTCCTCAAGAAATACCCCTCAACCCTTCTTATTTTACAAGATTTTTGATTCTAATGCCTTTTACAACACTTGAAACCCACCAAAACTTCCATTTATTTGTCAATGATTGCGCTGTTTTGCCGTGTATCCTTCACCAGGAGAGGATAAATAGCAAAGTGTGCTAAATAATTGAATAAGGACAATTGATTGATAGCCAAAAGCTTTTTATACCAGCGCATAGTTAACGAAGCGTAACAGGTAAGAGGACGAAGAGGTCCTGGCGGTGGCACGGTGGCAAAGCCAGGTGAGAGGCCAAGAAATTGCAGAAAACAGAATTGACTTCTTCGGGTTCTGCTAAAAAGGACCCTCTCCCCACCCCCAAAAAAAACGAACATGTCCTCGAGCAGTGCAGTGCAAGACAAAATCAGCTTAGCACACACAGAGGGAAGAAAGCGGAAATAGGAAGCCAGCCTCGAGGAAGGGAAAGGATGTAGAAGGATGGCAGCAGCTTCTTTCCCGAAAACCAAACATCAACAAAGTAAGTCAACGTCGGGGCTTTTCCTCCTCCTGCTCCTGCGAAGGACTCTCACTGGCACTCCCTGAGGCGGAAAATCCATTGAATGCAGCGGGAAAATTCAAGCCAAGCCTGATGGAAAAATCAAGTTCAAGGCAGATAAACTTGAGCTGTCAATTTTCCCCGGAAGAGTGGCGAAAATATTGCAAAAATGAATTCTCTTCTCGGTAAATACTAATAAATTTTTTCACTATTTTGATAAAATTTAAACTGGAACTAGGACTTTAATACAGAAAGCTAGGAAGAGCTGAAAGCCAGGAACTAGTTGCCAGGATACCGCTGTCAGTGACAGAATATCGGGTTACCAGGATCCTTGCCAGAGAGCGTTTCCTCTCCAGCGTCCTCCTCGCTTCATGTCATGCGGAAATTGAATAGTTTCCGGTATTGAACAATGATTACTTTCCTTTCATCCTCCAAGCCCCGAAACCCGAAAACTTTTGACCGCCAAAAGCGAGTACAATTTCCAATCGATACCCTAAATATCATGCAAGGACCTCTTCATTTTTCGAAATCCTGACAAGGCTGAGCAGGAATGCGAATCTTAAATCATTTTTCTTGGAATATACGAGTCAAGACCTTCGGCGTAAAATATTTAAGGATTTTTCTAAGCAATTTGCTTGGGAAATATGCGGAAAAAGTTTCGCCTGCTTGGAGAATAGTGACAGGACAGGACAGGACGGGACAGGCTAGGACAGACCAGGACAGGACAGGACAGACTAGGACAGACCCTACCAGGACATCATAATTGAAAGCATTCGAGCCTTGCCAAGTGAGCAAAACTTTGTCCAGGACAAGGCTGGTTCTGTTGCTCCTTTCGAAGGTATTTTAATTCCTGTGTCCCAGCAAGAAACACACAAACTTCGTTTTGTCTGCCAATTTAGCACAAAACTTGCTCTATTCATGTATATGGTATTCCTAATCCGATTTCCCAAATCATGCAACGTTCTCACTGAATTTAATGAAATTAACTGAGAATTTAATCCTCATTCTCAGTATTCTTTACCATTTTCTGCATCAAATTGAGGCTTATTGTTATGATGATTTCTTACTTTTCTTAGGACTATTTATCATATATAGAAAAGGATATATATATAGTATATATAATATAGGATACTTGTTCTGGGCCAAAACTTTTAGCCATGCAATGCTCTGAGAGCATCAGCGGAAGAAGGAACCACGAACCAAAACGTTATCTTCAAATCATTCACTTGCAACTCACCTGAAAATAAACCAAAAAAATAGAGAAATAAGTACATGATTACACTGAGAAGAAATAGTAGTATAAAATAGGAAATAAAATAAGGAATATATAAAGGAAAAAATAAAGAAAACTATACACTAGAAACTATACACTATGTTGTACTTTTTTATAAGATAAATATTGGAATTAGTCTTAAATATTTCTTAGATAAGTAGAGTATTTCTTAGTAGCTTTTTTTTATCTCTTAAATGTTAAAATATATATCCAAAAATTAACTAAAATATATAGCCAGCCTTATTAGTATTTTAAGTAATAAATAAATATAATTTTGTATATTTTTTAGGAGTAACTTTCTAAGCATTTTCAAAACCTTTTAAACGTTTAAACTCTCAAAGTTATAGCCATTTTTCTGCTAGAAACTAGGATTTTTTCCAAATTTTTTCCCAGTGCATTGACACGTTTGAGCTTGCGAATTTATCGGTGTATTTGTGAGGTTGTAAGAGCGAGCAGCAGGCGCGTGTTTTCCATATAAAGAGGCTGCTTTGCATTGCAATTGTTGGTTATAAATTATGACCAGGCCGGCAGCTCTCAGCTCTCAGCTCTCCTCAGACATGACAGATGTATAGCGCGGTAGGGAGGAGGCGGAGGCAGAAACCGTTTATCAGCATAAAAAATAAAATGTATAAAAAATAATAGAAAAAAAAACACAGAAACGCGAAGAGCATTTACTTGGCGGAAAAAGTGGCGGCTTGATGGGGAAAATGGAAAATGGAAACTGGAAATGAACGATAATTGTTGCGAAAATGACAAATAAATCAACACTAGTTTCTGTTTTCGTCCTTAAATTGTACAGCAAGGATAGAAGGACATGCTAGGATAGGTTTTGTGTAGTTTAAGAAGGGAAAAACGGCTTTTTTAAGCTAAAAAATAGGAAATAAAAAGCCATTTCCTCTTCTCACTTCTAGGAAGATTAATTTTTGCCTAAACTTGTAGAATAAATTATAATTTGGTAAAAGCAAAAAAAGCAAAAACAACTACAAGGCTCTAATCATTGGGGGGAACTAGTTCACTTGGCGGCGGAACTAGTTCAACTTTACGGCGATAATGACAAAACGCCCAAAGGACCAAGCCAAGCCAGGCCCCTCGCAATTATTTTAATTTCCAGAAAAGGCCAACTTGTAAGTCTCATTTAGCTACTACATTTAGTCCCCTCTCACTCCCACTCATAACCCCCTCTCACTCGCACAGCCCTATCCCCCTCTCTTTCACGCTTGGGGAGCACAACCCGCACGTGATGAGCCTGCGGCGAGTTGAAAGCCAAAAACTGTGCTTTTGTTTACCTAAAAAGTTAAGCAATTTATTATTAAGAAAAACTTTTACACCAGAACGAAGGGGGGTTGCAAAGGGTAGAGGGGGGAGTGAAAGGGAGAGAAGAAAGTGGGCCAAAAGCAGGGCAAGGGGTAAAGGATATGACCCTCATGTTTCTGGCCCAAAAGGGAGAATTGTTTATGATAAATGGAGGAAATTCGAACAAAATGCATAACAAGTCAGGCACAAAATGACAATTGAAAAGGGAATCTATGAAAGGGAAATAGAGAAAATTATAAAAAAATATATATAGAGAAATAGAGAATTTATAGAGAAATATACTCTCGTATATAGAGAAATATTTAAATAAAAGGAGGATATTGTAGATTTTAATAGTCCTAAATGGTAGCAGCCCTAAAATATTCAAAAACAAGGCCACACTTTTCCACTTTCTGGTTTAGCTTGGTCTTCAAATATTAGGAAACCTGGTCATACTTTGCTAATTTCTGGTTCAGCTTGGTCCTAAAATATACAAAAAAAACTGGCCATACTTTTCTATTTTCTTGTTTTAACTTGAAAAAGCTTTAAATTGAGAATTTTAGGGCCAAAAAAGAAATGAAATTTGCGGTAAGACTAAAAACAAAGTGTTTTTATATTATTTATATTTAATATTTTGTATTCTAAATAACAAAAGAGGCTAGAAAAAACAAGTACTTTCTCAGAATCTCAGAATATATATATTTTTAGAACCCTAATTAGTATAAATATTCCAAAAACAATATTTTTATAAAGAGGAAAAATTGTATCTAATTCCTAAAACAAAGCTTGTATAAATATCTTCTATAATATCTTCTTGAAATGAATAATTTAAGAAAGTATTTCTTTACCAATGACCTAGTTTTTTATTCGTTTTTATTGCCTTTTATTGATTCCAAATTTTAAGCTTTTTTGTAGACCTTTTTCTCTATTATATTTTTAGCAAATCTATGCATCATCGATATTCTATTTTAAGCTCAAAAAAGTAAAAAGTGAATAAAAAACAAAGCACTATCTATGCAAATCAAATGCAAACGGAAGTGAAAAAAATTAGCGTTTCTAAATAAATGAACGAAGCTCATAGAAAATTCATCAAATTAAATTGTTTGTGGGTTGTCCCTGCCTCTGCCTCCCCCCTCTAACTTTTCTCTTCATTTAACACAAAATTCATTTTATCTCCGAGAGAAAAAAACATGGGAAAATAATATATATAGAAAAAAAAACATTGAAAATCAAGTAATTAATTTGACACGAAATGAGTTTGAAAAGTTAATTGGCTTTTGACTGATTCTGACTAAAAAAAAAAACTAATAAAAACTTGATTTATGCGACTTTTTTTTAGATGCTTGGCAATCCTGTTTGATTTATTTTGTAGTTTTTAGTCCATAAAATGCTCTCTAGTTGTTTCTTATTTAAATATTTCATTTTTATCCCTGATTTCATTTCCAGGAAACCCAAAGCTGGGCCAAAACCTAACCTCCAACTGGACTCGACTAAAAATTCATTTCAACTTTTTCCCCACTTTTTCTATTAACTTTTTTTCTGTTTTTTTTTTAGTTTTTTAGTTGGCTTTTCTATGAACTTTGGCTTGTACGAGTATAAATTTTAATCGCATTAGAGAAAATGTGCGATTTACAAGGGATTTGTGAGGCAGTGAGGAGGGTTTATTGTTTTGCCACAAAATAAAGTTGATTTTTTTTTTTTGTCGATTTTTTTATCAAGGGGCTGGGCTGGGTTTATGGCATTTTGATTTCCCAGCGCTATTAGAAATATGTTAATTATGGTAATCTGTAATCTATTTGTCTCTCTCTTAGTAATGCCCCCGGGGTAGCCAGAATAGTTGGATGATATTGTTTCCGTAATTGACTGCCGGACGGAGACGGAGACCTGCGGACTCTGAATGCCGTAATTACGCCCACTGACCCGTATTTAATTGAATGTGTTAAGTGTTTGCGACTTTTTTTTTTATCAATACTAAATACTAGATTTTATATTCAATTTCTGTCACTCTAATTCCAAAGGGTTTAATAACTAATTAGTTTGGGGAACTTATTTTAATAATTCATAATTAATAATTCCCTTTTAAGCCTTTTAAATGGGAAGGAAAGGGAATATTGCAGAGTTTATGGTTGAAAAATGATAAAGATTTAAGATTTTTCTCTTTTTAATGAAGAATATTTAAGTAGAAATATATATTAATACTAGATTTTTATAAATTATACAAAATTTTGTATTAGAAATAAACTTTAAAAAGGTTTTTCCAATTTAGAATGCATTTTAAGTATTTTCTATCCTTTCAAAGCCTACTTTTCTCTTATTAGAAAGGAAACTAAACAAAAGTAAAAGTTTATTTAAATGAATAATTAATAGATGAATAATATTATGAATAAATATCATGAATAATATCCGCATTGAAAGTTGTAGTAGAAACGGTAACTGGAACGGCTTTATTACAACTTTTCCTTGATGTCTCGCCATTAGCATAAAACGTCATTGAAACTAAAAATGGAAACCTGCTCGAGACTAGTTTTTTAGAATCAAAAAACTATAACTATGGAAAGCATAAAAAAAACTGTTGTTGAGGGAAAAGTTAATTGGGGAAATGATAGGTTGATGTGGCCATCAGCGAGAGGCGAGTTTTTGGCCAACATTTTCTGGCCAGAGGCGGAATCGAATCGAATCGAAGCGAAAAACAAATGCATTTTCGCATTTTTAGGAAAATTTAGAGGAATTTTGGTGGATTTTTTGGTGGAGGATGAGGTTTGGGTTGGGGTTTGGGGCGGGGCAGGTGAAAAAGCGCCAAATCGTGACAATGCAGGGGAATGATTAGCCCGACTGACAGCCACAATAATAACCAAAAATAGAGAACTAGAAACGAGAACTGAGAACCGAGAACCGAGAACTGGGAATTGGAGAACTTTGAATGGAAAATAGAAAATAGAGAAAAATAGAAAACAATGCCAAATGGCAGGTGAAAAACGTGAGCCAGAAAACAAAATAAAAAAACAAAACGAAAAGTTTTGCAAATTGAATTTTCGAAATGGAATGGAAATGCCAATTGGCCGGGAGTTGTGAATTTTTTACCTCCCCCCGTGTTTTGTTCAATTCGTAATTGCGAAAATTACACGACACAGGTAAATGCGAGATATATATGTCTAAAGCGATAATAGAAAAGATATATATATCCGATATCCCATACACTGTCCGCAAATAATAATAAAACTCCTAAACAAAAACGCGTCTCAAATGCAGTTTTTATTCCCAACTCAGGAGTGTTTCGTTTTGTTTTTCTCAAAAACTAAATTTTAAATGAAATTTTTTACACTTGAAAATTGCAAATTGGTTACAAAATACAAGTCTTAAAAATATATATTAACTCGTTAAAATATATAACTCTTTACAAATGTTAATTTAATAATTAAACAACTTAAAAAGCTAAAGAACACCTTTTGTTGCTAAAAATTGGAATGTTTTCGAGTTTTTAACTAAAATTCCTTTTTAGGGATATTTTTAGAGTAGAATTTCGTTTTTAAGAACATTATTTTATACAAAAACTATATATAAAATCTGTAATAATTATTTTAAAAATTATTTTCCCTAACGCCACTCTATCAAATATTTGAGTCGCTCGTATTTTCGCTCAGTGTGTACCTGCTTGACGTGGTCGCGTCTTTCGAACTGTATCCCTCCGGGGTTGTGATCGCCAATGCCCATTAGATGGGGGGGCGTGTCCGTCGTACCGCTCTCCGACCTATTTCCGGGGGGCGCCGGGTAGTAAGGTACCTCACCCTCGTCCTCATCCTCGCTGCTGCCGTCGGGCAGGATGGGCTGTTGCATTAGCGGCGAGGCAGCCGGCAAGGATATCGAGTCCACATTCCCCTCCATCAGAGCCTCCGCAGCCTGCAGAATAGGCGGAGCAGAATTATGGCCGCCACTGTATCCCTCGCTGGGGAGGCTGCTTGATGCACTGCTTGCTGCCCGGGGGCTGTTTAAAACGCCGGCATTGGCATTCACGCTGTTTAAACCGCTCTCGTTGCTCGCCCGATTATTTAGGCCAATTTCAATGACAATTTTGTTCGATTGCTGCTGTTGCTGCTGTTGTTGTTGTTGCTGTTGTTGTTGCAACTGCTGCATCTGGCGCTGAAGGTTCTTGGGGTGGGTGGCCGCCTGAATGTAGTTGAGATCGCTGCGGGAGAGGTGGTGCTGCTGGAGCGTCGAGTACTGCTGCTCGACGAGGGCGGCACGGGTCTGGGCCGCCTGGTGGCCGCCATTGGCCGCCGCCGAATCGCTAGCGACCTTCTCCCGCAGCTTAACAATGTTGGAGATGTTGATGCTGTTGGTCAGCGTGATGCCCGTGATGCAGACCAGGATGATGGTCAGCACAACGCCGCAGATGACAAGGGTGGGCATGCGGAAGCATTTCCGGCTGCACATGCTGACTTTTTTAAGCCAAGAAACGCATTCAAATCGCGTCGTTCTTCACAAAAAAAACCGCCAACTAAATCACAACAAAAAATTGGGCTCTAACTCGTTTAAAGTTCAGCGATTGTTGTTGTTCGCGATCGTGGCGCGTTTTATGCGCGACTTGCTCCGCTCGCCTGTGCAGCTCGAACGCGAATGCAGCGCTGTTAAAGTCGCACTCAAGTCGCTGCGTTTCTCTCGCTGGCTCCCACGCTCTGCTGCCTCAGCTGACGCCGCTGCAGCTGCGCAGCTGCCACAAGCGGATTTGCATCATGAATTGTTTTTTTTTATTGTTTTTATTATTTTGTATTTATTATTTTTAATTTATTTATTTAAAGTTCTCTTTCTAGTCACTTTTTATTTACTTTTTCGTGAATAATAGTTTCCAGTTTTAGTTTTTTACGTTTCTTAGTTTTTTCTTTCCATTTGTGGTTATTATTTCAATTGTTTTTTGTTTATTTTTTATGATTTAGTTTGTTTTGAGAAATATATGACCACTTTATAAGGTTTTACTGTTTTTTTAGTGTTGGAAATAGGTTGTTGAAGCATAAAACAGTGTTGTTTAAGTGTCTTTGTTGAATATTTTGTTGTTTTTGAAGCTGATTTCTTTTTATTTTTATTTTTCTTTTATATTTTTTTATTTAGATTTATTTTTCCAGTGTTACTAAGATTTAGGCTAAAGTTTTTGTTGATTGCAATTGGATTTGTGATTTATTTTATTGCACAAACCGCCTGGCGGTCGTTTTTGTTTATTTTTTTGCACCGGTTACCTGCTGTTTGTTTGTTTTATTCACTTTTTTTTTGTATCTTTGCGAAAATACACACAAAGCACACACGAAACACACAAAACACACTGAAGAACAAATCAAGAAACAAAAAATGAAAAAGTTACGAAAATTCAGGTCGTAAAATTTTTAATTTGGAATCGCAGTTGCTGGCTGCCCCGTTTTGGAGGTGTGTCCAATTTATTTTTACGAATTTTATGAATTTTTGTGAACTTTATGAACCCAAAATGTTGGCAAAAATATCTCAGAAAAGTCCAAGAGAAGGGGATCAACATTCTTTCACAACATTCTCTTAATTAATTTCTATTGCATCCTCATTAATCCATCGATTTTATTAACTTATAATTCGCCTCGCATAATGTCGATGAAATGTCCGCCACACCTTTCTCTTTTTTCCACCCATTATCCTCCCCATTCACCAGCCTTTCCCACTTCCTAAGCCGCTCGGCCTTGACTATCCAAGCCTCTCGCTTTCTGTACGTGTAATCGAGTCGAGTCGAGAAGTCGGGTTATATAATGCCAAAGTAATACCCTTTTATCCCAGAGAAGCTTTAGGCAGCTCCAAATAAACAACATTCATACTCTAAGCTTCATACTCTAAGAATATATTCGTTGGAAGCTTGCAGGAAATCGATTTTTATCGATAACTCTCATAAATATTCATTCCAAATTTACAGAAAAGCGATATTTATTTAGAACTCTCATAAATATTCGTTGAAAACTTACAGAAAATCGATTTTTATCGAGAAATCTCAAAGACTTCAATTTGAAGTTTACAGAAAATCGATATTTATCGAGAAGTCTCATAAATATCAATCCAAAATTATGAGAAAATCTATATTTGTCAAGAGCTCTCATGAATATTGGATAAAAACTTACAGAAAATCGATATTAATCGAGAAATTTTAAAAATATTCATTCCAAATTTACAGAAAATCGATATTTAACGATTATTCTCATAAATATTTAATTCAAATTTGAAAAATTAATCGAGACCTCTCAAATAATCAATTAAAAATTAATATATTTATCGAGTACTCTCCTTCATTTTAATTAAAAAAGAACAGAAAATCGATATATATCGAGTTCTTAATGAGTTTTTTTTATAGTAAATCGAAACAAGGAATACTATAAGCATAAATCTTCATAAGAGAAGTCCTATAGTCTCTTTTGAAAATACCAACTATAGAGTTCTATTAAAAAAACCGAGAAAATATTGATACTTTTGTGTTTTTCTTTAGGAAAATCTATATTTCCTTATAAAATATCAATAATCTATATAATATCCTATAGAGTATATAAAATTCTTCAGTATTCCTGCTTTGTTTCTTTGGTTTTCTTCGCCTTTGTGCCTTTGTGTGTAATTTCTTTCTTCGTTTTTTTCGGAGGAGGATTTAAGCATTCATTTCATGGGATCTGCACACGGGAGGGTCTTTCGTCTTTGGGGTTTGGTGTTTGGAAGGGGCGTGGGTGTGGGTGTGAGAATTTGTGGATGGTTTTTGGGGCCGGCAAGGGGACACTTTGCGGATTTAATTGAGCCGACACGCACAACCACCTCCTTTGGGAGACACGCACCACGATTCTTGCGTGTGTTTGATGAACGAAAAAGAAAGAAATTCATTTAATTGCATATTAACGCCTGTTGCCTAGAAGAATTCGCATCAAACTTTTATTTCCATTTGCCTCGGGACTGGGCTCAACCCTTAAACGGGGGAGCATTGCTATTTATTTCAATTAATGAAGCTGCTTCTTTGTCGCTTAATTAATTCCCAAAAAAAAAAAAGGGCTCCCGGCTCTGATGGATTTAGATTTAATTCGTTGAAGGGTTGCGGTTGGTGGATCGGCGCGCGTTTGGGGCATTAACGGATTACAGTTTCAATTAGACATGTTGCAGGCATTTCAATTAGTCGTAATTTGTGACAAATTGTCGGGCATGTGATTAGGCATTGGATTGCGAATCAACTGGGGAATATATCATTACTGATTCACATCCCGTAATCAGGTTAATTGCAAAAAACTTTCACTCTCAACTCTTGATTTATTTTCCACAAAAAAAGAGGGGGAAACGGAAACGGAAGCCAATATTAAAGCTGTTCTTTGGAAAGACTTTTTTAACAGAATAAATTGCAAAATAACAAACATCCATCAAGCATGAGAATGGACAGCGTGGAGGGTGTTGATGTTGCCACAAGAAGCTGCAAGCAAGTGCAAGTGAAGATGCGCCGCAATCTTTGGCGTTTCATCTTAATTATTTTCAACAGCTTTTCATAAAATTGCGGCTCAAGGCGAACGGCAAACAGATTGCATTACAACAAGTTGCAACAAGAGCGAGATGGAGTCACCTCGAGTGAGAGAGACAGCTGCAGAGGGGGTGTAAGAGAGTGAAAGAGATGGGAAGTGTTGTACATTTGATAATCGAGATGGAGACGGGACGAGGCGATGGCGAGGCGATGGCAAACTTTATTAAATTTACGCAAGTAAATTGGAATTTATTCCCAGCTTCCCTTACCTTTCTTTCTCTTTTACACCATGTCTCCCCTCTCTCTTTATTATTCACCCTATTCCCTGGTTAACCGCCCTTTTCCCCTCTTCCCTTGGAGGCGGCGTGCAACGGTGCGTATGCGTAATGGCCAAAGGGTTGTCCAGAAAAATAAACCTCAAGCGCCCCAGAAATTAACAATAAAAGGGTTCACTTGAAGAGAATTATATAGAATTTAATGTTTTATTGTTTTTTTATTATATTTCTATTCATTGTTTTTATTAAAAACTGCGGAGACTCTTTGAAAAAAATGAAAAAATTCCAAGAGAAAGCCAAAAAGGCCCAAGGCGGAGGCTATATCTTGGCCAATATTTATCCGATTCTTGAGCGGAATACCTTAAACAATTCGTGCATCGATTCCCTATTAATCTGCATCAAAATCCTGACACAAAATATTTTTTAGATTTTTTTCAAATTTTTCTGATGGACCCCCTTGAAAAATGTGAAAATCGAGAAAAATCGCTTTTCGTCCCTTTCGAAGCCCATATCTTCGGCAGTTTTCATCCGATCCTTGAACAAAGTATAGCTTTGGAATCTGGAATCAATTCCCTATCAATCTACATCAACATCCTGGCACAAAATATTTTTTCGATTTTTTTTTTAATTTTCTGATGGACCCCCTTCAAAAATATGAAAATCGAGAAAAATCGCTTTTCGTCCCT
Organism: Drosophila ercepeae; assembly: GCA_018150545.1. NCBI lineage: Eukaryota > Metazoa > Arthropoda > Insecta > Diptera > Drosophilidae > Drosophila > Drosophila ercepeae. The sequence goes on from JAECWL010000197.1 coordinate 8,275,570, forward strand.
TTCGAAGCCCATATCTTGGGCAGTTTTCATCCGATCCTTGAACAAAGTATAGCGTTGGAATCTGGAATCAATTCCCTATAAGTCTACATCAAAATCTTATCACAAAATATTTTTTAGATTTTTTTCAAATTTTTCTGATGGACCCCCTTGAAAAATCTGAAAATCGAGAAAAATCGCTTTTCGTCCCTTTCGAAGCCCACATCTTGGGCAGTTTTCATCGGATCTTTAGACCAAGTATAGATTTGGAATCTGGAATCAATTCCCTATCAATCTGCATTAAAACCCTGGCACAAAATATTTTTTAGATTTTTTCAAAATTTTCTGATGGACCCCCTTGAAAAATCTGAAAATCGAGAAAAATCGCTTTTCGTCCCTTTCGAAGCCCATATCTTCGGCAGTTTTCATCCGATCCTTGAACAAAGTATAGCTTTGGAATCTGGAATCAATTCCCTATCAATCTGCATCAAAAGCCTGGCACAAAATATTTTTTCGATTTTTTTCAAATTTTCTGATGGACCCCCTTGAAAAATGTGAAAATCGAGAAAAATCGCTTTTCGTCCCTTCCGAAGCCCATATCTTCGGCAGTTTTTATCCGATCCTTGAACAAAGTATAGCTTTGGAATCTGGAATCAATTCCCTATCAATCTGCATCAAAATCCTGGATCAAAATATTTTTTAGATTTTTTTCAAAATTTTTTGATGAACCCCCTTGAAAAATGTGAAAATCGAGAAAAATCGCTTTTCGTCCCTTTCGAAGCCCATATCTTCGGCAGTTTTCATCCGATCCTTGAACAAAGTATAGCTTTGGAATCTGGAATTAATTCCCTATCAATCTGCATTAAAACCCTGATAGAAAATATTTTTTCGATTTTTTTCAAAATTTTTCTGGGCAGAGCCCTGGAAAAAATGAAGAAATCGAAGAAAAGTCCAATATGGCCCAAATCGGAGGCTATATCTTGGCCAATATCTATCCGATTCTTGAGCGGGATACCTAAAAAGATTTCTAGATTGATTTTCTATCCAAACTTTCTTAAATCCAATGCCATTCCCCTTTAAAACCTTATTTTGTCCAAGTTCGTTTCGGAATTCCTCCCAAAACAATGTCCTGGATTTCGTGTCCGTTTAACATTTTATGGCTTTGGCCTTTTGAATCAATATTCAGCCTGCCTGGCTGATTATGGCTGTATTTCATATTCTTTGGCCTGTTTTGAAGTTGCAGCCACCGAATTGGGCTCATTGCTGCAATGGTCAACTTGCCACAGCTGCAGCTTTGCATCCTCCTGAGGCCTGCGCCCCAAAATTTTCTGTTTTTTTCCCCATTTTTTCCATTTTTTTTTCTACCCTGCCTGAACGCATTATTTTGTCATTTGCATTTGGCTTTGAGAGGAGAGGAAAAAAATGTGTTTTTCATTTCGAGGCACGTCGAGGCTTTGGATTTCAAAATTTTTTGTTTGTTTTTTGTATATTTCTGCTGCTGCTGCTGCCTTTCCTGCCACTGCTACTGCTCTGCTTTGTTCCTTGTGCCCCGAAGGCTGGGCAGATGTTTTCCTTTGGCTGCATTTCCACAGTCCCAGTCCCCGAAAAAAAGAAGGAAAAATTCAAATCCCAAATCCAATCCCAAGGCTCTTTTTCAGACCAGCCGCGTCCTTGGGCCAAGTCGAAGTTGCTCAGGCTTTCTCCTAGTCCTTCTTCTCCTCCTCCTAGTTTTTTTCGTCCTTTTTTTCGCCTGTCAAATGTCCGCACAAATCGAGTTAACTTCTCGGCGCCGAAACACGAAAAACGAACACAAATTCTAATTCCGTATGCAGCCTTTGAAACGGAGACGGAGCGATGGCCCAAACTAACAAGCTAACTAACCAGGAATTATAGGTCTTGTTTAAGGGAAAAGATATACTTTTCTTACTCGGAAGAGGTTGTAATAGAATTTTGTACAGTTTTTTCCCTTGAAGGTTTATGAAAGTCATCGATTTTTATCGATAAAGATTGTACTTTACAAGTTTGATGCTTGAGAAGCTGCTTTTTTCCCTTGAAAAGTAACCTTTTTATCAAAGTCATCGATATTTATCGATAAAGCTTGTATTTGAGGAAGTTTGATGCCCGAGAAGCTCCTTTTTCACTTGAAGTTTATCAAAATGATCGATATTTATCGATAAATCCTGCATTTCTTCAAGTTTGATGCCCGAAAAGCAGCTCTTGATAAGCGAAAAGATTCAAGATCATCTCTTATTTATAGGATTTAAAAGTATCTCCTGAAACCCTCCTCTTTTTCTCCTTTTTACTTAACTTTTCTCCTTGAACTTCGATAGATTTTCGTTTTTTTATCGTTTCTTGGCGATATAAAAGCGAAACACAACCCTGTTCTGGGTTTCAGTTTATTTCTGAGTCGCATTTTCCAGCAACGAGCCTTCCGGCTAAATCAACAAACAAGCTGCGACATCATCTGAATCCGCATTCCGCATCCGAATCCGTGTGCCCTTGCAACCTGTCTCTAATTAGTGGAACTATTTGCCCAGCCACGCCCCTTGACAAGCCCAGTACCGCCCCTAGGAAAGCACAGCTACGCCCCTTGGAAAGCACAGCTCTGGCCCTTTTTTTGGCAGCAATAATTATGCGCCTGAGATTGAAGGATTCCCTTGAAGATGTTTGACCAAATTATGTCCCTTCCAAGGTGATTAATTTTGTTATTTTTTTTGCGAAGCGCCTTTGTTGTACATTTGTCTATTTATTTTAATTATTTTTCCCTGACCAGCGAGCATTGTTTGTCTAGAAGCGAACAAACAGAGACGCCTTTTTTTTTGCTGGCCATTTGGTTAATGACGTTTGCTTGTCGGCAGGATTAATAAATGTTTTCCACGTTCCGGGGGCTCCTCGCTCCCTCTCAGTATTATCTGACAGATAGAATGAGGGAATCAGTAAGTCAATTATGGAATAATTTCATTATAAATGAGTCTCTTGCTTTGGCCATTGATATTCAAGGAAGCGCAGAGAGAAAGCTGGTTGTTTAAAGACAAATATGCCAGGGCCAGGGCCAGGATAATATTAATAGGAAATTTATTTGCTTTAAGCAATTGACTTTCAACGTCCTGACGTCCTGATGTCCTGATGTGTATGGCACGTGACGCTGACAGGACAAGCGAAAGGACTCTGTCATCAGAGTCCTACCTTTTAGACCAGTCCGAGTGTCCAGCAGCTGCTGTTGTTTTTATTTCCCTGCAGTGCACTCGGGGCGTATACGTAATGTGCCCTGCTGGGTCCTATTTTCTCTCTCTATTCCGTGCGTGTGTGTTCACTGTACAGTCTGCCCTACACTCTCTCTATACAGTGTTTAGTGTGCGGTTTTAAAAGCCAAACAAAAGGACAAGGACGGGCAATGAGCAGTAAGCAGCCCGTCTATTGCAGGCACTTTGAATTATTAAAACTGCACCGCACAAGGATAACAATAACAAGGGCTGAAAGAATCCTGCAAAACCCCTGTACTCTGTGCGAGCGAGTGTCCTTTGTGTAATGTTTTGTGCATTTGACAACGCAAGTATAAAGACACAGGACACAGGATATTCGAGAGAGAGTTTTTCCATATTTTTTGGCAAACACAAATCGATGAATGAGTTTGGTTAAGGATTTCATGATATCCTTTGGAATTTCTATCCATAAATCGATGGAAAATTTAATTAGTCAAAGCCAACCGATGACAAGGATATTTCCAAATCGAAATCAGGAATCAAGAATTAGAGAGACAGTCGAAGGATCACCAGATGCAGTTTTGTAGCTTGTAGTTGGTAGTTTTTAGTCCTTTGGAGTCCTTCGAGGGCCCAGATACAAGATACAATAAAAAGGGAGATGGCAGCTTGCCAGGACATGTTTAGTGCCCATAAAGAGAAGCCTTCAACAGACACCAGCCCCCTGTATCCTTCCTCGTCCTTATCCTATTCAGGTGCTGCGTCATGACTTTCATGTATTAGTATGTGTATTTATGTGTGTATATTTATGGGTGTGTGTATCGTCCTGGCGAATAAATTATTTAGTCTCCTACTTTTTTTGTTGATTTTTATTATGCATTCAGAGGCATAAGCGTGGGGCATGCAACACATTGATCAGCCCTGAAAGTGTCAAACGCGAAACAAATGCATTTCCAATAAATGTTGACAATAAATTCCGGGAGATTCCATCAATAATTGTAATGAGTTTTCGGACATTTATTCAATCGATAACTTTAAATTATCTTTTCTAATCAAAAGGTGATTGTTTTTTTTTGTAGAAACATGCATTTAATATTGCATTTTAAAGTTTTTATTTGCCATTAAAAACAAGGAAAATATTAAGAGAAGAATATACAACAGAATTTTGAGAGGAATTTGCATCAAACTTCAAAAATACTGGTTTTATCGATAAATACCGATGACTTTGATTAATATTTATGGTAATCGCTTAGAAATCTCTCTTTTATTATCTCTTTTTTTATATATATTTAAGCGATTTCCTTTCTTATTTTAAAAAGAACCAAAACTAAAGAGATTTTTAAGGGAATTACTCTTGAAGAGATTCTTGAAACGAGTCTGTCTTAAAATCTTCTAAGAAGATATATTTTAGGATGTTTCTTAAGCATTCATTTTAAGGATTCTTTGACACTTTTTGATGCATTTCCAGGCTGCACTTTCATAATAATTAACTAGTTGTATCTGGTAGATACATTTCCTATTCCGACTTTATTCCGACTTTATTTTTTTGACTTTTTGAAAACCTTTTAAAGATGAAATGGAATCTGGTGTATTACTTTCCTTGCTGGCTTTTCAAATGGCAGCTTTTGCAACCTTCCGCTTAATTGCATTTCGGTTGTTCATTCCACAATTTTTTCCAACTACACAAAGAGAAAATTTCCAGGACTCTAAACGCGAAAAGAGATGCTCAAAATTCCCGAAAAACATGAAAAAAAAACATGGAAAAATCTAATGAACTTTTGAATGGAATGTAAAACATGATTTCTAGATTATCGACAAGGATTTCTTTTCCGTGTTGTATCCTTTTTAAAACAAAATGTCCGCAAAGTACCGGGGAAAAAGAAAAACCGCATTTTGCCTCAATTGTTGGCTGACAAAATGGATTGTCTGTGTTCTGGCCGCATCTGACTTTGGCAGGACTATTGCAACAACTACAACTACAATGGGAGAAACAAGGAGGAAAAACAATAAACCCAATAGAAAGAGACAGTCCAATAGGGGCACAGAGTCGGACAGAGTGAGAGGGCAAGACGAGAGGCATCAATTCTGTTCTGACTGGCGACAAAAAGGACAATTTTTCCCATTTACGGAGAAAACCCAGAAAACCCGAAAATGTAACGAAATAAAACTAGATTTTGCAATTAAAATCCAACATCTGACTTGACTCCTGACGCTAGACAAGGACAGGGCGATGGTAGAGGGAAAAAGACAGCTAGAATGGGGAATACAAGAAAAGTTTTGCAGGACAAAGTCTGCAAAATTTTGCTTTCCAATAAATATTGTTTAAAATATATATATATATTATATTTTTTTGGGAATAATACCTAATTTTTTCTAGTGTACATTCCCCCATAAAAAACTTTGTCAGGCCTTGCTGGCTGTAAAAAAAAATCACAAAACGAACCGCAAAAGTACAGGTAAAAAAACAGCAGCTAAAAAAGGGTATCAAACCGACACGCCCCCTTTTGCTTCCGCCGCCTCTTTGCATGACCAATAAATAGTGTTTTTTTTTGTGGCTCCCTTTTTATCCGGCAGGCGGCGCCACAAGAATTATGGCTGGACACAAGAAAAGGCGTGGAAAGCCCAATGAATTATTAATCAACAAGACAAAAAACACAAAAAAATAGAAAAAAAAAAAGAAAGAAAGAAAGAAAGGTATAGAAAGAAAGCAGAAGAAAAAACGCAAAACAAGAAGAGCGTAAAAAGAGGGGGGAAGAGAGAGCCAGAAGGAAGTGAATAAATGGAGAAGGTGGAGCCTTCCATCAAAATATAAAAACAAACAACAAAAAAGAAACAAAAAAAGAAACAAGAAAATCCATAAAAAATAACAGGATTTTTTTTAAGCCCAAAGAAAGAGGAAAGAAAAGGCTTAAAAGGCCTTCAAAGGGTTTAAGTTTTGATAAAAAATTCTAAACAATATTTATAAATATTTATAGATTTTTAAGATTAAAATTTAAGTTAAAAGATTTAAAAAGAAACCCCTCTTTTAGGGAGTAAGAATATTTATAAGTTAATTTTTATAAGGTTCCTGCTTTTTATTTAATAAAAAAAACTAAGGATTAATGTTTACTTTTATCTATTTTATTTAATGATATTTTTAATTAGAATTTAAAATTTATTTTTTGTATTTTTTTAAGCCAAAAAGTAGGTATTGAAATATGTCTTCTTTATACCAAATCGTGTGAGTGGGTGGTGGATGGGTGGGTGTTAGCTTTGGGTTCTCGTCAAATGTCGGGGAAAATGAGGAAAATGTTGGGGCAGGTCAACGCCAGTCAGCGCCAAGAGAAAGAGACAGCAAACAGAAGGAAAACAGACAGAGATGGGTGGAGAAAAGCGAGTTGTTTGACAAGTTCTTCACCATTTGGCTGGGAATTTCTTCAAATTCCTCGTTATCTCTGCCTAGAACATTACTTCCCAGTCCCTCTCTCTCAGGATTTATCCTTTTTTTATACACACAGAAAAAAATTTGTATTCAATATTAAACCAGAATCCATTTAAAATTAAATCAAAGCCAAAATAAAACTTTTCTAATGCCTAAAAAAAAGCAAACTTTTTGGGACTTTAAATTATATATTTCCTTCGTATTTTCTCTCAGTGCTTGTCAGCATCAAGTAGATTGTCCTGGTCTAGCCCGAGTCTTGGCTTTTCTCTTTACTTTTTTTCTCCATTTCCCCATCGCTCTCCGCTCCCGTATCACCGCTTAAGTGCACTCGAGTTGCCTGTAAACAAACACATGACTTTGCCCCCAAAGGGGTGGTTGCAAGGTGGCTGGGCGGTAGTTAGGGAGGAGGCAGGCTGCTAAAAAGAGGATATTTTTTATATAAAACAAAAAAGGAAAGCCAACTTCGGAAGGAGGCAAAGGCGAAGTTCCTAATACCCTTCGAGGCTTCTATTGGGGCTTCTTTTGGTTAAAGATATAGCCAATATCGGATATAGTTGGCTGACGCTTAAAAAATCAACTCAGCTCTTAAAAAAACGGACTTTAAAAAAAGATTTAATTTTGAAAAAAAAATACTGAAAAAAATACTAAAAAATACTAAAAAAATACTAAAAAAATATACTAACATCGCCCTCCTCCTCGATTCTCATTACCTACACCTTATGAGAATCGAGGAGGAGGGCACTTTTCATTTGGTATTTTAAACTTTGAATTTTATTAAAAAAATAGTGCCCTCCTCCTCGATTCTCATAGGTTACACCTAAGGTACTGGCTTTTTCATTAAAAATTAATAAATTTATTTGTTATTTTGATATTTAATATTTCTTTTCTTTACTTTCTTTTTAATAAATTTAAAAATTTGATTCTCATTAGGTATAAAGTTTGAGAATCGAGGAGGAGGGCGCTTTTTGTTAACTTTTTGAATGCATAATATTTCATTATTTTAATGTTTTTTTTTAATATTTTATTTAAAAATTCAATCAAAAGACTTGAATCTCAGTTGAATGGCGGCTTCTTTTGGGCAAAGATATAGCAAAATATCGGATAAAGTTGGCCGATCCTTGAAATATCTCAAGACAGTTATTAATAAAATGAATTTTCAAAAAAGTCCCAAGCTTCTTTTCGCAAAAATACGAAAGTTGTGACATTTCGGATCGTTTCAATGGAAATTCTATGGATATTTTTATGAATATTTCTATAGAAGTTATAGGATATAGCCTGCCGATTTGTATAAAATCTCTCCAGATAGGCTCAGAATCCCATAAAAAAAGGTTCTCAGCCTCTAGAATATATACTTTTTAGAGTCAGAGATATCTTCTTTACTGCCTGGCACCAAAATAGTTCTAAAAACTATACTACCCCCTTGTAGGGTATCAAAATAAGGGTTCAAAAGGGTGGCTAGAGATTGGAAGGTTGGCTGAGAGAACATGATACGCTTTTGTCTAGCCTCAAATGCGTTGCAAGAGCCGAGCGGAGGAGAATGCTTAAAAATGCACTTTAGACAGAAAAGTGAGGGAAATGCAAAAAAAAAATTGGAAAAAAGAAAGAATTATCTTTATTCTTTCCAGTTGGAGTGAGAAACCATCTGCTTTTGTATAAAAATAAGCAATACCCGGTACAGAAAGGAAGAAACTGGTATTTTTAGGAACTTTTAGACATAAATTTCTACCAAAAACTAATGTTTTTTGTTTAAATTTTTGTAGAAGAAATATTTTTTATAAAAACTCTCTTTTTGGAACACTTTTGGAACTTGTATAGCATTAAGGCAACTATTTAGAGAAACACTCGTACATTTTTAATTAAAATTCGCTTTTGAAAGTCAGACTTCTTTTTGGCTTTTAATCTAGATCCGAAAATTTGAAAGGCTTTTCCCCGCATAGAAAGGACTTCCTTCGTTTTTACTAATTTTCACCCATTTTCCCAGGACGTTTCCTTTGATTTTTCGCACATTTTGCCGCGCTATCCGTCTCCTTGCCACAGCCACAGTGCCGCGTTATTATGTTGCTTCAAAACTCAAGTGAAAAATGACGCATTATGCGTTACTTTCAATGTGTGGCAAGAAGAGTGAGTGTGTGGCAGGCAGTGCGAGTGTATGGGTGTATGGAAAACCTGTGTCTGTGTCTGTGTAACCCCTTGTGGCCACACACATCCCTACATAAAAAAAATGCAAACAAACATCCATAAAAACACAAGACCCCTGAAGAGTTTGTCTAGGATCGAGATTTTTATGCGAAATTTTCAGCGTGCTATAGCGCTATCTCCCTCGCCCAGCTCCCCCTCTCGCTTCCTCCAAGCTGCTTTTTTTCGCGCGTGTAAAGAATTTTTTGGTTTCCGCCTGCTGCGCGAATTTTGGATTTAGTTTTAGCTTTTATTTATATATATATTTCTGGTATTTTTTCCCCGACACCCTGCTGAGAGTCCCCTAGAGTTCTGTTCTGTTTTTTTTCCTTCTTTATTATTTTTTTTACTCAAGAGATTCGCTCGAAATATTCAAAGTTATTTCCCGACTCCCGTGTCGCATAATTTCTAATGGAATTTCGCTTGATTAAAATCTGAACAATTTTTTCGCATAATTCTGAAACAACTTTTGCAATTTTTTACGGAAAAAAATGCTCAGGGAGTTGACTTTTTGATGCTTTTTTAGAATTTATAAAAATATAGAAAGATATTTTGAAGTTAATCGAAAAACTAGCCAAAAATGCATTCAAATATTTGCCAAAATTTAGTTTAAAAACATTTAAGGAACAATTTAAAGTGTTTTAAATACAAAACATTATTAAATTTTATTTTTTTAGGTGATTCAAAAACTCTAATCCTGTTTTATGCGAATTTTTAGACCTTTTTCTCCCCAAAAGTTCCTTTTAAAGTCATCTTAGCATTTTAAAGAAAGGATAATATTTAGACTTTAGAGAAACTCTCTTAAAAACCTTAAAAAATCATTTAGAAATGATCAAGTTTTTCTTAATGTTGTCACATATTTTTTACACACGCAAAAAAAGTAGCAAAAAAAAAAAACAAGATGGTGTCATCAACACATTGCACTTCCGTTTCCGGTTCGCCAGCGTGGCCACAATTAATGGCCAAGCAAACAATAAGTTGGCCTTCTTTCTCTTTTGGCCACAACAGCCAGCCAGCAACCAGCAACTGTTTTTTTTTTCTTCTTATTTGTTTTTTATTTTTGTTTAATTTGTTGGTTAAAAGTACAGTGATCGCAATTAATAAGAAACTGCAGGGATTTTTGGGGAGTTTTGGGAAATATTTTCCGGAAATAAATTGTTTTTGAAAGTCTTTTTTCTTTGATAATTTCTTTGAACTTTCATTTAATAATTTATAACTTTTTTAGTGTACATCTTTTTTACAGGGTTTATGTGTTAATTCTTTTTTTTATATATATTTTTTTTAATAAATTCTTGACCCTTTTTTTGGCCTAAAAATTAGGCAGCCAGCACTGTCAATGTATCTGCGGAAGCTGGGATTCCAGTTACAGTTACCGTTGCAGTTACCGTTGCAGTCAACTGCAGCAGGTGCAGCCTTGAACACAAACACCAGAAACAGAAAAAGAAGCAAAAAAACAACAAAAAAAAGGACGCGCGCGGCCCGCAGGATGTGTGTAAGCGGCAGCGTAAATAAACCAAACCGAACCGAGAACCGAGAATACCGTAAACGTGGCGTATACGTGACGTGACGTGAAGGGACGTAAGGACGTGAGGATGCGTGGCTCTACGTTGCGTATAGGACGCGTGGCGTGGCGCGACCCAGACAACGGAAAGGAGTTGACGCTTCAAGCGCAGGCGAGACATTAAACGCGCCAGAGCCAAATGGCAACAGAAGAAGCCGCCGCAGCAGCAGCAGCAGCAGAAGCAGCAGCGCAGCCAGACAGCACCTCCCCCCGCGGTCCACACCCCTGGAAATACTCCTCCAATCCCGGCCAAGCCGAAGGACCTCGGCTCCAGTTCGGTGCACACCTCGAGTTCTCGAGTCCCGAAACGAAACAAATCCGACGCCGAACCGAAATCGAAATTTAAATCCAAACCGACTGCAAGTCGAGTCGTCCTGTCGAAGGAGGAAAAGTGGGGATTCCTAGGACTCGGATTAACAACGAACTCGGAATGCTCTTTGTTTGGATGATATTTTTATAAAGTTTTCGTTTCTTTTTCAAATTTCTCTTAAATTTTATTAGAAATTTAGAATTAAATTTGAATATCCTTAATAAATACAAAACTCCCCTCGCTTTCCATGGACTCTTTCAGAACTTTCTCTCCCACTCTTCCCTTTCAAAAAACATTTCTTTTTGGCGCCAAAAATTTGGTAGAAGCTCCGGAAAGCTCGCCAAATAGCAAAGCTTTTCGAGCAAAGTTCGACGCCGCAGCGGAACGAAGTGGAAAATAGAACAGAATTTCACGCAAAGCAAGCAAAGAGGTTCTTTGTTTTGTTTTTTCAGTGTCTTTTTCGGATAAGTCGGAAAGTTTTTGAAAGTTTTTAAAAGTTCTGCTTTGTTTTTAAATCGGAAAGCGGTAACTTTTTAAGATATTTTTTTTTTATCTGGCAATAAGTTAGGAATATTTGGAATATTTAGAAGGATTTTTTATTAAGAGATAACAGAATATCTAAAAAAAATATAGTTTTTTATAAAAAGAACATCTATTTTAGTTATTTTAATGATTGTAAAACATTTAATAATATTATTTTGAAAGAGAAATAACAGAAAACTATGTTTCTTTTTCATTTTTCAATAAAATCTTTTAAAATAAAGCTTTTGGAGCATTATGAGACACATTTTGAAAAACACATGTATGTTTTGTTTACGTTAAAATTGTATTTTCAAAGCCAGAAATAATTATAGAAATAATAATAGAAAATTGCCGTAATCTATGGATAGTTTTGGGTACCTTTTGTGACCTTTTTATCTTGAAATTCTTAGGAAAAATGATTTGAAATGATTTGAAAAACTTTGAAAAAAGACAACAGGTGGACAGGCGATAAGACAATTCAATTGTAGAATGTTTGAGGAAATTGAATTTCCTAAACATGGGTTTGGTTTTATATATCTGGCCCTTTGCCCCGATAAAATCAGTTCTATGCTCTCCCTCAATAATGCAATGTTTTACCAAAAAAAAAAAAGAAATAAGAAAACAAAAAACATGATTGTGTTGCGCTCGATAAACATGATAATGGCAAACAGACTGTTGGCATGTTTGGCTTTATTCCATTTGTAGGTAAACACACGATATGTACTCTATATATATATACTCTATATACTATATATATTTTTTAGTACTCTTTTTTTTTTGTTCGCTTCTAATTGTGAGTCACAGCACAATGCCACCTACTGTGGCAAGCCCCGAACTGGCCCCGTTGGACATTTGCCTACTTATTGACACATTTGCTTCTATTTTGGATCCATTCTTTATTCTATGGTCTTCTTCCCCTTCATTTCGCTCTCTTTCTATTCGTTTTTTATTGCGTTTTCGTATTCACAGCACGAAGTGATGGTGAAAGCCAAGCCTGGCAAAAAAAACATACATTCGAGGGAGTTTCTAAACAAAAAAGAAATTTCACGCATACTGGGAAAGTACCCAAAAAAACATTCGATATTTGATATTTGATATTTGATATAGCAAAGATTAAAAAATTAATTAACTAAATTCTACGAGTATTTTAACTGCGGAAATTGATTTTTTATCAAGATTTCTTTATTTGAAAGCAAATGACTGATTCAATTATTTTTCAATTATAAAAATATTTTAATTAAAACTGATTCAAGCTTTAAATATAGCAAAAATGATTCAAACTTTTTGAGAAATATTAATCTTTTTAATACAAAATTTTTGGGAATACATATATAACTTTATCAGTCATTTGCTTTCAAATAAAGAAATCTTGATAAAAAATCAATTTCCGCAGTTAAAATACTCGTAGAATTATAATATAAACTTCAAAAAGAATTAATATTTAAGAAATAAATACAAAAATCTATTAATACGCCCTTCTCCTCGATTCTCATAAGTTGTACCTTAAGAAGGCACTTTTTATATAAAATTTTAAATATTTTTGGTATTTTTTTTTATTCAAATTTTAATATTTTAATAATAATTAGTATTTTGATAGCGCTCTCCTCCTCGATTCTCATAAGTTGTACCTTAACAAGGCACTTTTTGTGTACTTTTTTAATTTTTTTTTTGGTATTTTTGTTATTTTTTGTAGTATTTTAATAGTAATTAGTATTTTTTTAACGCCCTCCTCCTCGATTCTCATAAGTTGTACCTTAAAAAGGCACTTTTTATATAAAATTTTAAATATTTTTGGTATTTTATTATTTTAATTTGATATTTTAATAATAAATACTAAACTAGATCGCCCTCCTCCTCGATTCTCATAAGCTATAGCTAAGCTATAGCCTTTTTATTACAAAACCAAATAAAATCAATGAATAATCAAAGATTTTTGAGACTTTTTGTCTTATAAATTGATTAAAATTTGTTTATAAATTATAAAAATATTATTATCTAATAATTATTATCTCGATTTAACCAATCGAATACATTTTTTTCTGGCTACTTTGTGCCACTGTTTCGATTGCAATGTAAATATATACGCAATGACTAAATTTACAAAAGCGAAGACCTCGCCCAAATAGGTCAACATTGTTCTAATGCCCCTTCCGAAATTTTCACTTTTTCCGCCCCCCTCAACTTTTTCCTTAAAAAGCCAACAACTTGCAGCAACTGGTGGCATGAATAGAGATTGTTTTTGGTTTCGTTTCATAGTCATAGTTTTGCGTTTAGTTTTGGCCAAGGACGTAATCGTTCAAGTGCCAAAGACCCCAAAGACCCGACTCGAAAGCCACCAACGCACATTATCTCAATATGGTTTCAAAATAATTGAAGCCACTAAATGGCGATAAAAAATATAAAAATATATATATGGATAGACGATAATCCATAAGATGTACGTTGGATAAGTTTTTAAAGAGCTTTTGGTGGCAGAAATAGGGGGTAATGGGCTTGAAAAGGTTTTGGAGCCCTAGCCCTGAAAATGACTGTAACTCTAAACCCCGATTAATGTCTTTAAATATCTATAAGTAACTATAGTTTTTTGTAAATATTTAGAGTATAAAAATGATATATAAATGCTATATACTATATCTCACAGATCCAGATCATAGTGCCCGACAGCTGATGATGGGTTTTTAATGCGTGTTTAAATGGTTCGTTGGGCCCGGCCCGATGTCGTCGCGGGGCTTTCAGCCGTATAATTTTCCGGTGGCTTTTGTAGTTATAATGTTTATATAGTTTATTGATTAAACTAACGGACTTTAAAATGTCACGAAACTTGAAACAATTCCCTAACTCAAACTTTTATTAAGTTGTTAACAAAAAACAGAGCGTTTCTATCGCTAAATCGATTTCGATCTCTTAACCCTTTAACCTTAAAGCAAGTTCTGAGCCAGATTAATTGCGGCCAAAAAGGAACACCCAGAGGCAAGGCCAAAACCCGAAATTTATTCATTTGTTTGTTTGTTTTGTGGTTTGGTTCTTCTGCCACTTTTGATCGTTCTTCTCGATCAATTTGAAAGCGAAATCGGGTTTGCTTGGCTCTCAGAGGTCGTTGAATTCCCAAGCCAAGTCTTGACTAATGGAAAATTTGAGACAATGCATTTGCGATTTCCCGACATTTAACAAGAAATTTCAATTTCAATTCAATTGATTCGCTGATTCCGAGCAATAAATTAGAACAACAATCGAATCATTCTTTGAGAAGCAAAAAAAACTAGCAAAAAAAACGATGATGAGGTGATCGTTTTTTTCATTTTTTATTCTCTCTTTTTATTCGTAAATGTTTCTGTTTTTGTTTTTGTTGCTGATTTCAGCGATTAGTCCGGCGATTCCCCTCGACCTGGGGCTATAGCTCCACAGATTCCGATTCCGAATCAGATTCCCCCATTCAGATTCTGGGTCAGTGGAATCCAAGCGAAAAGGCAGAAAAAATACACAAAAAAAGGCAGAAAAAATATAAAAAACTATAAAACGAGACTTGCGGATTCGTTGTGGAATTTGTTATTCGTGAATGCGTTAATTACAGGGTGAAAACGGATGCCTTTAAGAGTGTCAAACATTTAGCTAACTTATCTTTAATATTTATCCCCAAAAAGAAGGAGAAATGAACAGTTTTTAGATAGCCATACTTTACACGTCAGCGCTCTATGGCTAATTAAGCGGGAAAAATGCAAAGCCATGGATTCCCTCAAGAATTTCGAATAGAGGAGATAAGTTTCAAACAATTAGATAACTAATCTTAGTCTTTTTTTAACATTTATCCCCAAAAAGAGAGAAAAATAAACGATTTTTACATAGCCATACATTACACGTCAGCGTCTCAAGGCGAATGCAAAGCGCATTGAAAAAAAATGTCATTTCCATAAGCATAAACCCAAGATCCTCCATAAAAATTCATATTTCCTAGATACTGGCTTTCTAAATAACAAAAAATTAATAAAAAACAGAGGCGCTCTCGTTCTACGGAAGCGAAAAAAAAGCCACAAAAAAAGCGGCAACAAGTTGGGGAATGTTGATAATTGCTCACGTTGCCGGCTTACAAACTAAAATAAAAAACAACTACAAAATAAATAAAATAAATTCCGAATTAGAGCACTGAGTAGAAAAAAAAGCAAAGCAAGATCGCGAATTTTCGCTGATTTTGTGGAAGTTGTGGAAGTCGCAGAGCGATAACCCCCAGAAAGGTGAATGTTTGCTGCCCCCAAAAAATAATATTCGATGTTACGAGTCAGACTTTGTAGTTAAAAACCCTCAAAAGCTTAGCTATATATTATATATTATTAAATAATCGTATATAGAAGGGGTTTAGACTAGAATAACCAGAAACTTTATAGAATTTCTTGAATCTTTATGAAAATTTATAAAAAAAATTATAAAAAATACAATAAAAAATACTACAAAAACTACTATAAAAAATCGTATATTTCCGACTCACCTCTTTGACCTTGAGACGACGCTCCTCCAGCGTGGCGTCCAGGGTGTCTGGAGCCTGATCGTTTCCGCCTCCGCCCAGAGGCAGGACAATGGGCTGGCTGCTGTGGGTGTGGGGGTGTGAGGATTGACTGCCCGCGGCGGCCTCGCCCTGGACTGGAGCCGCCAGGACGGGATTGGCGGCCGCCTCCTCCTGATGCTCCGGAGCCGGGGCCTGGGCAGGAGCTTGGCCCTGGGCCAGGGCCTGGAAGCGAGCTCCGCCCGCACTATCGCCGCCGCCCGGGGATTCTCCCGCCGCCGGGGGCTCGTCCAGGATGTCGCCGAGCTCGGCACGGATCTTCTGCTCCAAGCGCTGGCGATCGCCCATGAAGTGGGGGTCCTCGCTACGATGCGGGGCATGGGCGGCCAGGGGCGGGGCTGGGATAAAGATCTCCGGACCGGCCTTTTGGAAGTGCTTGTAGACGCGCAGGACGCGGTCGCCGCCAAAGTTGTCCGGCAACAGGAAAATACCGCCGAAGCAGAGGAAGCACAACGTTACCAGCACGAGTCCAATCAGACATTTTTCGCGCGAATGGAAGTTCGATTTCCGGCCAATGGGGCTGATGCGGTACATGGTAAGGATTTCCGGTTCCGGTTTTTTTAATATTAATTTTTTTACTTGATTTATTATTGATTTGCAGAAGACTTTTAATTGTTATTTGTTAATCTCTTTGGTAGCCAGTTTTTTTTTATTAACTATGTAAACTATTTAAAAAAAAAATTAATTAAAAATTTTTCATTATTTTTTAATGCTTTTTAAGGAAATGTTTTTTTTTGTTTAAATATTTAATGAATTTTAATGAATTTATTTTAAGGGCTTTTCAACAGCTGTTTTGTTTGTTGTTTTTGTTGTTTTCTAGATTTCGCCGGTTTTGTCATTCCTCTCTCCTGCCAACCTGCTCTCCTGCAGCTTTCTCTCTTTCACCCGTGCCTGTGCCCGTGCCAGTGCATTGTTATTGTTATTGTTGGCTATTTTTGGTTACTTTTTTCACACAGAGACACGCATGTACGTAAGCACTTGAACTGTGTCTTCAGTAAATGCAGAACAGAACAGAACAGAACCGAACGGAACAGAAAAAAAACAAGGAAAAAACAAAACAAAAAAAACGGTAATTCGAGGAGATGTCGCTGCGTGGCAAACACACTGGCACGGGTTTATACGCTGCGAAAAATTATTTACTTTACATTTCTTTTTAATTGTAGACACTTTTTAGATTTGAAATTACACGTAATTATACGAGAAATGCAAATTTTTATTTAGTATTTACGATTTATCACCAATTGAAGCCTAACATTTGCATTACTACACTTTGCTTTATTGATTTGCATCATTAAATGGCAAGTAAATCACGATTTTTCGGCAGTGCAAGTAAAACAAAGCCAGAGATACAGTAGTTGACGGGTGAGGGGGCAGAGAGGGTTTGGAGAGGGGTTGCCAGCCATGAGGAAAGCGTCCACCTCGCACGCAATAATTGCAATAACAAAACAGGCAAACAACAATAACGTTTATTATGGAATACCGTTAGCTGGCCCAACAACCGTACGCGGACGCAAAAACACAAAATCACAAAATAGTGGGCTAAAAGAATACGTCAGAACTGTCTTTTACAGCTTTTACAGCTGATGGCAGGACTATTTAAGGGGGCGGGGAGAGGAGGAAAAGGGATGAATCTGGAAGGAATCTGAGGCGTCGCTTTGATTTTTTTCTCCGTGTCTTTGCTTCCTCTTCTGCTCAAGTTTTTGTTGTTGTTTGTCGCATTTCACCTAGCACTTTCTATTTGCACGATTGCCCGACGCCGCCGCTGCAGCTGAAACCGTTCGCCCGGCGGACACTCATAATATTATTTACAAAACGGATTTCACGCACGCCACGCTCGATTTGTTGCTAAGATCACAGCACTTTCAGTTCAGTAAGGTTTGGTTTTTGCTTTGCTTTGCGTTTGCTTTGCATTTGCTTAGAGATGGCAAAGGCGACCGAAGCCCCGTCGATAACTTTGCCGCTAAGGGTATCGATAAAATCACAGCAATAGTTGAAAAAATCCATCTCTATGAACCTTGTCTTATCTTAACTCTTTTGTTTTAAATTTAAATAAGCTTTTAACGAAATTAATTTGTAAATATTTCATATCTTTTATTTGCTTCCATTTATTCAGTTTATTTCAATATTTATAAAACAATAATTCAGAGTTTTATATGTTTAAATATAAAAATAAAATAATGAAAATGTTTATATTTAAAATTATCCTTTTCATTAAGCTGATACACAAATAGAAGAATATTTATATTTAAAAGTTTCTAATGCCTTCTGACGTTGACTAACACTCACGACTATCGCCGGCTACTAAAGCGATATATAAAGCCACTCTCCAACACAGGCTTCCAGCTGTCGAGAAGTTTTCCAATAAATTTCACAACTTAACCAATTCGAATTAAAAAATGGAAAATTGGGTGCGGGACACGCTCTCAAAATGCCTGGATTGTGTGGTCACCGATCAAATGATGTCGTAGGTATCAAAATCCGGTCCATATTCGTATTCCTAACACTGTGTTTTGGCAGCGCAATCTTAAACATCAAAGACGACTATGACTTTGACCAGTATTTTGGAAACCTGCTGAGCGAGGATAATGAGGAGCACCGCATGTTCCTGTTGAACTGCAGGCGAATGCTCCTCAGCGGAAAACAGCCTAGAAACAATGGAAAAAGTCGCACCCCAACAAAGCAGACGACGCCAACTCCAAACAGCCAAGGAGCAAAGGGAAAGTCGGGGAAATATGTCAATCTTTATGCCAGCGATGGTCGTGTCCAGGGGGATACCATTTTGCTGAAGGGCAGGCGTCTCTGCAACTGCCAGGCCGCCCAGCACAAACTGATCAACAATTGTCTCGGGTGCGGACGCGTCGTTTGCGAGCAGGAGGGCAGTGGTCCTTGCCTGTTCTGCGGCGAGCCCGTCCGAACGCCGGAGGAGGAGCAGCAGCTGGCTAAGGCGAATCGGGAGAAGGGGGCTGCTGGTGGCAAACAGTCCGGAGGGAAGCAGGGAAAGAAACAGGTAAAGGAATCCGCCAAGGAGCCTTCAAAGGAATCTCTGGAAAAGGCCTTGGCCCAAAGGGATCGATTGCTGGAGTATGATCGGAATAGCGAGAAGCGAACCACGGTCATTGACGATGAGCTGGACTACTTCCAGGTAATCCTCTTCAAATAATATCCTTAAATATTTATTGTAACTTTTTTCTTTCAGGAAAATTCCGTTTGGTTAAGCGACGTGGAACGTGAAAAGTTCGAGAAGCTGAAAAGCGAGATGCACGACATGAAGCACGGCAGTCGGATAAAGCGAAAGATCCGCGTGGACTTTGCCGGCAGGGAAATGCCCGAGGAGCTTCCCATTTCCAAGGAGTACGAGCAACAGGTGATTAGCGAGCTGGCGGCTGTGACCAAAGCCTCCGGCAGTGCCAACAACTGGAGCTCATCCGGCCTCACAGGACACTCGGCCATGTCCCTGGCACCCAACTTGGACATGGCCAAGCCGCCGGTTTTCAAGGCCAGCAAAGAGGCCAAAAACTGGCCCGTGCCAACCGCTGCCAGTGATGGCCTGGAGAAGATCTACAATCGCGTGCAGGATAAGGAACTGCTCGAAATGCAGGATATGCGCCAGTGCTTGTCGATGCATCAGCCTTGGGCTTCCTTGCTTGTGGCGGGCATTAAAAAGTTAGTAACCTGCCCATTTCTAAGATCTCTGTATTTATTATATCCTTCCACAGACACGAGGGTCGCGTCTGGTACAGTGAACACCGTGGCAGATTGTGGATAGCTTCTACATCCAAGGAACCACATGCCGAAGACATTGCGCAAATGGAAGAGTTCTACCGCGTGCTCTACGATGGTAAACCCAAATCGATATAGTTCTTAAATTTTATGACAATTATCACTCCATTTTCCATATTTTCAGATCCCAATATTAAGTTCCCAAGTCATTATCCCACAAGCAGCCTCTTGGGCTGCGTCCACGTGGACAGCTGTCTGCCGCAGGAGGAGTACAGGGATCTGTATCCCAACGGAGAGTCGGATAGTCCTTATGTTTTCGTCTGCACCAAGCCAGAGCAACTGAATCTATTGCTGCCCGTCCAGGGCGAGCACAAGATCTGTTAGTTATCATTAATTTTCTTTCGATAATCTTGATTTTAACGAATTATTTCTTATTTCCAGACGAACTGCCTCTGAAAACCCACAATGCCGCCTGCAAAACTCTTTTGAGAGCCAGGGCCAAAAAGGGCTAAGGACATCGTCTACATTTTAAATGAATAGCTAATTTTTATAAATCGATTTTATTGAAATATTATTGAGTTTTATAAAAACAAATGTTTTAAACTAGGTTTTTGATACTTTAAAATCCAAATTGTTCACTATATGATCTGAAATATTGGAATTACAATGAAGTCTGGAAATTTTTCATGGAAAAATGTCTGAAATTTACAAATTTGAGTCAGAAACTAAATTCTAATAGTGCAATCTTTCTTAAATATTATAAAATGAAACAAAAAACAATAGTAACTGCAATATTTTCCAAAAAACATTGTATTTTTGGCTTTAAAAACATATTATTTAATGAAATCTCCTTTATATTGTAATTTCAGACATTTTTTAATGGAAAATAAAGGCTTGCGAATTTTATTGAATTTGTTTTTCTATTTAAATACATTTTTGATTTATATTTCAAGAGAAATGTAAAACTTTTCAAAGACCTTGCGTTTTTTAGGAACATATGAAGTGTGTAAAAAATATAATTAAATAAACCCTTATATAGTAAATTTATAAAGTTTTAAATTTTGAATTATAAAAAATGCTTGGTGTGTAATACTGTATTGAAATAATATGGAAAACCCCTTGTTATGGCAATTCCAGACATTTTTTAATGGAAATAAAGGCTTGAGAACTTTAATGGATTGTTTTTCTCTCTAAATATATTTTTCTTATATGTTTCAATAATACAATATATATAAATAATATATGGTTTTCAATAACATAAGAAGTGTGGATAAAAACCTACTTAAATAAACCCTTTCATTGAGAATACGGCTTCAAATGATTTAAAATATTTATAAAGTATATTATATAAGGAAAATATTTGGCTAATAAAACAATGCCTGATATGTCATAAATTATACCATTATATCTACTACATTTTTGGGTTCCATTTATAAAAAAATATATATATAAAATATTATATAAAAAGTTTTTTCTATAAGATTTCAAGATATCTAAATCTTTTTTCCTTTTACAGTTTATATAGACCTGGAAAATAATAATTAATTCTAAATTAATAATATTAATTATAACTAACAAGTATAATTTCTTTCTGTGTACTCTGAGCAATTGTGAGACTCGGCAACCCTACAGCCTGGCAACTCCGAAGCAGCTGAACCGACACAACCGGCTTTTTGTTTTGAATTTTATGTAATGGTTAAGGTGGAGGTGGAGTACTGGTAAGTTGCGATAGAAAACCCATTCGACGGAATCCCCAATGACCCTCACTTCCTCCTCATCCAACCCTAGCGGCACCTGCAACTTCAGTGGCCAGTGTCAGCTTCTGCAGCAATTCCTGCTGGCCTCCGATCCGGACTTGGAGATATCCTGCCGCCAGGGCCGACGCGGCTCCTTCGAGGTGGCCATCGACGGGCAACTGGTGCACTCAAAGCTCTCCTCGCTGGCCTTTCCGCAGCATGGCAGCGTCCTGGATCAGGTCCAGAGGGCCCAGCGCGGCGAGCCCGTGAAGAGAGTCCTGGAAGAGCCCATCAAGGATTGCATTGTGATGTGAACCGGGCATAGACTATTTATGAAATTAGATCCTTAAATTATGTGTTAAGAGTGAGACCCAGGATTAAGCCCTTCATGTGATACGACATGGTTGAAATCTGAAGCTTTAATTGTTAATCTTTTTGTTTTTAATGCTCTGGAGTTCAGCTTCCTCCTCTAATTCATGTCCACAGAATAAAACCAAAGAGATTGTGTTTCATTTCATCTTTGTTCTTATTGATTATTCTAAAAAAATGTATACAAAAAAAAGGAGGAGAGTAATCCTTCAGCGCCTGTAGCGATAGCGCTTGAAATGGAACCACAACTGGAAGATATTGTTGTGGAACTGGCACCGGAAGCCACGCTTGTAGCTGAACTCCCACTCGCGGTTGACGATCTTGAAGGCAATGTCCTCGTAGGGCGGACCAGTGTGGAAGCGAAGGACAGCAAAGTCGCCGTTGTCGGGGCAGGGAGTAAGGAAGTACTGCGGCGTCTGCGACTTGTCCATCAGATCCGGATAGAAGATGTTGAACTTGTAGCCCTGGACGATCTTGGGCGGCGGGTTGTCCATGTCGTAGTGGGTCTGGTTGTACTTGTTCCACTCGAAGCCGGTGTGGACGCGGTTGAAGTAGCGCGGTTTTCGCGGCCTATACTTGTCGGTGGCCAGCTGGGGCACTGCGTCCAATGTGGTCTCCACACTGAACTCTGCCTCGTCGCCCTGCATGCCCTGGCGAGCCTCGTTCCGCATCCGGACTTCCTGGGCCGTCAAGTGATTGGTGTCAGCCCGCTCGGGATGGAGCACCTGCATCCTCTGCGCCTGGATTCTTCTCTCGTCGTCCTCCTCGTCGTAGAGAACGCCCTCGGCCTGGTCGTCCTCGTCCTCCTCCGTCTGGACCCGCCGTCCCGTGAAGTCCTCCTCGCGTATATACCGCGGGCTGTAGTTTCCGCTGAGGTAGCGATTCATTGCTTCGCGGATTTCCTTCAGAGGGTCCTCGTCTTCGTCTTCGGCGGCTTCCTCGTCGTCGCGACCCTCCGCTTCATTCTGCTGGGCCAGCTCGTGCTCCTGCTCCTCCTCCCTCTTCATCCGCATGGCCATCTCCTCTTGGGCCGCCTCGTCTTCGTTTTCCTTCTTCAGCAGCAGCAGCTTCTCTCGCAGCAGTGCCTGGTGGCGATCCCTGAGACGTGCCCGGGCCATGTGCGCCTTCAATTGCGAGAGGAGACTCTCCCAGTAGCTGATGTCGACGCCGTCCGCCCGACTGCTGATCTTGGACTCGATGCGCTGCCGCATCTCTTCCAGCTGCTGCGCGTTTTTGCCCCGGAATATGTCCGACACATCCTTGACCACGCTCTGGTGGATGCCATCGCGCCTTTGGTTCATGGAATTAGACTCGGCCTGCTTCTTCTGCTGCTTCTGCAGCTCGTCCTGCACGATGGTGATCATGTCGTTCCAGAAGTCAATGTGCTTGCCCTGCTCCAGCTCCTCGTAGACCTTGATGTCCACCAGCAGGTCCTCCAGCTCCTCCATTGGCAGGCCGTTGAGGAGCATATATGGCTCGTGCATCTGCATTTCGAGAGATTCCTCCAGTGGAGCATTGCCAGCGGCCACATACTGAGCCAGGAGATCGATGGGCTTCGCCCTGCCATCGCGGATGCGGATTTCGCTACGCAGGCGAGCCTGCTCCAGGTGGAACTGGTCCTCCTGGCGTTGCCATTCGCGGAACTGGACTGCCTCCTTGGCCCGCTGCTGCTGCATAAGGTCGTCTTCGCGCACCTGTCGCTCCAGCTCGCGTTCTTGGCGCCGCTTCTTCACCTTCTCCAGTTCCCTGCGGTTTTCCAGCTGCTTTTGCAGTGACAGAACCTCTACCGTCTTGGTGGAAAGATTGGAGAGGCCCTCCACCTCCAATTTCTTGCCCCAGTGGAAGGTTGAGGTCAGATTGGAGTCGCCAAAGGGGTTGTCTTCGTTGGAATACGTCTGGTATTCGTTGTCCCAGCCCATTCGCTGGCGGCGCCGCTGCTCCTTGGCTTGTTTTTCGCGCAGGCGACGTGCCCGCTTCTCCTCTGGTGTCTCCTGGGCCTTGAGCTCATCCTTCTTGCGCTGGCGCTCCTGTTGCTCCTTCAAACGGCGCGCTTCCAGGGTCTGGAGCAGCTTCATCGAGCTCTTGGCGAGGGGCGATCTGGACGATGTTTTCGAGGAGGAACTGCGTGAGGAGGATGAGGAACTGGATGAGGATTGACGTTTGCGACTCCTGCTCTTGTTATCTTTTCTTTTATCATTGGATTTATCCTTTTCCCTGCGACGCTCAGACGTTTTCTCTCTGTCCCTGCGAGAATCTCGATCCCTGTCACGTTCTCGCTCCCTTTCCCGCTCCTTGTGTCGACTTCTTTCATCCCTGTCGCGACTGCGACTCCTTCTTCTGGACTTGGACATCTCTTTCGGCATCTTTATGCCAAAAAATTGCAATAATTGTGAAATGTGCAATGAAAACAAAAACTTGAGGGAAACAGGGTAGTGGTGGAACTACCATCTGAAGACGGTAATCGATAGGTTTCAATAAGAATATTTATCGGAACTAGTTCATTAAAAACTATATATGATTTTCATGTTTTATTCATTAAATACTTTGCAAAATATTAAGTAATTGTAATAGTAAAATGTTGAAAATATTTAGTAAAATGTTTAATCATACATTTTTTTCCCGTGTAGTCTTTAACCGTAATCGTTTTCCAGCACTGGCAAAAACATATGATCTTATCAGTAATTTTCCTCCGTACCAACCTATAAATACCCTGTTCCAGCTAATATGTAAGTTTTTATATAACAAAAGCAGTATAAGTAAATAAATATATTAAATACCACAAAATAAATCGAAAAACGATAACATAAATATGTCAAAATGCAGATTAGCTACCCTTGCCTTTGGGATATGCCAAACTGAATTCGATAACCGAACTAGCAATTCATCATTTCGTCGAGGTGCAGGGTATGGCCCGCGCTTTTATCGCAAGCAATTAAAAAATTGCATTCCCATATAAATAAAGCCCGAACGCTTACGCAGCCATCAGTGCCAAACATGACGCTATATAGCCCGGAGTTCAGCGACGCGGAGCAGTCCAGAATCGACGCAGAATTCTCTAGATTAACCGGTAAGTGGTGAGCAAGAAGAAGCATCAACAACAATATTGTGAAATAGACATCAAAACAATACAGATAGCATATATTAATTGTTCTAATGTAATTTCCAGATAACAAGAATGTTTACCTCGACCAGGCAGGCACCACACTTTATGCGGAAAGCCAGGTGAAAGCTGCCGCTGAGCTACTGCAGCGGAATGTCATCTGCAACCCGCACACTTCCCGCCTCACCGGCGATTTTGTGGACCAGGTGCGATACAAGTGAGTTGGAATCGAAGAGGATATCGCGGATCTAACACTAAAGATTGATGGGTATTGTCCTTTGTAATGCTCCTCCAGGGAAGACCATAGAGTGCCTTTAAAATGTCATAATTTTTAAGTGAGAACTTCCTCTTTAAGGACAGAAAATATGTGATTTTTAGTGCTTTATGTTTCAAATAAGTTCTAGAATGTTTAAATCAGTTTGTTCCATATGTAAGCCGCATGAATAATTTGATTTTCATTCGCAAACTATAATGTATCCTCCACATATTGTATTATTTTATAATTCCTTTGAAAATCCCAATGAAGTTTCCACTTTTCATTGTAAATAATATGTTTTATTTGTATTAAGAACACACGCAGTGTATTGTTATACAATTTTTTGTTATAAACACGCAATGTCACCCTTAATCTCTTGGTAATTGTAATGGAGAACGGCGATAATAGTTTACAACTAATACCTAGAATACATATATATTAAACCGTTTATAAACCATTACAGAATCTTGGAATTCTTCAATACCACCGCGGAGGAGTATCATGTCATCTTCACAGCAAACGCCACAGCTGCCCTATTCCTGGTGGCGGACAATTTTGAATTTGGCTCCTCGGGGAACTTCCACTTCTGCCAGGAGAATCACACTTCAGTGCTGGGAATGCGCGAAAGAGTCCGAGATGCCCAGGGAATCTACATGCTAACAGAGAAGGAAATCTCCGGACTGGCCATTCCAAATGGTTTATCCAAAAAGCAACTTACCAATCCAGGCAAATCCCTGGTAACCTTTTCCGCCCAATGCAACTTCAGTGGCTACAAGATACCCCTCGATGCCATTGAAAAGATTCAGGAAAGTGGCCTGAAGACTCCGGGGAAACACATCTGGGGATCGAAGGGAGAAGCCCATAATAATGACTACTATGTCTGCTTGGATGCTGCGTCCTTTGTGGCCACCAATCCCCTGGATCTGAAGCGTTATCGTCCCGACTTCGTATGCATTAGTTTCTACAAGATTTTCGGTTATCCCACGGGAGTGGGCGCCTTGTTGGTCAGCAAACGGGGAGCAGAGGCCTTCGGAAAGAGGAAATTCTTTGGAGGAGGAACCATCAACTACGCCTATCCCCATTCCATGGACTATGAGATGCGGGAGTCCTTCCAGCAGCGTTACGAGGACGGAACTCTGCCCTTTCTGGCGATTGTGGGTTTGCTCGAAGGATTCCGAACCCTGGACAGAATGGTGCCCAAGACGACGGAGTTGACCTCCATGGAGAGGATTTCCAGGCGAGTCAAACTTATAAATTCTAAACTGATAAAGTCTTTCATAGCCATGTCCCTCCCACAGGCACGTCCATGGCCTGGCCAAGTATCTGGAAGGCCAGCTGAAGGAACTGAAGCATCCCAATGGCGAGCCGCTTATCAAACTCTACAACAAAGCGGGCTACCAGGAGAGATCGCGCCAAGGCGGCATCGTTGCCTTCAACGTTCGCACCGACACCGGGGATTACGTGGGCTTCGGGGAGATCGCCTGCGTGGCCGCCTTGCATGGTATTCTCTTGCGAACCGGTTGCTTCTGCAACATCGGAGCCTGCCAGTACTATTTGGGCCTCGACGGCAATGCCATGGATGCGATTTACAAGCGTGCCGGAAGGATTTGCGGCGACTATTTCGATTTGATTGATGGCCAGCCCACGGGAGCAGTGCGTGTGTCGTTCGGCTACATGACTAGGATCCAGGATGTGGAGGAGTTCTTGAAAATGCTGCGCTCAAGCTACCTGGGTACGAAGCCGCAGCAAAGGATTCTGTTCATCGAAGAGCAGGCGAACCAATTGTCTCCTCAACTGCAGAAACGTGTCGAGAGTTTGAGGCCAAAGGTTCTGCAAATGGCCATCTTTCCGGTGAAGTCCTGTGCAGCCTTTAAAATCGAAGGATCGCAGGAATCCTGGCCACTGACCGACCAGGGCTTGAAGTACGACCGCGAGTGGATGATCGTGGACATGAATGGCATGGCCCTGACCCAGAAACGCTGTACGGAACTGTGCCTGGTCAGGCCTGTGATTAAGAGCTCCTCATTGGAGCTGCACTTTGAGGATTCCTCGGTGTCGGTGCCGCTCTCGCTGGAGGATCAGGCTGCCGATTCGGCGAAATGCGTCAGCAAGGTGTGTCGCCAGCCGGTGGAGGGCTTGGACTGTGGCGACGCTGTTGCCGAGTGGCTGAGCACGAATCTTGGCCAGGACGGGCTCCGCTTGCTGAGGCAATCGGGTCATAGGAACTCCTCCAAGGATAAGCAGAAGCTCAGCCTGGTCAATCAGGCCCAGTTTTTGCTTCTCAATCGATCCTCGGTGCGTTCCCTTCAGTTCGAGGAGCCGCTGGATGACACGGTGGACCGTTTCCGGGCAAACATTATCATCGACACCGGTGTGCCCTTCGATGAGCTCAACTACAAACATCTGGCCATTGGCAAGGTCCAGTTTCAGGTGGAAGGTCCCTGCCAACGGTGTGATATGATCTGCATTAACCAGAAGACCGGGGAACGTTCTCCAGACACTTTAACGACCATTTCCCGCCTCCAAAGCGGACGTATGCGTTTTGGCATTTATATATCAAGGATTTCCAACGCGGATCTGCAGTTGTCCTGCGGGGATACAGTTCATGTGGAGTAAATACCTCCAATCTAGCATTTAAACTCCCATTTAATCACATTTTATATACAAAAACCTTTGTATGTCGGCCACATCACCTACAATTATCATCACCCGATACCTCTTGCCAGTGTCTTAAGAAGCCTTAAGAAGGTTTAAATAAAAAATGTATGAAAAATATATTGTTATAAATGATTTATAGCTTAAAAGGAACAAAAAATTGGAAGTTTTAAATTAAGTTCCTTTCCCGCGCCTTTATCGTTTAGCAGCTATCGATATATACCGGAGTCGGAACCAGAAATAGTTCCAAAAATCGAATTTAAAAGAAAGTATATCGATATATCGATACATTGGTAGCTTGATATATTATCAACAACCCTAGTTTGTTTTTTTTTTTGCGCGAAAGCTGTCGGACAGAACGGGCGCAGCAGCGCTTTCTTTTTGCTTCGCTTGGCGAGACGCTGCGAACGCGTCTTGTAAACTTCAAACACGGAAACTCGTGAACCACAACAAGCCTGAAATGGTGCACGCTGCATCAATGAAACATTAACATTAAATCAATATAACAAAAAATTGCTAGAAATTCGTCCGACACTAACTGACCGAATAACAGTAATATGAAATAAAAACAGACGGCGGTAGTAGAGTAGAGTAGGAACGTAAACAAACGTGTGTAAATCCATAAAAAGCAACAAAAACAATACAAGAAAGCGCCAAAGAAGCGCCAGCCATGGCGACGCCGACAGCGAAGCCAACGCCAATGCCGATGCCGATGCCAGCGACAACGACGACGACGACGAAGAAGACGGCAGTGGCAGTAGCAGCAGAATCTCTTTGGATGCTGATGGACATTAACGAATTTCTGTAGTGCTCTCCGATTTTTTTTGTTTTGTGTTTTTTCGGTGGTGGTTCCAGATAAATGTTTTTCGTGTATAAATATAAATAGCAATCGGCGGAAAAAGTAGTCCAGTGAATGGTAAATACTTAAAAAAATACAACAAATTATTAATATTAATTAAAAAAATTAAATGGAAATGGAAATGCGAGACAGGAGAGTGGCTGGTAATTAGGTTTTGGCGATTTTCTTTTATCGACCTGAATTAAACACAAATTAAAGGCTAAAAAAAAACGGAAAAAGACGGAATCATCTCATCAACATAATCCGTTACGGCGGGATTAAGGCTGCGACGCCGACTGCGCTGCTGGCGCATTACCGGTAACCGGTAATTAGTCTGCAAGGCCGTCGGTGCTCAAGCCATATCTTTACCGTTAGCTGAAGCTGAAGCTAAAGCCGCACACCACTGCAGGTGGCAGGTTGCAGGTTGCACAGTGGATGAAAATCGGGAAATAAGTCATAAAAGAATGCAAGATTTTTAAAAAGGAAAAGCTTAAAATTTTATTGTTGGATTCTTGTTAGTATCTTTTTGGAACAAAGAAAACTCTTTCCAAGACAAGCCATATGTTTTTTTTAAGATAAACTTTCGCAGCTCTTAAACTTTCTGAATATTTACTGAAAAGTACTTATCGAAACTCTTAAAAGATCACAGATGTTTCAAAGGCAAATGTTTTTGAAGAAAATCCCAATTAAGATTTTGTAAACACAATAAATTCAATAACTTTTAATGTTCATTCGGTTGCTTTGTGTTTTTGGCGATAAGAAACTTTTGATAAACATAATCATGATTAGTCATGACTAAAGTGAAAATTGTGCTTATCTGTTTGAACTTTTAAATTGATTTGAGATTAGTTTTGACAAATATTTCGAATTTCATTCTGAATACGAGAAACCTTTACAATTGACCTTTGAACTGCGTGTCTCATCCACTGTGCGGGTTGAAAGTTCAGGCTCGTTAAATGCAAACCGAAATGCAGCGAAACTCCTCCTCGAATAATGTCACACGACGTCGTCTTCCTCCGCCACCACGATGATGATGATGATCATAATGATGATGTTGATATAAACGAGATTAAATGACACCCGCACAAAGCGAGGCCAATAAGCGTGGCAAGTTAATCAAACTACATTATTGGCAACTAGTTTCGAGTCGCTTTAGACTCTGCCATGCATCCCTTAGATTGCGAAAGTTAATCAACGGATTTTGGCTTGCAGAAATGGCAGAAGATGTCTTCTTTGGGAAGTTTCTTGGTCTTTTTGGTTCAAAATTTTGATTAAATTTCCCAGAAAATAATACTCAGAGTTGCATCCGACAGTTAATCAACGGATTTTTGGTTGCAGGAGTGGCAGAAGATGTCTTCTTTGGGAACTTTCTTGGCTCTTTCAAGAATTAATATTCAAAATATTGATTACATTTTCCAGAAAATAATACGCAGAGTCTAGAAATCTGAACTATAAATGTTTTTAGAAGGTTTTTTCTGGCCCTTGTTTGTAAATATCTTGACTATTTTGCAACCGATTTTTAAGCGGAATGCCATTTTTTAATCAGAACTTCAATTCCGTTAAAACTGCATCCAAACATACAAAAACTCAACCAAAAACATTTATATCGATTTTTCGAAATTTTTGAAAGGGGTACCATCATCATTTTTTGCGAAAATCGGCTCAGTGTATTTTTGGTATTTTCGGTCAACTTTTTGTTGAATATCTCGGCCATTTCTAAACCGATTTTGAATCGGAATACCATTTTGTGATAGGAACTTCATTCCGCTTCGATTTGCATTCAAATATATTGAAAGTAGAAAAAAAAAATTTCGATCCATTTTTCGAAATTTTTTAAAGGGTTAAAGGGTATTTTTTAAAAAAATCGAGAAAATTTTTTTTTTCTACTTTTCCAATATTTTGATGCAGATTCGGAGGGAATAAATTCCTGATTAATAAGTGGTATTCCGTTTCCAAATCCGATAAAAAATGTAGGAGATATTTGCAAAAGAGTGCCTCAAAACCATCAATTTGGAAAAATTCAGATTTTTCAAATTTTTGAAAGGGGTACCCCTTATAATTTTTTTCAAAAATCGAATAAAATTTTTTTGATCGATATTTTATATCTTTGGATGCAGGTTGAAGAAGATTTAAACCCTGATTCATAAATTGCATTTCGTTTCCAAATCGGTTTAGAATTAGCTTAGATATTCGAATAAAACTGTTCAAAAATGGAAATTTTCGATTTTAAAAATACGGAAAGTGGACTTATCCTTTTGCTCAAGTTTTTAAGGATATTTTTGTCATTTTTTATCCGATTTTCCAGCAATATGCCATTTGGGAATCGGGATTTCATTTTTTGTCCATTATAGTCAAAGATTTTCTATAAAACGAGGAGAAAACTTTATAAAATCGTTTCAAACTTGACCTATAAGCTATATGGTCATTTTCTCGCCCCCTAACTTGGGTTTTTTAAGGAATATGCTTAATCTATATAAAATATTCAGATACTACTCGAAGATACAAATCCGGGAAGGTATACCTCTCGCCGATCGGAGTTGAACAAACCAAGTTATGATCCTTTTAATCGATAAATAAAATTATCTAATCAGGAAAGATCAACAAATGTCACATTTGGCAAAAAATGACTTTTTTAACCATTTAATAGCGAATATTTTAGTCATTTTTTAACCGATTTCAAAACGAAATACCATTTCTGAATCAGAGCTTCAGCCTGCTTCGATCTGCATTAAAAATTAAGATTAAAGGAACAAAAAAAAATTTCCCATTTTTCGAAAATTTTGAAAGGGGTACCCCTTATGAGTTTTTCAAAAAATCAAGAAAATTTTTTTTGTATTCGTTTCCCAGTATTTTAACAAGGATCGAAAGGTATTTTAATCCTGATTCATAAATGGTATTCCGTTTCCAAATCGGATGATTATTGGCAAAGATATTCCCACAAAACTGACCAAAAAAGCAAGAAAATAATCTTTCCAAATAATAATTTAAAATGCATTTTTAACCTTTACCCCAAGAAATAAAAAAAATACATACAACTCTCTAGAAACTCTTAAAAGTTAGACATTTCTAGCATTATTTTTTATTGCAATTTTTTAGCCATAGAATTAAAAGTTCCAAAGTCTTTTTTACTTTGTTTTGGGTTAATTTTGAATAAAAAAAACTGCATTAATTGCAAACTAAACTTTAACTTAGCTTTAACTTTAACGAGGAATTAGCCAAATTATGGCGATGCTGTGGAAATGAAACGCCTCTCTTCTCTCCACGCCCCCTCTCTTTCTCCCATTTTCCATATCTTGAACTCATTAGAAAGTGTTAAGAGAAAACACAAACAACAGCAACCACACCAATAATCATGCTAATGAAGCCAAGCGTGAAACATTTTTTTTTTCACTTTTTTTTACCGTTTGAAATTTGTTAAAAAAGTAGTAGCGAGAAAATAGAAAAAACGCTAAATAGACGACGCAGCGGGAGCAGAAAAATCAGTGAAAAACGTTAACCGAGTAAAAGGAAAATCCGCAAAGGAAAAAAATAAATAAATTAAACCAAAAACCACCATCAAAAGTTGCCAACTTTTTCGACCACAACCAGCAGCAGCAGTAGCCGCGCAGTAGCAGTCAACGGCGCAGCCAGCAGCGGCGTCAGCAGCGACGCCCGACTGCAGCCAGCGTTGCGCTGGCAACAACAAATTGCGGTATGACATTTTTTTTGCTAATTTTTTACATTTTTTATATCTAAATTTACAAAAAATTACATTTTTTTAGATAATTTATTGTTTAAGGGTGTTAATTTTATTTATTAAAACAAAAAGAAGAAGAAAGATGTTGGAATGCTTTTTTAAATAGAATAAAAACAAATAGAAGCCAAAAAATACAAAAAATAGAAGAATTTATTACATATTTAAGTCAGAAATATTTTATCTTACTTTATTCTTTCTTAATTAATTAAAAATTTAAAGGAAAACACCAAGAGAACCTTGAATTTTGTTGTATTTTGATTTAAATTTTCTGAAAAGTTTATAAATATTTCCAAAATTGACTTAAAAATATTTTCCTATATCCGTTTCGATTGTTTTTTTATATAATTCGATCTATCCATATCCATATCTTATAAGATTGTATGAATTTTTATATGAATTGTTTTCCAAGAATTTGTAAAGAATTTTTAGCATTGAAACCTTGTAGGGAATATACACAGTACCCTCCTCTGTAGTCATTCCCATATCTCATCTTTCCTTGACAGAAAACAAAAAAATATATATAGAAGTACACAAGCATATATTTACTTTCTGTAGATGATTTTACTGTTTGTTTTGTAATTTTGCCAAAATGTAGACACAGCATAATAAACCACACAAAACCGAAAAGCGAGAAACAAAAATTGCCAAGTTTGACAGGAGGCGAGGCGGCGGGAAATTCGGAATAAGGCCAAAACCCCATCTCGTTCTCTATCAGAGGAATCCCATTTACTAAATCCAGACCAAAGCCACCGATTATTGGATAACTAATTTGTGGCGAAAAGTGGTGGATTGTTTTGCACAAAAGCCAGGAATTTCAGTGAGAAAATGTCACTAAAATAGACATTTTTAGTTTGATTAAATTTTGGAAATTTCTTAGTAATTTTATCTACTAATTAAGAGGGGATTACAAATTAGTAATTATGTTAAAAGCCAAAGGTAGTTCTTTTTTTTTTAAACGACGCTCAACATTTTCTACAAAAATTACCTCGTTTTTTGGCCAAATATTTTAATTTTTCATTTTTTTTGGCATATTTTTGTGATAAATCCCGTCTATATTAAATTTAATTAATAGGAAGATTATTCTAAAATGCAAACCCATAAATTTTTAACAAAAAATATCTCATTTTTGGCTAATTTTTTCCTTTTTTTCTCTACACATTTGAATCAATTTTTTTGGCAAATTTTTGTGATAAATCCTGTCTATATCGCATTTAGACCCATAAATTTTTAACAAAAAATATCTCATTTTTGGCTAATTTTTCTCTACACATTCGAATAAATTTTTGGCAAATTTTGTGATAAAATTTATTATCCCATCCATTTAGGTTTCGAATTGAAGTGATAGGTAAATGTCATCCCCGTATTAGAAGCATAAGCTTTAAGCCTATCTAGAAAGGATGTTGACGGGAAGCCACCCCCAGGATTTCCTTTTTCCTACTTTTTTCCGCTCTTTCCTTTTGATTAGAATTCTTTTTTTTGTTCCGGGCCCGAAAAAAAAACCTTCATCCCCAATCGAGGAATTTAAAATGCTTCGAACTGCTTGCTGCAAGTGTAAATGATTTTGGAAATTGAAATGAAAATTAACGTTTAACAGAATGAGATGGCAGAAATGTACAAAAAAAAATAGGAAAAAAATACTGTTGAACAAAAACAAACATGGCCAAGACGAGGCACGGCAGAGGCTGAGGCAGAGGCGGTGTCAAAGTGGGGAGTCTGGGGGGTTAAATAAAGAGAAAAAATTAAACAAAAAGCGATAAAAATAGACAGAAATTCGCTGATGCCGCTTGCCGCCTGCCGGCCGCTGTATTCGGTTTCTCTCGATGGTGATGCCTTCAAAGTACACGGGGAGAAATCAGGAAAAACTTCTAAATTTTCATGGGAAAAGGTATTGTTTTGTTTTAGAAATATTTAAACAAATTTGTAGTTTATCATAAAATCACAAAGTAGTATTATTTGTTTCCCAAAAACCTCCCATTTGGATTATATTTCTCTGCGTGTAGGTGGCGAAAGGTGGGCGGCAATTTCTGGGTGGTGGCATTTCGGCTTCGAGAGAAGGAAAATGGAAATTGGAAGAGGACTAGCCATGAGGCGAAGAGAAGGCAGACAGGACACAGAATAAGCCGGTATATAGTGGTTGTCCTCCATGTCCAGGCATTCCACCTCCACCTCCCCTTGCCAGCGTTCGTTCTCATCCAAAAAACTTCCGTGGCACCGGCTACGGCTCCGGGCAGGACTACGGCAACGGTTACGGCAACAGCGACCGACTATGGATGCGGCTGCGGCACTTCGGGGGTTAGTTATTTTTGGGGACGACAGCAGCAGAACCAGAAGCCGTAGCTGGAGCCGGAGCAGCAGCAGCCCTCGGTGAGCTCAGGATTCAGGACTCAAACTCAGGTCGCAGGATATGTGGGTGGGTGTGTGGTGTGTGGTGGATGCCTCGCCTGTGGCGAGGGCAACGTGTGTTGTTTCACTTTCGTGGAACGCGGCTCCTGGCAATGTCTATAAAATATATATATATAGCTTCGTCCTTCGTCCTTACAAACTATACAAACTTAATATTGTAAAGTGATATCCCGATCCTGAAGGAGGAAAAGTTTCAAGGCATTCTGCCTTGCCTCGGCATTAGCTGTTTAAAGTGTGTGGAGAGTTTTGCAAGGCATCCTGTCAGTTATCCTTGCGACCATCTTTCCATTTGATGTCCTTTGTTCTATCAAATCGAAACGAATCGAACAAAACTTGGCGAAATGTCGATGGATTTTTCGTAGCCTGCTTTTCTCCTGCTTTTCTGTTTGGCAACTTCGAAGGATTTTCTTCCTCACATCGATGATGCTGGTGTGTGTGTGTGTGTATTGGCAAAAACCTCTCCAGGACACACACTCTGGGAAAACAGAGAGTCACGCATAATACACATGCAAATGTCAAAGCTGCCAGGCTGTCGCCATAAGCGTAAGCGTCACTTGTGCCACCTCACCGCACCGCTAACCCAGATGCCACCCATCATGCCACCACCCCCTAAGCGCCACCCACCTATCACCCAAAGCCGCTCCCCTCGCGGCGGCAACGGCCATCGGCGAGTTTTAGCGGATTTTGTTTGTGCTGGAATTGTTGTTCTTGTTGTTATTGTCTGTCATTCCACGCGCTTTCTCTATGCTTTTCTAGTCCAGAGGCGTCTCAAAAGGGGGGTGGCCATTTCAAGGGGCTTTTAAATAAGTTTTATATAAAATAAATATCTAAACAGATCAGTAAAGGTTCAGAAAATACAAGTCCTTCTAGTTTTATTAATTATTAGTTTTTAATTACAAAAAATTAGTGAATCCAAGATAAATGTCAGGTTAAAAAAGACCTTTTAACTATGAAAAAATCAATTTTTTTTGGAAATTCCCTTAAACCCCCTTCGAGAGGCTAACTAGCGCCGCCTCTGTCCGAGCAAGACTGTGGGAGGGTTGTTGGGGAAAGAAGATAGAAGAGGTGTGTTGCGTACGAGTGTGTGTGTTCGAGTGTGTGCCTGTGCGTGTGTGGTGGGTGAACTTTGGAAAACTCACCACCGTCTTTTGGCAAACCGCTTTCTTCTTACTTTTTGCCTCCTGGCTTTCGTATTGCTTTCTTTTTCTAGGATGCACTGTAATTTTTTTCGCCAAAAAATACTTAAAACTAACTTTAGGAGAGTGCTTGAAGTGGATATTTTTGAAGATATAAAAGCTAATTTATATTTCTGGGATTTTTTAGCGAAGGAATTTTTTTGTCAAATGTCTTTTTACATTTTTATGGTATTTTCCCCCTAGAAAACTTTCTTTTTGTTTGTTGGCTGCTTTTTGTTAGACTCTTGTTTGTTTGACGGTTTGTCTTGTTCTATTTGGCAAATTGTTTGGCACAAACAATTGCATATTTTTGCAGGCTCTCCAAATGTTTCTGGCGTTCTTCCGGTTTTGGGTCTATGCTATGCTTTATTTTTTTCTCCTTTTCGTTTCTTTGCTTTGCGCAGCCTGCGGGTAAATACCGCCGCAAAAGAGAAAGGCTAAAAAGGGGGGGAGACTGTAGGACAGTCAGACAGTAAGACAGAAAGACAGAAATTGCGGTACTCAACACGTCGTTCCTCATACTTCCTTTTCCCTTTTTTGAGTTGTGTTTTTTTCTCCCTTTCTCTGCTTTCCCTGCTCTCTCCGTTACTCCCAATCCCTCTCTTTCCCTCAATAACAATGGGGAGCAGGCGAAAACAAAAACAAAAACAAAACATGCGAAAGGCTTCCTCAAACGATTTAAGAAGCTTTGCCTTTGTTTTGATACCCGGTAATCCTTCGAGTAAAAGGATATCGTTAACAAAATGCATTTCTAATACTCTAATATCGAGAATAAATATTGAAAAATATATTTTTCAAGTCAATGAATTTCTTTTTAGTTAAAAAATAGTAACAAAACGAAAAAAAAATCCAAAGATTTCGATGTCTTTGAGTGCATTCAAGGATTCTTTTTAAAACTTGAAGTTCAACTTTGTTGCTTCTGAAACACAAACTCTTTTCTTTTGGGCGGAGGAAAAAATCTAAAGCAGGCGGTAGCAGCATTCCTTGAATTTCGCCTGCTTGACCTTTCCTTGGCTCATCCTGTTTTGGGGCCCCCGAAAAATCCTTAGCCGGAGCGGAGCTTTCATGCTCTGCCACATTCCATTGGATATAATAAATACTAAAATGCGATATAAAAGGCGGGCAGAAGAAATTAAAAATGCAAAGCAATGTAAAGCTTTCGCAAAATACACACAGCAACAGAAACAATGGGATGAAGCGACAAAACAGGACGAAATTATCCTTTTGCTGTGTGTGTGTCTAGTATGGGTGACGCACACACAAACACACACACTCGAAATTGGTTAAAAATGTCAAATGAGCAACATTCCTCCTCCTTTGCTTCTGACCGACCTTGTTGTCCTAAAAACAGAAAACTGGGAAAGTCGCCAACTAAACCAGGCGAAATTATTTCCAAAAATTCAACAAAGCCAATAGATGTATGTATTTCGAAAAATAAAGTAAACAAGGAATGTATTTTGGGAATAATCTTTGAAGCTGTTTGAGGCCTTCCTCTGCGATTCTCATAAAGGTTTCTTAAGGTGACGAATACTAGATAAATATTTCCATTAAAAAGAAGTTTAAGAAACCTTTTATATTCAATTCAGAAGTAAAAGCAAGAGATGTATTTCATCCACAATTCTAGAATCTGTTTAGCGCCTTCCTCTGCGATTCTCAAAAGGGTTACTTAAGATGACGAAGTTTAGGAAAATATTTCGTTTAAAAAGAGGTTAAACAACCTATTTGAACTTCCATTCAGAAACAAAATCAAAGGATTTTCATCATAAATTCTAGAAGCTGTTTAGCCCCTTCCTCCGCGATTTTCAAAAGGGGTTCATAAGGTGACGAAGTTTGTTTAAATATTTCCATTCAGAAGGTATTTCCAGATCGAAAGAAGTTGAATAAACCTATTGGGAATTCCATTCAGAAGCAGAAACAAGAGCTGTATTTCTAATATAATTTTAGAAGCAGTTTAGCGTCTTCCTCTGCGATTCTCAAAAAGGGTACTTAAGGTGACAAAGTTGAATTACATTTTTCTATTAAGAAGTTAAAAAAACCTTATGAATATTCTATTGAGAAGCTACATTCGAGCTTGCAGCCTTTGGTTTCGCTAGGCTTCCTTAATGTCAATTAATAATTCCTTTATTTATCGAAAAACCTAATTTGCGGAGGCAAAAAGAAGAAGGCTCTGAACTCTGATGGGTAAAAATGTTTAGCCTTGGCATATGCAATGCTATATTTTATTCAATATGTGGATGGTGGCTGGTTGGCTGTTGGCTGATGGCTGGTTGGCTCATCCACAACCCCATCATCGTCTTTATCATCGTCATTAAACGGGTTCCTCATCATCGCCATAAAACTTTCTTTTGGTTCTGGGTTCTGGGTCTGGTTCTGGGTTGTGGGCCTTTGTTCCTGCCGCAACTTTCGCTGATTTCCCATCTCGCTTTGGCATTGGCCTTTTAGTTGATTTCCGTCCGACACGCTGCCTTCTTCTACTTTGGATGACATTGTTTTTATGACACGGGAGGAGGGAGGTCGCCACCCAGACAAAGGATACGCTCCCACAGTATAGACTCTATACGGACTATGGACTATGGACTATATATATCATTTATATAGTACATAGAAATCGTGAGTGAATGTGTACTGGGAGCCAAGTTTGCTGAGGGAGGGCTGTCGGCTTTGTGCGAATCTGATCCCATTGCAACAAATAGCACAAAGGCTTGCGTTTTTTTTCTTTCCCGGAGAGCCAAGCCGGAGATGGTGATTTTGATGGCCTGCCAATCAGCCATATAGTCGATGTGCTTTATTGACGCGCTGTCCGAGGTCGGAGAGGCCTTGGTTAAGCAATTTGGGTCAAATGCATATCAATTTTGTTGCTAATTAATTTAATCTAGAAAGGCGGTAATCAAAAATGCTCTTTCAAGCTCTTTTTTAACCATAAAACAAGCGAGTATCAACGAGAGCTCTTCTCTGCGATTCTCACAAAGTTGTTTTAAATACAATTTTGTATCCAAAAAAAAGAGAAACCTTGGACTGGACACAGTTGAACAAATACAACCTGATGCGTGAACAGCAACCATCCATGTTGGGTAATCGGTAATCAGATTTCAGTAATTACAATTCCCATTAGCGGATCAAAGATGCACAAATCAAAGGTTGGAAAGCAAATGAATTCCCCCAGCTGGCAATGCGAATGCGACAAAAACTTGTCCAGCGCAATGTATTACCAGTTTTTGTATGGAAATCAACTTAAATTTGTAAATTTGAGTTTCGCATTCACTGGACTCACAGTCGAAACTGGCTTCAGGCTATGAGATGAATGAATCTTAAAGTAAACCTAGTTTCCCCATCACGGTTTCCAATTATAATTTAAAATTCTGCCCCACTAAACTACTGGAGGTGCACCCAAAGGCGGTTAAATAGAGTGAGCGTGTCGCATAATGCCAGGCCAAAAACTCACCAAATAAAAAGCAAAAAAAAAAAGAAAGGTAAACCGAAGCCAGCTCTAGGGGCTGGGCCACAAAACATTAGCGGGTCGTTGGCGAAAAACGTTGGTAAGTCCCCTCCTCGTACTATGCCGGAGTCCGGAGTCCTTCCGTGTGTTTACCTTCCTCAAAGCGCAGGCTCGCTGTTTTCCATACCAACAGTCCCGCCCTTTGGTCGTCCTGGTCGTCACCCTTGCCTCATATTCAGGAAAATATAAAAGGAATCTCATTAAAATTAGGAGCAAGAAATTGGGAAGTTCTCTAACATTTTGATGCCTTCTCTGCGATTCTCAAAAAGGTTAAATGGTCTCTTATGGAATATTGGATTCTTTTTTAGATTTAAAAAGAAACTACTTAGAGTTTATGTATTCTCTCGAAAGCTTTAAAAACCAACACCTGTTTGTACTTTAATGGTAACCAGGCTTTTCTCCAAGTGCACCCACAACCCTCTGTGTTGGAATGTTTCGTTTTTTTTCGGGGCTTGCCTTTTTTAATTGCTTGGAAGGGAGTCCTGGGGTCACGCGAGTCCTGGAACCATATAATACGGCGGAAAGGAAGTGGAAACCGCAATCAGAGTGCCAGGCGTAGGCCCAGGCACGGGTTTATAAAGTTATTCATAAACGATGACGAAGAGGATAATGATGAGACTGAGGACAAAGGGCAGCGCAATTAACCCCAAAGGGGCAACTGCAGTTTCCGTGGGTGAGTTATTTAGCGAGCCAACTCATCCACTAAATGGGCGAAAATATGAATATAATTTATGCGAAAATTGCAGCGACAAAAGATTGAAAACCAATTGCGAAATATGCGGAAAACGAACCCCATAATCCCTCAAACAGTTGCCAAAGGAGGCTGCTGAGAGGCAGGGCAGGGCCTTTCCATCGCTGTAGTCCATCTAAATTTAGATCGATTTTCCCCATACGCCTGGTTTTGCTTTTAATAGACTTTAAGTAAATGGATTCGCAACGAGCGTTGCTAAATTTAGTCAGACCCAAACGCAAACACCAATCTGGGCTACACAAAAACAAAACATCGGCCGGGTTACATTTCCAATCGATCTGAACGCGAAACGTGCCAGATGCGCCTCTCTATGCGATTCTCATAAAAGTTTCCTGTCCCTGACAACTGTTTGTTTTTAGTTTTCGTTCTATTTTAGTCACTAATTATAAACCAAAAGGTAACAATACACACAGAGAGAGGGAGGGAGTCGATAACAAACAGGTTAGGCTTCAGCTCCAAGGACCTCCTCGCCCATCTCGGCCAGTTCTTCGGGAGTGGCGCAGCACTTCCACGATTCCTGAACTCCAAAGTGGTAGATGGTCTCGTGGAAATAGTTCTCGCCCGGATTGAGGAAGATCCGCGGAAAGTCCGGCTGGTTGACGGCATCCGGATAGTTCTGGGGCTGCAAGCTGAAGCCGCAATGCTGCCAGTAGCGAGTGCAGTTCTTGCCCAGAATCGGCTCCTCGCCGTGCACCTCCATGGGAAAGTCGTTGGCTGTGGCGAACCGGAGACTGGGCTGGTTGCTGAAGATCTCCATGAAGCGGCCCGACTCGGGATGCAGGAAGCGGCCCACATAACGTGTGATATTGGCATCGAACTCCTTGTCGAGGGCGTAGCAGACATCGTAGCCGGGAATCAGGCTCTTCTCGAACTGCCTAACCCGATCCCCCATGAAGACGGGCAAGCGGATGTCGTAGACGGAGTCGGTGACGTCTTTGAACGCACCGGTGGTCAGGTTGGTGCTCTCTATGGTCTCCATGGTTTCGTCCGAATCGATGTTGATCCTGTGCCCGAAGATGCCATCAATGCCCGTCGTCTGGCCCGCCAGATTGAAGTAGATGTGGTTGGAGATGTTGACCGGCGTGATCTGGTCTGTGGTGGCCTCGATGCGAATGAAGAACCGGTTGTCGTCGTCGATGGTGAAGTGGACCATGACCGCCAGATTGCCGGGGAAGCCCTCGTGCCCGTCCTGCGAGACATGGCGCAGAGTAACGCCGTCGGGACGCTTCATATGCAGGTCCCAGATCACCTTGTCGAACCCCACATAGCCGCCATCGATCTGGTGCTTGTCGTCCAGATTCTTGGTCACTATAACCCGTCTCTCGTCCATGATGAACTCCCCGTTGTTGACCACATCGCTGACCCGGCCCACACAGCATCCAAACTTGTACTCGGAGTATTTGCTATAGCCGGCCACGTCGTCGAATCCCAGGACAACGTCCGCCTGCTGGTGATAGGCATCCGGCACCTGGATGCTATGGACTGTGGCGCCCAGCTGGATGACGGACACCGAGAGCCGGTTGGTGTTCGTGATCGTGTAGCGACGCACCACCTGGGCCTGATTGTTGAAGGGATTCACTGCAATCCCGAAAATATCCTCCACGACCTTAACCATGACTTATAGAGTTTTTGTTTCCGAATTTTGAATTTGAATTTTGAGGGAGAATGTAGTGTTCCCTGTTTAGTTGTCTGTCCGAATGAAATTGTTTGATGGGAAACGGAAGGGAGGCATAATTTTGAACAAAGTGCTTCGTTTTGGGTAAACTTCTTGAGAAGCGTAGAGGAAGGCCATAGAATCGGGTCTTTTTGAGGCCTTGATGTCCATGACAATCCCTTTTTGGTCCTGAGATGACCTGCTGTCCATGATAATCGCGATTTCCTCCCAAAGAATCAGGTTTATAATTAATCCTCGACTGAATCATCAACGAAGTGCATCGCTTAGCTAGCCTTCTTGAGAAGCGCAGAGAAAGGTCCTAAAATGCGGTCCCGAGAAGAATCACAACCTAGAAGTCCGCGATAAGTCCATGACCGATTCCCTTCCCAAGAATCAAGGTAATCCCCCACCAAATCGAACCTTTAATGAATTGTTCTTGATAGCTTATCATAAATCCAGTTGCTAATTGCTCCCATCGAGACTGTTTACCTAAGACTCCCTGTTATTGCTTTGCTTCCAGCGATGATAGCGAATCGAGTGCATGTGTCACCTGTTTGAACATCGCAAAGATATTGAAGATGTGGGCCAGGAGCTGACTTGCATTGCCATATCTTATCGTACAGTTGGGGGGCGTGAAAAAATTAGATTGAATGAAACAGGTGTGTGATTTATTGGGGGATCCAGAGCCAGAACCAGAAAAGAACTCCGAAACCACAAAGTAGAGCGGCCAGCGGGATCATCATTATTTTGCCAATAACCGTGACAGGAATTATCATCATTTATAATGGCAATAACTGAATAATTGAATACGCTGCGATATATGACAGAGACAGAACAAAAGAGTAATTGCCATCAATTACTCTGCCCTTGCCCCATTACGGCTTCTTCGACAGCTGCGTGGCCTTTTTCTACACTGTACTTTTGCTTCCTATTTTGCATATATTTTAAATATTTATATAAAAAAAAATCAGGAAACTATAGATTAATATAGATTAATGATGGGTTTTTGCATAACAACTTGTTTAACGAGAAACTTTTGCCCAGGAAAAGGTAGAAATTAGTTACGATAATGGATTATTCTATTTCCTGGTACTTGTACTTGTTTCTAATAGTTTCTGAGAAATTTTTTATTAGAATTTATTAAAAAAACAGGTAGATTCTTAACTAAGTTATTTATATTTTTAAAGGTTTTTAATATGAAAAGAACCTTTTATAAGAAATGTAAAGAAATTGTGCTTAAACTCTCAACCAACTATTTAGGGAACTTTTCTTGATGTAAAAAATGAAAAAAACCATTACCAGCCTTTCACTTTCAACTAATTTTTGACAATTTTTTACATTTTTGAATACAATTAATAACAAAATTAAGGAAATTTAATCAGTAGTTATTGAATAAGAATTAGAATTAGAATTAGGTAGAATTTTGTTAATAAAATACATCCCAGAAGCTAAAACTTTGAAGTCTTGACTAGATTTTAGGCTTTTAAAGCTAATAATTGTTGAAAGACCAATAATCCCACCAATTTTTC
This sequence comes from Drosophila ercepeae, assembly GCA_018150545.1. NCBI lineage: Eukaryota > Metazoa > Arthropoda > Insecta > Diptera > Drosophilidae > Drosophila > Drosophila ercepeae. Next base: position 8,318,708 of record JAECWL010000197.1, read on the forward strand.
CCCTTTTCCCCTATTTAGATTTAAAGAATGACTAAAAAAATGTGAAGAAAATTCCATAACTTACGAATTATTAAATTATTAATCAAGAAATTATTTCTTCGAGTGGAGAAAAGTAGACCCCGAGCTAGGGGATAATGGCCAATACCTGCAGTTGGTTTTAATGGGTTTTCGAGTTGCCAAAGGCTTCTTCGGGTGTCCAAGTGTCCAACTGTCGAGGTTAACCAGGACAGGACGTTTCCATTGTTTCCATTGTGGCCTTTGTTGGCTTTCCTTCCCTGGCAGGTTGCACAATTCTCGGCACTCCATGACACGGCTCATTGGCGTTGCTGGGAATGTTGAATGTCGAATGTTGAATGGCAGAATCGTGTGCGAATAAATGCAAAATCATGGCTCGTCATCGGCATTTGTCCATTTAACCAGTTAACCATTTTGGCCCTTTCGTCCATTGTCCATTGTTGGGCAAAAGTTCAATGTCAGAGCGTGTCAGAGTGTCAGAGTGTCAGAGTGTCGCTTCTCACCTTTGCTATTTCAGGATCAGGATTTGAATCAGGATTTGGATCAGGAGTAGAAACTTTCCACCGAAAATTGAAAAGGTAGGAGTGTTTTGTGGGCTGGAAAATAATGGCAAGCAAACAAACAAATAGCTCTCCGGAAAAGGTCAGAGTATCAAATGTGCTGAAGTTGTTTGCTTTTAATTAAAGGAAGCAGCTCCTGTAATTAAGTTTCAGTTTGCAAAAACCGGACTCTCCACCCGAAACCTAATAACAGAATTACACATTTTTTTTTTCCTTCGAAATTAAAAGTTTATCTAAGCTTTAATGAAGAAAAGCAATCATTTGTTTCACGTCAAAATGTAAGAGTCGGTATTCTTTAAAAGACTCTAAGACTTAAAGCCTACTAAAACAATTTCTATACAAAACAATTTTTTTTATTTAGTTTTAGTTTCTCAGCAAAATTTCCAAATCTCTCGTGCAATGTTTATTGTTGTTTATTTACATTTTATCTACTTTCCAAAAATCCAAAAACCCGAAAAATCCGAAAAATCATCTCTGAAAAGTGGACTAATAATTATAGCAATAGGTATGTACATTGTAATACATTTTTAATGGTTCGGTTTAATGGGTTTCCATGTCATGTTATAGAATGTTCTATATATTTTCCACTTTTCAAGGTGATTGGTTGGAAAATATTAACTAGAAACCTAGAAAGGCAATCAACATGTTTATTAGCCGACTTGTTTATGTTTATATTGAACGGAACTCGTAAACTTTATGCCTGTCTCGAGGGAAAAGTCTATAAATAATGCCCAGCACTACCAATCGAAAACGGTGTGAAAATGTGTCTTCAAATGCTGATTTGCCAAAAGATTGCAGCGATTTGTTTTTTTATTGATTTATAAATGTCGCCGATATAGAGAATCGGTTCTGGGTTTCATTCCGACTATATATCCAAGTACGAGTATAGCAACAGTAATCCAAGTTCCGGAGTCCCCGGATATGCAAAAAAGGCATCCAGCACGAGTTCCCTTGTACGATTGCCATGTTTGAAGCCGCCTTATCGGACTCCGATGCAATGTCGAACCACTGATTAGGGGGGCGGTACTTGTGGGTGGGTGGTTGGCTTATCGGGGAGGTAAAACATGATTGCTTACGTCTTGCCCCCTGAGAGGGGTTTCCAAACAAGTTGTTACACTTGGAAAAAACGTCTCTAAAAGGGAGGGAAACCGATGAGATTCTAAATAAAAGATAGAAACCCTAAACCTGGAAGGAATTTCTTCTCTAATTCATAATTCCTACATTTTTAAATTAATATTATTATTATTTATAGTCATTTCTTTGACTGTACTTCCATGTGTTGCCATTCATTTTCACACTCTCCCTGCTCGTGTCTAGCCTTGATTTGGTTTTGCTTTGCATTTGCAATGTGGCTTCGGGGGCTTCGCGGTCTACAAGGGCTCCAGCGGGCTACGAGAGCTTGGGGGCTCCTCGGTCTCCGAGGGCGTCGGTTCCGGGACCTTAAGCTGTCCCAAGCTGGTGGCATATTTGCATGCTATCATGACTCTACCACCCAGTCCACCGCCCCAGCTAGCATTCCACAGAATAAAAAAAAATAAATAAAACAAAAACACTGCTAAGGCTGCCTTTGATTCACCATCCATCGGGGATTATAATCCAAAATCCAAAATAGCAGCTTACAAATCGCTCGAAGCACCCGGTTGTGAGCTTTCAAATTAATTCTAATTAATTTCTCTCTCGATTTTCTTTGAATTTTCTTTATCCCAAAAAGATTCAATAAACCAGGGATTAGATTTGGCAACTTTGATTGCGAATTTGATGGGGTTTTAGTTTTGAAACTAAAAGAGATTTTCACACTCGTATTCTCAGGGATTTTATTTATTACTCATACGCACTGTTGTCTTCGATAGAAATATGAATTATTTAAACATTTTTCAATATACATATATTAGTTAGTATAAGTTGGTTTTACAAAAAAAAATAAAGAAAATAATCTAGAATCTAGAAACAAACTAATCATAAATCCATTTAAATGACATTTTTAATGAAATATTACTCATACGCACTGTTGTTTTCTCTTTCAAAATAGTAAAATATATATTAAATTTTGATTAATAATATAAATTACCTTCTTTTAACCTTTAAACTAATAATATTTGTTCCCAAATTAATATTTTCAGATGCCTGGACTTGTGGTCTTCAGACGCCGCTGGTCTGTGGGCTCTGATGATCTCGTAGTGCCGGGTGCATTTCTCCTGACTATACACTTTATATGGTAGGTAATCCCTATATAATATATAATATATTAATTTAAACCCTTTTTTTCTATTCCATATTCCATTCCATTCAATATATTCGACTTGTGACAGTTTTGTGATCGTTAGCGTTTCGTTGGTTATATTTGAGTATAATACACGAATTTTAAGCGTAAAACTATTGTTCTATCATCTAATAGGCTACTTGTTGATACTTTTTTGTAAGTACACCTTAAATACTTCTTAAAATAGATTCATTTAATGGGATTTTTGTGTTAAAATTGCAGTTTCAATATGCGTAGAAATAGGTATATGTGTGATCTCGATGAGAGGCAGTATTCTAGATGCCGAGGCGAGGACCTCCATCAATATCTGGATATATCTCAAGAGCAGTACGTTTTTTATACAATCTATACATTCTGAAATATAATTATAAACTTTATTTAAAGTGGTGATTCTCTTTGATATCGCCTGGCTGATCGTGGGCTCTGTATGGCTGGGACATTATTATTCCAATTCCCCCATCGATGATCCCAAAAAGGTTTATATTGGTAAGTTTCATTCTTTTAACTTCTTTAATAAGCTTTAGTTTGATTTTATATTATTTTGCAGCCATCATCATCTGCAACTGGGCTCTGGTGGTCATTACTTTGATCACAATCTGGTGCACCTTCGATGCCGCCGGTCGTTCTTGGGTCAAAATGAAGAAATACCAGCGATCCATGCGGGAAACAGAGTCCCGATTTAATTACAAAAGAAGCAACTCCATGAACCGAAATTGGAGGCAAAGGTGAGTTTTTTGAAAAGAAAATCGATTTGGAAATCTTTTAAGGTATCCCGCTCAAGAATCGGATAGAGATTGGCCGAGATGAAGCCTTGCCTTTGAAAAAAACCAAATAGCGCCCTCCTCCTCGATTCTCATAAGTTGTACTTAACCAAACAATATTTTTTAAAAAATGGGAAAAATATTTTGTGATGAGGTTTTAATGCAGTTTAATAGAGAATCAATCCACGAATCGTTTCAGGTATTCCGCTCACGAATCGGTTAGATATTGGGCGATATTGGACTTTTCTTCGATTTCTTCATTTTTTTCAAGGGGCCCAGAAAAATTTTGGAAATAATCGAAAAAATATTTTCTATCAGGGTTTTAATGCAGATATGATAGGGATAATGATAGGGAATTGATTCCAGATTCCAAAACTATACTTTGTTCAAGGATCGGATGAAAACTGCCGAAGATATGGGCTTCGAAAGGGACGAAAAGCGATTTTTCTCGATTTTCAGATTTTTCAAGGGTGTCCATCAGAAAATTTTGAAAAAAATCGAAAAAATATTTTGTGGTGAGTTTTTTGAAAAGAAAATCGATTTGGAAATCTTTTAAGGTATCCCGCTCAAGAATCGGATAGAGATTGGCCGAGATGAAGCCTTGCCTTTGAAAAAAACCAAATAGCGCCCTCCTCCTCGATTCTCATAAGTTGTACTTAACCAAACAATATTTTTTAAAAAATGGGAAAAATATTTTGTGATGAGGTTTTAATGCAGTTTAATAGAGAATCAATCCACGAATCGTTTCAGGTATTCCGCTCACGAATCGGTTAGATATTGGGCGATATTGGACTTTTCTTCGATTTCTTCATTTTTTTCAAGGGGCCCAGAAAAATTTTGGAAATAATCGAAAAAATATTTTCTATCAGGGTTTTAATGCAGATATGATAGGGATAATGATAGGGAATTGATTCCAGATTCCAAAACTATACTTTGTTCAAGGATCGGATGAAAACTGCCGAAGATATGGGCTTCGAAAGGGACGAAAAGCGATTTTTCTCGATTTTCAGATTTTTCAAGGGGGTCCATCAGAAAAATTTGAAAAAAATCGAAAAAATATTTTTTATCAGGGTTTTAATGCAGATTGATAAAGAATTAATTCCAGATTCCAAAGCTATACTTTGTTCAAGGATCGGATAAAAACTGCCGAAGATATGGGCTTCGAAAGGGACGAAAAGCGATTTTTCTCGATTTTCAGATTTTTCAAGGGTGTCCATCAGAAAATTTTGAAAAAAATCAAAAAAATATTTTGTGATCGGTTTTTGATGAAGATCCATAGGGAATCGATCCACGAATCGTTTAAGACATTCCGCTTGAGAATCGGATGAAAATTGACCAAAATATAGCCTTCCCTCTGAAAAATAACAATAGCGCCCTCCTCCTCGATTCTCATAAGTTGTACTTAACCAAACGATATTTTTGAAAAAATTGAAAAAAAAAAATTGTGATGGAACCCCTCTCTTGTCCAGGAAAGTGATGAGGGCCTACCAGGACAGTTGGGATCATCGCTGCCGTTTGCTGTTCTGCTGCATGGGCTCCTCGGAGCGGAACAGGAACTCCTTCACGGACATTGCCCGACTGCTGAGCGACTTCTTCCGGGAGCTGGACGTGGTGCCCTCGGACGTGGTTGCCGGCCTGGTCCTGCTGCGAAAGTTCCAGCGCCTGGAGCGGGAGGCCATTGTGCGGCAAAGGAAGAACGGCACCTACGAGTTCCTCAGCGGCGTACCCATCACGGAGCGTACCCAGTTCCTAGCACTCAACGATGCCAAAAACTACGACTTCTTTCAGACGGTCATCCACTATATGTACTTTGCCCAAGGAGCCTACGGCTGGCCGATGTACGTCATTATAAACCGGAGCAAGATGTGGCACCTATTGCCGGAATTGAAGTGAGTTTTTTATTATTTTTGATTGCCCTTGAAGGGAAATCTAATTACTAGCCTTTATTATACAATTTTATTTGATTTTTAACTTCTATTTCAACTGAAAACATATCCTATTAGAATCTATTCCTATCATAGTTGGGAAAGTCTAGGTTTTAAATCGAAACTCTGACTTAACTCTGGCTTTGTTTAAACCAATTTATATAAAATCTGGAGTTTTTCTAACTCTCTAGAGTGTTCTTTTTATCAAGCTTTAAGGATAAATGATATTTAATTTAAAACTTAAACTTCAACGTTGCAAAACCTGGCAATAATTAAGAAGCAAAAGTGGTATCTTTTAATCGAAAAATACCTAGAAAAAGCATAACCAAAGCTATCTAATAAAAACCAATTTAGACATTTAATAAACCCAATTAAATATTGCCAACATCAATCAGGCAGAATCGAAATATTTTACACAAACATCAGAATTGGCATCGAATTTAGGTTTTTGGTAGAAAAAAAATGTTTCTGTTTCTGGTGATTGAAAGCTTTTATTATTGTATTTGTGACAAAGCCTCAAATTTAATTCAATAAAGCAGAAATTTTATTTGCAAGCTGCAGGAAATGAATTGTTTTTTTGTTTTTGTTTTTTTCCATTAAAATTGTAATTCCCTGTAATGTCTGGAAACGCAAAACTCCGGTTCGGTTCATGAAGCAAAAATCTCAGCATGCAAACCAAACCAAACCAGAACAGAAAAAAGTTGCCAACCTTTTTTCGTTAAGTGAATGCAACTTTGTTCTGTTTTATTCCGTGGAAATGTGAAAATGTGGAAATGTGAAAATTGTGAAAATTGCAAAATACAAATAAAAAATATACCAGGTTATAGCCATAGCCAGGCCATGCCAGGAGGGCGTAGCTACGCGTAGGTGTGTCATGTGTTTTACGCGAATAAACAAAAGTAAATATGAGCTTTATTTTTAAAAAATAGTAAACCATTACGGGGAAAAATGTTTACGCTTTTATTATGAATCAGCCAGCCTTGAGGGGCGATTTTCCTGGTAATTTGTAAGTTTGCTTTACAATTTGCAACGTTTTTTTCCCTTGAAAAGGAGAGTAAGGTTTCCAGGAAGTTGCATTTCCACCTTTATTAACTTTAGTTATTTAATAAATTCACAAACAATATTGCCATCATTTATTGTATAATTTTAAAGACTAAATTACTGGCTTTTTAGTTTTTAAAGGTAATGGTTGGAGTCTTAAAAACTCTCTAAAAAATAGAGGCCTTTATCCTTTGGTCCCTCCAGCCCTGAAGTCATTGCAACTTTGTGTCTTTTTATGGCAGATTATTTTAGAAAAAGGCTTAAATGGCTATAAAAAGGTGTTTAATAAAGAGTCCCAAGTCCAATTGTTTGTTTAGATTAAACGATTGATAAGATTGAAAGCTATAGAAACTGATTCTTTCCCTACTTTATTGGCCAAGTTTAATGACAATTAGTTATGGAATCTAATCTAGACTCTTAGAAAATCTCTTTAAAATATTGAAAATATTCCCCTTTCCTTTCACAGATGCTTTGGCTGCTGCTGTGGCAGCGGGGACGATGCGGAGGTAATCCAGGACAACTGCTGTCTCTGCAACTACGCGGCCCTGAAGAAGACCCTCCAAATGGGCGACATCGACATCGTTTATGCCACCTACCACGTGGACGTGGGCGAGACGCCCTTCTTCGTGGCCATCGACTACACCCAGCGTTCGATAGTGATCAGCATACGGGGCACGCTGAGCATGAAGGACATCCTCACCGATCTGAATGCCGAGGGCGAGGTCCTGCCGCTGCAACCGCCGCGCGACGACTGGCTGGGACACAAGGGAATGGTGCAGGCAGCGATCTATATACGGAACAAGCTGCAGGAGGATAACATTATTGAGAAGGCGCTCCAGAAGAATCCCGATCGCCAGACGCACACCTTCGACCTGGTCCTGGTGGGGCATTCCCTGGGCGCTGGAACTGCGGCGATCCTGGCGATACTCTTGAAACCCGACTACCCCACTCTGCAGTGCTTCAGTTACTCTCCTCCTGGCGGCCTTCTCAGGTGGGTTTAACTTTTTATTTTGATCTACAGTTTGGTAATTGTTTCGTTTTTTTCAGTATGCCCGCCGTGGAGTACTCCAAATCGTTTATTACTTCGGTGGTTCTGGGCAAGGACGTGGTCCCCAGGATCGGCTTGAACCAAATGGAAGCCCTGCGAGCCGATTTAATCAATGCCATTCAGCGCAGCGTGGATCCTAAGGTATTTTTTGAGATCTTTCTTTATGGTTTTGTAATAATCTTTCTTTCTTTTTAGTGGAAAACAATTTCCTGTTCAGTGATTTGTTGTGGCTGCGGACCGGAGCCCACCTCCGTGGTGAACATGTCCGGCCAGGACACGCACATTAACCAGTACCAGGAGGTATATCCTTATTGAATTTCCTGATTCCATTTCCATGAATGGCCATTAACTTTGTGTGTTTGATTTGTTGCAGGAACGAGGCACAGCCCGTTCGACCAGCGCCCATCCCACGGACAGCTCGATCGCCCTGACATTGCACCAGCCTCTATATCCGCCCGGCCGCATCATCCACATAGTGCGGCATCATCCCAAGGCTGAAGAGTGAGTTGATGATTAGCCAAAAAGAATCTAAATTTAGAATGAAATGCGTTAATCCGAAAACCGAATCCGAATCCGCATTTGATTCCGCCTCGACCTTTAAAGACCCCCAAAGATTTATTTGTTGACGTTTTGTTTGATTCGAAATTCGAAATTCAAGATCCGAGATCGAAGATCCGCGTCTTTGACCAAGGTCCGTGCTAATTGAGGGGCTTATCGGTTGCCACCAGTGAGAGTCGCCACCTGACTCATAGCCCGGCATGACGTCTGCTTTGTGCTTCTGCCCAAGCACTACAAATCAGCAAAAAATTAATAATAGGCTCATAAATTTCTAGACACTAGATTAGGGAAGAAGTAATACTCTAGCTATAATAAATCTACGTATTTCATATCATTGTTTGCTTCCATTCGATGTTACATTACTCGTACACTCGTTCCCTTGCATTGGATACGTTTTTCCCAGTGCATGATCTTTGTGTCACCGAAAGGGTATTGAACTCTCCACGAATCGAGGTCGGGCCCTTTGCGGTTCGTCAACCGAAAACCTCTTGACATATACCCGTGAGATTTATGTCTGTGAGTCGAGCCCAAAACGTGATGTCTCAGTTATTGAGATCAGAAAAAGCAAAAAACTAAAAAACTAAACAGGGAAAAGTACAAGTTTTTTTAAAGTGAGAATCATAAATTGTAGAGTTTATAGTTGACTTTTATTCAAGAGTTTATGGAAAAAGGGCATCATATTGTCGGATATATCTCGATTACTCTCACTCTTGTTAAGATTTATGTTTGTTTTTTGTTGTTTTTGTTCTTTTTTTATTGAATTTGTGTTGCAAAAGTTGTTTTATTTTTGATTTCGTTGTGGAAAGTTTCTGTTCAAAATCCAAGCCCCCCAAAAGCCCTTCCAATCGTGACAAAAAAGAGAATAATTTTCAAAAATATATATTTTTTCAGGCAAAAATACGACAGTGGTTGGAGGTAGGCACACACACAAGTACACACTCAAACCCCACCCACACACAGATATAAGATTCAGATACAGATACTCGTACAAATCGCATCCCACAGATTGAAAGATGAAGAGCTTGAGAGCAGCGCTGCAGTAACTCAATCTCCGTCTCTATCTTTGTATCTCTCCCTTTCTCTCTCTTTACGTATATATCTCTCTCTTTTTCTTACTTTCTTTATTTCTATGTCTATCCTGCTCTTGCTCGAGCTCTCTCTCTTTCTTTCGCACACACTTTCTCCGTGTTTTTTTCAAAGCTTGTTTGGTTTGTTGTGTGTTCGAAAAAATCCTGAAAACGAAATCGATTCAGTTTTGAAAAAAGGATATATATTTTAGTTCTTGTATAATTTCTTCTGCATGATGCATGCCTCATTCCATCTATCTCTGTCTTTTTGTCTACCCCCCTCTCATTCTCTCGTTGTTTGCCCCTCTTGCTCACACTCCTACGAGTTGTGTCCTTATTGGTTGTTTTTTTTTCCGTTTCTTCAGGTAATTAGCAGACCCAGCATGACTTTCGATCCAAAACTTGGGACTATATATTTATATTCCAAACCCAAGCCGATTTCTATGATATATAATATATTTTTGTGGTAAAACATTGATTAGCAGGACTTGCTGTGTAATATTTCCCTCTAGAAAGTAGTTTTTGATATATTTGCTTTGGACATCCTTTAGCCAGAACAGTATCCTTAATAATGATTTGCGTATTCTTGCAGAAATGTCCTGAAGAATCGAGAGCCCGTCTACCAGGCCATTTGGGCGGATTCGACGGACTTTGACGAGGTGCTGATATCGCCGGTAATGCTGCAGGATCACATGCCCGACAAGGTCCTGGCCGCTCTCAAAAAGGTAATTTCAGAGTTCGAGGACGGGCCCAGCTTCTCGGAGCACAGCTACTCCACAGCCAGTTGATCTGATTCACTTGGACTGGAGTTGAATAGCAATGGGATTGGGATTGGGAATGGGAATTCGAATTGGAATTGGAATGAATACCACCTAGTACCTCCTAGTACACCACCCGTGGTCGTCGTCGTCGTTGTCCTAGAATCGTATATAATATATATATTTATAGTATAACTATAGACCCTAGAGCAAACATATATATGTATAGCATATAGCATATAGCATATAGCATATATTGAGTACGCAGCACCGATCTAGTTAGTTGTTGTATACTCGACCTTGCCCTTGCTAGTCTAGCCTTGTGCTTGGGGTGGGGCTGGGAGTATGAAAAATACAAACACACGCAAAAATTCAAAACACTTTAAAACTAAAAGCCACTTGAACACAAAGACCACGCCCCCTCAGTCATGACAAGCATAATTGCCTTAAAAATATAATATCCTATTGTATTGTATATTTTTTTTTCGATTACGTTAAAGCTCTCTAGTCTAAGACTTATCGCTTATTGTTTATCGATTTTCGATTTTCGATTTTGAGTAATGTTACGCTCTATTTTTTGTCGTATTTATTTATTGTTTCGCTTTAAGAAAAACATAAGAAAACATTTAAACATGAACCGATACCGATACTTAGCCAGCACTTGAAATCCAGTCCACTATTTTGTATTTAAGGCCTTGACAAATGGACTCTAAATGTTTACAATTACGCCTAAGTTATATATATTTACCATAAATAATTGTATTTTGTTTGTAACTCGCTTTTAGTAAGCCCCGTGTCTGTCCATTTAACGAGTAAGCTGAACAAATGTAATTTGTAATTTGCATTTCCCAAACGCAATGCTCTCTCTGCATAAACACACAAAATTATATCTCACCTTCGAGCCGAGGCTTTAACCTTAACCGGATTTCAACTGGATTGATATCTTAATTTTTATGATCAATATATACACACATTTTTATTTGAAACTATTGCTTTTGATTAATTATTGATTTGATACTTAGGCATCGTGTGGGTGCCTCTACAGTTGTAAGTTTCCCAAGCTCTACTAGATGAGGAGCCGACCCAGTAATCCCCGCTAGTATATGGTTTGAATTTGTTGCAAAATAATAATTTGATTTGAGTTCTTTATGCGGATTTGATTTGGTAAGTCTCTTCATTTCATATTTTATGCTTTATACCCAAAAACATACAACAAAAAACACGCCCAAAACACTCGAAACACGAAACATCTGCTGCATGAGAATGGTTTTTGGTTGAAATGTTGTAAAGCTTCTGTAATGGCTTAGATGGGAAAAAGATTGTATGCTTAGATGCCAAATGAGAGAGTATTTATTTAGTGAGTTTCCAAGCTATAAGGACTTTCAAGCCCCGATCGTATTCGAACACTAATTATGTCGCATTTTGATTAACAAAACAACTGATTAACTTAATAATGCTTCTTGTTTTGCTTCTTTTCGAAACTTAACGATTTTCGATAATTACGATTACGATAAACAAATATCGTTCTGAAATATCGTACCCGATGATGTGCGCAGGTCGTGTCTTGTAGAGATCGAACCGTAAAGGCATGTACCTCTCGTAGACGTAATGATAACACGACAGTAACTACAACTACAACAACAACTACGTTAACACAAAATACTGATACCAGGTACAGCTGCCCGCCTACTTCTATATCAAAATAACTATATATTTTACAAAAATAAACAAATTAAAAGAAAATCTCAAATTTAATCATTAAACAAAAGACTAAAGCAACTTTCCATTTTGCTCTCTTAAAAACCAAACAAAATTTCTTATTATGTCAACCGAATTACAAGTCTCTCTCTCTCTCTCTATCTCTCTCTATGTATATTCTCTCTCCCGCTCTCAACCTAACCTCAAACAAACAAAACAAAAACAACCTGTTAATTTTTGTACTCGTATACTCTCTAAATGTAATTGAACTCGCTGTGTATGTACAACGAATCTCGATATTGTGTCTCGCACCCGTAAGATCCCACAAATCCACCCACCCACCCACTCACCTACTCACTCACTAACCACAACGAACTATTAATCCATTTTGCGCAACTGTACCACTCACTCACCCTTTGACGCAACTGTACTTAGTCACACGCTATCCCTTTCACTCGCCACCACGCGTCCGACTGTACATACTGTACATACATACTTGCATCTCACTCTCGCTCGCTTTCTCTATCTCTCCTTCGCTCGCAACATCTATTCGTCTCTTTCTGCATTTGTATGTAACCAAAAGAGCTGTAAAAGCATGATCGATTGATTCGATTGCTGGATAAGGAATCGATTATATCGATTGGCAGTTCAGTTATCTAGCAATCGATCAATTGATCGACTAAAATTATTCGTAGGACTTAAAACCACATAAATACGGGATGGATTCGTAATAATATCCTGTTTCCTGCCTCTAGGTTGTAACAACGAGTGGGCCACGCAAGCCCCAGCGCCAGACATCCAATGCATTCTCCACGGAATCGAACGAAGCTCACGAATCGGATCAGCAGGAGCTGGCCCAGGGCAGCCCCCCCAATGGCGAAACGGATCCGATGAGACCCAATTCCGGAACGGAAACGGAAATTGAACCGGAAACGAATCACGGCCGCACGCACAGCAAACGGCTCTCGCAAAGTTCCTACACGAATCTGAGCAACTGCCTGCCCCTGACGCCGAGTGCCCAGCACAAGCTCTGCCTGGAGACGTCCTTCACGAACGGATCGGGTTGTGGAAACGGTGCGATGCCACCTCTGCAGACGATGCAGCTGCCAACGCGTGGCAGTAAGAACTCCTCGCTGGCGGGCAGCATCCTGGGGCGCAGCCATACGCCATACGACATATCAAGCGCCTTGGACGACAGCCTGGCCACGGTGGCGCTGCGACAGAGTCCCTCGCTTATGAGCTCGGAGACGACGGGCACGGTAATTGGTAATCACGAGCCGGAAACGGAGGACATAGCTGTGCCCCGGCTCAAGGCGGTGGCCTTCGATATGGCCCTGACGCCGCCGCCGATCTTGCTGGGACGCCAGTCGGGCGAAAGGTCGCTACTGGAGCGTCAGCACTCGGAGAAGAAGCCGCGCTCTCTGCCCCTCGCTCAAGTCCAGGCCCTGCGCAGAGCTTCGGACGCCGGAACTGGTGGCGGAGTGGATCTCCTACACGACGATTGGTACGGACTGGCACCGCTGGCCAGCCCGGAGACGCTCTCAGAGATCTCCAGTGTCTCGTCGCGCACAAGCGTGCCCATCAGCCTGGCCAACAGCATAGAGCGGTATCTCCATCACATGGGCGTGGCAGTGGGTCCTCACAAGGTGCCACTCGAGGACATCTTCGAGTCGCAGCTGCACACGCCCAAGGTGATGCGACGGGCGCCCAAGTTCACGGAAAACCTGGCGGGCTGTGCCGAGGACACCAGGAATCTGGACCAGTACAAGCGAATGGGCCGGGTCTTTGTCACCTTTCCGCGCATCTATCCGGATCACAGCCTGGACTCCAGTGACGATAGCTTCGAGTCGGCCTCAGCGCACAGCCTGCAGAGGCTGCCCCAGTTGCCGCAGACCTCCAAGTCGGCGGACCCGTTGGAGGGCGAGCAGAATGCGTCCCGGGAGACACAGCCGGTCAAGAAGTTAACCTTCAGCGATAGTGACATTCTGTCAGACGATCACTGTCTGCGGCTGTGTCCGCACTGTCCCTGTGACCGGGATGCCCAGAAGGGATGCTGCACCCGCTCCCAGCACGTCCAGTGCAGTGAAATAGCGTCCGGAACGGGTGGCGCACTGGGAACGGGCTTGGGTTCCACGGACACGAGCTTCTACAGCGCCAATTCCTCGCTGGAGCAATTCGTCACTCCGGCACGCCAGAACGGTGGACCCCACCTCGAGGAGATAGTGATGCGTCCGGGTGTACTGGAGTCGCATTTTCCGGTGCTGGGCGGTGGCTCCGGCCTGGAGACCCCGGCTCTGGTGGCGCCCGCCTCTCCGTCGCCGATGAGCAACGGAAAACGACCGGATGTGGTGGGCGGACGGGTGAGGAAGCGCCTCTCCTCTGAGGAGTTCGTTTTCACCCGAAGCGAGGACATGCCCAGCCTAGTACAAATCGGTGATAGGAACTGCAGCTCGCCAGCGGGACGCCGGCGCAAAGGATGCGTCTACCCGGCCGGGAATAGCCTCCATTTGGATGCGGCTGCCGCCGTCGCCGCTGCTTCTGCCTCGGCATCGCCCACGTCCATTAGTAAATTTACCCGAACCCGAGTGGCAGCCGGCTCGGTGGCCAAACAGACGGCAGCCAATAACGAAAGTAATGTTTAATTAGTTGTAAATTGTAAGCAGTACCTTACCTGGATTTTGAAAATGCCGCTAAGATGGCGATAACAAACCGATAGCGAAGCGATAACCCCTCACAACAATCGATAGTTATCGATTGACTAACAAACAAACTAACATTTTGCATACCGATTACCTAAGGAAACAGAAGAACATTTAGCGTTAACATTGGCGATTACTATTAAATAAATGCAATATATATTTTTTTGTGCAGCCGATTCCCAAAGCGATGACAAATTTTAATAAAACGTTTTAAAAAATGGCTATTGTATTTTATTTGAACACCTGAAATTTAAATGTATTGTGTTTTAAGTGTACCACCCTAACGAACAGCTGATAATTAAATAACATCTGGGCGTTTGCGTTTAACAGCACAGCGTTTGCTGTTATGTCAGTCGTAACAGCTCGCTGTTATAACAGTCACATTTCAAAGTCCGTTTTTCATTTGTTTACATCACTTAGCTTTGAATTCATTTCACACAATCGTAGCAAATTTATTGTTAACCCGGATAAGATGTCCCTGGCTAACGCACGCAGCCTGGTGTTGACGAGTCGCCCCACGTTACAGCTAATTATGGTGCGTCTGAAGCAATTGAATCACTTGAGTCCGCAGTATCGCCACCTTGGGACCTCCATGTCGGAAGCCATGGCCGTTTCCTCGCCACCCAGCGTTTCCCCGACACAGCACACGGATCACCTGCAACTTAGTCCCGCCGACTACAAGTGCATCGTGGAGCCAGAGAATCAGCTTAGATGCATGGAAAAGATGCGGAATTTGCCCGCCTTTCCGCGTCCCAAGAGCCTCACGCCCAGTAAGCATGAGAAGAACACCTCCTCGGTTCTTATTGCCCTGTGTCAAGAGCGGGAAACGTAAGTTGTATTATAATATATTTAAATCACCACTAATGGTTTTCTCTTCTTTTTAGGGGGCAAGTTTCGTTGTTGTTTACCCGCCGATCGCGACACCTCCGCAGTCACAGTTTTCAAATATCATTTCCTGGCGGGAAACGGGACCCACACGATACCAGCAACGTGGACTGCGCCTTGCGGGAAACTGAGGAGGAGATCGGCCTGCCACGCGAACGAATTAAAGTTTGGGGTGAAGCCAAGGAGCTGCATTTGCCGCGCACCTCGTCGATTGTTCCGGTGGTGGGTCTGGTGCCCGATTTTCACATATCCGAGCTGCGTCTTAATATGGCGGAAGTGGAGGAGGCCTTCAGTGTTCCCCTTAACTCGCTTGTCGTGCCCAAGGCCGCCCGGCACACGCAATTCCGAAGCGGTTACAGTGGCCCTGTGTTCGTGGTGGATCACTATCGTATTTGGGGCATTACCGGCTACCTGACACATCTCTTTCTGCACAGCCTCTTGCCCCCCAGCCTGCTGCCCGACTGCCTCAAGACGAACATCAAGTTCATCCGGCCCTTCAAGATTCCACCGAAAGCAGCGCATCACAAGCAGCAAACGTCGGATCCTTCGATGCGAAACTGAGCTTGTCTAAGCCGGAGCTATATCGTGTCAGTGTGCCAATGAACTAAGCTAAACAGCGACTCAAACTCAGGCTAGTGTCCAATAGAATTGGGCCACATCCGTTCCCTAAGATATTGTTTTGGTCAAACCAAGCACTACTTCAAAATCGTTTGTGTTCTTCGTGTATAAATTATTACTGTAGTTAAATAACGATGACATGTTTTTTTTAAAGATGAAATAAAGTAAAGTGTATATAGTCAAGTGGAAAATAATATAGTCTAAAATATTTAATTTAAAATTCAAGAACTTCTCAAGCTTCTACCGCCTTTTATTTGAATTTTCAAATTTAGCGCGTTTCCCATACAGGGAGGTATCGCTTTGCAACACTAGCATTATTCCGTTTTCTAACACAGTTTTCTTCCAGGCTCTGGCCTACGTGATCTGAGCTTTACAGTGTGTTTTCCATGGTTTTCCACTGTTTACAATGTGGCCGGCGACGAAAAGCGGCTGTTCTATATAAAAACCCAACGAATCACAGCTCCAACTGCCTAGGACACCCCCTGAAGTCCCGTGCATTCAAATTCAGGCTGGTATCGGAGAGCTTCAAAGCGGCCTGGCAAAATGGGCATCGCCACAACTTGTGGCTAGAAGGGGGCTACGGATAGCGTCGAAAATGGCGGCGACTGCGCAACAAAAAGTGAGTTAAGGTAGGTTCCCAGGTAGGTAGATCATAAGCGATGGTGCCTCAAGATCAAATGGACCTGCTGAGAGCTCCTCCCTAAGTAAAACACAGGAAATACTCTTTAAAATGTTTTTATTTTAGATTGTACAGGCGATAGACTACAGTACTACACCTACTGTAACTAACCGGCACAAGTGGCAAAGAATGTCCGGTGGAATGCCGTCCTGATGGTCCCTGACACCATTTAATGTCGACGACACCACCTGAAGGTCCCTCGTTGGATGAGCGGTAAGCCTGTGGCGATTGCACGTTCATCTACTTGAATCGATGTGCTGTGTCTGGGAGCAACCGGTGGATAGTTATACTAAAACTAATTCTTTTTCCCCAGGACTAGCTGAGCATGTCAACAGAACCACGTATACCGCGGACCCATTATACCACTCCATTAGTGGCCTATTTCATCGCAAAAATGCTTTATATTGCACGCCTTGGATTAGAGCTGCTAGCCGGGTGTATTTCGGTGAGTATCGATTCACACATTAGGAAAACGTCCGTAATTTTAACTATTTAATATGTGAAAACCAAAAAATGTTAAAAACTATGTTTTTCATACTTTTAATAGCGAATATCTCGGCCATTTCTCAGCCGAATTGGAAACGGCGTACCATTTCACAACCAGGACTTCAACCTTCTTCGATCGGCTGTAAAAGATTGGTGAAATCGCACAGAAAAAATTCGACCCAATTTTCGCCTATTTTTATGATGGTACCCCTTTCAAAAATTGCGAAAAATGGGCCGAAATTTTTTTGTTCCGTTTTTGGGATCTTTTGATGCAGTTTTAAGAATATTGAAGCTCTGATTCCAAAATGGTATTCCGTTCTAAAATCGGTGCATAAATGACCCAGAAATTCTTTAAAAAGCTAAACTAAAATCGGGGTTTTTTTCAATTCTAATTTATTTTAAAAAATCCATTTTTTTATAGTTTTGGTAGCGAATATCTTTGCCATTTTCCAACCGATTTCAAAAAGGCCTACCAATTCTGAATCAGGATTTTAAGCACCTTCTATCAGTGCCAAAAAATCGGGAAAATCGAACAAAAAAAATTCGACCCGATTTTTGCCAAAAATCATGATGGTACCCCTTTTAAAAATTACGAAAAATGGGTCGAAATTTTTTTTGTTCGATATTCCAAATCCTTGAATGCAGATCGAATGATTCCAAAATGGTATTCCTTTCCGAAATCGGTTGAGAAATATTCGAAATATTAATAAAAAGGTGAAAGAAAAGCGTGAAAATTAGACTGAATCGAATTTTGCAAAAAGTGAAAGGGGTACCCCTTAGAAAATTCGGAAAAAATGGGTCGAAATTTTTTTTGTTCGATATTCCAAATCCTTGAAAGCAGATCGAAGGAAAACGAAGTTCTGTGACCTCCGCAGTCACAGTTTTCAAATATCATTTCCTGGCGGGAAACGGGACCCACACGATACCAGCAACGTGGACTGCGCCTTGCGGGAAACTGAGGAGGAGATCGGCCTGCCACGCGAACGAATTAAAGTTTGGGGTGAAGCCAAGGAGCTGCATTTGCCGCGCACCTCGTCGATTGTTCCGGTGGTGGGTCTGGTGCCCGATTTTCACATATCCGAGCTGCGTCTTAATATGGCGGAAGTGGAGGAGGCCTTCAGTGTTCCCCTTAACTCGCTTGTCGTGCCCAAGGCCGCCCGGCACACGCAATTCCGAAGCGGTTACAGTGGCCCTGTGTTCGTGGTGGATCACTATCGTATTTGGGGCATTACCGGCTACCTGACACATCTCTTTCTGCACAGCCTCTTGCCCCCCAGCCTGCTGCCCGACTGCCTCAAGACGAACATCAAGTTCATCCGGCCCTTCAAGATTCCACCGAAAGCAGCGCATCACAAGCAGCAAACGTCGGATCCTTCGATGCGAAACTGAGCTTGTCTAAGCCGGAGCTATATCGTGTCAGTGTGCCAATGAACTAAGCTAAACAGCGACTCAAACTCAGGCTAGTGTCCAATAGAATTGGGCCACATCCGTTCCCTAAGATATTGTTTTGGTCAAACCAAGCACTACTTCAAAATCGTTTGTGTTCTTCGTGTATAAATTATTACTGTAGTTAAATAACGATGACATGTTTTTTTTAAAGATGAAATAAAGTAAAGTGTATATAGTCAAGTGGAAAATAATATAGTCTAAAATATTTAATTTAAAATTCAAGAACTTCTCAAGCTTCTACCGCCTTTTATTTGAATTTTCAAATTTAGCGCGTTTCCCATACAGGGAGGTATCGCTTTGCAACACTAGCATTATTCCGTTTTCTAACACAGTTTTCTTCCAGGCTCTGGCCTACGTGATCTGAGCTTTACAGTGTGTTTTCCATGGTTTTCCACTGTTTACAATGTGGCCGGCGACGAAAAGCGGCTGTTCTATATAAAAACCCAACGAATCACAGCTCCAACTGCCTAGGACACCCCCTGAAGTCCCGTGCATTCAAATTCAGGCTGGTATCGGAGAGCTTCAAAGCGGCCTGGCAAAATGGGCATCGCCACAACTTGTGGCTAGAAGGGGGCTACGGATAGCGTCGAAAATGGCGGCGACTGCGCAACAAAAAGTGAGTTAAGGTAGGTTCCCAGGTAGGTAGATCATAAGCGATGGTGCCTCAAGATCAAATGGACCTGCTGAGAGCTCCTCCCTAAGTAAAACACAGGAAATACTCTTTAAAATGTTTTTATTTTAGATTGTACAGGCGATAGACTACAGTACTACACCTACTGTAACTAACCGGCACAAGTGGCAAAGAATGTCCGGTGGAATGCCGTCCTGATGGTCCCTGACACCATTTAATGTCGACGACACCACCTGAAGGTCCCTCGTTGGATGAGCGGTAAGCCTGTGGCGATTGCACGTTCATCTACTTGAATCGATGTGCTGTGTCTGGGAGCAACCGGTGGATAGTTATACTAAAACTAATTCTTTTTCCCCAGGACTAGCTGAGCATGTCAACAGAACCACGTATACCGCGGACCCATTATACCACTCCATTAGTGGCCTATTTCATCGCAAAAATGCTTTATATTGCACGCCTTGGATTAGAGCTGCTAGCCGGGTGTATTTCGGTGAGTATCGATTCACACATTAGGAAAACGTCCGTAATTTTAACTATTTAATATGTGAAAACCAAAAAATGTTAAAAACTATGTTTTTCATACTTTTAATAGCGAATATCTCGGCCATTTCTCAGCCGAATTGGAAACGGCGTACCATTTCACAACCAGGACTTCAACCTTCTTCGATCGGCTGTAAAAGATTGGTGAAATCGCACAGAAAAAATTCGACCCAATTTTCGCCTATTTTTATGATGGTACCCCTTTCAAAAATTGCGAAAAATGGGCCGAAATTTTTTTGTTCCGTTTTTGGGATCTTTTGATGCAGTTTTAAGAATATTGAAGCTCTGATTCCAAAATGGTATTCCGTTCTAAAATCGGTGCATAAATGACCCAGAAATTCTTTAAAAAGCTAAACTAAAATCGGGGTTTTTTTCAATTCTAATTTATTTTAAAAAATCCATTTTTTTATAGTTTTGGTAGCGAATATCTTTGCCATTTTCCAACCGATTTCAAAAAGGCCTACCAATTCTGAATCAGGATTTTAAGCACCTTCTATCAGTGCCAAAAAATCGGGAAAATCGAACAAAAAAAATTCGACCCGATTTTTGCCAAAAATCATGATGGTACCCCTTTTAAAAATTACGAAAAATGGGTCGAAATTTTTTTTGTTCGATATTCCAAATCCTTGAATGCAGATCGAATGATTCCAAAATGGTATTCCTTTCCGAAATCGGTTGAGAAATATTCGAAATATTAATAAAAAGGTGAAAGAAAAGCGTGAAAATTAGACTGAATCGAATTTTGCAAAAAGTGAAAGGGGTACCCCTTAGAAAATTCGGAAAAAATGGGTCGAAATTTTTTTTGTTCGATATTCCAAATCCTTGAAAGCAGATCGAAGGAAAACGAAGTTCTGATTCCAAAATGGTAATCCCTTCCCAAATCGGTTGAGAATTGGGAAAAATTTTTAAAGGAAACTGTTGAAAAAAATCGAATTTTGGAGTTTAAACGGCTTCTTAATATTTTTTTATTTCATTTTACAAATTTAAAGGTTCAAGACGACAAATGGATAAATCTATCCGTGAAGGATCATCTGGAGCTTCACATCTAACTCCTCGACTTTATGGCAATTGTGGGGTGACTGGGAAAACCACCTTTTACCATTCAAACACTTCTAAAACCTTTCCATTTTGCAGATCCCGAGATGCCCCCTTAATGGACCTTGTACCGGCTGGTAGCAAGTCGCAGCGAGTCCACCCTGGACCTGCCTAGGCTAGCCTGGACGGATCCTGGACCAGCCCAGGCCACCCTGGACCTGCCTAGGCTAGCCTGGACCTGCCTAGGCCACCCTGGACCTGCCTAGGCTAGCCTGGACGGCCCCTGGACCTGCCTAGGCCACCCTGGACAATTCCTGGACCTGGCTAGGCCAGCCTGGTCGGATCCTGGACCTGGCTAGGCCACCCTGGACCTGCATAGGCCAGCCTGGACGGATCCTGGACCTGGCTACGCCAGCCTGGACAATTCCTGGACGTGGCTAGGCCAGCCTGGTCGGATCCTGGACCTGGCTAGGCCACCCTGGACCTGCATAGGCCAGCCTGGACGGATCCTGGACCTGGCTACGCCAGCCTGGACGGATCCTGGACCTGCCTAGGCCACCCTGGACGGATCCTGGACCTGCCTAGGCCACCCTGGACCTGCTTAGGCTAGCCTGGACGGGCCCTGGACCTGGCTAGGCCAGCCTGGACGCATCCTGGACCAGTCCAGGCCACCCTGGACCTGCCTTGGCTAGCCTGGAACTGCCTAGGCCACCCTGGACCTGCCTAGGCTAGCCTGGACGGCCCCTGGACCTGGCTAGGCCACCCTGGACGGATCCTGGACCTGCCTAGGCCACCTTGGACCTGCCTAGGCTAGCCTGAACGGCCCCTGGACCTGCCTAGGCCACCCTGGACGGCCCCTGGACGTGCCTAGGCCACCCTGGACGGATCCTGGACCTACCTAGGCTAGCCTGGACGGCCCCTGGACCTGCCTAGGCTAGCCTGGACCTGCCTAGGCCACCCTGGACGGATCCTGAACCTGCCAAAGCCAGCCTGGACGGATCCTGGACCAGCCCAGGCCACCCTGGACCTAACTAGGCCACCCTGGACCTGCTTAGGCTAGCCTGGACCTGGCTAGGCCACCCTGGACCTGCCTAGGCCAGCCTGGACGGAACCTGGACCTGGCTAGGCCAGCCTGGACGGAACCTGGACCTGGCTAGGCCAGCCTGGACGGAACTTGGACCTGGCTAGGCCAGCCTGGACGGATCCTGGACCAGCCCAGCCCACCCTGAACCTGCCTAGACTAGCCTGGACGGCTCCTCGACCTGCCAAGGTCACCCTGGACGGATCCTGGACCTGGCTGACCAGCCTGGACGGATCCTGGACCAGCCCAGGCCACCCTGGACGGATCCTGGACCTGCCTAGGCCAGCCTGGACGGGCCCTGGACCTGGCTAGGCCAGCCTGGACGCATCCTGGACCAGTCCAGGCCACCCTGGACCTGCCTAGGCTAGCCTGGACCTGCCTAGGCCACCCTGGACAGATCCTGGGCCTGCCTAGCCCACCCTGGACGGATCCTGGACCAGCCTAGGCCACCCTGGACCTGCCTAGGCTAGCCTGGACGGATCCTGGACCTGCCTAGGCCACCCTGGACGGATCCTGAACCTGCCTAGGCCACCCTGGACGGATCCTAGACCTGCCTAGGCCAGCCTGGACGGGCCCTGGACCTGGCTAGGCCAGCCTGGACGGATCCTGGACCAGCCCAGGCCCTCCAGGACCTGGCTAGGCCAGCCTGGACGCATCCTGGACCAGCCCAGGCCACCCTGGACCTGCCTGGGCTGGGCTAGCCTGGACCTGCCTAGGCTACCCTGGACGGATCCTGGGCCAGCCTAGCCCACCCTGGACGGATCCTGAACCTGCCTAGGCCACCCTGGACGGATCCTGGGCCTGCCTAGGCCAGCCTGGACGGATCCTGGACCTGCCTAGGCTAGCCTGGACGGATCCTAGAGCTGCCTAGGCCAGCCTGGACGGGCCCTGGACCTGGCTAGGCCAGGCTGGACGCATCCTGGACCAGCCCAGGCAACCCTGGACGGATCCTGGGCCTGCCTAGGCCAGCCTGGACGGGACCTGGACCTGGCTAGGCCAGCCTGGACGGATTCTGGACCAGCCTAGGCCACCCAGGACCTGCATAGGCCAGTCTGGACGCATCGTGGACCAGCCCAGGACCTGCCTAGGCCACCCTGGACCTGCCTAGGCTAGCCTGGATGGCCCCTGAACCTGGCTAGGCCAGCCTGGACCAGCCTAGGCCACCCTGGACCTGCATAGGCCAGCCTGGACGGGCCCTGGACCTGGCTAGGCCAGCCTGGACGCATCGTGGACCAGCCCAGGCCCTCCAGGACCTGCCTAGGCCACCCTGGACCTGCCTGGGCTGGGCTAGCCTGGACCTGCCTAGGCTACCCTGGACGGATCCTGGGCCAGCCTAGCCCACCCTGGACGGATCCTGAACCTGCCTAGGCCACCCTGGACGGATCCTGGGCCTGCCTAGGCCAGCCTGGACGGATCCTGGACCTGCCTAGGCCAGCCTGGACGGATCCTGGACCTGCCTAGGCCAGCCTGGACGGGCCCTGGACCTGGCTAGGCCAGGCTGGACGCATCCTGGACCAGCCCAGGCAACCCTGGACGGATCCTGGGCCTGCCTAGGCCAGCCTGGACGGGACCTGGACCTGGCTAGGCCAGCCTGGACGGATTCTGGACCAGCCTAGGCCACCCAGGACCTGCATAGGCCAGTCTGGACGCATCGTGGACCAGCCCAGGACCTGCCTAGGCCACCCTGGACCTGCCTAGGCTAGCCTGGATGGCCCCTGAACCTGGCTAGGCCAGCCTGGACCAGCCTAGGCCACCCTGGACCTGCATAGGCCAGCCTGGACGCATCCTGGACCAGCCTAGGCCACTCTGGGCCTACTTAGCCCACCCTGGACGTATCCTGAACCTTCCTAGGCCACCCTGGACGGATCCTGGGCCTGCCTAGGCCAGCCTGGACGGATCCTGGACCTGCCTAGGCCAGCCTGGACGGGCCCTGGACCTGGCTAGGCCAGGCTGGACGCATCCTGGACCAGCCCAGGCAACCCTGGACCTGCCTAGGCTAGCCTGGACCTGCCTAGGCCACCCTGGACGGATCCTGGGCCTGCCCAGCCCACCCTGGACGGATCCTGAACCTGCCTAAGCCACCCTGGACAGATCTTGGACCTGCCTAGGCCAGCCTGTACCGGCCCTGGACCTGGCTAGGCCAGCCTGGACGCAACGTGGACCAGCCCAGGCCCTCCAGGACCTGCCTAGGCCACCCTGGACATGCCTGGGCTGGGCTAGCCTGGACCTGCCTAGGCTACCCTGGACGGATCCTGGGCCTGCCTAGCCCACCCTGGACGGATTCTGAACCTGCCTAGGCCACCCTGGACGGATCCTGGGCCTGCCTAGGCCAACCTGGACGGATCCTGGACCTGCCTAGGCCAGCCTGGACGGGACCTGGACCTGGCTAGGCCAGCCTGGACGGATCCTGGACCAGCCTAGACCACCCAGGACCTGCATAGGCCAGCCTGGACGCATCGTGGACCAGCCCAGGCCCTCCAGGACCTGCCTAGGCCACCCTGGACCTGCCTAGGCTAGGCTGGATGGCCTCTGAACCTGGCTAGGCCAGCCTGGACCAGCCTAGGCCACCATGGACCTGCATAGGCCAGCCTGGACGCATCCTGGACCAGCCTAGGCCACTCTGGGCCTGCTTAGCCCACCCTGGACGTATCCTGAACCTTCCTAGGCCACCCTGGACGGATCCTGGACCTGCCTAGCCTAGCCTGGACGGGCCATGGACCTGGCTAGGCCAGCCTGGACGGATCCTGCACCAGCCTTCTGCAGCACCTGGAGCAGCCGTAGGAGATCCTGGAGATCCAGAACAGCACCTATTTCTCCATATTTTAAGCATTTTCGTATGTAAATCCATGTATCTCTATATGTAAGCACGTTTTATTGAAAATAAAGGACACAGTTTACACCAATTTTCTGAGTTTTCTTTCATTTTCCAGGTTTTCCCCGAATTTTCCCTGACTTTCTGAATTTTCCTGAATTTTTTAGAATTTTTCTGCATTTTCAGATTTTTAAAATCCCAAAATCGACCTCTGCCACTTCTGAAGTACCAGGCGAACAGAAATCAGCAGAAGGTGGATGCCGAATTTTTAAATTTTGGCGGGAAAAAATTTTGAATTTGAAAAAATACCAAAAAAATTTTAACGGAAAAATACCAAAAAATGTAACGGAAAAATACCAGATTTAAATTTTTTTTGGTATTTTTCCGTTACATTTTTTGGTATTTTTCCGTTAAAAAATGTTTGGTATTTATTTTAAATTCAAATTTGAAAATTAACGGATTCCCGCCAATTTTTAAAAATTCCCGCCAAAAATCAAAAATTTCTCATCCACCTTCTGCTGATTTCTGTTCGCCTGGTACTTCAGAATGGGCGGAGGTCGATTTTAAGGTTTTTAAAATTTTTTAAATTTTTAAAAGTTCAGAAAAATTCAGAAAAATTCGGAAAAAATAGGAAAAATTCGGGAAAGATTAGGTACATTCTGAAAATTTTCTGGAAAATGAAAGAAAACTCGGAAAATTGGTGCAACCTGTGTCCTTTTTTTTCAATAAAACGAGCTTACAAATAGAGATACATGGATTTATATACGAAAATGCTTAAAATATGGAAAAATAGGTGCTGTTCTGGATCTCCAGGCCTAGGCAGGTCCAGGGGCCGTCCAGGCTAGCCTAGGCAGGTCCAGGATCCGTCCAGGCTGGCCTAGGCAGGTCCAGAATCCGTCCAGGGTGGCCTAGGCAGGTCCGGGGCCGTCCAGGCTGGCCTAGCCAGGTCCAGGATCCGTCCAGGGTGGCCTAGGCAGGTCCAGGCTAGCCTAGGCAGGTCCAGGGTGGCCTAGGCAGGTCCAGGGTGGGCTGGTCCAGGATCCGTCCAGGTTGGCCTAGCCAGGTCCAGGATCCGTCCAGGCTGGCCTAGCCAGGTCCAGGATTCGTCCACGCTGGCCTAGCCAGGTCCAGGCCTAGGCAGGTCCAGGGGCCGTCCAGGCTAGCCTAGGCAGGTCCAGGATCCGTCCAGGCTGGCCTAGGCAGGTCCAGAATCCGTCTAGGGTGGCCTAGGCAGGTCCGGGGCCGTCCAGGCTGGCCTAGCCAGGTCCAGGATCCGTCCAGGGTGGCCTAGGCAGGTCCAGGCTAGCCTAGGCAGGCCCAGGGTGGCCTAGGCAGGTCCAGGGTGGCCTGGGCTGGTCCAGGATCCGTCCAGGTTGGCCTAGCCAGGTCCAGGATCCGTCCAGGCTGGCCTAGCCAGGTCCAGGATTCGTCCACGCTGGCCTAGCCAGGTCCAGGATCCGTCCAGGGTGGCCTAGGCAGGTCCAGGGGCCGTCCAGGCTAGCCTAGTCAGGTCCAGGGTGGCCTAGGCAGGTCCAGGGTGGCCTGGGCTGGTCCAGGATCCGTCCAGGGTGGCCTAGGCAGGTCCAGGGTGGCCTAGGCAGGTTTAGGGGCCGTCCAGGCTAGCCTAGGCAGGTCCAGGGTGGCCTAGGCAGGTTTAGGGGCCGTCCAGGCTAGCCTAGGCAGGTCCAGGGTGGCCTAGGCAGGTCCAGGGTGGCCTGGGCTGGTCCAGGATCCGTCCAGGCTGGCCTAGTCAGGTCCAGGATCCGTCCAGGCTGGCCTAGGCAGGTCCATAATCCGTCCAGGGTGGCCTAGGCAGGTACGGGGCCGTCCAGGCTGGCCTAGCCAGGTCCAGGATCCGTCCAGGGTGACCTAGGCAGGTCCAGGGTGGCCTAGGCAGGTCCAGGGTGGCCTAGGCTGGTCCAGGATCCGTCTAGGGTGGCCTAGGCAGGTCCGGGGCCGTCCAGGCTGGCCTAGCCAGGTCCAGGATCCGTCCAGGGTGGCCTAGGCAGGTCCAGGCTAGCCTAGGCAGGCCCAGGGTGGCCTAGGCAGGTCCAGGGTGGCCTGGGCTGGTCCAGGATCCGTCCAGGGTGGCCTAGGCAGGTCCAGGGTGGCCTAGGCAGGTTTAGGGGCCGTCCAGGCTAGCCTAGGCAGGTCCAGGGTGGCCTAGGCAGGTTTAGGGGCCGTCCAGGCTAGCCTAGGCAGGTCCAGGGTGGCCTAGGCAGGTCCAGGGTGGCCTGGGCTGGTCCAGGATCCGTCCAGGCTGGCCTAGTCAGGTCCAGGATCCGTCCAGGCTGGCCTAGGCAGGTCCATAATCCGTCCAGGGTGGCCTAGGCAGGTACGGGGCCGTCCAGGCTGGCCTAGCCAGGTCCAGGATCCGTCCAGGGTGACCTAGGCAGGTCCAGGGTGGCCTAGGCAGGTCCAGGGTGGCCTAGGCTGGTCCAGGATCCGTCCAGGCTGGCCTAGCCAGGTCCAGGATCCGTCCAGGGTGGCCTAGGCAGGTTCAGGCTAGCCTAGGAAGGTCCAGGGTGGCCTGGGCTGGTCCAGGATGCGTCCAGGCTGGCCTAGCTAGGTCCAGGATCCGTCCAGGGTGGCCTAGGCAGGTCCGGGGGCCGTCCAGGCTGGCCTAGCCAGGTCCAGGGCCCGTCCAGGCTGGCCTAGGCAGGTCCAGAATCCGTCCAGGCTGGTCAGCCAGGTCCAGGATCCGTCTAGGCTGGCCTTGGCAGGTCCAGGGTGGCCCGGACTGGTCCAGGATGCGTCCATGCTGGCCTAGGCAGGTCCAGGGCCCGTCCAGGCTAGCCTAAGCAGGTCCAGGGTGGCCTAGGCAGGTCCAGGGTGGGCTGGGCTGGTCCAGGATCCGTCCAGGGTGGCCTAGGCAGGTCCAGGGGCCGTCCAGGCTAGCCTAGGCAGGTCCAGGGTGGCCTAGGCAGGTCCAGGCTAGCCTAGGCAGGTCCAGGGTGGCCTAGGCAGGTCCAGGGTGGCCTGGGCTGGTCCAGGATCCGTCCAGGTTGGCCTAGCCAGGTCCAGGATCCGTCCAGGCTGGCCTAGCCAGGTCCAGGATTCGTCCACGCTGGCCTAGCCAGGTCCAGGCCTAGGCAGGTCCAGGGGCCGTCCAGGCTAGCCTAGGCAGGTCCAGGATCCGTCCAGGCTGGCCTAGGCAGGTCCAGAATCCGTCTAGGGTGGCCTAGGCAGGTCCGGGGCCGTCCAGGCTGGCCTAGCCAGGTCCAGGATCCGTCCAGGGTGGCCTAGGCAGGTCCAGGCTAGCCTAGGCAGGCCCAGGGTGGCCTAGGCAGGTCCAGGGTGGCCTGGGCTGGTCCAGGATCCGTCCAGGTTGGCCTAGCCAGGTCCAGGATCCGTCCAGGCTGGCCTAGCCAGGTCCAGGATTCGTCCACGCTGGCCTAGCCAGGTCCAGGATCCGTCCAGGGTGGCCTAGGCAGGTCCAGGGGCCGTCCAGGCTAGCCTAGTCAGGTCCAGGGTGGCCTAGGCAGGTCCAGGGTGGCCTGGGCTGGTCCAGGATCCGTCCAGGGTGGCCTAGGCAGGTCCAGGGTGGCCTAGGCAGGTTTAGGGGCCGTCCAGGCTAGCCTAGGCAGGTCCAGGGTGGCCTAGGCAGGTTTAGGGGCCGTCCAGGCTAGCCTAGGCAGGTCCAGGGTGGCCTAGGCAGGTCCAGGGTGGCCTGGGCTGGTCCAGGATCCGTCCAGGCTGGCCTAGTCAGGTCCAGGATCCGTCCAGGCTGGCCTAGGCAGGTCCATAATCCGTCCAGGGTGGCCTAGGCAGGTACGGGGCCGTCCAGGCTGGCCTAGCCAGGTCCAGGATCCGTCCAGGGTGACCTAGGCAGGTCCAGGGTGGCCTAGGCAGGTCCAGGGTGGCCTAGGCTGGTCCAGGATCCGTCTAGGGTGGCCTAGGCAGGTCCGGGGCCGTCCAGGCTGGCCTAGCCAGGTCCAGGATCCGTCCAGGGTGGCCTAGGCAGGTCCAGGCTAGCCTAGGCAGGCCCAGGGTGGCCTAGGCAGGTCCAGGGTGGCCTGGGCTGGTCCAGGATCCGTCCAGGGTGGCCTAGGCAGGTCCAGGGTGGCCTAGGCAGGTTTAGGGGCCGTCCAGGCTAGCCTAGGCAGGTCCAGGGTGGCCTAGGCAGGTTTAGGGGCCGTCCAGGCTAGCCTAGGCAGGTCCAGGGTGGCCTAGGCAGGTCCAGGGTGGCCTGGGCTGGTCCAGGATCCGTCCAGGCTGGCCTAGTCAGGTCCAGGATCCGTCCAGGCTGGCCTAGGCAGGTCCATAATCCGTCCAGGGTGGCCTAGGCAGGTACGGGGCCGTCCAGGCTGGCCTAGCCAGGTCCAGGATCCGTCCAGGGTGACCTAGGCAGGTCCAGGGTGGCCTAGGCAGGTCCAGGGTGGCCTAGGCTGGTCCAGGATCCGTCCAGGCTGGCCTAGCCAGGTCCAGGATCCGTCCAGGGTGGCCTAGGCAGGTTCAGGCTAGCCTAGGAAGGTCCAGGGTGGCCTGGGCTGGTCCAGGATGCGTCCAGGCTGGCCTAGCTAGGTCCAGGATCCGTCCAGGGTGGCCTAGGCAGGTCCGGGGGCCGTCCAGGCTGGCCTAGCCAGGTCCAGGGCCCGTCCAGGCTGGCCTAGGCAGGTCCAGAATCCGTCCAGGCTGGTCAGCCAGGTCCAGGATCCGTCTAGGCTGGCCTTGGCAGGTCCAGGGTGGCCCGGACTGGTCCAGGATGCGTCCATGCTGGCCTAGGCAGGTCCAGGGCCCGTCCAGGCTAGCCTAAGCAGGTCCAGGGTGGCCTAGGCAGGTCCAGGGTGGGCTGGGCTGGTCCAGGATCCGTCCAGGGTGGCCTAGGCAGGTCCAGGGGCCGTCCAGGCTAGCCTAGGCAGGTCCAGGGTGGCCTAGGCAGGTCCAGGCTAGCCTAGGCAGGTCCAGGGTGGACTCGCTGCGACTTGCTACCAGCCGGTACAAGGTCCATTAAGGGGGCATCTCGGGATCTGCAAAATGGAAAGGTTTTAGAAGTGTTTGAATGGTAAAATGTGGTTTTCCCAGTCACCCCACAATTGCCATAAAGTCGAGGAGTTAGATGTGAAGCTCCAGATGATCCTTCACGGATAGATTTATCCTCCATTTGTCGTCTTGAACCTTTTAAATTTGTAAAATTAAATAAAAAAATATTAAGAAGCCGTTTAAACTCCAAAAATAGATTTTTTTCAACAGTTTCCTTTAAAAATTTTTCCCAATTCTCAACCGATTTGGGAAGGGATTACCATTTTGGAATCAGAACTTCGTTTTCCTTCGATCTGCTTTCAAGGATTTGGAATATCGAACAAAAAAAATTTCGACCATTTTTTCCGAATTTTCTAAGGGGTACCCCTTTCACTTTTTGCAAAATTCGATTCAGTCTAATTTTCACGCTTTTCTTCCACTTTTTTATGAATATTTCGAATATTTCTCAACCGATTTCGGAAAGGAATACCATTTTGGAATCAGAACTTCGTTTTCCTTCGATCTGCTTTCAAGGATTTGGAATATCAAACAAAAAAAATTTCGACCCATTTTTCGTAATTTTTAAAAGGGGTACCATCATGATTTTTGGCAAAAATCGGGTCGAATTTTTTTTTTTCGATTTTCCCGATTTTTTGGCACTGATAGAAGGTGCTTAAAATCCTGATTCAGAATTGGTAGGCCTTTTTGAAATCGGTTGGAAAATGGCAAAGATATTCGCTACCAAAACTATAAAAAAATGGATTTTTTAAAATAAATTAGAATTGAAAAAAACCCCGATTTTAGTTTAGCTTTTTAAAGAATTTCTGGGTCATTTATGCACCGATTTTAGAACGGAATACCATTTTGGAATCAGAGCTTCAATATTCTTAAAACTGCATCAAAAGATCCCAAAAACGGAACAAAAAAATTTCGGCCCATTTTTCGCAATTTTTGAAAGGGGTACCATCATAAAAATAGGCGAAAATTGGGTCGAATTTTTTCTGTGCGATTTCACCAATCTTTTACAGCCGATCGAAGAAGGTTGAAGTCCTGGTTGTGAAATGGTACGCCGTTTCCAATTCGGCTGAGAAATGGCCGAGATATTCGCTATTAAAAGTATGAAAAACATAGTTTTTAACATTTTTTGGTTTTCACATATTAAATAGTTAAAATTACGGACGTTTTCCTAATGTGTGAATCGATACTCACCGAAATACACCCGGCTAGCAGCTCTAATCCAAGGCGTGCTATATAAAGCATTTTTGCGATGAGATAGGCCACTAATGGAGTGGTATAATGGGTCCGCGGTATACGTGGTTCTGTTGACATGCTCAGCTATTCCTGGGGAAAAAGAATTGGTTGTAGTATAACTATCCACAGGTTGCTCCCAGACACAGCACATCGATTTAAGCAGATGAATGCGCAATCGCCACAGGCTTACCGCTCATCTAACGAGGGACATTCAGGTGGTGTCGTCGACATTAAATGGTGTCCATCAGGACCATCAGGACAGCATTCCACCGGATACTCTTCGCCACTTGTGCCGATTAGTTACAGTAGGTGTAGTACTGTAGTCTATCGCCTGTACAATCTAAAATAAAAACATTTTAAAGACTATTTTGTGTGTTTTACTTAGGGAGGAGCTCTCAGCAGGTCCATTTGATCGTGTGGCATTGTGGCTTATGAGCTACCTACCTGAGAACCTACCTCAACTGCCTTTTTGTTGCGCAGCCGCCGCTATCTGTAGCCCCATTCTAACCACAAGTTGTGGCGATGCACATTTTGCCAGGCCGCTTTGAAGCTCACCGATACCAGCCTGAATTTGAATGCACGGGACATCAGGGGGTGTCCTAGGCAGTTGGAGCTGTGATTCGTTGGGTTTTTATATAAAATAATTGGCTTTTCGTCTCCGGCCACATGTTAAACAGTGGAAAACCATGGAAAACACACTGGAAAGCTCAGATCACGTAGGCCAGAGCCTGGAAAGAATGTGTGTTAGAAAACGGAATAGTGCTAGTGTTGCAAAGCGATACCTCCATGTATTGGAATCGCGCTAAATTTGAATATTCAAATAAAAACGTTAGAAGCTTGTTAAGATTTTAAAGCGGATCGAAGAATTTAAATACATAGTTAATAGGAGTTATAGGAGAAAACGGAGTTACCTTTTAATAGATAGTTTTATTTGTTTTACCTTTTCAGATGTACTGCTCTGGTGCTTCAGGAGCTGCTGTGATGCTTCAGGTGCTTCTCTGGTTTTGCAGGTTCTCCTACGGCTTCTCTAGGTGCTTCTCTGGTTCCCCAAATGCTTCTCTGGTTCTCCAGGTTCTTCAGGTTCTCCTACGGCTGCTCCAGGTGCTTCTCTGGTTTCCCAGGTGCTCTCAAAGACCTCCTTCGGTTGTTACAGGTTAACCTCTAGTTGTCTAGGTGTTTCTCTAGTTCCCCAAGATATCCTATGGCTGTTCCAGGTTATTCTCTGGTTCTCCAGGTGTTTTGGTGGTGCTCCAAGTTCTGCCGCGGCTGCTCCAGGTGGTTCTCTAGATCCCCAGGTTCTTCACTGGTTCTCCAGGTTCTCCTACTGCTGCTCCAGGTGCTGCTGGAGCTGCTCTGGTGCCGTTCCGATGCTCCAGGTGCTGCTCTGGTTCTCCAGGTGCTGATACAGCTGCTTCAGGTGCTGCCATGCTGCTCCAGGTGCTGCTTTGGTGCTCCTGGTGCTGTCCTGCTGCTCCAGGTACTTCTCTGGGTCTCAAGGATCTCCTACGGCTGCTCCAGGTGCTGCAGGATCTGCAGAAGCTGCTCCATGTACTGCAGGAGCTGGTCTGGTGCTGCAACAGGTTCTTCTGGTGCCGCTCCACTGATCCAGGTGCTGCCCTGCTGCTTAAGGTGCTTCTCTGGGTCTCCAGGATCTCCTACGGCTGCTCCGGGTGCTGCAGGAGCTTCTTCAGGTGCTGCAGGATCTGCAGGCGCTGCTCCATGTACTGCAGGAGCTGCTCTGGTGCTGCTACATGTGCTTCTGGTTCCGCTCCGCTGCTCCAGGCGCTTTCCTAGGTCCAGGATCTCCTCCGTCTGCTCTAGGTGCTGCAGGAGTTGTTTTAGGTGCTGCTCCAATGCTACAGCTACTGCTTGGTCAAGGTGATATTGAATGTTGCAGTGGTGTTTCTGGTACTTTTCTGGTTTCTTCTATAATAAACACAAAAGTATTATTAAAATGGTAAAAAATTTGGTTTTTCTAAGCACTGTTTTGTAAATATCTTTCCCATTTTTTCACCGATTGAAAAACAAAGCACCATTGCAGAATCAGGCTTTCCAACTTCGTCGATCGGTGTCAAAAGATCCGGAAAAAGGAACATAAAAATTTCGTCCCATTTTTCGCATTTTTTAAAAGGGGTACCATCATGATTTTTTTCGAAAATCGAGTCGAATTTTTTTTGTTCGATTTCCCCGATTTTTTGCCACTGATAGAAGGTGCTTGGAGTCCTGATTCAGAAATGGTTCCAAATTGGCTGAGAAATGCCTGAGATATTGGCAGTTAGATGTATGAAATAATGGATTTTCGCATTATTAATGTATTATTATTTTATACAACGAATTTCCATTCGATACTTACCCATAAACCGCTCCTCTGGCTTTACTTCTCCAGGATAAGCGTAATGATAAAGGACAGAAATAATATTCCGGGCGATCTTTTCTTGAAAAGAATCCAAGGACGCCTCTACTTTTTGCATTGCGGTGTCGCAACCGGCCCATCTTCATTAAGGACTAGAAATAGAAAGAGAATTAGCAATAAAAAGAGAGTGTTACATTTTTCAATGTACATATATTACAAGAAATCTCTTAAAAGCTTTTAAAACTTTTTCAAGGCATGTTCACGCACGTATTCGCCATTTTTTTCAATTTGCAACACTAAATTTATGTGACCATAACTTTAGATTTAAATAGCCAGTAATCAGCCCATATTTCGTTTCACAAATAAAATCCCGATAAAATATATAATAGTATATAAAATAAATAAGAAGCAATAATAATATCCCAGAACTACAAAGGATTTTAATTAAAAAAACAGATTTATAAATATTGTTGAATCTTTCAACACAGGAAATGCATCGATTAAAGTATTTTTCTAGCTACTGCCAGAAAAAAGCTGGCACAAATATTCTGACGCATCCCGTGTCAAAGCGCTTGGCGTCGCTCACTCTTTTCCAACACTTAAAGGAATCAACGCTGAAGCGGTTCAGCTCTTTCTGTCAAAAGTCAGAGATTCAAATCCCGCAAGTCACTTTAACTAAAGTTAAAAAGCTAAAGCTAAAATCATCAATTCATAATGGAGCAGTTGGGAGAATTGTTTATGGACGTTAACCAAAAAATTAGGGATCCGGAATTGCGCAGAGCAGTGCCTTTTGTACCCAGTCCATTGGGCTTTTATAGCGAAGACAAGTTCCGTCACTACTTTAACGATTCGAGCAAGTTGCGGCCCATTAAATTGCCGGAGCATAGTCTTTTCCCGATAAATCTGAATATCCCGATCGAAGAAGATTACGCCAAGAAGTTCGAACACTTCTACGAAGGCGGCTTGGCCAACACGTTCCGTTACGTCTTTGACCATCCAAAGCAATTCTTTGCACCAAGTGTGGATGGACAGGGAATGCAAGCAGTGCCGAGGATTATCACTCAAATGGAGGTGCTAAAATCCATAATGGCCGCTCCATATAACAAAACCGACGATTGGAAGATTCTAGTGAGTCAATACAAAAATACTGCATACTTATGCATGGAAGATCCGTCCAGGGACAACATTGACCATCCAGACATAGACCGAAAGATCCACTTGGAGACGGTCCTCAAGCATATTACGTACGCCGGTGGCAAGAATCATGCTGAAAATTCTCCCGAGGGACATTCCCAGTTAAACGGAATGTTTTATACGCGGTTGCACGAGGATGTTTCCGTATTGTACTCCGCACCCATGGGAGGAGCTATGGCACGGCTCACTCAGTAAGGATACTACTTATAATTAACGTTTTAAATTCGTATTTAAAAACGTTTTTACTTGAAATGATTTATTTCAGTGTTGAATTACCTCGCGGAACTAAGATGCTTGACCGCTTTGCTGACTTTCAGCTTGGAACTTGTCTTCTTAGTACGAATCACAACACCCAACCCTACTGCTATGGTCCCATGGAGGCACTCTCTTGGTGGTCGGAGTGCCACCTCAAGAATGGCAGGCAGATCTACATGGCTTGTGGCTTTCCTTCAGGCTACGTGAGCTGCATTAAATCCAAAATCGCAGAGAATCTTATCCGAGAGAATGTGAGTGTAAGTAAACTTAATTATTTGCATTTTGACTGAAATAAATAATTTAGAGAAAGTATTGGTCGCCGCATATGTGCTATGGTTTTCTCAAAACCACCGTACTCGACATCCTTAGGGCTATGGAGCAAGTGAACGACGTTGAAACCATCTACGAGTTCTCTTATATGGCCAGGGAGCGTAAGATTTATATCAAGAGGGATGCCGGCGACATGAAAATGCCGCTTATTCCAGATTTTCATACCCAATTGTTGGACGAAAATCAGTAATAACGCAGGTAATGCCAACTTCTTTGAGGCCTTTTGCTTTCTCCAAGTCTAATGGCTTATTTCTAACCATTCTGTTAGCTCCTTCGCTCGAAAAACTCACCATCTTGCCTTCAATTATTAATATGCTGTGATCCTGGTCGCTTTCAAGACCAAACGTGAAACTGCCAGTCACGAAAATCAAAACTTAGAACACCTACACGAGAGACCTGGACTGGTGACATGGCTTTTCTGGTTCTGGCTTATGTCCTGCTGGAATTGTCATGCCCAAAAAGCATTCATAATTATAAATATCATATTAATATATAAAAAAGATGGAAGATTTAAATTTAATCATAATTACTTTCATATGTAATTATACACATTTATATGCATTTTTAAAGAATTTTTTGCCAAATACAATTTGTAAACTTTTGAAATTCGATGCCTTATTATGCGATGCGAATTATTATATGCGAATATTGAATAAATAAATAACCATTCCTGAATATCTTATACAATTTATTAACTAAAGAACCTTGGCTTGATTAATCCTGAAATAGGTTCTCTCGCACTTAAAATGGGGTTTAGTCTTAACAAAGATAAAAGATAAGCATTAGGGCAAGTATAAAATGTTATAATTGGACAATTATAAACAAAGTTATAACATTTGAAATTAGAGGTTATTTAATTAACCCTTACATAGGGTGCATTTTAAAACTAGTGCTGCAAAACGTAGAAAAAAGAACAAAAGTGTTGGAAAATCTTTTTCGACTTAACTATCGATATTTAAGTATCGAAATAAAAGGGCAAGATTTAAATAAAGTTACTTTCATGTAACACTAAGTATAAATTAGCCATTGCCGACGAAAAGTAGCTAGCTCCGTGACAAATATTCTTATTCAACGATTCTAGGCTTCAATATCCATCGATTCGCCCCAAAAAAATCGATATATTTTGAAGTTTTTTGAGAATATCTCGGGTATTTCTCAACCGATCTGAAAACAAAGAACCATTCCAGAATCAGGATTTAAATATCCTCCGATATATGGCCAAATATTAGTTAAAGTTACAACATTTGAAATTAAGGGTTAATTAATTAACCCTTACATAGGGCGCATTTTAAAAAGTATGTGCTGCAAAACGTAGAAAAAAGAAAAAATGTGTTGGAAAATCTTTTTCGACTTAACTATCGATATTTAAGTATTGAAATAAAAGCGCAAGATTTAAATAAAGTTACTTTCATGTTAGATGTAAGTATAAATTAGCCTTTGCCGACGAAAAGTAGTTAGCTCCATGAGAACGATTCTTATTCAACGATTCTAGGCTTCAGTATCCATCTTTGTGCCAAAAAAAAATCGATTTATTTTGAATGTTTTTTGAGAATATCTTGGTTATTTCCCAACCGATCTGAAAACTAAGTACCATTCCAGAATCAGGACTTCAATATCCCCCGAAAGGTGGCAAAATATCGGCGAAACAAAACAAAAAAATTTTAGGTCGATTTTTGCAAAAAATGATGATGGTACCCCTTTCAAAAATTGCGAAAAATCGAAACAATTTTTTTTGTTCGATTTTCCGTATATTTAATGAAAAAGTTAAAGGTAATAAAGTCCTGATTCGAACGTGCTATTCCGTTTCCAAATCGGTTGCGAAATGGCTGAGATATTCAATAAAAACCGCAGCGAAAAATGAGTTTTTGGGAATATTCATCTTTCTTTCTAAACTTGGCCAGAGGTGGTTTTTTGATATTTTACAAATGCTTTTCCTGGGTACATAAAGGGTTAAGATCTACTTGTTTTAAAATTAAATAAAAACACTCAAAAAACTACTAAACCTTCTATAATCCTCGCTAATCAATTATTTTTCCATAACCATTTATGGAACCTCACAAATTGTACTAGATAGGGATAAGATAGAAATATAGGGATATACAATCGGGACTACAATGTATTCCAAATGATTGCGTTAATATGGTTTTAAAAGAAAAAGCCAACTATTTTGAGCTTCATTGTCAACCCGAAAGGATGTCTCTTACCTTTGTGCGGAATTTTGTCCTTCTGAGTGGTACTCCTTCCCAGTCGAATATACTGAATCGCCCTATTCTATGTTACTTAGGAACCTCCAGCGGTCCTCCATCGTTGCCGGAGCAAACGAATCCCCTCCAGCTAACCTCAGGGAACTACAAGTATCTTCTGGGAATGGAGAACAGGACGAAGTGCATGGAGAACATGAAGAAATTGCCGGTTTTCAAACGACCCAGAGGCTTGCCACCAAGTGACCATGAGAAGAACTTCTCCTCCGTGCTCATAGCCCTCTGCCAGGAGCGTGGCAAGTAATATCTGGCCAAGATTAAGCGGTTCTAGTAGGAGTTCTCACTGTTTCTCGCCCCTAGGGACGAGGTATCCTTGTTGTATACACGTCGTTCCAGGAACCTGCGCAGCCACAGCCTGCATCCATCCTTCCCAGGCGGTAGAATGGACAAGACAGATGCCAGCTACGTGGCTTGTGCTTTGCGAGAAACAGAGGAGGAGATTGGTCTTCCGGGCCACCGCGTCCAAGTCTGGGGTGACGCCATGGTGATTCATTTACCGCGCACTCCGTCCATTGTACCGGTGGTGGGTGTGGTCCCGGAGTTTGACATGTCCGAGCTGCGCCTGAACCACGATGAAGTGGAGGAGGTCTTTATGGTGCCGCTGAACTCCCTAATCCAGCCCCAGGCCACTCGGCACACCCAGTTCCGGAGTGGCTACAGCACACCGGCCTTTCAGGTGCAACCTCATCGTATTTGGGGCATCACCGCCTACCTGACGCACCTCTTCCTGCACAGCCTCCTGCCCGCCAGTCTGCTTCCCGATTGTCTGAAAAACAATGTCAGGTTCGTGAGATCTTTCAGCATGCCCTGGTTGGCAGACAAGAGCCGGAATCAGGTGTCCGACAACTCCATGCGGGATTAACCTACTCTTATATATATATACTATAACATATTTGTATCCTTTTTTGTATATATATCCTTTAGATAGACTTACAAATTGTCTTTTTGTGTTTTTTATTTGTAATTTTTCACTTAAATACAAAAAATACTCTTCATTTCCTCTTCATATTTTCATTTCATATTTTTTTTTTGTTTCTTTTCATTTCTTGTTATGATAAAAATATTTAAATAAAAATTAAAAGCGAACAAAATGGCAACTTGCGCCGGAGAGCGTTAAAAAAAATAACCAAAATCATAATAATTTTGCGCAAAAAAAAAACAGGATACAGGATAAGGATACAGTACAGTACAGTATGGAATACAAAATATAAAAATTTTAAAATTATAATTAAATCAAGAATCAATCCGATAAGCGGCTAAAATGTTTCCATTTCTAGGTATTTTTTTTGGGTATTTGTTTGCCTGACGAACATCCTTATTGTATATTTGTATATCAAATACATTTTGTTAATAAAATATAAAAAAAAAGGCTCTAGAACAGGCTGGCGGAGCAAACTAAAGTCAAAGTCGTGGATGGGTTTCGTTTAAAAATAGGATTTAAATTAAGCATAGCTGGTGAAAGGCAACGCGGCTGCTTAAAGAACACTTGTTATGTACTCGTACTCGTATATAGTAGTATATATATATAGTATATGCCTGGGCACATGTGGGGTAGTTATATCCTTTAAGTATACATTATGTGTATAGTCCTAGTTCAAGTTGTGTGGGTGGTGGAGTTTCTGTTATTACTTTCGGTTGATATTGTAAAGTTATCCAAAATATTGTGTAGAGCTGCTCCATGGCAAGGCGAACCTACTCCGAAATATCGATTGGAATGGATGTGGTGAACGTCGGTGTCTCCAGCTCCTCGTGCTTCTTCATTTTGAGACTCTGCAAGGAACCACGTCACCCGATTAGAATCATTAAAGTGAATTAATATTCAACTAGGCTTACCTGTTGCAGCTTGTAGTGGTTGATGATGTCCTGGTCGGCCGGGCACGACTGTGTGAAGGCATCCAGCTGGTACATGTGGTACATGTAGCGCCACAGCGCCGTCAAGTGTGTCTGGAAGAGAGGAATAAACGTCATTATCGATTCTCGGATAGTCCTAGTCTTGTCCTGAGACTCTCTTACCGGTATCTCAAAGTCCACAAAGTACTTTCCAGCCACACGGATGTGCTGGAGGCGCGGCATCAGCTCACAGTCGAAGCAGCACATGGTGTCGCCGGTGAGGAAGCGCGTATTGCGCGCAGCCAGGTGATCGTTGATCTTGCGCAGATGCGTCAGCAGGGCTGTGTTCTTGGCCTCGTCCTTCTTCACCAGCATCAGCTTGAGCTTGCCGTAGAGGTTCTCGATCAGCGTTGCCACCTCCTTGTCCTGGACGAAGAGGTTGTAGCCACCGGGTATGTTCTTCATGATGTGCCTTTCGATCTTCTCGTTCTCGAGCACCGCCAACCCGTTGTCGATCAGGATCGGGGGATGTGTCGCCTCGAAGTTGGTGCGGAAGTCGGGCGGCGGCTTCTGCATGTCCACCGTGGTCACCTTCAGGCTGATCGTCTTCAGCTCGGCCAGCAGGTACAGGTCCATGAAGTACTCCTGGCAGAACAGACAGGCTCCCTTGCGACGTCCATCGATTGTAGAGGCCTGGAAGGATAGC
This sequence comes from Drosophila ercepeae, assembly GCA_018150545.1. NCBI lineage: Eukaryota > Metazoa > Arthropoda > Insecta > Diptera > Drosophilidae > Drosophila > Drosophila ercepeae. The sequence continues at coordinate 8,358,456 of JAECWL010000197.1, forward strand.
AAGGAAAATAAATATTAATAAAGCTTTTAAGGTGATTTATTGTCTAGGGTCTAGGTATGAGTTGTAAAATATAGAAATTTATAGATTCTTTCTATGGAGTTGGGCCATAACTAATCACGTTTCTTGGGTAATGATAATGGGAACTGGACATTGCTTGGCCATCGCTTGGCCATTGACCATTGACCACTCCCCCACTTGGAGCTTGCATAATGACGCTTCGCGTGCCACCAATTACCGATAAACAAATCAAAATAAAACAACATAATTTCCACATCATGTGACATCATCAGAAAAAACGTCGCGTGATGAGTCGTTCGCTTCTTTTCGTTTCTTTTTATATTTCGATTAAGATTCAGATTCGGTAATATTTTCAGTATTATTTTACTGAATTTTAACGAATTTTAACAAATTTTAGGTACCGGAAACAGGCCAAGATTGTGCCAAGTTCTGTCAAGAGTCAAGTTGGCTAAAAGCCAATCCAAGCCAGACGAAAATTCTGCATCGCTGCACTGCCAAGGTTGAGAAACATTCGTTTGAAATACATTCGTTTGAGATACATTCGTTTCAGATACAAAGATAGAAAGATCAAAGATACAAACATAGAAACATAGATGGATAGACAGGGGAAAACTATAGACTACAGTCTTAATTCAAAATCCAAATAGATCAGGGATTTATAGCTTAGTTATAGCTTAGTCCTTGATTCAGAGAATGAGAAACTATATAATTCTAAATTCCTATTCTAGATTTAAGATTCTATATTTGAGTTCCTTTTTATTCGTTTTTCTTGGTTAAAGTTTAAGGAGTTTAAACACACAAAAAAACCATCAAAACCCTCCAAAAAAGGATCCTAAAGCCTAGTCAGCTCTGTAAAGTATATTTTAGTAGAAGTCTGATAGTAGTATCTCTTATCGAATACCAACTGTAGATCGCTGCGAGCACTGCACCAGATGACGATATGGCTTCCGATGCGGCCAAGAAAGATGATGTCATGGCGATCGCTGATGTACTCGAACGAGACTTTCCAGCCTTTTCTGTACATATTTTTCTTGATATTTTTTTCGCTTTTTTGCTTATTTATTGTTTATTTTTTAGTTGTTATTTGTTTTATTTGTTGGCATCGACAGCCGGCTGAAACTTCAATGGCCCCGGCCCCGGCAAGCGGCGAATGCCAGGCAATCAATGTGCGTTTTTTATGGCTCTGCTGGCTCTCTGCTGGCTCTGTGCTGGCTGTTGTGCAAATTTGTATTCGTTAGATAAGCCAAACACATTGCTTTTTACACAGTTGAGAGTACAGAAAACGGCATCCATATACGAGTACTCGTAATTGTAGTAAGGAATGAGTAAATACTCGTATATTATATATAAGAAAGACTCTGTTGGAGTTGCAAGTCAAGAACGAGGTTTTCGAGTGTTTTGGAAAGGAGTTTCCACCCGAAAAAAGGCATTGAAAAAAGCATAATTCTCTAGAGAGTTTATGGAAACAAAAATACTATAAATACTATTAAAAAACTCTATATATAATTACGTAATAACTTACTAAGAGGTACTTGAAAGTCTAAGCAATATCTCCTAATTGAAACCCCAAAAAAAAACTTGTTTTTGTTTCAACACTTTGTGGCGATAACGAAGAGCCGAGCCAGATAACGAGGCTTTAATAATTTAACAATTATTATTATCCATTTAGCATTAACTCTTAATGTGCGTTAACTCTGCTTTGTAAATTGAATTTAACGCACCAATTGCGGCCAATTTTTCGAGTTAATTAGCATTGCCCCATGAGAGAGTGTGTGTGGGGGGTTAATGGCTTAATAACCAAAACCGAACCGAACCGAGTGGCGTCCAACCCACATGGCTCTCTAATAACTACACGAAAAAAACAGAATAAAGAGTTTTAATAATAATAATAATATTAAAACCGATTGTGGAAGCGTTATTCCGTATCAATATTTCGCGCGCAGCTTAAACGGTTGATTTTTTTGGATTCTTTTCCCATAACTTTTGATGGTTTTTGATGGTATTTTTGTATTCTTTTTTCGACATATTTTTGATGGTTATTAACTGTGCACGTACTACCGATATATATAGAGATATATAAACGATATAGTCACGTTATAGACACAGATATAGACACGATATATGGACGATACACGAATATATCTATAACCATAAATTCCCAACTGACCCGGATTACTTTTTGGTAGTACGCGTCGTATCGCTCTATCTTTGTATCTTTCTATATTTTTGTATTTATTTTGTATCTTTTTTGCATCTTTTTGTATCTTTTTTGTATCGTTCTGTATTATTTCGTATTTTTTTGCATCTTTTTTGTATCTTTTTTGTATCTTTTTTGTATCTTTTTTTGTATCTTTTTGTATCTTTTTGTATCTTTTTGTATCTTTTTGCATCTTTTCTATATTTTTGTATCTTTTTTGTGTTTTTTTGTTTTCTTGGCCCGCATTTTTCCGTTCGCGGTCGCGTTTTTCTACCATATCTGCCATAAGATACTCGGATTCGTACTCGAACTTGTACTCGGTACTCGTCTATGAGTTGCAGAAATTGGAAATGTGGCAACTGGGAACTGGCAACGTCAAAAGGTCAGTCGGAGTCACTCAGGGCAATCATCACGTAAGTGGAGAGTCCATTAAGATACAAAAACAAAAACAAATGCAGAAATACAGATACATTTGTATTTACAGATACAAATGCACGAGATACAGATACGAATGCAGAAATACAGATAGAAATACATTTGAAGATACAGATACAGATACAGATACAGATACAGATACAGATACAGATACATTTATAGATACAAATGCAAATATACAGATACATTTACATTACAGATACAAATGCAGAAATACAGATAAATTTACATATACAAATATAGAGATACAGATACAGAGATACAGATACAATTGCAGATATACAGATAGAAATACATTTACAGATACTGATACAACTACAAATACGCATCCCACAGATACGGATTGCAATTGACGGATACGGATACGGTTTATGGTTTACGAGTATTTTGAAAATAGAAATGACGAGCTATGAGCTGGCACTACGAAAACGAATAAGAAAACGAATACGAATACGAGAACCCGAAAACGAAAAGCAGTTAGCAAATGTCAAGTGCCATTCATCGTGTATTGTATATATACTCGTATACTCGTACTCGTAGATACTATATATGGCATATCTGGCTAAAAGCTAATAGCTAATGGGTAATGGGTAATGGCCGCAAACGGGAAACCGCAAACAAAACAAATACCTAAAAAAAACAAAAGCTCATTTTTGAAAAGGTTTTTCGGGGGAAAAATTGCAAGATTTGGGGATTGCAAGATGGAAACCAGGAAACCATTTATTTTACATAAAAATATGCTATTTAATAATGTTATTTTATAAATATCCATGATTTGGATTCCCTTGAAGCCCTTGAAGCCCTCTAAGTCTCTCCCATGATATCAGCTTCTTGAAAATAAACTTATAGTTTCTCGGCTATCACTTTTAATTCGATTTTAAAATTTGTGATTGTGATTAAAAAAGCTTCAAAAAACTGTCAAAATAAATCAAATTGCATTAATTATTTAATCAGTTATCAGTTAGCAGTTATCGGTTATCAGTTTTAATATAGTCTTTTCTTTAGTTCTTTTTCCAGTACTATCTTTCGTAATTCGATGATTATTATTCTCCGATGATGACTCTACGCCTTGAAAAGTGCTATTCTTTTGACCATATCTGTAAGTATGTTTGCACTCCCGTCCACCTACATAATGCCGTCGCACACTCAACATCTTCGATTTATTTTCTCTTCAATTGTAATTTCATGGCCCGATAAGATAAAGTCGTCGAACGACAAACAAAACCAAAAGTAAAGTCAAATAGAATGAAACTTCAGCAATCCAGAGAAGAAATAACAAATAATATATTATATAATATAATAATAATAATAATATATAATATAATAAATATGTATTAATAAAAAAAAGGGGAATCATTGGAACATCTCGGAAAGTTCCTCAACTGATTCTGCTTAAATTTTGACACAACATTCCGCTGAGCCCTGCAAGGGTTTTTATTCATAAAAAAGTAATGTCGGAAGGGATCGGAAGGGTTCGGAACGGGGGGGAATCTGCAACCTTGTGGCGCGCTTTCTTCATTTCTATTTTCTTCGAAACACCACGAAACGAAAAAATAGCAACCCAGAGAGAGATGTTTTTTCTATATCTTATCAAAGTTGGGCGGAAGTTATCGCCGCACTTTTCGACAATAATGATGATTATTTAGTGATTATTATGATGATGAAGATGATGATCAAGGCGGGGAGTGATGAAGTAATACCCAAAAAAAATAATAGAAACTCTAGAAACAATAAAAGTACAAATAGAAATATAAATAGAAACCCAATCAAGGCAGAGTGGCAGGTGCCTGGCTGGCAGGTGAAGTCATTGCCTATCATGGGTTTTTTTTAGTTTTTAAAGGGGGAAAAATGGTTAAGAAACAATAGGTAATAGGTCCTTCCGATCTCGAATGGTTACTGAACACGATCCGTTTGGTACAATATGTAATAATTCTAACCTAGAATCCCATATTTTTGATCGCCTGAACTCTTCCTTAATCGAAACTCTCTTAACAAATCAAAATCGAAATTCAAATATTTGCAATGCTGTTAAATCCTGTACTTGAACCGATCCTGTTCCTGTGGAAAATCATGTACGATCATGTACGGGCATCAATCCTGGGCATCAACAGGCTTAGGAGGCTTTAGGAGCTGAGCTACATTGCTTTGCGGACGATGTGGCAGTGACAATAACACAAAAAAAGCTTGAATTGCAACAAAGAGTTGCATTTTCCTCAAAACCCAAAAGCAGCTCCGAAGCCATCAATTGGTGGCGTTTCTTTGCGTTTTTGGCGACAAACAAAGGCCCCCAAAGTGGAGACCCGTTTTCAAAGGAATTTTAAACAACAACAAAAGTTATACAAAAATTACTAAAAATTAATTGCATTTGGGGTTAAAAAATATTGTTAAAAATAAAGAATATACAAGTTAATAATCATAGATAAACGGATTTATTGAGCAATTATTGAGCTTTATAATAAAACTAATTAGCTTATTTCCATGCCATGCTTTTAATGATCAATTTTGATTTTATTATTATTGTTTATTGTTTACATTTTTATGATTTTTATGTGTGTTTTTTATTGGAAAATATTGTTTATTGTAAAGGAAATCGATTCGAAAAGAATTTTAAATAAAAAGAAAGAGAAAATATCAAAAACTATTTACTATTTTGAATAATTTGAATATATTTATTTCATTAAAATATTTCATTTAAATATTCCCCAAGCTTTGTTTTGATTTCCACGTTTGTTTTGATTTGATCTGATGGATGAATGGATGAGGGACGAGGGACTGGCCAGTGGAACTCTGCAGATCGCGTGGGCGATGACTCCAACCTGGCTTTGGACTCGAAGCTTGTTTCTTGTTTCTGGAAACTGCAAACCCACGACCAAGTCCAAGACGCGGCGAGCCAAGGAGGCGGAAAAGCGCGCACGAGAAAAACCTGTTTAGCGTTCAATGATTGTTTTGTTTTGTTGAATGCCCCTGCCCCTGCCTCATGCCTCATGCCACTGCCCCTGGCACTCATGCCACTTTGAACAACAAGAAAACACATTTGTATTTGTTTGTTGCCTGCACGCGCGGAACAGAGAGGCATGCCACGATCCGCGGTCCGCGACTCCGCGATCCAAGCTTCGACTTTCCTCCGCACCAATTTGAACTTTCACTTTTTTCCGCCGAGCTGGGAAATGTGGAAATGGAAGTGGAAAATGGAAGTGCAGAATGGAAGTGGAAGTGGAGAATGGAAATGGCTAAGGGAGAGGAAAATGGAAGTGGAAATGGCAATGGAAATAGCAAAGGGAGTGGAAAATGGAAGTGGAAATAGAAATGGAAATGGCTTTTCGCGTCATGTCAAAGATGCTTCTGGAAATCTTTTGGACATCTTTTGGCATCGTCCTAAGCTCGGGTAAAAGGCGATCCTACTGGCAGGCAACAGGTGCGCCAGCTACCAGCTACCAGGTAGTACTTTCTCCCAAAAAAAGTTTCCCAAAAAAAATGCAAATATACGAAACGAGAAAACAGAAAGTGTACAGGAAAAGGGAGTGGAACTTTTGGGTTTTTCTTTCGAAACCCACTAGATGGTTCGGGTTCGGGTTTAGTCATGGCTTTTGGCCGCACTATGGGCGCGGCCTCCTACGCGGACGCGAGTGATTCGATAGAATCAACAAACAAACCACAAACAGCGGGACTCCAAAGTGTTCCCAAAACAATTACAATGACTTTGGCAAACAGTGGGACTAAAAACCGTTGGAAATAAAAGCCATCATCCGTAAGAGTCATCCAGCCCCGGCACCTCCTCTTATGGTACCTCCGACTTACAATTGTGGGAAAAATAAATGAAGGGAAACAGAAGACTCTCTTTCATATTTCAGTTAGATTTGTAAATCATTTGTTGTCTCAAATTACACTTGAAAAACACGATTACACAATTACAATTACAATTATTATAATTAGAAATGCAAAATTTAAACATTTTCTCTTAAAAATAAAGGGAAAAATATAATTTTCTGTTTAAAAAAAAGGATAGACTATCATTTTCTCTTAAAAAAATGGGAAAGAATATCGTTTCCTCTTTTAAAAAAAAGGGATAAAATATCATTTTCTCTTTAAAAAAAGCGAAAGAATATTATATTCTCCTTAAAAAAAAAGGAAATTGAAAAAAGAAGGAAATTTAAAGAAATATTAAAAGAATATAAATAAAATAGATATTATTAATCGCCTATTTTGTAAAACAACCTACAATTTACCGTATTTAATAACAAGAAACGAAAACTTAAGAATTCTAAATTCATTTCCGCAAAAACAAAAACAGAAAAAGAAAAAATGAACAAAAAAAAGTTAATAAATGCCATCACCTTGACCGGCACTGTAGGTAGGTGTTAGCTTTTGTGTTTTCTTCGATTCTTTGGACGTGGGGCATGACGTATGCGCCAAGAAATTTAGAAATCACTAAACGATAAAAAAAACCAACAAAAACAAAAAGAACCCCACACACATACACACACACACCTCGAACACCTACAACCAGCAACGTTTTTTAATTGTGGAAAAAGTGTAGGAATTGTGGTGTTGAAAATAAATTCCGAAGAGCATTTGTTGAGCAATTGGCGCAATGAAATGTGATTAAAGTTTATGGCAGATAAGAAATCGGGGGAAATATGTTACGTTCCAGAATTGCAGACTTTGCGCACGCACACTATGCCAGAGCCATGTACATGTCACGTATGGAGATATAAGTGCAGATGTGTGTGTGTGTTTTTGGATGATAGGGAGCCACCAGAAAGAAGAAGCAGCTAAAAGAAACCGGTTTTGGCGATGCTTAGAAACTACAAAATACAACAACTACAAAAACACACACACACAGCCAGGCGCAACTAAAGAAGGAGGTGGGGGAAAAGTGTGAAAAATGGGGGGACACACACTCCAGGTCAAAAAGAAAATGCTAATTAGCTACTACCAACTACAATTTTGGAATATTGGATAGAAATATAACTTGTAATTCAGTAATAACCATTATTTTTTGTATTTAATATTAATGTTGTTTCTACTTTCGTGGCCCCCATTGTCTGTAGTATTCTGTGACACACTGCAAAGTGCGAGAATGGAAAAGAAGCTAGCAAGAGAAACATAAGGTGAAGAAAAACGGCAGTTTGTGTTTTTTTTCCTTCTTTTTGTTTTTGCTTTGGCTTTGGCAGCTGCAGTTTTCCTTACCGCTGCATGGAAATTTTCGCAAAGCCCCACGCATATGTAGGTGTGTGTGGGGATGCATAGTAGAGTTTTGCATACATGTGTATATACAAATGTATATACCACTTATACTTATATACATATTTTGTTGCATTTTTCCGCTTACCTTTATGATCAACTCAATTTCGGGCACATCGAACTTGCTGCTGCCGTTGGTGGACTCCTGCTGCTGCGTTTCAACATCGGCTGACATGGTGCTTCTTGTACTTGTCTTTCTCAGAGAGTTTGTCCAAAAATGAATTCTTCGTTTATCCGCGTGACTGGCGGTATGGTGCGTTCCTTGCTCGTTTTTTTTGGTCGCTTTTGTTGTGCTAATTTTTTTGGCCAACACACGCACACGTACGCACAGACGCCGACACAGTCACTGGACAACACCAAACACACACTCGCACACACAAACGAGACCTCGTAGATCTCGTAGTTAAAAAAAATTAAATAAATACGTTTTAGCGTTAATCTGCTCTTCGAAATGCGGGCTGCCGAGGCGGAATTTGCGATATGAATGCGTTTTGGCTGCGGTTTTTGGTTAGCAGACTGACCGATTGTGGCCACTTGGGCAAATTTGTTTGTGACTAACGCCTGATTACTAATTCTACCAGATCGATAACACATCGTAATTTATCGTAAATCTTTATAAATTTAATAAGAGTTCAAGTCAAATACATAGATAGTCTTCTATAATTTCCGTGTTTTTACCCACTCTTAGTTGAGCTAACATCTTTTTATAGATTTTTGAATTGCAACAGAACTTGAAATACCAGCGTATCATACTCTGGTCACTCTAGCACGCGTGCCGCCTTCAGCCGACTTTTGTTTTTTTTTGTATAATTTCCCCCCAAAAAACAAAAAGAGAGAACCGGCGGCAACATGGACCTGGTGGAGCTACTGCAACAGGCCCAACGCCTCACCAACGAGACGAAGATGGACACAGAGATGCCACGAGTGGAGCGCACCATCTCCCAGGTGCTCCAAGCCACCCAGGAACTGCACTCGCGTGTCACCCAAGCCGGCACCAATGATCTCCAGGCGTAAGTATTCCCTACAAACTTCTGTGAAGACACTAATGCTTAGTCTATTTCCATTTCAGACACATTTTGCTTGGCTCAAAGGGCGTGGATCTCCCGATACTGTCGCAAAAGCTGGATTCGCTAAGCGCGCGAAAATCCTTCGAACCCTTAGATCCTCTCACCGACACCGACGTGCAGGGCTTTTTGAAGAACGAGCGGGAGAATGCCATTCTCTCGGTCATAGACGAGACCAATCGCAGTGTAGGTGTATTTATAACAAAATTAAACCTTTTATTTGATGGATTTATCGAATTTATCCATTAGATTTTTGAGGCTGTGGAGCAGCAAAAATGGCGATGCGTTTATGCTGAATGGGGTGACGACAAGGAGGCGCTTCTCAATGCCCTGGTGGGGCCACGGCAGGAGGACTTCCCCGACTTACAGCGCAAGTCTGTTCCCACGATGCTGGCCGAACATCCGGCACCCTACTCCCGCCTGCTGGACGTTATGCAGAAGCAGTATGCCAAAAAGATCAGGGCTTATAACGAGGCGAGCATTCAGGGCGGCCATCGCGAGAACTTGGTGGCCACCTTCGCCAAAATGTCCCGCGAATTCGACGATGACCACGTGCAGGAAATGTGGGGCGTGCTGGAGTACATGGCCGATGTGACGCCGCTGGTTCGCAACGGCGATCCCATCCGCACCCGTCAGACCACGCCCCAATTTGTCCAGCAAGCGCGCACCTACCTAGAGCGGCGATACAAGACTTACATGAACTCGGTGGTCCAGAAAAATCTGCTACTGGCGGAGCGAGGTGGAGTGCCCAATACGTACAATTTGGTCACCTCCTATGTGGGCGTCAATTTCATGAATCCGAGGTCGCTTATCGGTCTGGACGACGTCAGCAAGGGGAAGCCTCTGTGGCCACTGATCTACTACAGCCTAAGGAGCGGGGATTTGGGAGCGGCGATCCAGTTCCTTAAGGAGTCGGGCACTTGTCCCGATCTGCTCAAGCTGATGATGCTGCAGAAGCGCGGCGACACCGAGACCCCCACTTTAAAGATCGAAACTACACTCAAGCTGGAGTACAACAATAAGTTGCGCAGCTGCAACGATCCCTACAGGAAGGCGGTTTATGCCGTCGTTCTCACCTGTGATCCCCACGACGGGCACTCGGAACTGATGCGCACCATCGACGACTTTCTGTGGCTGCAGCTCTCGATCCTCCGGCTGAACGAGAAGCGTCACTACGACATCGAGCAGCTGTCCTACGCCGGCCTGCAGTCTCTGATCCTGGAAAAGTACGGCGAGAACTACTTCAATGCCCGCGAAAAGGCGCCGCTCTACTTCCAGGTTCTGGCCCTTACTGGCCAGTTTGAGTCGGCCATCGAGTTTCTGGCCCGCACCGAGACGAACCGGGTCCATGCCGTGCACATGGCCATTGCCCTCAACGAGCTTAGCATGCTCGGCAACCCGAGCTCCGTTACGGCACCATTGCTGAGCGCCGAGCCGGAAGATCCGCCGCCAATGAAGCGCCTCAACCTGGTCCGACTGATTGTAATGTACGCCAAATGCTTCGAAGAGACCGACACTGCCCAGGCGCTGCAGTATTACTACCTCCTGCGCCAGTTCAAGGATCAAAAGGGCAGCAACGTGATGCTGAACTGTGTCTCCGACTTGCTGGTTGAGAATTGCGATGACCGAATGCTGTCGCTTGTCTTTGGCTTCGAGGATGAAGGAGATCCGAGTCGCCTAACCGGGTAGGTTTTGTAGCGAATCATTTGTTATGGTTTCTTGGAGTTAACGAGTCTAATCCCATTTTAGGGGCATATTCGCGGTCTTTACTAACCTGGACTGCGACAAGTACACACTGGCCGGCAGGGTGGGTGATGAGCTGGCGGAGCGCAGCAACTTTGAGTCAGCTATCCGGCTGTACTTCATTGCCGGGCAGCTGGACAAGGCTCTGCGACTGGTGTGCTCTCTGATATCGCAGGTGGTCCACCAGAAGGAGCGACCCGACTCGCTGCGCGACAGGATGAGCGAGGTGATCGAGAAGCTGGACAGAGTACTGGCTGTGCGGAAGGCCGAGGTGGAGAACCACGTCCTGATCACCTACTCAATGCTGACGCATCTGATGAAGTTCTTCAATCTCCTGCACGAAGGACAGCCCCGCCTGGCGTCGGAGATCCTGGCCACCAATCGCTTCATTCCCGCCGATTCCGCGGAGGTGGACGAGTGCGTGGCCAATCTGAAGCGCATGGGACCGGACATTGTCCGAGTGCTGCCGGATGTCATGCTGGCCGCTATGGACATCATCTACGACGAGTACTTGAAGGCGAAGGGTAGTACCGGGCAGGCAGGCGACTACGACGAAGACGCGAACAACGAGGCCCAGGAGGCGGCTCTGCGACACCTGCGCGGCCGTGCCAAGGCGCTGACCAACATGGCCGCCAGTGTTCCCTATCGAATGCCCAACCAAACCAACCAGCGGCTCGTCCAGCTGGAGATCCTGATGCACTAGCACTGCCGGATTGAAATCGATATCGATTTATTCTTGTCTCTATTTAAGATTATACTGGAATCCTTATCCTTGCATAAGTTTCTATGTTTTTTTTTGTGGTTTTTATTAGGCTAAAGGAATACACTTATACTTTTTGATAAACCAAAAACCCGGTTCAAATTTTTCTATACAGTTGCCAATCTTTGTAATCTTTTTGCAGTATAAAATATATACAAGTATCATAAATCCAGACACTGCCACAAAAATAAAAGCCATTTATCTTAGCAATTGTTGTAATATAAATGCATTTGTTTCACTTTTCGTTTAAGAATAATATTGGTAGTTTTTTAATTGGAATATGTTGATTGCGATAGTTTGTTCGTCTCGTGATGAATTTTATGCTTTTTGTGCTTTTTTCCGCCATTTCAGTCGATTTTAAGATCTAGCCCATGTACTGGTAGGAGGCGCAGACGGGCTCCTGGTGGCGGGCGTGCGGCGAGGACTGGAGGGCCAGGCGCTGGAGGTGGCAGCCCCGGCAGAGGAGACGCCCGTCCAACGGGTAGCACCGCTTGTCCGGCTCGTCCGTCAGCTGCATGCCGCACTCCTCGCAGATGTAGCAGTCCACGTGGAAGTCCTTGTCCATGGAGACGACACGGACGGTCTCGTCGGTGCCCTCCACAGGAGTGATACCTAACAAGGACACAAAATACATAAGCTTATTGAATGGATGAATTAGGATTGAGAGCTCACCTTTTCCGCAACTGGCGCACTTGGGTGCAAACATGCGATGGTAGTCGTTGACGCAGTAGATCTTGTGGTCCACGTCCACGGTGAAGGGCACTCCGTCCAAACACTCATTGCACACGCAGCACCGGAAGCAGCCCGGGTGATACGACTTGCCCATGGCCTGCAGGATCTGTCCAAAGAATCGATTTTGATTGGTTACCAAAAAGAAAGGGATGCAAACAGGGAGTACTTACCATTTCCATAATAAGATGCCCGCAGATGGCGCACTTCTCTGCCGTTTGCTGGAAGCCCGAATACTAGAAGACAAGACAGATAGTTTAGTTACGGATATAGAGAGTCCAGCTCCTGCGAACTCACCATATAATCCTCCTCGCAGTAGACCCGGCCGTGGACATTGTAGAAGGCCTTGCCGCGGAGAGCCCGACCACAGGAACAGCAGATGAAGCAATTGGTGTGGTAGAGATTGCCCATGGCCTGACAGGCCTGGCCGGCACCCTTGACCTTCTCGCCGCAGGTGTGGCAGATGCCAAAGTACTCGCCATGCTCCTCGCTCTGCTCGATCTCCTCCTCCAGCTGGCGGGTCAGCTCCTCGATCTTGCGCTGCGCCTCCGTGGGACCAGCCGGACGCGGCGGTGTGACGCTGTACGGCAGCAGATTCTTGGTGAGACCTGATCGGGCGAGATGGGACAGCGATTAGGTCATGTTCTTGATCTTGCGATGACGCACCGACGAACCAAGTCGGGATTAGTCATCAAAAAGGCGTTAAAACTTAAAAACCAGATGTAATGAATCATTTCTATCGATGAATAATTTATAATTGGGAAAACATAAATAAGAAAGAACATAAAATTCCTTTTCGTTAAGGGTTTCGATTCGGGGAAAAGGATTCCCAACCAAACGAGGAAACCGGTTTATGATTGATGGATTGGTACCCCCCATTGGAATCTAACCAATCCCACCACTTCCTACCTCTCCTGGGCTTCAAGGCGGCATTAACCGCTGCGTGCGTGCATTTTTTGGGAATATTTACGATTCAGATTAGTTCGATTAGATCGGTCTCCGGTTGGAGAGAAGAGGTCGTGGAAAAACGATTCACTCACCGGTGCTTCCTTGGGAAGGTGTTGGGGATGTGGCCACGGCCACAGCCAAGGGCGCTGTCATGGCGATGGGTGTGGCCCGCGAAGGAACTACCGATGCCGCTGTGGACGAGGCTTCTGTTAGGGATCCAGCTCCCACTCCCACTCCCGCTATAGATGTGATTGGCATCATGACGCTGGGCTCGGGAACGGCTCGCTGCGGGGCTGCCCCAGCGGTGGCAACCTTCCCCGTGGCCACGCCTGCTCCCAGACCCAGACCCAGACCCGAATTCCTGTGCAGATTCGCCGTCATGCAGACGTAGTCCGAGCTGTTGATGTCCTCGATGTAGTTGGGATTGACGGAGACGTTGATGGGCGACTTGATGGGTGTGTGCTGCTGCAGCTTCGCCACCGAGTGCGCTGTGGGGGGCACCGGACTGAGGTGGCTGGGCAGGGACAAGTTGCGATATCGCTGCGTCGGCGAGCCCAGCGAGTTGGAGCTGGCCGTGTTGCTGCTGATGCTGCGCTGGTGGAGCGGCGATGCCAGCAGGGCATTGAGATCCAGTCCAGTGGTGGAGCTGGAGTTGGAACCGCCGCCACTGTTGGTCGTGGTTGTGGTTTGGAGCTCCTGGTACATGGTGGCCGTGGCCGGCGAGGCCTGGGGCTGGGCCCTCTGGCCGGAGTGGGGGATTATGTTCTCGTAGATCGGTGCTGCATGCTCCTCGGTGGCCCCAGTACCTCGGGCCATCCTGGCATCCAGCGGCGGATGCTCCGGCATCGGCACCGGCGTGTGAGCAAAGCGGATGGGCTGCATCAGCAGGTAGTCGTTCAGCATGGTGCTCTGCCTGCTGCCGGGACTCTGGGGCTGGGCCCGCTTGTGATTCGAATCGAATTGGCCGTAAAATTCGAGATTTTCATAGACTGGCGAGTGCTTTTGGGGAGCGATCCTCTGGCCGAGGATCTGGGCGGTGGGTGCGTAGATCTGGGCGCTGCCATTCGTTGTCGTCATTAGCTGCTCGACGGGACGGGGCGTGGCGTATTTGGAGGCGGCTATAATGTTGTTCCTCTCGTACATTTTATAGTCCGGATGGTGGATATTCGAGTGCTGGTTGCTGTCCTGCAGGAAGTTCTCGATGGCGCCCGGCGAACGCTGGTATCCTCTCATCGCCCCGCCTACTTGTTGTGGGACCCCGCCTCCCGCTCCTGGTCCTGCTCCACCAATGTGTAGTCTCTGCATGAGAGTTTCGTAGTCGGATTCGGTGGAACTGGCACTGGCGCCGGCGCCGGCATTCCGCGCCTGCATCTGTGTCCTTTGGGTGGCCATTGCCCCGGGATCCTTATATCCTTGCTAAGTTTTTTTCTCCAACTCCCCTCCTTCACCTGCTCTCCTCGCTCCCTCTTCACAGCCTCTCTTTCTCTCTCTGACGGTCGCACAGCGGGGTCCGGGGGACACCAGTTACTTTCCGGATGTACAACCTTTTTTTCAGCAGGACCAAGCTCCCGAATGCCACCTCCCCAATTGGTATCGATCGACCACTATCAATTGGCGGAGTTAACCAGCGCTTTTCCTTCGCTTTTCAGCATTTTCTTTGTGTGCGGGGGGCTGTTTTTCGGTGATGTCTCTGAAGACGTTGGTATTATAGTTCCAATTGTATTTGGTATGTTTTGGTGATGCCACCTTTAGAACAGTTTACTTGGCAGCACTTTTTTAGGCCACCAAATAGTGTGGCCATTTTTTAAACAAAAGTAACGCTCTTTTTGAATTCAAATTTAAAAGATTCTCAAGAAATACACATTTGTTTTAATTAAAACAAATAAACGAATTAAGACTTATAAAATGTTTCCACCAAAAATCAATTTAAACAAGTTTTGTATTTCAGTTTTCCGACTTTATTCTTGCACTGGCAGCTTTCGCATCGTATAAATAACGTATAAGTTTTTCTTTTATTACAAAAAAATACATATCCAGTGTATACATTTATGCATAGTGTATGTTTTGTGTAAAAATATATATATGTGTAAATATAAAATAATACGTAATATTTGAATTTCTCTTCCATCATGTTTAATGTCAATGGGAATTGTTTCTTTCTTTTTATCGTATTCATTTTCTTGTTCCCAGATGGGCGTCTTAAATGTTTATAGTTTGTTGGTTGTCTGTTTGTTTTCTGTGATTGGCATTTACATGTTATAGTAGTCGACAAACTCGACTGATCTGGGACGCCTATAGCAGATTGGATCCAATCTCACAGGCTTCCACTTCTTCTTTTTCTACGGAACACACGCGCGCGCGTTAAATGCAAATAATTATTTTGTTTTTAATAAAAAAGGGAATAAAAGAAAGAGAAATAAAAACATAATAAACAATTAGAAATAAATGCTCGATTCTTTATGCACACACACAACTAAAGTATATATATATATAGATATAGAGTATATGTAAAGATGTAAAAAAAAGATAAGGATATAGAAATACTGGCTAATATCGGGGGGTACAAAATGAAGATACGATGCAAAATGCAACTAAAATCAAAACTCAATCAAATCAAATAAAACATTCAACGGAATTATAGCTGCAAAATGGCATACACAGGTTCGATTTCGTTTTCGTTACTAAAAAACTAAAACTAAGCAGATGTCTTTTTGATTGTTTTCGTCTAATTTAGGTTTTTAGAAAAATTTGGCTTGGCGCAGTCTTATCTAGGATATAGACGATGGAATGCTTGGATACGATCTGTCACCAAATGGCATGCAAAATGCAGTTTACAACACCGGGGAATGGATAAAGGAATGATTGAAGTTTTGGGTGATGGATGGATAGATGGAGATGCTTGGAGATGGTCTTTGGATAGATGGATGATTCAAGTATTACAGTAAAGGTTTTCGTTTCATAAAATTATGTTGGTTAATTACGGCTAGGAAAAAGCCTCGCAGCATGCACTTCTTAAACTTTATGAGATTTCACTGGGTATTTAGCTTCAACTTGAACTTGAACTTCGATTTGGATTTCGATTTAGCCAAAGAGTTTTAGGAACTGGGGAATTTTTGGGGAAGGACCATACCAAACCAAAACAGGAATCATGTCAGAGAACACAGACGAGAGCGAGGCGAGTGTGAGCTGAGCTGAGCTGGGCTGAGCTTTTTCATAACTTGGCCGGGTTATTTAAAACACGAGCAAATAGCAACAGCAACAACAACTACAATACGAATGGCTGGAGTGGGATGGTCACCAAATGCATCGCTTTAACATTTTCAAATCAAATCAAATCAAAGCCTATAAAACTTGAAAAACTTCTATCAATTTACTTTACTGCCTTTACAAAAAACTGTCTTAATTTCAACTATTAAATTGCACATTTAAAAAGTTCCATAAACTACACCTAAACTTTAACCTTTGCAACTATGAAATGGATTAACTTTTTCGCCATCATCATTTCGAATCTGATTCTTCTCTATACGAAGAAACACAAAATAGGAATCAAAATCGAAACAATTGATATGAAAGTCTGTACAAGTGACGATGCATTGGACGGCCATTACACTGCAACCGAAAGTAGAGTGGGTTTAGACTAAACTGTAGCACTGGGCGGTGGCTGGTGGGCCGCCGGCGGTATGACGTTCGGAATGGCCACCACACAGGCGCCGGCTCTGGCGAACGACATCGGCGCCAGTTCGTTCCATCCGTTGCGCACCGGATCGTACTCCTCGACGTTCTTCAGGGCCTGGTTTCCGTCGTAGCCGCCAACGACAATCAGGCGATCGCCGAGCAGGGCACAGCCAATGGCATCTCTTCCCAGTGCCAAGGCGCAGATCTACGAGAGAAATCGTGAAAAACATCTTGTATCGCATGCATTGCCAGCTCACCATTGTCCAGGTATCAGTAGCTGGATCGTAGCGCTCCACCGTCTCCGTGCGACACACCATCGGGTTGCTGGCCGGGCAATCGTGACCTCCCAACGCGTAAAGGAATCCATTGGCCACGGTTACCTGCAAAACGCAGCACAATATATGGTTAAGCTTTGTCACTAGGAGTACTCCGGGAAGCATACCCCAACGCCGCCACGTCTTCTGTTCATCGGCGCTAGAAGACTCCATTTGTTTGTGTGCGGATCGTAGCATTCGATGGAGCGATGACAGACGGATCCGTCGCGTCCTCCCACCGCATACAGGCGACCGCCTAGCACGGCCACTCCGGCTGTCGAACGCATGGAAGACATGGGAGCCACATAGCTCCAAGTACGTGCCACCGGATCCCACCTAGTTTTCGTCTCAAATGAATCTGAATCTTCTGGTAATTATATCAAGTTGAACTCACCTCTCTACTGTGTTCAGGTAACTCCAGCCATCGTGTCCACCCACTGCATACAGCGGGCCCTCCAGCACGGCCACACCCAGGCCATGACGCGGCGTAGCCATTGCATTCATGGGCGCCCAGTTCATCGTGTTCAAGTCCAGACTCTCTACAGTGTTTAGGGTCTTCAGTCCGTCCCTGCCGCCGACCAATATCAGCTTATCCTCCATCACAGCGGCCCCAAACTGCAGTCGACGGCCCGTCATGTGCTTCCACGGTGTCCACTTGTCCAGCCGCGGGCAATAGCTCTCGATGCTGATGGTGCCCTTGTGGGCGTCCATGCCGCCGACAGCCAGGAGCCGACCCACCGTCGACTTTCTGGGCGTGGTGCGCTCCGTGGCTATGCGGGACCGACGTTCCGGCATCAGGTGCCACTTAAAGGCCTCCATCACCAGCTGCTGGCACTCGTTGGCATTGCAGACGTTCTCCACGTGATCCATAATGAAACCGGGCTGCAACAGGGGGAGCCGGACCAAGGCCAGCAGCTCGGGGATGTACTGCTCGCGGGCGGGGGAGTCGTGGCGCACCCACGACATCAGGCTATGGAAGACTTCCTGTTCCGAGGGAACGTTGAGATCGTCGCTGCACAGCAGCTTGCCCAGCTGGTCGGCGTTCAGCTGGAAGAACTCCTGGTTCTGGCACACTTGCGTGAAGTACTGGCAGGTGTAGGCCTGGGCTAATCGCAGCAACGTCGTGCAGCTCTGCTGCTCCGCGAAGAAGGCAAAGCCCAGGCAGTTCGAGGGATGTAGCTGGCGGGCCAGGAAGTTGCAGCAGGCAGTGACAACGGAATTGAGCTGCAGTAGGCAGGCAGTGGCCAGCAACGTTTCCACCGTATCCTCCCGCATCTCTATGAATCCCGTATAGCAATATTGCACCAGAAGATGCAGTGCATCGCCGTGCACCTCGCCGAGGGTCACCTCCTGCTCCTTGGTCTCGCGCAGCGATCCCGTGAACATGGCGGAGAAGTAGGCGCTCGACGCCGAAAGCACCAAACGGTGGGCAGGCACTCTGGAAAATTTAATTTTATTTATACAAAACTTTTCTGAAACATTATGAAGGTTGTTTTTTAAATTTATAGCATAATTTTTCTGTTAAGGGCTTTCCTTCACATATTTACAGTTACGAAACGCACTGTACCATGGTGCATGCAGAGTGCATGCAAGTTGAAGTAGCGAGTTTTGGTTCTTGCCCCTTTGTTTACCATGGCACAGATCGGCAGGTTTTTACGATTCAAAACCGGTTGAGTGCAGCGAGCTGCAGAAGAAATCAAATAAAGCTGCAAATCGCGATCGGAAATCGTTGAATCTATATCTTTTCCACGCTGGACTTGTTTTTGTTTTCTTTTCTCTGTCTCTGTTTTAGTTTCTGCTTCTCCACCGAACAAAAGATAACTCAAAACAAACTGGGGAACTGCAACTGTTATTCGTCCCGTCTCTTTCTATCATAGTGGGGCTTGCAGATCTAGGGGGGCTTTGCAGATCTTCTCTCTGCACTATCTCTCCTGTTCGCTCTTTTTGCAGAAGTCGCAATTAGTGCGACGCTTTCACAGCAAGGGTCAAAAAAATAAAAGCTTATCTTGGAACTCCTTAAAAATTTTAATTTATACAAAATTCCCACAATTTTAAAATTATGATAAAACTATTTTCTTTATCATATATCAGCATATGCCTTTGATAAGAGAAGTTTAATGACTTTATCAATATAAACAATAACGTAATTAATAACAATTGAGTAATAAAACCGTTCCAGGAAATCATAGACAAAGCTACATTCGTAAATATAGAAAGGAAAATGGAACTTCCGAAGTAAAAAGGAAAAAAACAGTAACAAAATCTGCTGTTTATTCTTTCCCATTTGAGAAGTTAATACGAATTATGGATATAAACCATGGACAGCTGAAACCACAATGAAACTCTACTCCTTTGGGTGTTTTTAAGCTAAAAAATAGAAATAAAGTACCCAGGAAATTGAAAACTAACTTCTTTCTTAATGCTTTTGAGTACTATTCTCCTGCCCCCCATTGTCACCGTCTGCATGCATGCGTGTGTGTGTGAGTGTTTACTGTTGGAATTGCGTTGGGGACAGCGCAGCAGAGAAAACGGAAAACAGACAAAGAACCCAAGTCAACTGCGCCGAAGTGAAGGTCAGGCGGAGGCAGAGGAGGTGGGGGGAATTGCTAATGAACTTTCCAATTCAGAAATATTCCTTTGTCTCTGGGATGTTGGATGTTGGCTGTGGCCATGTGGAGTCCCTTATATACATATGTCTTGCACTCTTGCGCTCACTCACCGCTTGCCATCGATGCCCGCGATCAGGACGACATCGCACAGCTGCTGGCTGTCCACGTAGAGCTGCATCTTTTTAAGGATGTTGTCGGCATGATCCCTGCACCGAAAGAACTCATCCTGGCTGCCGGTGGAGTTTAGGCTACCCAGGCTGTAGTCCCTGGACAGTGATCCCATCGTGTTGTCCGCCATCATGGATATGTGTCCAGATGTGGAGGCCGTCGAGTCCCGACTGGGACTCTCCTTTTGATTGTTAACCGCCGACATGGCGCCCTTATGCTGCTGATTCTGCTGCTGCTGTTGGTGCTGTTGTTCCGCTATGATGTCCCGCTTAGAGAGAGCGCTTTCGGTTGCGGCACGTCCGCATTGGAGCTCTGTCTTGGAGCTTCTGTCGTCGGATCTGTCGGAATGGGTCGCTTGGATCTCCGATCCCCGATACCCGCACAGCTTATTGGAATGGAATGGAATGGTTCGGATCGGATCGTAGCCAACTATAATTTGCAACAAAGAACGCGCGCCTGCTGGCTTGCCTCAATTTGTCGTTGGCTCTCTTGCGCTCTCCACTGCACTCTCTCGCACCGTTGTTTTGTTTTCCTTTCCTTTGAAATTGTTTTGCTTTTTTTATTTTGTGTTTTCAATCTGCTAGGAAGAAGCCCCCGCACATAATTGTAATTGCGTGCTGAGCCCCAGTCTGTAACTGTAAATCGCTTATCAAATAACGTCACAATTTGTATGTGTGCTTTATATACAACTAACTTACTACAGCTGTTACTTGGTAATTTATTTATTTTGACATACCAGCTAGAGGTGGCAAGATTTGGCGTCTCAGCTAGAGTTGCCAGATATGGCAGCTATTTTTTAGCGGTTTATGGCTAGATTTAATTAAAAAAATGCTAGCCAAAATGATATATATTTGATTAAGATTTAACAAAATGGTCTAAAATATTAGGTAATACAGTAAATACGCTACCAGAAATATTAAAAACATTCTACAAATATTTCAGTTCAAACTCACACACATTTTGGGACCCTCAAAACGAGCTGCCAACGTATGTTTACACAAGAACCTGCAGATTCTTCCCGTATCTTGGAATATAAACTTAAAACCCAGAATTAACTTTAAATATCTTTGTAGATCAGCAGAAAGTGGAAGATATCCTTTTTAGCGATTAAGCGCGCCTTTAAAAGAGGCGTCTTTATTGAAAATTAAAAAAAATTAAAAATTATTTGCCTGCCCGACTGGTAGCGAGTTATTTGGTGCCACCATCGTCGCCGCCACCTAGTGGCGGCGGCAGGCCCACCGCAAATTTGGACAGGTTCTCCAGAAATTCAATGTATGAGGCATGCTCGTGGGCGGTGGCCAGGTCAGAGATCTTAATGGCGAACTTGTTGGTGATCCCCTTCTCGGCCAGCATATCCTTGATGAGGCAGTAGAGATTGTCGTCTATCAGACTGGCCTCGATGGTGTACGAGGACTCGTTCCAGGCGTGCTCGAACAGGGACATCTCCTGGATGTGGAAGATGTCGGGCCACTTTTGGTTCGGTTTCGGCTCCACCACCTTGCCATCCTTGAAGGCCGTCCGTGAGAAGTGGCAGTAGATCGAGAGCAGGGACTTGCCCCGCTTGATCAGGACCTCGAACTTGGGAACACTTCGCACCGGCGTAGTGGCGGCATCTTCGGTGCGGCGCGGCACACTCTTACTAACGTTGAAGAAAATGTTGACCCGCTCCGTGGGCGAGGTCTTCACCAGCTCGACCTCGGAGCCACGGAATATGGCCACGTAGTCGTCCACCAGCAGCGGTGCATTCAGCTGCAACTGCACCCGGCGTTCCTCGATGATCTCTCCGGTTATAAATTCGACCAGATGGCGATCCGTTGGGCTCACCTCCACCGGATTTTGAAACGGATTTAGGCTCTGATATTCGTTTCGCTCCTGCTCCTGTTCTTCCTGCTGCTGTTTTTGTTCCGCCAGTGGATTGCGAGTTACCTTCTGCCCGTGCCAGCTACCAGTAGTGATTGATCGTCGGCTTGCCAAGTTATAGATTGCCATCCTGCGTCCTGCAGGGGAACTAGCTCCCTCATACCTAGCTAAAGCAGCTGACAGATCCGAGCATCCTCCCATCGGGCCTTTTGTCATGGCCATGGTCAGGGCGCGTGGCACCGGGCGAAACACTCGCAAAAACCTAGACATCGTTTCGAAGAGTGGGTTTAAAAAATTTGTTGGATTTTGAGATGTGTATGCCACTAAAGTCGGTCGACAAATGAAGCTGCTGGACTGGGGTCAGGCCCAGGCCTGCGTTTGACTTTGACATAAGGTTTCCAAAGCCTACTTGGGGATGCCAAGGCCTACTTGATCCTAATCCTAAATCTACTAGAATATCACAGCATCCCGAAAGAGGTTGAGGTCCCAAAAGTTATGCGCCATCCAGACTATACACAAACCGGCATGGATACTGCGCTGCACGGTTGATGGAATGGAAAACATTCCACAAAGTAATTTATAGCGCGGAAATAGAAATCTCCTTTGTACGACTTAAACAACTTTAAAACAAAGAGATCCGACTCCCCCTCTGGCTTGTCCGGCCAAATCACAAATCGGTATAAATTTCTCACCGTACATAGTATGACTTCGATTTCTTTATTTTCGATTTAATTGCAAGTTCTTTTTCTCAGTTTTGTGGCCTTGGGAGCCAGCAAAAGCAATTGGGAGACAGGGCTCGTGTGATGGGAGGGAGACACATACAGATAGAGGTCGGAAGGAATTGAAAGAATGGATATATATAACATGCATATACCTAAAACGTATAAATACCCGCTTACATATGATACAACAGTACATGGCTACATACAAATAAATAACGTGTATGCGTGAGCGGATATAGGAAGGTAATGAAGATCAGATCGGATCGGGATGCCGAAGATGCCGTAGATGCTGTGTACAATGCCTTGCAGCTGCAGCTGCATCTCCACCTAGTTGGGCGACGTATTTCGCTTTGGCGTCGACGGCGGTAGATCCATTGTCTTGCACACCCAGCCCGATATATCCACCTCCTCCACCTCCGCCTTGCGTATCCACGGATGACTCTGCAATGGAATAACAAGGGAAAACAGTTTTTAATCCGCTTAAATATGGTCGAGATCGAGATGTGTGATGATTACCAGCAGGGTCTTGAGATCGGCTCGCTCGTCGGGCTGTTTCTTTAAACAAATGTCCACAAAGTCCTTGAACTCGTTGGAGAATATCTTGTGCTCCAGCTTTGGCGGCGGTTCGTTCACAATGTAATCGAGCAGCTCGAAGATGGCCATTGCCCTCGGTTCGTCCACCGGCTGGCCGCCCTCTTCTGCATTGTCCGCGAATATTGACTCTAACGTGGCGGTATTTGGCGGCGGGATCGGGTACATGCCAATGGCCATTTCCACCAGCGACAGGCCGAGCGACCAGATGTCCGACTGCACGGAGTAGTGGGTGCCTTGCAGTCGCTCCGGCTGGAATTATAGAAGAGCTTTGTTAGTGGCAGAAACTTGCTTAAGGCTTAATGCCAACTTACCGACATGTAGCTGCGGGTGCCCACAAACGAGTTGGCCATAGAGTCTATTAGCTGGCCGGAAACGCCGAAATCACAGATCTTGATCTCGCCGCTGCTATTGACGAGAATATTGCTCGGCTTGACGTCCCGATGGATGATGGCGTGCTTGTCGCGCAGGTAGCTGAGGCCCTTTAACACGGCCAGCGTTATCCTGCCCAGTATGGACTCCGGTATTCGACCAGCCCGTTTCAGGATCAGATCCAGCGATCCACCGTCCATATACTCCATGCAGATGCTGATTTCGCCGTCACTGTAAAAGGCTCCATAGAAGCCAACGATGTGAGGGAAATTGCATTCGTGCAGGACCTTCAGCTCGCGAAGTATCTGTTTCTTGATCGCCGGCTTCACCTCCAGGTGGATCAGTTTCCTGGCCATGATCAGGTGTGTGTGCGTGTGGCGGACCTTCATTACGACGCCCCCATTGCCGGAGCCCAGCTCGCCGAGCTTCTCCAGATCCTCGTCGGAGAGTTCGCCGATCTTCTCCTTCTGGCTGAGGAACACCTTGATCCTCTTCCGCTCCGTGTCGTCCATGTCCAGGCCCTCCAGTGTCTCAGTCAGCGCATCAATGCTCGTCTTCGGCTTGCCCAGCAAACTGTGTGTGCTTTAATTTAACCTCTTAATGAATTTTTGCGAGTCAAACGAAAATTTGAAAACGGGAACGGGATTCGTGAACGGGAGGCCAGGGAACAGGTTAGGAGGATATGGTCTGGGTTTTTAGGGTTGAATGGTGAGTGGGTGCCCTTTCGCGCTTTCTTTTGGTTTCTGTTTACAATCGCGGATATCTTAAGAGCATCTACGTGACAAAATAAACTACTTTTTTTTAAGATTTCTTCATTTGAAAAGAATTTATCCTTGAACTGAGCGAGTTACTAGAATTTCTATTGAATTTTATGTACTGGAAGCTTTTTTTTTAGTTCTTTTTGGTCCTAACATCCTGACTGGCACTGTGGGCAGGTGTGGGTGGCTTTGCTGCGTCGCCTGCGTCATATCCAAGAAGCCTACAAGAACGGCTCAAAGCACCCACACCAGCTAAAAAGAGAGCAACCTGGCCAGCAACTCGCTCTCTCTCCTCTCACTCTCTTTCCTTGGGCGGATTGGATTTCCTCGAATCTTGGGCCAAGTTAATTGTAATCTTATCAAAAAAAAAAAAAAAAAAAAAAAAAACGCCAAACGAAGACGCACAAAAAAATACACGAAAGGGAACCTTTTTGATATAAATGAAAAAACTTGGAGGAAAAGGGAAGGTATTGGGATTAAAAATGCAATATATACTAAGAATGGGGTTAAATGTGATATTTACTCTGTGCCCGAGGGGGTTTTGAATGGCGGAGTTGGTGCCACTTGGGTGGCCGCACCAGTTGCCTCCGAATTCACCGGCGGCAGCACCAGGTTCAGTTTGTTTTTCGACATTTTCACGGCACTTCTTCAACTCCGATTCCGTTTCCGATTGCAGTTATGGATCCTGCTCCTTGTCTTGTTTCTGTCCCAGTTCCTTTTACTTGCCGTTTCAATAAACAAACAAGAAGGAAACGAAAACTAACGAAATTTTGGGGGAAAACAACAACAACCCACGAACAACAGCAGCGGCGGCGGCGTCCGATGGGGGAAAGGGGCGGGGGCGTCGGCGGAGGCGGTGGGGGACGACCAGCTGCAAAATCTCCGTCTTATTCTGCTGGCAGGTGAATTATTGTGTTTGTGCGTTTCCCTTTCGACTTAAATATCCATCAACAACAACGATCTGAGAGTTAACTATTTTTTGCACTCTCACTTTGCCAAATTTGCCGACTTCAATTAGTCTTTTTTTTGCTTGGCCGATGCGCGAACGAGATGCAAGTGTGCCCAGGTGGCGCAGATGCAGAGATCCATTTTAATTATATATTTAAATATTTAGTTTTTTCGGAGACACTTGTTTTATTTAAATAATTCAACTCGGTTTTAATTTCTCAATGGATACAAGTCTTTTATATATTTTTCGAATTTTAAATTTGGTATAAAAAAACTACCAGATCCCAGTCGACACTTGGCAAGTGTTCAGTTTAAATTCAGTTACATACAAATCTTAAGAGAATCTGTTTTACATTTAGATACAGTCTTCGAAAACTTAACTACAAATCCAGCACTAATATTGTAAGTTAAATTAAATTGTTTAAAGCCAATAACCAAAAGCTGCAATAACGATAGCAGTATTAAGTTATCGATATCTAAGGGAATCAAGTGCCATCACCTGCAGCAGCTGCTTGTCTCTTGTTGTGTAACTAAAACGCTTGAATTTCTGGTAAATATTGGCAATTTATAGCTTTTAACTGGTTGCAATTGATGTATAAACTTATCACATAGATCAAAAGATGTCGGCCAATGCTGCCCGTGGCTCTACGTCGCTGTTGAAGCGCGCTTGGAACGAGATTCCTGACATTGTCGGCGGATCCGCTCTGGCAATTGCTGGAATTGTTATGGCCGTGGTTGGAGTATCCAACTACTATGCCCACGATGGTGACAACCGTCGTTACAAGCTGGGATATGTTGTCTTCCGCCACGATGATCCTCGTGCCGACAAGGTGCGCGACGACGAGGACGAATAAACGGACGTAGTCGAAGATGGGATAGGAACGTCGCCAGCGGGTAGTCTCATTCTCAGCTTTCCTTTTTTTTGTTTATGCTAAAACTAAGTAAAAAAATATCTAAATGTACAAAAGGATATGCGTTGTCTAATGGAGATTATTTCAAAGGATACAACTTAATTTTTAGCAAAAACTTTAGTGTGAAAAATGTGATAAATGGAGAAACGGAATAGACTACTCGATTTCGGAGATTATCTTACAGAAAGCTATTATTTGTATCGCTCAAGTTGCAAATCCTTGTGTGCGAATTTAAAATGAAATACGAAGGCTTTTTCGGTGTGAAAACTTTCAGGACAAACGCTACACTTAAACCCCTTCCTGTCCAGACTACTAGTGTGTTTGATTCCATTCCCTTGGGCAGGAGATGGTTCTTCAGTCAGTGAGCCCACCCAGTCGGTATCCGCTTCGTCAGGCGTCACATCCTTCACGGGTTCTATGGGTATTGGCGGTGTCTCCTCCGGTTTTAATGGGTGATTTTTGTTGGCCATGCTGCGTTTCCTACGCTGCTCGAATTTCAGTGCCACATTGAACTCGCTATGGGCTCCAAGCCACTGGTGATGGAATTCATAGGCCAGTGTTAGCTTTTTCAGGCATATACGACATATTTGCTTGGGATAATCATCTGCGGAATTCAAAGGCGGCAAACTTGCCGGTAAGCAAGTGGATATCAGCTCGGCAATAGGAATGGATTTATCCATCGCTTTGGTGCTCTCTTCAAAGATATTCAATGCCTCCAGGCATTCGTTGCCACAAGTCCTGCAGAAACTCTCAAATATGTCCATGTTTCTTCAAAGTTTTAAAAGAGCTTGTTGTGCCCCACCAGAGAGACCGTTCAAAAAAATAATGGCATTTAATTCGTTTGAAAAACAAAAAAATACTAAATATATTTAAAAGATTATATGGATTATAAAATAATAAGAATGATTATTCAAATTTAGATGAAACGTTTTATAATAAATAGCTATTAAATTAAAATTAAAAGTTAAAGAGAGTATATGGTACTTTAAAAGCTAATAAAATTCCTTGCATCTGGTCACATTAGGAAGCCATCATTTTTTGTGTTTGTTGGAAAAAGCCGGAAAACAGATCGAAAAATGATGTGGAAGACTCTATTGATTGCCGTCCTGGCATTTGTCCACTGCCAGGCGGTTCTGGAAACGGATGCCAACACCTTGGTGCTACTGGACAACCTGGCCATTCGTGAAACCCACTCGATTTTCTTCAAATCGCTGCAAGGTAAAATAAAAACGCCGGCTAACCTCTGACGTGGACAAAATTTTCATTTCAAGATTCGGGGCGTTATCACGTTGGAGCTGTTTTTACTAAAGAGAATCTCTTATTACTTATTCCCCTAAATCAATAATATTTTTCTTACCAGATCGCGGCTTCAAATTGACATACAAGTTGGCGGATGACTCCAGTCTTCTGCTGTCGCGGTATGGCGAATATCTGTTTAAGAACCTGATCATCTTTGCTCCAAGTGTCGAGGAGTTCGGAGGAGATATCAGCGTGGAGCGTTTGGCTCAGTTTGTGGACGATGGCGGCAATGTTCTGGTGGCGGGTAGCGAGAAATCCGGTGATGCACTGCGCGAATTTGCCTCGGAATGCGGATTTGAACTGGACGAGGAGAATGCGGCGGTTATTGACCACCTGAACTACGATGCCAGCGATGCTGGAGACCACACCACCATCCTCACCGCGGCCAAGAACCTCATCCAGGCGGACACAATCGTGGGCAAGGCAAACAGGAAAACGGATGCAGCTCCTCTGATTTACCGGGGCACTGGTCTCATTGCCGACAAGGAGAACCCACTGGTTCTGAAAGTCCTCACTGCCGAAAGCAGCGCCTACAGCTACAATCCCGACTCCAGTGTCACAGACTATCCGCATGCCGTGGGCCGTGGTACTCTGCTGATTGCTGCTCTCCAGGCAAGGAACAACGCCCGCGTGGTGTTCTCCGGTTCCCTTCTCTTCTTCTCCGACGAGAGCTTCACCACGGCGGTGCAGTACGCCCAGAGTGGAGTCTTCCACAAGCAGGCCGGCAATAGGGCTGTGGCCGAGTCAATCAGCCAGTGGGTGTTTGGAGAAACCGGACGACTTCGCGTCGGCTCTGTGCAGCACAACAAGGAGGGCGAGCGTCTGCCGCCTGAGCAGGCATACACCATCACCGATCCCGTCGTCTACACTATCGCCATTGAGGAGCTGGTGGATGGACAGTGGCGCGCCTTCAAGGCCAACGACATTCAGCTGGAGTTCGTCCGCATCGATCCCTTCGTGCGCGCCTATCTGAAGCAAACCAAGTCCGGTGCCTACGAGGCAAAGTTCAAGATCCCCGACGTCTACGGCGTTTACCAGTTCAAGGTGGACTACGATCGTGTTGGCTACACGCACCTGTATAGCACCACCCAGGTGTCAGTCCGTCCGCTGGAGCACACCCAGTACGAGCGGTTCATTCCAAGCGCTTTCCCTTACTACACCAGCGCCTTCTCGATGATGATCGGCGTGTTTGTCTTCTCCTTCGTTTTCCTGCACTTCAAAGACGAGCCTCTTGGCAAGGGCTCCAAGGACGACAAGAAGACACAGTAGAATAGTTTATTGCATTTATTCACTTAAATTGTGGTTCACAAATCATACAATTAAAATCGTTTTCCGAAAATTGGAAACTGAATGAATAAAGACGATTCTTATTTTATACACAATAAATAATTATTCTCATCTATTTTTTGATAAATGCTAAATGTTAATTTAAAAAATGCAACATAGTTGAATTTATGATTTCATGATGAAGGTTTATATCCACCTACAGAACATAATAGAACCCAAGCATTTGTTGGAGTATGTTGTGAATTTTTCAAACGAGTATATAGTAGCATGGGAGTTTAGAGTAGTAGTATAAAATAGTAGAGAAATATACATCATCAAATAAAGAAACGACATAAACAGATTCTTTTCTGTTAAATTAACAAATATATACAATAAATATAAATATATAATAATATTAAATAAATATTTAACCGATATCGATATTTTTTCGCTGCTCCTGGCTGGCCACATTGAAAAGTATCGTGTGTTTTCCAGCACTGAAAAGCCACCGCTTCCCTTATTATTTTTCCTCAATAATCTAACAATTTTTTCCGCCGCAGATCTAGCTAAGTTTTTGGAACAATAGCCAATTGCGCAACGCGCGTGGGAGAACAACCTAGCCATGGACATCGAGCTAAGTCTGGACGAGATCATAGAGCGGAAGCGGGCTCAAGGCGGCGGCCGCCCGATCACCCAAAAGTTGTAAGTTGGAATAATTGAAAATGGCGTTTTTCAGAGATTCAGACTGAACCAAATAAATTGCAGTGCTGCGAGCTACACCAAGCCTCGTCCTAGGGTGCTAAACAAACCGGCCTTTAAAGCTGGACCTGGAGCGGGGGGAATGCAATCGGATCAGCCGGTCGCACGCTCTTTTGATGCCCGGAACAAGATAATTCAGAAGACGCGTGCCAAGATAGCGGATGCACGGGAAATTCTCAACCAAAACATGCGTGAGTCGGGCATCGACGCCCGCCAGTTGATCCTCGACCGTAAAAAGGAGCGTCCGATGGCTGTGAACACTGCCGGTGCCGGCGAATCGCTGTCTTCGCCGATGGGTCCGCAACTACAGTCTCGTCATGCTCGTGGCATCTCCCGTAATGCTCAAGGAGTGGGCGTCCACATGAGTCGTTTTGGGCAGCGCACAATTACTATGTCTAATCGAGCTGGTGTCAGCGTTGAAGCCGCCTACGATTCCGAATCCGGGTCCGATGAGGATCCTGGTCTTCCAATGCACCGCTTGGAACGCACCTTTAGTTCACACCGACTGAATCCGGCTGCCAAGGCGTTTGTGCCCCGCGGCTATGTGGATCACGATAATATGCAGGAGCTGGAAGAGGGTTAGTCAAGGGAGTTGATGTAAAAAATACGTTTTAAAATATTCTTTTACAGAGGAAATAAGTCGTACCTTGCATTTTGGTAGCTATACCAACCAGCCGCCAGCACGCTACACTTTCGGTGGCTATGATTTGAATCGCGATGACGACGTAGAGATGTCCACGGCTCCGCTGAAGAACAATATTGCCAATGACCCGTTTGCCATATACGAGGCGGCCCGCAATCGCATCGAGCGCCCCTCGCTGCCATCGCCGCTGATTGTGGGGCGTTCGGATACGGTGGACAAGCTATTTGAGCGCCGCCAACGTAACATGGTGGCCACTACCAATCTGCCGGAGTCGCTACGTGCCCGCTTGTTCGGTAGCGAACCGGACCGACGTGTCTCACACGGAATCTATGCGAATGAGAATAGGAATAGGAGCAGTGCCAGACAGGTCGTCCCCAGAGGTGGCCACGGCCATACTGGTCCGGGGGGCGTGGTAGGTAGCGGCCCCGGTATCGGCGGCAGTGGTGGCGTTGGCGGTGGCTCTTCTGGCTCCAATATGGCCCACTCGATGGCTTCGCGTCGTTCCCCACCCTTGGGTGCGGCCAATAACAAGGCTGGCTATCGTCTGCTTGTCAGTAATCTACACGCCAATGTCACCACTGCCGACATTCGAGAACTCTTCAACGACATTGGACCCATGTACGATGCTCACGTGGTGCGTCCTGGTACCGCCGAGGTGATTTACAAGACTTTGGAGCACGCCGAACTGGCTGTGGAGACGTACCATCATCGCGAGTTCGACGATCAGCCCATGCACTGCGTGCTGGTCAATCCACACTCGTCCAACCGATCCTCTCACTCGGCAAGGTGAGTTTACTTTTGTATATTTTGTATTTGGAAATTAATTCTCGTCTATTTCTTTTCCAGCTCGCGCACGGTGACCACCAACTCATCCGGCGTGGAGGTGGACATTGATGCGCTCCATTCGGTGCTTTTTCGAGACCGCTAGGAAGAGACCGCAATATCGTACCGCAAAATAGGCAATTTTCCAGCTAGACTAGCTATTTACGACGGCATTCAACATCCAACATACAGCATCCTGCATCCTGCATCGCATATTTTGCGCATCATACTCTAACATCATCTTCCTAGTTCTAAGACTTTTAATGCGGTCTTCTAAATCATGCAAAGGACAAAGAATAAGAAACGACCTAGCGTTTTTTTTTTTGCAATTCAGTAAACAAGAAGGATTAAAGCCAAATATGCTTTTTTTTATGAATAATTTTTGTTTTTTAAACCTTGTAAATACATTCTAAGCCCCCAAAAGGTCTACGAGGTGGGTGGTAGGATGCTGCTAGAAAGAGGACTCGATCCACGAATCGTTTAAGGTATTCCGATTGAGAATCGGATGAGAATTGGCTGAGATGTAGCCTTCCCTTTGAAAAAAAACCAAATAGCGCCCTCCTCCTCGATTCTCATAAGGTGTACTTAACCAACCAATATTTTTGAAAAAATCGAAAAAAAAATTTGTGATCAGGTTTTGATGCAGTTTGATAGAGTATCAGTCCACAAATCTTTTGAGGTATTCCGCTCAAGAATCGGATATATATTGGCGAAGATATAGCCTCCGCTTTGGGCGATATTGGACTTTCCTTCGATTTCTTAATATTTTCATTTTTTCAAGGGGTCTCCCTAGAAAAATTTGAAAAAAATCGAAAAAATATTTTGTGATGAGGTTTTGATGCAGTTTTATAGAGAATCGATCCACAAATCCATTGAGGTATTCCGCTCCAGAATCGGATAGATATAGGCCAAGATAAAGCCTCCTCTTTGGGCGATATTGGACTTTCCTTCGATTTCTTAATTTTTTCTCCGTAGAAAAATTTAAAAAAATCGAAAAAATATTTTGTGATGAGGTTTCGATGCAGTATTATAGAGAATCGATCCACAAATTGATTAAGGTATCCCGCTCAAAAATCGGATAGATATTGGCCAAGATATAGCCTCCGCTTTGGGCGATATTAGACTTTCCTTCGATTTCTTCATTTTTTCATTTTTTCAAGGGGTCTCCCTAGAAAAATTTGAAAAAAATCGAAAAAATATTTTGTGATGAGGTTTTGATGCAGTTTGATAGAGAATCAACCCAGAAATCTTTTAAGGTATTCCGCTCAAGAATCGGGTAGATATTGACCGAGATATAGCCTCCGATTTGGCCCATATTGGACTTTCCTTCGATTTCTTGGATTTCTTCATTTTTAAGGTGCCCAGAAAAATTTTTGAAAAAAATCGAAAAAAAAATTTGTGATTAGGTTTTAATGCAGTATTATAGAGAATCGATCCACGAATCGTTTAAGGTATTCCGCTCAAGAATCGGATAGATATTGGCCAAGATATAGCCTCCGATTTGGGCCATATTGGACTTTCCTTCGATTTCTTGAATTTCTTCATTTTTAAGGTGTCTGCCCAGAAAAATTTTTGAAAAAAATCGAAAAAAAATTTGTGATCCGGTTTTAATGCAGTTTGATAGAGAATCGATCCACTAATCGTTTAAGGTATTCCGCTCAAGAATCGGATAGATATTGGCCAAGATATAGACACCGATTTGGGTCATATGGGACTTTCCTTCGATTTCTTCATTTTTTCAAGGGGTATGCCCAGGAAAATTTTGAAAAAAATCATAAAAAATTTTGTTATCATGTTTTGATGCAGTTTGATAGATAATTGATCCACGAATCGTTTAAGGTATTCCGCTCAAGAATCGGATAGATATTGGCCGAGATAGAGCCTCCGATTTGGGCCATATTGGAGTTTTCTTCGATTTCTTCATTTTTTCAAGGGCCCAGGAAAATTTTGAAAAAAATCATAAAAAATTTCGTGATCATGTTTTGATGCAGTTTAATAGAGAATCGATCCACGAATCGTTTAAGGTATTCCGCTCAAGAATCGGATAGATATTGGCCGAGATAGAGCCTCCGATTTGGGCCATATTGGAGTTTCTTCGATTTCTTCATTTTTTCAAGGGGTCTGCCCAGGAAAATTTTGAAAAAAATCATAAAAAATTTTGTGATCAGATTTTAATGCAGTTTGATAGAGAATCGATCCACGAATCGTTTAAGGTATTTCGCTCAAGAATCGGATAGATATTGGCCAAGATATAGCCTCCGATTTGGCCCATATTGGACTTTCCTTCGATTTCTTGAATTTCTTCATTTTTAAGGTGTCTGCCCAGAAAAATTTTTGAAAAAAATCGAAAAAAAATTTGTGATCCGGTTTTAATGCAGTTTGATAGAGAATCGATCCACTAATCGTTTAAGGTATTCCGCTCAAGAATCGGATATATATTGGCCGAGATAGAGCTTCCTTGGGACATTATACGAAAAAAAAAAACAAAAACTAAAATCTATTAAAATCGCCTTCCTCCGCGTTTCTCATTAGGTATAGCTTATGAGAATCGAGGAGGAGGGCGGTTTTATTTAATATTTTAATTTATTCATTATTTAGTACTTTAATTATAAAATAATTAAAAATAAATACTTGAATCTATTAAAAGCGGCTTCCTCCTCGATTCTCATTAGGTGTAGCTTATGAGAATCGAGGAGGAGGGCGGTTTTCATTAAGTTTTGATTTTATTTATTTTATTATTTATATACATTTTTTATTTTAAATATAAATTTTAAAATTCGATTCTCATTAAGTATATATCATGAGAATCGAGGAGGAAGGCGCTGCAGAATCGGTGGGATATATCGGCCAAGATATAGCCTTTGCCTTGGGCCGCATATGCCTTCCTATGGATTTTGCAAGGGGTCTCCCCCCTGGGGGGCGCCGCTCCGCCGGAGAATCTGTGGGATATTGGAATATTGGGACATTTTGGGTGAAAAGTAGTCCATGACCGGAACTGTCAAATATCCAAAACTGAGGTAGTTCGGGTGATTCGTAGAAAGTTCAGTCACAAATCAGTTCTTGAAGAGTAAAAATCACCAGCAAAACAAAAAAAAAAATTGAATAAATTTAAAATAAATATAAAAATTATTTTATTATTTATACTTTTAGCTTTTGGCTTTCTTACACTTTTTATTTTTATATAAGTCCGATCTAAATTCGCTAAACCATGTCTGAGACATCTAGGACATCGTTCACCACGGCCGGCTCCCAGAACACATCACTGGACCAGTCTCCTAGCACGTCCCATAACACCACCACCGAGTCGAAGAACATGTCCGGAAAAGAAACCGATACTGAAACAGAGGCAGAAACCGAGTCGGAAACCGAGGCAGAGACCGAGGCCGATACCGAGGATAATGAGCCGGTACAGATCAAACGCATCTACGTGAAGGTGGTGGGGGATCAGGACACAGTCACACGTTTTCAGATTAAATGCACCACGAAGATGGCCAGATTGATGGGTGCCTACAGTGTACACACGGGTATGCCCATTGAGAATTTCCGATTCTACTACCGTGGAAGGCTGATCCGCAAGAATGACACGGTCGACTCTTTGGCCCTAGGGTGCGGCGCTGTCATTGATGCCATAACCGATTCCGCGGGATGGGAGAAGTACATACAGGACCTGCTCAATGCCATCTAATTCAAGTCCAAATTCAAGTAAACCCTTTTGTCGTGTAAGGCATTCTCTCCAAGGCCTAAGAATGCTTTGAGCCCCCGGTCTTTGGCCTACACCGATGGTTGGCCAGCGATGTTCAGATTAGGAGAGTTTTTTGGATAATAGATTCGGCGAATATAATAAAAATTTTAAATTAAACAAACCTATTGATTGTATTCTATTGGGTGGGGTGAGAGAGGGAGATCCATGGGGGATTATATATTACATGTCAAATAATAAAACATCTTTGGATATATAGTAACACATAAGATTCTGTTTCATTCATAAACCTGGTACTTGATCAAAAAGTAAACCAAAATGACATTAAAATCGAAGGTATGTATATTGATGATCGATGTGTTTCTAAGATGCTTTCTTGTTTCTAAAACTTGATATACCCCAAAACCAAGTAGTCCTTGGATCCATCTGTTAAATATGATACTTGATATAACCACAAATCAAGTAGTCCTTGGACCCATCTGTCTAATACCCTTTGTTTCTAAAGCTTGATATAACCCAAAACCAAGTAGTCCTTGGACCCATCTGTCAAATCCCAATGCTTTACCTCGTTCGGTAAAAGGGGCTACACCTTCATTATTCCATCGGTACTCGTCCGGATCACATTGAAATTTCTTAGCAGTAAAAAGTGAACTAAATTATAATAAGTTTTCCGATTTATTTTCCGATTAGTTTTCGAGTTTCAAGTAGAAATTTAGTAAAGGCTAAAGGCTCCTATCGATTCTATACCCCTTGTTCATAATGTCGGAGTTATTGGATACAACCCTTGATGAATTGACGGATAAGAGCACCACGTCGGAGGAAGATTATGCGGGGCGTGTCTACCTCAAGCTGCTGGACGACCATGACCTGATGCTGCGCGTCGAGATGAAGGACACCACCAAGATGGGACGCTTGATATGCGCCTACAGCATCCACACGGGTAAGCCCGTTGAGGATGTCCTCTTCTACTACGAGGGTAGGCTGATCCACAAGGACGACACCACCGAAAGCTTGGGCGTCGAGTGGGGCGACTTGATCGATGTCTTTACCAAGCCTATGGAAAAGTTGAAGGCTCTTGATCGAAAAAATCAAAAGAAACTAAAGCAACAAAAGCAACCAAAGAAAGAGAAAAAGAACAAATCCTAATTTTGAGTAAGATCCCTGAGTAGAATCCCTCAATTTTTTGGCAAAACAATCAGAAATTAATGTTACACTTTTCGTATTATATTACGTAAAATATACAAATTTAAAGTTGCGTAAAAATTAATTCATAATTAAGTAAAAAGGAGCAGTTTGGTAAGCGGTTGAAGAGATGCACAAAAAAAATTGTTTAATATATATAATTGCAGGAACGCCTAGTTATCCCGGATGCCGGTTCCGTAGTTGGCACCTCCGGCGCGGTTCAACGCCTCCCGGAACAGACCGATGTCCAGCTCCGTCTCCACGCCCGCCTGCAGTTCCACAGCGAAGTTCTGGATCGAAAATTAATCGAAATTAGATATGAATCATGAGATGGAGGTGGAGATTACTCACGTTAAGCACGTCCTTGATGAGCGCCTTGTCTGTGGACATTTTGGCCCGCTGAATGACACCCACCTCCTGGCCGATCCACGTCAGGAAGATGAACTTCTTGCGCTTGGACATCTCGTCACCCATCTGGATGCGAATGTAGCCAAAGGCGCGTTCCGAATCGCCGAACTGCTGGCGGAACTCCTCGAAGCACTGGCCACGGGCATGGACCACGATCTGGGGGCCATCGAACTTGAAGACCGCCCACTCGGTGTCTGTGAGATCAGAGCGCACATCCTCGTAGGCCTCCCGAATGGAGTCCTTGTCCAGCGACGTAGCCAATGGCATCTGTGGATTAGATAATTGCAAAAAATATAAGTTTAGGAAGTCTTGTCACGGTACGCCTCCTCTTTTATTTATTGCTGGTTTACGAGTCGGGCTTTCGCTTTCGATTTTTAACTCGATTCGATCCATTCCGATCCGAACCGATCCAGCCTGGTATTTCCGTATCGCTGACACGCCATGCATTCGCTTTCGGGAAATAATCTTATATAGCAACTATTTGTTCAAATTTTAGTGGTCGCAGTGCTTGCTTGTTTATTATTATCATAAATGTTGAGATTACGTTGCAGTTCAGCTGGAAAAAGTATTATATCAACCAGGGATCGATGCCCTTAGTATTTGGCTTTGGTTTACACGGCAAGAAATATGCGGTACGGATTGGGACGCTGATTTCCAAGAAAACAGAGTTTGTGGAGTTAATTTTCTTCGTTTTAGACATGATTTCTCTTGGTGTACGATGCCGGGCTTGCTCTTATTGTCTTAAGCCTCAGCAGATCGCTTCATTGAAAGCAATTTACGCGTGACAATTTTCAATCAGCGAGAGAAAAAGCAGGTCACAGATTTTGATAAGTGACTTTTTTGGGGTCTGAACGAATGAGATCGAAACTGGTAAGCGGGATGAGATGCGGGTTCGGGGTCGGGTTTGGGTTTTCTCCATTTTTAGAGGAAGGAAGAACAAATATAGATACAGATACAGATAGATGCCGAGAGGCAAGAGCTCTACTTCATAATGCGTTCAATGACCGGACGTATTGTGAGAAAAATCAATTAGAAAAGCGCAAAGCGATTTGGAGAGGGAAGACGACGACGACAAACGCCAGAAGACAGTCGCCAGAAGACGGACGCCAGAAGACAGAAGACAAAACGGCAACTTTAGCTCGTCTGCCGAAAATATCAAAAAGCCGGACAATTAAAGCCAAAAGCCAAAAGCCAAAAACTTTCACAATCAGAGTGTGGTTTCTGGGTGAGAACTCGAGACTCGAGAAGAGCTGGAGCTCCCGTTTGTTTTGAATTAATTAGCAGAACCGTTGCCGCAAAAAATCTATATTCTCAATAGAGAATGGGATTACTGGAATACCCCGTAGATACTCTGTAGATACCCTGCAAGGTGCCGCCGCCGCCCTGATACGCGATGGCCTAAAATTAGCAATGATAAGCCCGATAAGGCTTCCATATCTCTACCAGAGACTTCCACAGAGAGACTTCCAGTGACAACACGATGACAGCATTGGATGCGACTGCGCCCAGGAGGAGGTGTGTTTTTCGTTTGTTCCCCGCCGGACTGATAAGACCCTCACATCGAAATTGATTTACGACGGAAATTTCTAATGTTATCTTTTGGGTATGGGCCGGGTTCTGGGCCTGGTTCTGGGCCAGATCTGGATCTGGATTTGGCCAATTAGTGTCGGGTAAACCGACTCTTGTTTTCCAATTTTACAGACCATAAAAACAATCTGTTGCTGTTTTCGGGGTTAGTCATATCGGCGGAGGGGGTTGGGTGTGCGTCATGTGCGTCATAAGGCGACTCCTAGCCGCCCCTATATGGAGTTCCATAAATGATTACAGAGACTAACCCGCACCTCCGCACCCACCCTCTCTAATACGTGGCGTGCCTCGCATGAGGAACTGCCTTGGAGCGCTGCGCTGGCAAGGAAATCAATATGGCAACGCGAAGATCATTTCTCTCGGTGCACGAATGTGCAATAAGTGAGTAATAATATGCTTTAGTCAATCGGAACGTTGTGTTGTTGAGTTGGTGTGCCTATAAAAAACGTACATATATATATACATAT
This sequence comes from Drosophila ercepeae, assembly GCA_018150545.1. NCBI lineage: Eukaryota > Metazoa > Arthropoda > Insecta > Diptera > Drosophilidae > Drosophila > Drosophila ercepeae. Next base: position 8,396,655 of record JAECWL010000197.1, read on the forward strand.
ATATATCTCATAATAATAAATAAGAGAAAAACGAAAATCAAAAACAAAACTGCAAACGAAAACGAAACTGAATACGAAAAGCAAGTGCAGGTGCAACGTGTATGTATCATCCATCCAAGCCATCCAACAGTTTTCTAAAATATGCTATCCTAAAAAAACGGATTTTATCTCGAAATCACAATCAGATGGAAACAAGAGTATTTTTTTTCAAGCTCTCGCCTTGCTTTTTGCATTTGTTTTCTGCATGTTGACTAATGAATTTCAGATAAGCGAGCCGGGCGAGCAAATATTCCATAATGATTCGAATAACGAATACGAATAACGAATAACTTTTGAATAAAGGAAGTGGCTCGTTGTGCGGGAGTCATCTGCTGCTCCTCCTTCTCCTGCAATACTAGTGGGTGTGACTCATTGGGGTGGAAACAAAGGAGCAGTTTTTTTCGTGATTCATGCCTCCGGGGGAGTGCATGAGACGACCGCCAAAAATGGAAGAACTCGCCGTCTCAGGTTGTTCCCCTTGGATTGGGGGTTATAATTTCCAATTTCCCCTATCGAGTATGACTGGCTGGAAGGAGTCTTTGTTGGAAGCAATTATAACTGTAAAGATTACTTTGGAAGTGCACTCAAGTGGCCGAGTCAAGGGGGAGCCGGGGTGGAGTCACATGAATCTGCGATCAGCTGAATTCCAAAGATAGCACTCTCTACCACTCTCTCTCTCGCTAGCTAGCCCAACTCTAGCCGTATTTTGACAGCTGAAATTAACCGTAATCTTGGAAAGGTATACGCCGCCAACGGGGACACAGAAACCGCATTGCTCCCCACTTGCACTTGAACTTGATACTCAGCTACTTGGCGGCATTGGGGAAGGGTGTGTGTGCTCGAGAGTGCGTGTGCGTGTGTGTGCGCGTGCAGACGCCCCCGCATAGACGGGCTGATGGCCGGGATGGCCGGGTTGGCCAGGGTAGCCGGTTCCGGTTCTTTTTTGGAGCCAGAAGTCAGAGTTATTTAAAGCTCAGACAGCACACACGCACACAGATACAGATACACACACGACTCCATCGGTCGCATATCTCCCCTCTTGTCTTTTTTTGTATTTTCTTTTTCTTCATTCTCCTGCTCCTTGTTCTTGGCGCTCTCCCGGTATCTCCACTCTCTCAGGCTCCCGAGATTAAGGGGGGAACCTCCTTTGCACAGTGGAAAAAAACCCCCAAATCTCGAAAATACTTTTATTCTTATTCTAAAGTTATCCAAACCCGTAAGGATTCAAATAGTTATCCAATCAGATTCATTTTCTTATTGGATTATATCCTAGCTCTACCCTAAGGAGTACCAAAATATCACTTAAAATAATACTTTATTCTTTGTATGAAAAGGAGCCCTAGAAGGAGAGATTGTGCCCCCTTAATTCGGATTGTCCCTTGACGCATTTATTACTTTCTGCTGGTATACACACTCACTTTCCCACTTTCCTGCCCGCATAACTCTCCGGGGAGGAGTCTGGGGGATGGCCAGGGGGGCAGGAGAGAGGATACCGGGAATGGGAATGGAAATGGGAGGATCGGTAATCTGGGCTGGGATTTTGACTCACCCTCCTCGGCTTGCTCTCCACTATCTGCTCGACCTCGATGCCGTCCGACATGCTGGATACGCTGGATGGGTTGAAACTGGAAACTGGGGATGCTAAATGCTGGATGTTGGATGCTGGCGGCTGGATGCTGCTGCGGGTCAGAGAATCTCAAGACTCGAGGGTTCAATGAATCGGTGCGGCACTTGGAGAAGCGGATGGGCCGGCGCTTGGAGCGGGGGAACCGGCGAACAAATCGAGGCGGCACACAAAATGACAAACGAAAACAAAAATATACAGCACGGCGAACCGAAAAAAAATATGCACAAGCTCCAGATATATAGATAGATAGACTGAAAGATACTCTGCCGCGGCAGTCCGTTCGAATCAACGGTTCTTCGTAGATTCATCAATTCTTTGGCGATTCAAGATTCAAGTGCCGAGCAGGGCTGCCAATGTGGTTTCACTGCGACCAGTTGGCAACTCTGTCAAGCTGCGAAAACAATCGATTAACCTATCGATCTTTTACGCTTGTTCGATATAAACCCGGTTGGTTTTAAAAATTTATATCTTTATGAGTTACTATTTAAAGACTTTAAATAAACTCATTAATAATTACTCTAAATCAAAATTATACATATTTATGTGTGTATATGTTTATGTATCTATAAACAAAATATAATACCTTTAAGTAATGTATTTTAAGTAAATCATCGCTCAACTTTAATGTTTTGAAGATTCACCCAAAAACAGACCTGTTGACCAACAAAATGATTTAAAAATCGTTTCTTAATTCAGTTGTTTTTCATGAAATCCGGCAAATCCAGAAGGGGATTTTGAAAGCGTTTTTTGTTGCTGGAAATGCACAGACAAATGGCAAAATACCTGAACAACTGGGACCCGAGGTGGTGGCGAAAACAGTTGTGATAATAATGAGTTTAATTCTTTGTAATTGTCTAAAACTTTTGCGTGGGTGGGAAGGTCAGGGAGTGGGAAGCCACCAAATGCGTGGGACTTCGAGGTGTTGGCAACAGATGTTGCTGAAAGTGCTGCGGCAACATGCTGCTGGGACAAGTCGTCGTGGTGAGTTTGCGCCAAATGGCAACGCCCACGCAACATGTTGTCAGGCGGAGGCCGCCCCCGATGGAGTCCGTCAGAAGCCCACGACGCGTTATCCGTAACGGTAGCCGTAAAATCAGGCAGCCCGGAGCCCGGAGTCCAGTTCGTGTCGTTCGCCGGACAAAAAGTCGCGCAATTCCTCGTCGTCGTATCCTGCGCGCAAGCGTTCTCCTTTTCAAACTTAGCTCAGTGAGTGCTTTGTCCGGATTTATTTGAATTTTTTGTTTGTTTCGGCCATAACTTTGTGGGCGTCATCCGGTGAAAATGATCCGTGTACGTGGTTAGTGATAATCCCCTCAACGGGATGTTTGGCCGCGGGCCCGAGAATGCTGCCCAGTCGGTCCTGGCAGCGCTCCTCGACTACTACTCGAATGCTCCCAGCGCGGCAGGACACATAGTGTCCTTGTCAGCGGATGCCTTTAATGGCACGGCCAGCTACTCCAACAGCACTGATAGTGGTGGCCTAGAGGACGTCGTCCTGGAGAATGAGTTGATTCTGGGCGGAACCGCCAGCCCAGGCTCGGGAGGAGCTCCTGGCAGCACTGCCACCTCCTCCACTTCCACCGTCACTTCCTCCTCATCCTCCTCGGGGATGCCCGTCTGGCTCATACCCAGCTACAGCCTGATCCTGCTCTTCGCCGTGCTGGGCAACCTCCTGGTCAT